>CM046439.1:17651813-18851813 GCA_025506505.1 Flaveria sonorensis
TGTCGTTGTCGTTGTCGTTGTCGTTGTCGTTGTCGTTGTCGTTGTCGTTGTCATTGTTGTTATTGTCGTTGTTGTTTATGTTGTTGTTGTTGTTATTGTTGTTGTAGTTGTTGTTGTCGTTGTTGTTATCGTTGTCATTGTTGTTGTTGTTGTTGTTGTTGTTCTTGTTCTTGTTCTTGTTGTCGTTGTTGTCGTTGTTGTTGTTGTTCTTGTTGTCGTTGTTGTCGTTGTTTTTGTTGTTGTTGTTGTTGTTGTTGTAGTTGTTGTTGTAGTTGTTGTTGTTGTTGTTGTTGTCGTTGTCGTTGTCATTGTCGTTGTCGTTGTTGTTGTTGCTGTTTTTGATGTTGTTGTTGTTGTTGTTGTTGTCGTTGTTTTTGTCATTGTTGTTGTTGTTGTTATTGTTGTTGTTGTTGTTGTTGTTGTCGTCGTCATTGTCGTCGTCGTCGTCGTCATTGTTGTTGTTGTTGTTGTCGTTGTCGTTGTTGTTGTCGTTAACTGGATATTGACGCAGACCTGATGATTAGCTTCGAAGGGAAAACCTCATTTGAAGGACCAGCAGCTGAACCTGTAAACCTTGAGACAGGAACTGCTTCAGCACCCAGTACCCTTAGTGAGACACCAGATGGTGAAGGTGTCTCACACCCTCTTCCTGGCAAGTGCTTAAGTGCTGCACCAAGTGATGAAGGCCAAAGCACTCTCCACCTTGAGTCACACTAGCCAGTGATTGACAAAGGTAAGAGGATTATGACCTTTGAGGAGATTAAGGAGGAGAAAAGGGAGAGGAAGAGCAAGGCAAGGGGAGAGAGAACAAGTGAGACCCCAAGCTTTATGCAAGCTACAATCCGGGCTGCCCCTAGGTTAAACACTTAGGAAGATAGTTAAGGGGCAGCCATGCTGAACTATCTAGGGTGAAAGAACTACAACATTGATGAAATCATCTCTCTTCCCTTAGATGAACTAAATGACTGGCTGACACTGAATTGCCAAAAGAGAGGAAGGAAGCTGAGGCTGGATAGCTGCTCCTCAAGATTAAGGAAGAAAGAAAAAGAGAAACACTTTACAAAGCTCCTGTCCTCTCTCCAATTCAAGAAAGCCGTGAAATAGAGGTTGTGGCTATTGAACAAGAAACTTAGGTAGGTAGGAAACAAGACAGACAAAGCATGATAACCTACCTAAGTGCCACAGGCCTCTTTTAGGCAGCAGACCTACTTCCCTTATCATATGAGTACATTGAGTTTGAGTACCTTAAGCAGTTTGAGCAATCATGTTAAAAGAAAAGAAAGTTGCTAAGAGGAAGATGAGGGAAGAGGCTTCCAAGTCAAGAGCCACCATCCGAGCCAATCAGAAGAAGTCTGCTGACAGACTAAAGATGGTGAGCTTCCTAAAGCTGTATGGGTTCTTTAGAAGGAGACTTGGTGGAATGACTCTATCCACTATGGATGAACACATTAGAGTGATCAAGCAGAAGATTAAGAATGATGAGCTCATTGACTTGCATTCTCCACCATGTCAGGCTATACCTAAAGTTGAGGTCAAGGTTGAACCACAAGAGACAACTCAACCTGGACCTAGTGCTGCATCTCAGCAAGCTTCATCTTCTGACCCACAGCAGGGTCTGGTCCTTCTACTCCTGAACCTGTAAAGGAAAGAGACCCAACTGAGAAGGATAAAGAAGAAATATCTGGTACTCAAAACCAACCTTCTTAGTTAAAGTATAGAAAGAGAAAGAGGATGGGCATAAGAAGGGACAAGAGGAATAAGAAGAAGTCCAAGGCATCCACCTCTGTACCACTAGATGGGTTAGAACATCCTGAGGGTAACCAAGAAGAGAGCTGCTCATCCAACTCCACTTCAAGTAGAGCCTCTTACTGTTGAGAGACCCATCTTGTTTTGTGAC
This sequence comes from Flaveria sonorensis, assembly GCA_025506505.1. Lineage (NCBI taxonomy): Eukaryota > Viridiplantae > Streptophyta > Magnoliopsida > Asterales > Asteraceae > Flaveria > Flaveria sonorensis. The sequence continues at coordinate 17,653,711 of CM046439.1, forward strand.
TGGGTTTGAGATGGGAATCTTAGTTGATGTGACTCAACTAGGATCGAATATGATGATTGAGTCAATGATTAAGTAGCAGAAATACTAAATCAAAGACCATTAAATGCTGAAAATACTAATAAATGCTTTGTATATTGATGTTGGTAAACAAGATACAAAGAGTGCTAGGGTTTGCAGCACAAAACAGAACTTCTATGTAACTTGTGTGAATACTTTTGTGAAACTTACAAAAGTAGTGTATATTATTCTATTTATAGGCTGATACAATGCCAGTACAAAATGACTAAACTACTGTGACAACTATACATCAGAATGCTAGTCTAAGTACAAAAGATGATCAGCATTTGTAAATGTTCATCCGTATTAGTTAATACGGATGTAATGTCTTCATTAGCATTACTTCTATTAAGCTTCAGCATTGACTGCGTCATCCGTATTAGTTAATACGAATGAACAAATACTTAGCCGTATTTATTTTGCTTGTCCGCATTAGTAAATGTGGATGAACAAATACTTGACCGTATTTGTTCTTTGGTCTTCTGCATTTACTAATGCGGACACCCAACACTTGTCTTTTCATTTTGAAATCTTCACCCGCATTTCTTCTTGGACTTGTGGGATTTCCAACCAGAACAACCTTCAACCACCTCTTGAATTGGCATGTATGATCCTTTTAGGGTTCAACAATACTCCCCCTAAGGATTATACAGCCTATGTACTTCAATGGTTTGAGGGTGGTGGAGGTTGTGAAGATTCTGGTGGTTCTCCAAACACTCCAACTGTCACTGTTGGTCAAGTTACTTCTCCAAACACCGATTCATCTACCTTCACTGAAAAAGACTTGAAGTTAATTGATCGTGATCAGAAAGATTTTGGAGCTTTAACTCTCTGCTTATCTCAAGACATCTATAACCGATTTGCTGAACACAAGAATGCAAAATCTTTGTATGACTCCTTGTGTGAATTCTATGATAGAAATGAGGATCTGAGGAAAGACAGGAAAGATCAAGCTGAAAAGGAGTTTAATTCATTTGTTGGACACAAAAATTAAAGCCTTACTGACATAACAAATCGATTTCTGTCCATCTCAAGCACCTTAAAATATATGATGAGCAGTTGGGAAATCATGAACAAGTCTCTAAACTCTTGGACTCACTTCCACCTCAATGGAGCCTGCAAGTTAGGATGTTGAAGCAGGAAAGAAACTTTGCTGATTACAAACTTATGGATGTAATCAACAAACTGAAATCTTTTGATTTGGATTTAAAGAGAAGAGAATACAATCAATCCATGCCACTGTATATCCACAAAATGCTGCATTAATGTCATCCGCTGCAAACTCGTCTATGTATGGTTCAGCTTATGGTGGTTCTACAGGATTTGGTGCTTCAGATATGTCCAGTGGGGGATCTACAGGTGTTAGTTCAAGCTCAAAACCTTCTGTCACTGCTCAGATTCCATCAGATACTATGGCATTATTTGGGATGTTCATGCATAGTTATGAAGCTTTAGTTGCGGGGGAGTTAAAGGGAAAAGGCATGATTGTTGAAGACATGTATCAAGTTGATCCAGATGACTTAGAAGAAATAGACATCCAATGGCAAATGGCATGCTCACACTATGTGCAAGAAGATTCATGGAACGAACTGGTAGAAGGAGCTTTGGAAATCAGAATCAGAATTCTAAGCTGGGTTTTTGATAAGTCAAAATTAAGATGCTTCAATTGCAAGCAGCTGGGGCACTTTAAAAGAGAATGTCCAAATCCTATCATTTTTGAACCAGGAACTTCTGGAACTTCTAAAGTTATCCCCATTACTGACAAAGAAGAAGTCAAGTCAAAGAAGGAAACGACTCTCATCTCAAATTTTGATTGGAGCGCAGAAATTAAGGAAACTGAGGAAGAAATCAATCATGCACTAGTTGCTGAGTTAGTGAACAGTGAAGTGGAATCTATTGATGACTTTGATCCTTTTAGAGAGCTCAAGGTTGAGACTCAAGAGGTTATTGGTGAAAGCAGCAAGGAAAGGGTTCAGGATGAAGAGAAAAAGGTTGAGAAAGCTGAAGTTGAAAAGGGTCGATGTGAGAAAGTAGGTATTGAAGATGAAAAAAAGATGGTTGAGTCATAAGAAAATATGAAAGAGGATAGTAAAGCTGAGAAGGATAGCAGGAAAGCAGTGGAGGATGAAGAAGACAAGAAGAATACTCCGGTCTGTCAGTGTGACTAGGCCCTAGCTGCTGAAAAGGTAGTTATGGGTCTCCCTTATGAGGTAATTCAAGACATGTGCTCTCCTCCTTTCAAAATCCGTTTATTTGGGGTTTATAAGGCAAACAGACTGTTGTTGGATAATGAAAAGGAATTGAAACAAATTAATAAGGAACTTAAAACTAATGAGTCTAAATATTTTGTTAAGTTAAATGAAGAATTAAAAGAAAATGAGCATTTAAAAAGAAATATTTTAGAAAGAAACATTGAAATAAATGCTTTAACTGAACGTGTGGTACTTGCTGAATTTGAAACAAGCAAATTAAAAACCAAACTTGAAAAATGGACAATTTCTGGGATGAAACTTGAGGAGCTTTGCAAGAATTAAAGGGGGGCTAGAATTAAGACTGGTTTGGGAAGCAAAGAAACCACTCATGTTTATCCTCCACCTAGCACTTATTGTTATTCTCCTATGCCTACACCTCATCCAACTAATGAATTAATTCAAAAAGATACTAACAGTTTGTTAGGATCAGTGATCTAAGTTTGATCAATTAGAGTTTGATCACAGCGGAATTAGAGCAAGAATTAAGCAAATATAGCAAGAACACAATAAATATTCAATGGAACAGTACACGGTAATATAGAAATAGGGTTTTCTGCATTGGGATAATAACATTCATGCACACATGCTTCGGTATGGCGGCTGCTAGGTTTTCCTAAGCTGCACCGATTACAATTAGGTCAGCATTCCTTATATAAAGGAATGTGACGTCTGCTGATGTCACTTGATAGTGACGTCTAACAGAATTATTACAAACTACTGAAAGTAAGCAAACTACTGAGAATGTTCACAACAACTGAGAACATCTCTAGTATTCTAAGTACACGAAGAAACATAAAACTACTGAAACTACAAGTACAGAAAAGGAAATACAACTACTGAAAGGAAACCATCACAACTACTGAAGAGGTCTTCTTCAGCTGTTGTGACAATCATCTGAAACTTGGTCTTCAGTCTTTGTCTTCAGCTCTTTTACTTCAGACTTTGTCTTCAGCTCTTGTCTTCAGACTTTGTCTTCAGCTCTTTCACTTCAGACTTTGTCTTCAGCTCTTTCACTTCAGACTTTGTCTTCAGCTCTTTCACTTCAGACTTTGTCTTCAGACCTTGTTATCAGCTGATGTCTTCAGCTGTTGCAGACTACTTCAGTTGTTGTAATGTCCGTGGGACTTAAAGGTTTTTCTGATCAGGCTCATTGGTTCTTTTGGTCCAACAAACTCCCCCTGAACCAATGCAGCCAAAACCTTTAAGCTTATTGAGGTCCCACTTATTCTTGGCAGAAATACTCTCTTGATCAGCTTTAGAGATATAGGATAAGCACAGGCCAGGGAACAGGTTTCAGTAGATGTGAATGTCAAAGGATGGAAGGGAACTCTGTCTTGGGGAACTGGACACAGAGCCGTTATCCCAACCATGAAACCTACTTCCCATTGATGAGTCTATAAGACTCTCTGACGTAGGCCTCAAGGAGAACAACTTGTTCCTCCTTAGTGAGTTCTTCTGCTTCTCCTTCGAAGAAGAACTCTGGGCCATAGTACTCTGATAAGTACTTTATCGTCTTTCCATTTTTCAACTCAACAGTTGTTATCTCTCTGTAAGCAAATTCATCTGGGTGAGTCCCTTCTAATAACAACTGGAGTTCATTTTTCTTGATCTCTTCAAGCCTCTTGTATAACAACCCCTTCTTGACCATTTTGTTCTCCATTAGAGTTTGAGGGGTCATCTTTGACTTGTAGGCTCTCTTGAAGTCTTCAAGTATTTCCCAGGGTGAGACTACAATGGCCAACATAATAGCAGCATCTATGGTCTTTCTCACTTGGCCATTGTATCTACTTGGTATGGATTTCTTATGAATTCTAGAACTAACCCTGGGGTCTGGCCAAATCCTTACTCTCTCCTTTTGATATTGAAAGGTATACCTGAGAGCATACAGCCTTTGAGCGTGTTTCTTCATGGCTTGTATAGATGATGACTGAGGAAACTCTTTGTCAATCATCTTCAAAAGTTGCTCATCGTGCTGTTTCTGCTGTTCTTCTTCTTCAATCTTAACTTTCACCATTTGCCTCTGAAAGTCTGGTGTGATCATTTGTTGACTTCTGGGCTCAGGTAATTTTAGAACAGCAGAGATTGGCAGACTATCTTCTTCATCATCTTCTTCTTCTTCTTCTACCATCCTCAACACCCTTCTCCTCCTTCTGGGTGCATCACTGGATGTGGTTTGAGGTGGTTTTTGGGGTAAGGGAGTTGGTTTTGAGGGTTGAGTTGATTTGGAGAGTTGTGGGGTTGGTTGTTTTTGAGAGGGAGTTTGGGAAGGCTGATCTAGCATTTTTATGGTGAGTTTGGCTTTGGAAAGCTTGGCCATATCAGTTCTCTTCCCAGCACCTGCTTCATCTAGTGCTTCGATAATTAACCCTTATTGAATGCTTCAGAAGTACAGATTCTGGTGGTTATTGCCAGAATACTGTCTCTGGTCCATGATTTAATCTCAATTAATGATCTTCCCAAGTATTTTGCAGTAAACCTGATCATTATTTCCAACCTCTCCCTTTCCATCACACTATAACTGGCCCATCTTTCTTGTATCTCTTCAATCTCCAGCTTCTGATCTCAGTGTCTAATGTGGCTGTATCAAAGCCCTGTCTGAAGAGTTGATCTATTATTCTGTCCATTGATCTGCTGTGAGCTTCATCAGCTTCTTTAATCAGATCTTCCAATGATTTCTCTTCATCAGGCTTTTGAGTTTCAGCACTTTTCTTTCTTTTGTATGTGATCAGCTGTTTTTCCTTTTCTTTCTCTTGTTTCTCATTTTCCACACTCTTTCTTTTTCGTTCTTTCACTGCCTTAGACTCCCCCTTTTTGGGTGCATTGGGTTCAGGGGTTGAATGGCAGAAAGCTTCCTTTGCACAGCATCATCAACAAGTGTTTGTAGATTTGAGGAAATCCTCTCATCAATGGCTTTATGCACAATCTCATTGATGATGGGAGTGATGAGAGGTAAGGAATTTTGAAAGGTAGCAACCATCTGCTCAGAGGGGTTCTGTCCCTGAGAGGTGGTGCCAAAAACAGTGGCTGGTGGCTCAGTTGAGTGTAGTGGCTGAGTGTTTGGTAAACCTTCAGATGAAGGTGCCATCTGTGGGTTTATTGGGGCAGATGGACTTTGATCCTGAGACATTTTGGCAAGCAGTTCTTTGAGTCTGCTCACCTCAGCCTCAAGGATTGTGTTATGGGCTAAAACATCAAAGAAAAAGCCCAGGTCATCATCAGTCTTTGCTGAATCATCTGACCTCCTGATTGAATCAGGATGTACATGCCCTGAGTGTAGATCAGTTGTAGCATGTGCCCCTTGTTCTTGGTTCTGGGGACTTCCTGCCTCAGGACTGAGTCCTTCATCGGCAGTTGCCTCTGGTGAGGTCTTAGAGATGTTACCAACTTCATCCTGTTCATTTGCTGAATCAGTAGAAGTGGCAGCCTCACCAGATGTTCTAACCTCCTCCTCTACACGGGGAGATTGAACATTATAACCCCTGTGCTGTGGGTTATCAGCAGCATTTTGGTCCTCTTCCTCAGCTGTTGAGGTTCTCCCCATTGTAATTGGTGTCTGGGGAGGAGGAGAGGAATGCAGCTGACTCAACACTTGTGCAACAATAAATGTTGGGCTTTGAGGGGCGGTTGCATTTGGAGATAGGTTTGAAGCAGATTGCACCCGGGGTGACTGGTGCTCTTCAATGGTAACCTTCTCAATTGAGATAGGTTCCAGCATTGTGGTATCCCCAATTATGGTTGCATCAGGATCCTGTTGAGAGGATGCCTGAGCGGCTAGGGCTGGTGGAGTCTTTGACACTACTGGGGGGTTAGAACCAGTAAGTGTTTCCTGTATTGGTGTTACAGGGGCATCCTCAGGGGACTCATCTCCCTGAGTAGCCTTTTTGGGCTTTTTGGTTTTGGGTTTGGTGGGGACTTTGGATCTGGAAGTGGAGGCTGTGGGTTCCCGCTGCTTGGGTTTGAGCAGCCGGGCAGCCCCTTTCATTGTAGGGTCAGAGTTGTGCCTGGAGTATACTTCAGGCAATACAGCCGGAGCAGGGACTCCAAGGCCAACAAGGCCGTCTGATTTTAGCTGTGTTAAAATTATGGCCATGAGAAACCTGGGATATAATATCCATCTGTTTGCCACAGGTTTCAAGGCCAGATCCTTTAGTTCCATAAACACTATCTCAGAAAAATTTAAAGTTTGTCGTTCAAAGATAGAGTATAATACCTGTTGCCATCGGGAAGACATTGATCCCATGAGGAGGTTTTTGGTGCAAGGCAGACATTCACCATGTGGAATATAAGACGTTCAGCATCATGGAAGTGCTTCTTCAGAATGGTGGTAGCACTTAAGTCTCCTTCATACCCGTTGTTGATGAAAGACATATCGGTTGTGCCTTTCGGGTATTCTGTGACACAGGTGGCATCATGTAGATCTAGGGTTTGTCGAATGATGTCCGGAGTGATGACCACCTGTTTCTGGTTGACCAACGACTGGAGAGTGATTTGGCTATCATTCTCACTAGTTTGCACAGAGACGTTGGTCCAGAACTGGCTTAGGGAATCGGGGTAGATGGTAGGATTCAGAAGAAACGCGGTTCGGTACTGGGAATCTACCATAAGATCGATGGCGTTATCAAATTTGTTCCAGAAGGCCGATTTCGAGAGGTAGGCAACACAGTTGTGTCTGGGTTTGAGTTTCATGGTCGCCATTGTTGAGAGAGTGAAGGACGGAAAACGGCTAATGAAACGTCTGAAAGTAGGTTTAGGTATTTATAGGGTAAAAAAACTGATATAAAACGACTGAAAGTGTTGGTGCTGTCATCAGTTGTTTGAAAACAACTGAAGACCTGGTTTTAACTTTCAGAAGTAACAACTGAAGACTTGGTATTAGTCATCAGTAGTTGTGAAACTACTGAAGACATGGTTTTGGCTTCAGTTGTTTGAAGTGAAGCAGCAGTTGTAGAAACAACTGAAGAGAAAAATTTCTCATCAGCTGTTGTCGTCAATTCTTAGCTCATCAGCTGTTTCATTCTGACCTCAACACTTCATCAGACTTTGTCTGAGTTTCAGATGTTTCATAGGTCATCAGTACTTATCTGTTATTCTGACATCAGCAGTTGTAACTACAGCAGTAGTTGTAACCACATCAGTTCTTTTCAACAGATGAGTACTTCAGTACTTTTAAGTAATTTAGTCTTCAGTAGTTATGAAAACTACTGAGGATAAAAGAACTTCAGTACTTATTTGTGACAGTAGTATACGAATGCTCATCAGTACTTGTTGACTGAGATCATCAGTAGTTGTCACTTATTCTAGCTGCAGCATACCAAGCCTTAACACTAGGTTTTGGAAAGTTGAACTGTCCAAAGGCTTAGTAAATATGTCTGCAAGCTCATCAGCACTAGGAACAAACTTTGGATCAATCAGACCTTTTTCAAAACAATCCCTAATAAAATGGTGTCTGATCTCAATATGTTTGGTCCTAGAGTGCTGGACTGGATTCTTGACAATACAAAGAGCTGAAGCACTATCCATTAGTAATGGAGTCTTAGTCTCTGTAATGCCATAATCCAGTAATTGATTCTGAAGCCAGAGTACCTGAGATGTACAACTTGCAGCAGCAATGTACTCGGCTTCAGCAGTGGATGTAGCAACAGATGTTTGTTTCTTACTCTGCCAAGAAACCAAACAGTTGCCTAGGAATTGACATCCACCAGAAGTTGATTTTCTAGTTAATTTACACCCTGCATAGTCACTATCAGAAAAAGCAACTAATTTGCAAGAGTGCCCAGTGGAATACCAAAGACCTAGAGATTGAGTACCTTGCAGATATCTAAAGATCCTCTTGACTGCAATCAAATGAGACTCTTTAGGAGCAGCCTGAAATCTAGCACAAACACAAGTTGCAAACATAATATCTGGTCTAGAAGCTGTTAAGTACATCAAGGACCCAATCATACATCTGTAAAGTGTTTCATCAACAGCTTTACCTTTCTGATCTGCATCCAGTTGTGTGGTGCTGCACATGGGAGTAGAACAGGGCTTACAGTGTTGTAAATCAAACTTTGCCAAAAGACTTTTTGTGTATTTTGACTGATGAATGAAAGTTCCATCAGCCTTTTGTTTGATTTGCAAACCTAGAAAGAACTGTAATTCTCCCATGGCACTCATTTCGAATTTTTGTTGCATCAACTTTGTAAATGCATCACACAACTGTGGATCAGAGGAAGCAAAAATAATATCATCAACATAAATTTGAACAAGGAGCTTATGCTGACCCACTTTCTTAATGAACAAAGTTTTATCTATGGAGCCTCTAGTGAAATTATTCTGAAGAAGAAAATTTGACAGTGTTTCATACCAGGCTCTAGGAGCTTGTTTCAACCCATAAAGAGCCTTATCAAGTTTATACACCCAATCAGGATGTTTATTATCCTCAAAACCTGGTGGTTGACACACATAAACCTCTTCTTTTATTTTACCATATAAAAATGCACTTTTGACATCCATTTGAAAAACTTTAAGATTGTGGAATGCAGCATAGGCTAAGAACAATCTAATTGCCTCCAGTCTGGCTACAGGGGCAAAGGTTTCATCATAATCAATACCTTCTTCTTGTGAAAACCCCTGGACAACCAGTCTGGCCTTGTTCTTGACAATTTGCCCATTTTCATCTGTTTTATTCCTAAACACCCATTTAGTGCCTATTGCACACTTACCTGGGGGTAGAGGAACCAGTTCCCACACTTGCTGCTTTTTGAACTGAAGAAGCTCAAGCTGCATGGCATCAACCCATCCATTGTCTCTTAATGCAATATGATAGTTCTTTGGCTCTTGCTGACTGATGAAAAGAGCATAGAAGCAGAAGTTGGACAATTGACTTCTAGTTGAGACACCAGCATTGATATCACCAATGATTTGAGACGTTGGGTGATTCTTCAGCTCTGGATACACTATGAGATCTGTGCAAGTGTTTGTAGCACGCTCAGCAGCAACAGATGTTGATCCAGATTCTTGAAACCAAGTGTTAGATGGCAGGTCAAATGAAGTAGAGGATTCAGAAATCTCATCAGCATTTGTTGTGGATGGTGCTACTGAAGCTACAGGAACATCAAGTTGAGTAGACTCAGGCAGTTGATCACTAAACTTGAATAGGTGAGTACTGGGATCATCATGAACATCAGTACCACCAGATGGATGACTAGCTGCAGAAGGTGATGAATTCACATGATCTGCAACAGCTGGAGGCTGATAAGGAACATATTGCAGTATGTCCAGATCAAACAACTCCACAGGGTTTTGTGGGATTTTGTCCTTAGGAGATTCATTGAACTTCACATGCAAGGTTTCTTCAACCATCTTTGTTCTACAGTTGAACACTCTGTAAGCCTTGCAAGTGGATGAGTACCCAACAAAATACCCTGCATCCACCTTAGAATCAAACTTTTGGAGTTGATCCTTTGTGTTGAGAATGTAACAAGGACACCCAAATGCTCTGAAGAATGAAATTAGAGGAGCCAAATGATGTAGAACTTCATAAGGAGTCTTCATCAACCTCTGATTCACTAAAGCTCTATTTTGCACATAGCATGCTGTGTTGACAGCTTCAGCCCAAAAGGTCAGTGGCAAACCAGAGTCAGCCAACATGGACCTTGCAGCTTCAATTAGGGTCCTGTTCTTTCTCTCCACTACTCCATTTTGTTCTGGAGTCCTTGGGATGCTATACTGCCTCTTGATTCCTTTTGAAAGGTAGAAATCATCAAGTGTATGGTTTCTAAATTCAGTTCCATTATCACTTCTTATACACTTGACTGATAGGGAATACTGCTTCTCAACATACAACACAAAGTTAATAATTGTCTGAGCAGCCTCATCCTTTGAATGCAAGAAGAAGGTCCATACAAATCTGGAGTAATCATCCACAATTACCAGACAGTATTTCTTCTTTGCCATGCTCATTACTCTCACAGGACCAAAGAGATCCATGTGCAGTAATTGCAAGCAGGCAGTGGACTTTGGTTCTTCTATAGGAGGGAATGAGACTTTGTGTTGTTTTCCTTTTAAACAAGCAGTGCAGGTTTCATCACAGAGGAACTCCTTTATTGGTAGACCTCTTACTAAACTATTGTGGATCAGCTGATTCATGTTTTTGAGATTAACATGACCCAGCCTTCTATGCCACAGTTTAGATTCCTGAGGAGAGGCCTTGGAGAACAGGCAAGGATGACCTTTTAACGCAATCTTCTTTGACAAATCCAAGGCATATACTCTTCCTATCCTGTTGGCCTTCAGGAGAGTATGTTCATCCAATACCTTGTCAATCAGCCTCAGAACTTTGGAAGACAGAATCCGGCAGTTCTGGCTTGTGAAAAGTGCAACATGCCCTTTATCACACATCTGACTGACACTCAGTAGATTATACTTGAGATTCTCCACATGGTTAACATCATCAAATCTGATTTCTCCATTTGACACAAATCCTTTCCCGATGATGTAACCCTTAGCATCATTTCCAAATGAGACAAATCCCTTCTTTCCTTGAGAGTAGTCATTAAGAAGAGAACTGCTCCCAGTCATATGCATAGATCCTCCACTGTCTACATACCAGATGCTTCTTTGGCATGCTGAAGAACCCTGCATTTATCATAAGAAACTAGTTAGCTTTAGAGACCCAAACCTTTTTGGTTTTGGGTCTGTTTTCATCAACAGATTTAACCATAACTTGTTTCTCATGATTAACAGCTGATGAAGGTGGAGATGGTGCTGAAATGGAATTCTTAGATTTGGGCTTGGATTTCCTTTTCAGTGGTTTGATCACAGGTGCATCTAGTTGGTTAACTCTCCCCAACAAATGCTGAACCATCATAACAAGTTGTGTCTGATTTGTTGCTAAAGCCTTCAGCTCATTTGACACATCAGTACTTGTTTTTGATGAGTTCCTGTGACCCACCATTTCCTCCTTGAAATTCACAGACTTCGTCTGATGTTTATCATGAGGAACACTATCAGCTGTTTTCTGATAAACCCCATCCTTCTTTTTGGATTTTGGTGAGGCCTTGGGTTTATCAGTTTGAGATGACTGTGGTACAAACTTGGTTTCAAACTCATTTTTCATTTTATTTATCTCTTCTTTAATGAGCTTATCTCTGTTGAGTTTGGAACCCTTTTTGTACCAGCATTCATCAGATAGATGATTGAATTTACCACATATTTCACATGGCTTATTCTTCATCTTGGATTGATCAACTGCTGAAGTGGAAACTACTGAAGGTGTGATCTTCAGTACTTTCCTCCTTTCAGTACTTGTGTTAAGTACTGAAGGATCGGTAACAACTGAAGACTTGTTCTTCAGCTGTTCTCTATCCGTCCTGAAAGACCGTATGATAGATTCCTCAGCAGTTGTTAATCCTTTTATTTCATCAGATTTGAAATGCTTTTCAGATGTTGTGACTTGCCCTTCAGTACTTGGAGTACTTTGAGGGACAACATCTGAATTTCTCAGCTTCATGTGTTTATCAGCATTTAAACCATCAGGCAATTGATTTGCTGAGATCTTAACACTGACTTCATCCTCTAATTTTGTATTATCATTTGAGGATGAATCACATGATGATGTGGTTTGGAAATTACTTTCACCTTCAGATTTTACTATTATTTTGAAGTAAAATCAGTAGGTGGTGCAGTATGATTGTAACCTATTCCAAACTTCACATTTGAAGCTGTTTGCTTGCTGAGAAGCATTTCAAATCCCTTGCAGGATGTTACCCAGCGGTCACACTCAACTTGGGTAGCTGCAAGTGTCTCTTTGAGACTTCTGTGGTTCTCGAGTATGACCTCTACCTTAGCCTTTTCATCATTAAGTTGGCATTTAAGCTTGTAAATCTCATCATCTTTGTCATTAAGTGCAGACACATACTCATCTTTTCTTTTGGAAATAGTTTTCTCAAGCTCAAGATTTTGATTGATTAAAGCTACATTTGCCTCTCTAATAGAGACAAAGGCAGCTATGCATGATTCAGAACATAACTTGGCTTTAGCCTCAGAAGATACCTGGGTTACCTGTGAAGATGAAGCATCGGAGCAGGAACCCTCAGTAGACTCCAGGGCCATGAGAGCAAGATTCCCAAAAGGATGTTCACCACCATGTTGACCAGCACCAGCAGATAATTGCTCATTGAAACCAGAAAGATCATCTGGTAAGCTGCTCCAGTCAACAACTCCTGGTGTGAAGAAGCTGTGATGAGGTTGAGATTGTGATGGAGATGGTTGAGGCTCAGGTAGGGCTTGAGGTTGTTGTGCTATAGGGACATGAACTGGATTTGGCTGTGGCATGTAATAGCAGGGATAAGGATATGGCATTGGACCCTGAGGGACAAAGTATGCAGGAGATTGAGGTTGTGAGTGATGACCAGAACTAGCAGGATGTTGCCCTTTGTTTTGTGAACTATTGCTTGGAAAGGTCACAAAGGGTGCAGAGGAGTTAGATCCAGTTGATCTACACTCTCTTGCAAAGTGCCCAAGCCTGTGGCATTTGTGACACCTCAACTTACTCTTGTCAAAACCAACTTTGGTTTTGCCAGAGAGTCCTGGAAATTTCCTACCAGTTCTCTTGTAGAACTTTTGAGATCTGATATTGATCAGGGCCATTTGGCTCAAAATATCCATCTCTTCTAAATCATCATCAGCAATACCTTGCAAATCATCCATGATAAAGCATAAATTATCACTATTACACCCAGAATGACTGTCAACACCAACAAATGCATGATCAGAACTGTTTGAAGAGAAATCTATATGCTCATCATAATGACTTTCTGATCCAGCATATTCTGACTCATGACCGACCAAGGCAGTGTTACCTGGTACAAAGTCATCAGAGAGCTTTCCTGATGATGCCAGTTTCCTTTTCTGCTCTATCTCTCTTTCAAATGTAAGCAGTTTCCCATGGAGTTGGGTGAGAGATAGGCTATCCAGATTTGCACTGGAGCGTAGGACAATGGTGTATGTGTCCCATCTCTCAGGCAGTGATCTGAGGAATCTGTTGTTCATCTGGCTGTTAGTATACTCATGCTTGACCATTTTCAGCTCAGAGATCAAGCAGGAGAAACGCTCAAACTGTTGAGTCAGTGTCTCACCCTTCCTATGAGAGAATGTCTCATATTGTTGGGCGAGGATTTCTCTGTTGTTTGCTAAGACCTCATCAGTTCCTCCGAATTGTTCCTTCAAAGCATTCCAGAGGTCATGAGCAGTTTCATGATGCATAAGCCCAGAATAGATTTCATTCGGCAGTGCCATGGCCAGAATTCCATGGGCTTTAGCATCAATCTCAAACAGTTTACGATCTTCATCTGAGTATTGCTCCTTCTTCTTCGGAACCATTTGATTGGTCTCCGGATTGTTCACCATAGGCTTGTGTGGACCGTGAACCACAGATGTCCAACAACCTGAACTGTTAACAGACAGGTGATGGAGCATTCTTCGTTGCCATATGTTATACTCACTCCTAACCAGCATCGGAGGCTTGGTTGAGGAGCCAGTATTGTGAGGATCATTAGATGGAGTAGTCATTCTCAGATTCAAACCAAATCAATCAAGTTTCAAAAGATTTAGCACAAAAACACAACAAACTCAATAAGAACCAAGAAGAAACTCAATTTAAATAACCAGAAGCAGCAGAAAATCAATCTTTATAACCAATTCTTGCACATATGCTAATTCGATCAAACTATAGATATCAAAATAGCAGTTTCAATGATCAATTGTTAAACCGATCAATGATTAACCTGCTCTGATACCATTTGTTAGGATCAGTGATCTAAGTTTGATCAATTAGAGTTGATCACAGCGGAATTAGAGCAAGAATTAAGCAAATATAGCAAGAACACAATAAATATTCAATGGAACAGTACACGGTTATATAGAAATAGGGTTTTCTGCATTGGGATAATAACATTCATGCACACATGCTTCGGTATGGCGGCTGCTAGGTTTTCCTAAGCTGCACCGATTACAATTAGGTCAGCATTCCTTATATAAAGGAATGTGACGTCTGCTGATGTCACTTGATAGTGACGTCTAACAGAATTATTACAAACTACTGAACGTAAGCAAACTACTGAGAATGTTCACAACAACTGAGAACATCTCTAGTATTCTAAGTACACGAAGAAACATAAAACTACTGAAACTACAAGTACAGAAAAGGAAATACAACTACTGAAAGGAAACCATCACAACTACTGAAGAGGTCTTCTTCAGCTGTTGTGACAATCATCTGAAACTTGGTCTTCAGTCTTTGTCTTCAGCTCTTTTACTTCAGACTTTGTCTTCAGCTCTTGTCTTCAGACTTTGTCTTCAGCTCTTTCACTTCAGACTTTGTCTTCAGCTCTTTCACTTCAGACTTTGTCTTCAGCTCTTTCACTTCAGACTTTGTCTTCAGACCTTGATATCAGCTGATGTCTTCAGCTGTTGCAGACTACTTCAGTTGTTGTAATGTCCGTGGGACTTAAAGGTTTTTCTGATCAGGCTCATTGGTTCTTTTGGTCCAACACAGTTTGTATGCAGGTTTAGAAGGAGTAAATCATAAGGAGATTCGAGAGGAATATGATTATGGTGCAAGTAGTGGTCTGGGCAGCTCTAGTTTTAATGTTTCAGATTCCAAAAAGTCTTCAATAGACAGTAGCTTAAGTAGATTTGTGTCACAAACGTCTGTCACAGACAGTAGTTCATGTAGACCTAGTTCTAGTTCATCTTGTTTATCCTCTAATGTCGATGAATCTAATGATGATGTTTCAAATTCACTTGATTATAGTTATGATAATTGTTTACCTAATGCTTCAAACAGACGTTCACACCCAAATTATTTTGAAAAGTTTCTTTCTCATCCTATCCCATCTTTCACACCCAGTCAGATCTCAAATCTTAAAGATATTGAGACAACTTCCTCAAACGTTGACAATATTAACGAAAATGAATCCGGATTTGCTAAAATGAAAGTTACAAAGGAAATATTAAAAGAATCACATGACTCATCTAGCAATTTGAATTCTTACACGTCTGAAGGTGAGGAAGAAATCTTAATTGATCAAACATCTGTTTTAAGATGTAACAAGAAAATATTGAAGTCCTGATGTTTTAGATGTGGAAAGGATGATCATGTTCTTAAAACTTGTCCTGCATTTGCTAATAGAAATATAAATCATAGTTCCTTTGGAAGTAGATTAAATTATTTTGTAAATAATTTATTTTGTAAAAAGTCTTTCGTTTCAACGCCTAAGTCAGTCAAGACTTGGGTCCCTATTTCCAAGTCTTAATAAATTTTGTTTATGCCAGGAACATTCCAGAAGAGCTATCAATAGTTTTTGGCATGTTGACAGCGGATGTTCAAGGCACATGACCAGGTTGAAAGACTTACTCACAAATTATCGAATAATTAATGGAGGATATGCCGCTTTTGCTGGAGATAAGAAGGGTGGAAAAATGATTGGTCAGGGAGAAGTCTCAAACGGTTCATTAACTCTGGAGAAAGTAAATTATGTTCCCGAATTAGCATTCAATCTACTAAGCGTGTCACAAATTTATGATAAAGATATTCCAGTGCTGTTTATGTCAAATGAATGCTTGTTTCTTAAACCAAAGTTCATTATTTCAGAAGATCTAGTGATCATGCGTGCTCCAAGAAAGAATGATACCTATCTTTTTGATATAGGATCACAAGAGTCTACATCCACTGTGACATGTCTTCTGTCCAAAGCCTCTTATTCCGAATCCTTCTTGTGGCATCGTCGATTAGGACATGTTAATTTTAAAAATATAAATACATTAGTTAAGAACAATCTTGTGAGGGGACTACCACTTAAATATTTTTCAGTGGTAGAAAAATGCGTGGCTTGTGCTCAAGGCAAATAGCACAAAAAGCCACACAAGCTTAAGCTTGAAAACACAATTTCAAAACCCCTCGAATTGTTACATACTGATTTATTTGGTCCTATCAGTGTTAAGTCGATTGCTAAGAAATCTTATTGTTTGGTTGTTACAGATGATTTTTCCAGATATTCATGGGTGAGATTTCTAGCAAGCAAGGGAGATACTGCCGAAGAGCTTCAAAAGCTGGTCCTTTCAATTGAGACTGTCAACAAGAGGAACGTTATAGCCATCCGAAGTGATAATGATACTGAATTAAGAAATCATATCTTTGACTCATTCTATGCAAGTAAGGGGATTCTTAGACAATTTAGTGCTGCTAGGACACCTCAGCAAGTGTTGCT
Source organism: Flaveria sonorensis (assembly GCA_025506505.1). Taxonomy (NCBI): domain Eukaryota; kingdom Viridiplantae; phylum Streptophyta; class Magnoliopsida; order Asterales; family Asteraceae; genus Flaveria; species Flaveria sonorensis. Next base: position 17,670,272 of record CM046439.1, read on the forward strand.
GAGCGAAAGAATAGGACGTTTATTGAAGCAGCTAGAACTATGCTGATTCAGTCAAAGCTTCCAATAATTTTCTGGGCTGAAGTAGTCAACTGTGCTTCTTATGTACTTAACAGGGTCCTTATTATGAAAGACAAAATGAAGACTCCCTATGAGCTTCTACATAAACGAAAACCCTTGATTAACTTCTTTCGTTCATTTGGTTGCTCATGTACCTTGCTGAACACTCAAGCTCAGAAGTCAAAGTTCGGTGCAGTTTCTGATGAATGTTTCTTCGTTGGCTATTCCTCCTCACAAAAAGCATATCGGTTATACAACAAAAGAACACGTATTGTGCAGGAATCATTTTATGTTGATTGGCAAGAATCAAATTCTCCTAACATGGGATCTGATCCTGCATGGTTCTATGACTCAAATACAGTCTTCAACTCTTTTAATCTTCCAGTTTTTGATGATGATGTGGTTCCTCAAACCAAAGTAGAAATCATACTTTCAACTGAGCCTCTTTCGCCTGTACCACAACCACCTACACCCCATCCACAACCACCAATAAACTATCACCCTCAACCTCCATTTGATGTACCACCTACACCTCCACCACAATCATCTTCTCCAAACCAACTTCCCACTTCCCCATCACAGTCTTCACAACCCACTTCCTCATCACAGCCTTCACAACCATCACAAACCACCTCCTCATCTTCAATAAATCCAATAACCCTTAACACTAATTTTAAAACATTAAAATAAATGCCTCTATGCTTGTTTCTTATGTCAAACAGTTCCCAAAAATGTCTCAGCAACACTTCAAGACCCAAGTTGGGTTGAATCTATGCAAATGGAGCTTCAGCAGTTCAGGAAATTAAAAGTTTGGCAATTAGTTGATCTTCCTCCAAAAAGTTTCCTATTGGTACTAAATGGGTATTCCGGAACAAACCAGATGATCAGGGATTAATAATTCGTAACAAATCCAGGTTGGTTGTTTAATGTTTTGCTCAGGAGGAAGGAATTGACTATACTGAAGTGTTTGCTCCAGTTGCTCGAATTGAAGCCATCCGAATCTTTCTTGCTCATGCAGCTCACAAAAATTTTAAAGTCTTTCAGATGGACGTGAAATATGCATTTCTCTATAGGAATATTGATGAGGAGATTTATGTTTGTCAACCTCCAGGTTTCGATGTAACAACCGACCTCCAGGTCATAACCCTAACCTTTAACCCCTCCGGCATCACTATCCATACAATTGTTATTAATGTTAATATCATTATCATTATTAGTATTAGCAATATTATTGTTATTGCTATTATTGTCATCTTATTGTTACATGCGCCATTTTGTATGATTTAGTCAAATCTAGCCTTAGCATAGGGTAACTTAGTGTTCCGGGAAAGTCAATTTGTCCGTTTCAAAATTTAATTTTAATTGAAACAATTAAATTGTGTGCACTCACACACCATTCACGGTTAGAAGCATGCTTAATACTTAAACAACTAACTAAAAATTACCATCTAAAATACTACACACTATACTACATAATAACATTTATACAATAAAAATTAAATCAAAAATACCCCCACAAGACTCTAAATGTGGCCGCCCATCAACCCCCTATCCCTTCCCCTCTCCTCCACTTGACACCACCACCCTTTCCATCCACTCCCACTTCATGCATTTCTAAACTCTCCTCTCATACTCCTTCTCTCTTCTCTCAATTCACCAGAAGAAAACACACACACCACACCACAAATCCTCTCCATTTCAGCCTCATATTCGAAGATCAACCGCAAACCACCATCGGCCGATCCCAAGCAACCGAGAAAGTGGCATCTTGAGAGCTTTTGGTGCACGGTTCATACAAGTTCGAGATACTCAAGCCTTGTTTGAGATTCTCCAACCTTTGTTCGAGATTATCCAGCTCATCTTGTCCTTCCAAACTCTCCAAATCATGAACCATTCAAGTGTAAGCATCAACACACCCGAACTAAGCTATGTCTTGTGTTATTCCTTCATTTATCTACCAAAAGCCTTAATTTCTTTGTTCTAGCAGAATCTTGCTGCCATAATCTTGTTCTTTAGGAGCTTTTAACTTCACTAGAGGTACCTCACACGTTATATTGGTCATTCTAAGGGTGGAATTCGAGTTACACCATGAAAACCCTCTTTTTGGGTGACTTTTGCACCATCTAACCTTTGTGCCTTGTAACCTCCCAAACAAAGCTTGTAACCTGCTTATAAATGTTTTATAAAAATTTTAATAACCTTCTTTGAAAGTTACAAAATGGTTTGGTAATGTTTAAACATGATCCGTAAGGTTTTACACAAGTGTAATGGGTTTAAATGGTGAAATCACTTATCTACAACTTGTTCTTGGGTTGTATGTTAAAACCATGAGTTAGATTTATTATTTCAGTAATTTTTGGGTGTTATTAAGCGTATGTGGTGATGTTAATGGCTGAAAAATAGTAATAGTATGAATTGTAGACATGTTGAGCTTATTTTGGGACCCGAAAGGTGGTAAAATGACTTAAAAATAAGAGAACTTAACGTATAACAATGTTAAAAAAATTCCATGCTCTAAAAGGGTTACAAAGTGTTATAGATCTGATTTGTTGACTAAATAGTCAAAAGACAATTTAAATGGAATTTTTAGTTAAAAATGGGTATTAACCGGGTAACGTTTGGAGGAAAGCCTTGGAAATAATGGTATAAAACCAAAATCCATGAAACCCATGTTATTTCAGTAAGTTAGGAACTATAAGACTTAATGATGGTGAAAAATTGGTCAAACAAGTTTTTAAACGGTCAATTTCGGGTAAAAACGCGTTTTAACGGGTTAAACTTAAAAAAGAGACTTTCAACATAAAAGGCATGAAAATACATTTTAGTCAGATTATAAAGCTTGTTAAAATTCCTTAAAATAATATTTAAAGTCTTAAGACTTAAAACTATAAGATTTAATGTTTAACCGTTAAAAACCTTCGGTTCTACCGTAACCGGTAACTTAAAATATATGTTCACCAACTCAAATTTAAAATCTGGAAAATTTGGGAGTTTAGCTTATTAATAATGTAATATTTAACTCCAAAATTCGGTTATGGGGTCATAAAGGTCATTGAATGTATAGAAGCAAACTTTAGGGTAGAAAATTTAAATTCTGAAACTTGAGGGACTAAACTGTAAATTCTGCCAAAACTTCAATCCGATCCCCTTGGACTGGTAATCACTTGATAAACTTATTTTAACTTGTGTCGATGACCTAATAGCATGAAAACAAGAATTCCCCTTAAGAAACCCTAGCTTTCTATAAAAGGAAACTTTTAAATGCAAGCCTTAGCAAATATAAGCTAGTTGAACATTTAACTTCTTACACACTTTGTCCACCTCGTGTGACCTTAGAATTAGTGGCTTATCACTTAATCTTGATGGTAGGGGTGCTAAACTTGAAACCTTCCCGGTACATGAAGAACCCGTTACTTGAAGCTCTAAGGTGAGTTCTAGTGTCCCCTTTTTACTACTGTTTTTGGGGTGAAGCATGCTCTGTTTAAACTGAACTTTTCTGTGCTATAATATGCTGCTATATGTTGTGGAAATGTTAGAACCTGCTTTTACTTTTGTCACGATCATTAATTCTTGTGTGAACCGCTTGTTTTATATGGGTAGATCTACTTGGGGAATCCCCCACACACAGTGCCTTCCTTGATGAGCGGGAAGGGTACCACACTGAGATCCTGCGGGGTCGTTTGTGGCATGTGTCAAGATTTAATAAGATACTAAGGTGAACCATCTGGCAGGTATGGTCCACCATATGAGGCTCAGTTCTTCCCTTGGGATTAGCCGGTGTAACATAACTTTAGAAGAGGCTAGCCGGGACTGAGTGCAGGGTTGATTGTGATCCCCACAACTATGATACTATCATCTTTGACTTTTAAATCAAATATGGATTCTTTTGAATCCTTTTGTTTTTGAACTTTAAGCACTTGATTCACCAACTTTTTAGTTGACACAAATATCTTTTGAGCATGTTTCAGGTAATCCTTGATGGGAGTCTAGCTGTTGTAGAAGACCTTGACCTAGCACCGTGACCCATGGCATTGGCTTGTTTTGCTTTTAAAACAATTTGAACAATTTACATTTATTATTGGAAACAATTTGTACCGATAAATTATGTACTTGTATTGGTGGCTAGACCTACTTCTAGCCCGGTTTTTCCTTAAACATTAATGCCATGTGATGTTCTCTCCTTTTGTGCTCTTATGATGGTTTGTTTCTGCTGCCATATGTTGTTTCCAGTCTATGACGTCCCACCCTACCTGGGCCCGGGGTGTGACAGATTGGTATCAGAGCCAAAGGTTGTAGAGAAGTCGGGAATACCATAGTAGACCATAGGCTACAACCCTGATACCTTAGGACCATCCTCATCGAAAGTGTTGGGATGATCGGGTTGGGTAAATTGATGATTACACTTGATCAACGTAATCATGAACTTACCGGACACGTAAATTCTAGCATGGATCGTTAGGCAATAATTGGACTTTTGTTTGAATGTTATAATTCTTAAAATTTTCTTTGAGTGGTTTAAGGATTTCTAAAATGAAACTACTTTATTTGTTAATTATTTGAAGAAACTAAGGATTGATGATACTATTGATAAATGATACCTCTGGTATTTGATACTGTTGGGATATCTGATACTATTGCCATCACTACTACTATAAGTACTATTATTATTGCAATCTTGAGCTATGAGAAACCAAATTACTCATGATATTTCTTACAGGACATCGAGGCTATGGCTGACAAGGGGAAGGCACCTACGTACCCGACTGACGGTACTGCACCAACTGGGAGCCCTAAGAGGGCCGAAGCCGTAGATGGAGTATGAAGAATACTTGAGAAGATGAGGACACCCGGGCTGGATATCTGTTACGTCTGATGACACTGACCCATCGGAGGACTCTTCCTCGACATCTCCCTCCAAGAGCCGGACGCGCTCCCAGTCACCGCATGTCGCAGCTCCTGCACGCTCACCTATCCCACCTATCGGGAATAGGGGTGCACGTGTTATCACCTGCCCATGCAAGAGTACTAGGTCAGGACCCTCAGTCTCCTTTAGGATGCCACCTCCTCCTCCACCACCTGTTAGGACATCGACACCTGCACCACCGATGATTGACTCGCTCCGACACCATCCACGTGATGAGCACTGGATGCCACCGAGGCACAACATGTATGATGGCCCTAGTGTGCTAGCTGGTGACCGGTACTCCCAGTCTAGCCGCCGAGCAAGCGACGTAGGACCTTCTGATGCTGCATTGGATGAGATTCTGAAGACCGTCCATCATCACGAGCTGACACTCCAGCTCGCCACTCGGACCTCCCAGTCCGCCCAGTTTCTGGCCATGATGGCGTCACAGGGAGTCCAGCGGTTGGAACAAGAGCGAAGGAAGAAGAACTCAGGGTGGCTGAAGAAGAAATGGATGTGAGAGCAGGGGGGGAGATGTGGGATTATCTGTCTCTTAGACAGTTGAAGGAAACAATTTTTTATTATCAGACACTATTATTATTATGTATTATGGGGGTGATGGCACCTTCCAAATTGTAAGAGTTTAACTCTGATGCATTTCTATTTCACTGATACTATTAACCCTATCTATCTGTGAAACTACTTCTTATGGTGTTAATTCGGCAGGGTAATTTGTATTGAATTGCAATGTGATTTGTCCTGTGTAGGAATTTTGTCTTGCATTCTTTTTGGGTTGAACTGCCTTAAAAATTAATTTAATGGAACATATTAAAGGCATTTAGTGGTGTGTATATTACACATTCTCCTGTCAGAACGTGGTATATTAGGATAAGTGATGCATGGGCTGTTGAAACCAAAAGTTTATGAGATGCTAAACAAATTCATTTGTGATGCTACCAGAATGCCGACCAGACAAAGAACCCATATTGGAAGATCAGGAGCTACGAGTGGTCGTCATGAGGAAGCTAGACCAACCGGCAACCAACCCCTTACTCCACCAGGAGCTTCCCGTGGAGAGAATGTCAATCAGGGGAACGATGAGAGAATTGCCAACCTCGTAGCACAACAAATTGCTAACGCCATCCCGACCATTATCGCCCAAATTAATGCGGACCGGAATAACCCCAGTGGTAATGGTGGATCTGGGAGCAATGAGGGCAACAATGAGGAAGTTGAAGCACTAAGGAATGGATGCTCCTACAAGACCTTCATGGCGTGCAAGCCGAAGGATTTCTATGGTACCGAGGGTGCGATTGAGACATACCGATGGATTGACGAAATGGAAGCCGTCCTAGATATCAGTGAATGTAAGATGGAACACATGGTGAGGTATGCTTCCCAGTCACTCAAGGGATCAGCACTGGAATGGTGGAAGATTGTTACTCAACCCCGCAGAAGAAACGCTGCTAACCAAATAAGTTGGACCGAATTCAGGGAATTGATAACCAACAAATACTGCCCCATCAATCAACTGGAGAAACTGGAGTCCGAATTTCTGAGCCTGGAAATGAAAGGCCCTAACTACATCGAGTACATCAACCGCTTCTTAGCCCTGGCTCGACTGGTGCCACATCTAGTGACACCAGAATCCAAGGGCGTAGCACGTTTCATCTGGGGACTACATCCTAGAGTCAGGGGTATGGTTCGATCCTCTAGGCCCCCAACCCTACAAGCTGCGGTCGACTTCACCAGTAGTTTGACCGATGATCTAGTCAGGGCTGGATGGACTGAACAAAACAGGATAGAGGAAAGGAAGAAGCCGATGGGTGAGAAGAGAAAATGGTTTGAGGGGAAGAAGGCAATTGGTAGCAGCAGTGGGTCAAACAAGAAGATTTTTGAAGGTATGAGGCGTGAAGACCAGGGTGGAATGACTCGGAAGCTATACTCGGGAACAAGCCCATTCTGTAACAAGTGTAAACTACGTCATCAAGGGGAGTGCAACCCGATGCCCTGCTTCCGATGCAAATGACCGGGTCATCTGATTAAGGATTGTATGTATATGCCAGGTAAACAATGCTATGAGTGTGGAGATCCAGGACACATGAGGAATAAGTGTCCTAAGCTGGGGAGAGATAAGGACGCCTGACCCAATAAGCCCAAGGGACGAGCATTCGTGATGGATCCAGCTGGTGCTCGTAAGGAACCTGATTTGGTCAATGGTACGTTCCTTATAAATAATCATCCTGCTACCATTCTATTTGATACTGGAGCAACTGCTAGTTTTGTCTCTAGCACTTTTAGGCCTTTGATTGACTTGAGTGCATGCGTCCTGACTGATACGTTTACCATAGAATTAGCTAATGGTAACATCTTAGAAACTAATGAAGTCATCCAGGATTGCTTAATGAACCTAGAAGGTAGTACATTTAAGATAAACCTGATGCCTATTAAGCTAGGAGGATTCGATGTGGTTGTTTGCATGGATTGGCTGGCTAAGAACAGAGTCGAAATCGTGTGTGATGAGCCCCTACTTAGGGTACCATTGAACGACGGGAAGGTGTTAGTTGTTCATGGTGAAAGATGTAACACGTTATATCCTATGATATCCCATTTGAAGGCAACCAAGAGTCTCACGAAGGGATGCCCAGCTTTCATAGTTTACGTGATAAAAGCCAAAGAGGAAAAGAAGATTGAGGATATACCAGTGGTTTTGGAATATCCGGAGGTATTTCCCGAAGACCAACCGGGACTCCCTTCTACCCGTCAGGTTGAATTCCAAATAGACCTATTGCCTGGTGCTGCACCGGTAGCCAAAGCACCGTACCAACTTGCCCCTCCCGAGATGAAAGAACTAATGGTACAAATCCAAGAACTACTCGACAAGGGGTTTATACGACCGAGTGTGTCTCCATGGGGTGCCCCGGTGCTATTCGTGAAAAAGAAGGATGGGACCCTACGTATGTGTATTGATTACCGGGAACTAAACAAACTGACAATAAAGAATCGTTACCCTCTTCCAAGAATCGATGACCTATTCGATCAACTACAGGGGGCTAGCTACTTCGCCAAAATAGACTTAAGGTCAGGGTACCATCAACTGAAGATAAGAGAGGAAGACATACCCAAAACAGCCTTTAGAACTAGATATGGACATTATGAGTACCTGGTTATGCCCTTTGGACTGACTAACGCACCAGCGGCATTTATGGATCTCATGAACCGAGTGTGCCGCCCATATCTAGACAAATTTGTGATTGTATTTATCGACGACATCCTGATCTACTCCTGTGGAAAGGAAGAGCATGAGAAGCACCTTAGGCTGATTCTCGAGTTACTCAAGAATGAGCAACTATATGCCAAGTTCTCCAAATGCGAATTTTGTATGCGGGAAATCCAATTCCTAGGGCATGTCGTAAATGAAGGCGGAATTCAAGTGGATCCTTCAAAGATAGAGGCCATTAAGAATTGGAGAATTCCGGAAACTCCTACCGAGATAAGGCAATTCCTTGGATTGGCTGGACACTATAGAAGGTTTATCAAGGACTTCTCACGTATTGTACAACCGTTAACTGCCTTGACCAAGAAGAATACAGCTTTTGAGTGGGAACAAGAGCAGAACGAAGCATTCGAAACACTCAAGGAGAAACTATGTAGTGCACCTATCCTTGCCATCCCAGAAGGAGTTAAAGATTTCGTGGTCTATTGCGACGCCTCACGTCAGGGACCGGGATGCGTGCTAATGCAGCGTAACAAGGTAATTGCTTATGCATCCAGACTGCTGACCGATCATGAGAAGAACTACACAACGCATGATCTAGAAATGGGTGCCGTAGTATTTGCATTCAAAACGTGGAGGCATTACCTCTATGGCGCGAAGTGCATTATTTACACTGACCATAGAAGTTTGCAACACATTCTTGATCAGAAAATGCTAAACATGCGTCAGAGAAGATGGGTTGAGCTATTGAATGATTACGAATGTGAAATCCGCTATCATCCTGGCAAGGCCAATGTAGTGGCGGATGCCTTGAGCAGTAAAGAAAGAGAAAAACCCCTTCGTGTCCGTGCCTTAAGGATGAGTGTATATACTGACCTTGTTGCGAGACTAAAAGAAGCTCAAGGTGAAGCGCTAAAGCAAGATAATTTAGCAGGGGAATTGTTAACAGGAATGGAGAAGTGGTTAGAATTGAGCAACGATGGTGTATATAAATATGAAGGAGGAACATGGGTACCAAAGTACGGGGGAATTAGAGAGGTGATCCTAGACGAAGCCTATAGATCTAGGTACTCAATTCACCCTGGAAGTGACAAAATGTACCAAGATCTAAAGGCACTTTTCTGGTGGCCTGGAATTAAGAAATCAATCGCCGTATACGTTGGGAAGTGTTTAACGTGCGCCATGGTGAAGGGTGAAAATCAAAAACCGTCAGGGACTTTACAACAGCCTGAAATTCCGGAATGGAAATGGGATAACGTCACAATGGATTTCATTACAAAACTACCCAGAACTTTCAGAGGACATGACGCCATCTGGGTAATAGTTGACCGGTTAACTAAATCGGCTCACTTCTTGCCGATTCGAGAGGACAACGATCTGACGAAGCTGGCCCAACTGTACATCGACGAGATAGTGACCAGGCATGGGGTGCCACTATCAATCATCTCCGACCGTGATAGTAATTTCACTTCTCATTTCTGGAAGTCACTCCAGCGGGCTTTAGGAACCCGTCTGGATTTAAGCACTGCTTACCACCCACAAACTGACGGTCAGAGTGAAAGAACCATCCAAACCTTGGAAGATATGCTAAGAGCTTGCGTGATTGACTTTGGAGGGAACTGGGATAACCATCTTCCTCTAGTAGAGTTCTCCTACAACAATAGTTATCACGCAAGTATAAAAGCAGCTCCCTATGAAGCCCTATATAGCAGGAAATGCTGATCACCGTTGAGTTGGAATGAGATTGGGGATAGTCAAGTAATGGGACCCGACATTGTGATGGAGACCACCGATAAGATATTTAAAATTATGAAGCATTTAAGAGCGGCCAGAGACAGTCAGAAGAAATATGCTGACAGAAGGCGAAAACCTTCAGAGTTTCAAGTGGGTGACAGGGTAATGCTAAAAGTAGCACCATGGAAGGTGACTGTGAGGTTTGGAAGAAAAGGAAAGCTAAGCCCAAGATATATAGGACCATTTGAGATACTAGCGAGAATTGGCCCCGTGGCGTATCAATTAAAGCCACCGCAAGAGCTAGGCCACATACATAACACCTTTCATGTGTCAAATTTGAAGAAGTGCATGGTAGACAAAGCCATGGAGTTACCCCTAAGGAAGCAAGGATTAATGACAAGTTGAACTTCATGGAAGAGCCTGTAGAGATTACTGACCGGCTGGTCAAGAAACTCAGGCGAAGTCGCATACCCAAGGTCAAGGTAAGATGGAATTCTAGGCGAGGACCTGAATTCACTTAGGAGCGAGAAGACGAGATGAGAAAGAATTATCCACATCTCTTCAGACCCACCCGTTCCGGAACTTATCGAAGCTAAAATTTCAGGACGAAATTTCCTAAACGGTGGGAGAATGTAACAACCGACCTCCAGGTCATAACCCTAACCTTTAACCCCTCCTGCATCACTATCCATACAATTGTTATTAATGTTAATATCATTATCATTATTAGTATTAGCAATATTATTGTTATTGCTATTATTGTCATTTTATTGTTTCAAGCGCCATTTAGTATGATTTAGTCAAATCTAGCCTTAGCATTGGGTAACTTAGTGTTCCGGGAAAGTCAATTAGTCCGTTTCAAAATTTAATTTTAATTGAAACAATTAAATTGTGTGCACTCACACACCATTCACGGTTAGAAGCATGCTTAATACTTAAACAACTAACTAAAAATTACCATCTAAAATACTACATACTATACTACATAATAACATTTATACAAAAAAAATTAAATCAAAAATACCCCCACAAGACTTCGAATGCAGCCGCCCATCAACCCCCTCTCCCCTCCCCTCTCCTCCACTTGACACCACCACCCTTTCCATCCACTCCCACTTCATGCATTTCTAAACTCTCCTCTCATACTCCTTCTCTCTTCTCTCGGTTCACCAGAAGAAAACACACACACCACACCACAAATCCTCTCCATTTCAGCCTCATATTCGAGATCAACCGTAAACCACCATCGGCTGATCCCAAGCAACCGAGAAAGTGGCATCTTGAGAGCTTTTGGTGCACGGTTCATACAAGTTCGAGATACTCCAGCCTTGTTCAAGATTCTCCAGCCTTTTTTCAAGATTCTCCAGCTCATCTTGTCCTTCCAAACTCTCCAAATCATGAACCATTCAAGTGTAAGCATCAACACACCCGAACCAAGCTATGTCTTGTGTTATTCCTTCATTTATCTACCAAAAGCCTTACTTTCTTTGTTCTAGAAGAATCTTGCTGCCATAATCTTTTTCTTGAGGAGGTTTTAACTTCACTAGAGGTACCTCACACGTTATATTGGTCATTCTAAGGGTGGAATTCGAGTTACACCATGAAAACCCTCTTTTTGGGTGACTTTTGCACCATCTAACCTTTGTGCCTTGTAACCTCCGAACCAAAGCTTGTAACCTGCTTATAAATATTTTATAAAACTTTTAATAACCTGCTTTGAAAGTTACAAAATAATTTGGTAATGTTTAAACATGATCCGTAAGGTTTTACACAAGTGTAATGGGTTTAAATGGTGAAATCACTTATCTACAACTTGTTCTTGGGTTGTATGTTAAAACCGAGAGTTAGAGTTATTATTTCAGTAATTTTTGGGTGTTATTAAGCGTATGAGGTGATGTTAATGGCTGAAAAATAGTAAAAGTATGAATTGTAGACATGTTGAGCTTATTTTGGGACCCGAAAGGTGGTAAAATGACTTAAAAATAAGAGAACTTAGCGTATAACAATGTTAAAAATAATTCCAGGATCTAAAAGGGTTAAAAAAGTGTTATAGATCTGATTTGTTGACTAAATGGTCAAAAGACAATTTAAATAGAATTTTTAGTTAAAAACGGGTATTAACCGGGTAACGTTTGGAGGAAAGCCTTGGAAATAATGGTATAAAACCAAAATCCATGAAAACCATGTTATTTCAGTAAGTTAGGAACTATAAGACTTAATGATGGTTAAAAATTGGTCAAACAAGTTTTTAAACTGTCAATTTCGGGTAAAAACGCGTTTTAACGGGTTAAACTTAAAAATGAGACTTTCAACACAAAGGGCATGAAAATACATTTTAGTCAGATTATAAAGCTTTTTAAAATTCCTTAAAATAATATTTAAAGTCTTAAGACTTAAAACTATAAGATTTAATGTTTAACCGTTAAAAACCTTCGGTTTTACCGTAACCGGTAACTTAAAATATATGTTCACCAACTCAAATTTAAAATCTGGAAAATTTGGGATTTTAGCTTATTAATAATGTAATATTTAACTCCAAAATTCGGTTATGGGGTCATAAAGGTCATTGAATGTAAAGAAGCAAACTTTAGGTTAGAAAATGTAAATTCTGAAACTTTAGGGACTAAACTATAAATTCTGCCAAACACTTCAATAAACCGATCCCTTGGACTGGTAATCACTTGATAAACTTAAGTTAACTTGTGTTGATGACCTAATAGCGTGAAAACAAGAATTCCCCTTAAGAAACCCTAACTTTCTATAAAAGGAAACTTTTAAATGCAAGCCTTAGCAAATATAAGCTAGTTGAACATTTAACTTCTTACACACTTTGTCCACCTCATGTGACCTTAGAATTAGTGGCTTATCACATAATCTTGATGGTAGGGTGCTAAACTTGAAACCTTCCCGGTACACGAAGAACCCGTTACTTGAAGCTCTAAGGTGAGTTCTAGTGTCCCCTTTTTACTACTGTTTTTGGGGTGAAGCATGCTCTGTTTAAACTGAACTTTTTTGTGCTATAATATGCTGCTATATGTTGTGGAAATGTTAGAACCTGCTTTTACTTTTATCAGATCATTAATTCTTGTGTGAACCGCTTGTTTTATATGGGTAGATCTACTTGGGGAATCCCCCACACACAGTGCCTTCCTTGATGAGCGGGAAGGGTACCACACTGAGATCCTGCGGGGTCGTTTGTGGCATGTGACAAGTTTTAATAAGATACTAAGGTGAACCATCCGGCAGGTATGGTCCACCATATGAGGCTCAGTTCTTCCCTCCGGATTAGCCGGTGTAACATAACTTTAAAAGAGGCTAGCCGGGACTGAGTGCAGGGTTGATTGTGATCCCCACAACTATGATACTATGATCTTTGACTTTTAAATCAAATGTGGATTCTTTTGAATCCTTTTGTTTTTGAACTTTAAGCACTTGAATTCACCAACTTTTTAGTTGACACAAATTTCTTTTGAGAATGTTTCAGGTAATCCTTGATGGGAGTCTAGCTGTTGTAGAAGACCTTGACCTAGCACCGTGACCCATGGCATTGGCTTGTTTTGTTTTTAAAACAATTTGAACAATTTACATTTATTATTATTGGAAACAATTTGTACCGATGAATTATGTACTTTATTGGTGGCTAGACCTACTTCTAGCCTGGTTTTTCCTTAAACATTAATGCCATGTGATGTTCTCTCCTTTTGTGCTCTTATGATGGTTTGTTTCCGCTGCCATATGTTGTTGCCAGTCTGTGACGTCCCACCCTACCTGGGCTCGGGGTGTGACATTCGAGGATCGAGATTTTCCAGACAAAGTGTATAAACTTGACAAATCCTTATATGGACTACATCAAGTCCTTCGGATCTGGTATGAAACTCTAACTCAGTATCTGCTGAGTAAAGGTTTCTCTCGTGGTTCGATAGATATGACTCTGTTCAAGAAAGAAGTTGATGGTGAAATGTTGATTGTTCAAGTGTACGTTGATGTCATTATTTTCAGGTCAACAAATGAGAAACTATGCAGAGAATTTGAAGAGGTCATGAAGGATCGTTTCGAAATGAGCATGATAGGGGAGTTATGCTTTTTCTTGGGATTACAAGTTGAACAAAAGCAGTCTGGTATTTTGATTCATCAGGAAAAGTACGTTCTGCAGATTCTCAAAAAGTTCAACATGGATGATTCTTCTCCAGAACTTACCCCATTCACTGCTCAGACATGCTTAACTCCAGATGATAATGGGAAATCCAAAGATGCTCATCGCTATCATTCTATGATCGGATCCCTCATGTATCTTACAGCCAGTCGTCCAGATATTACATTTGTTGTGTGCTATTGTGCTTGTTTTCAGGCCAACCCAAAAGAATCCCATGAAAAAGCTGTTAAAAGAATTTTTCATTATTTAAAGGGTTCCTCTCGTTTGGGTCTTTGGTACCCAAAAGGAGGAACTTTGACTAACATGCATATTCTGACAGTGATCATGGTGGTTGCAGAGTCAATCGGAAATCTGTCACTAGTGGATGTCAATATCTAGGAGATTGTCTCGTTTCATGGCAGAGTAAGAAGCAAACTACAGTATCTTTGTCTACAGGAGAAGCTGAATATGTTGCTGCCTCCAGTTGCTGTTGCCAAGTGCTGTGGATACAACATCAAATGATGGCTTACGGGATAAATTTTCTTCATACACCACTTTTCTGTGATAATGAAGCTGCTATTGGGATTTCTAAAAACCCAATTCATCATACTCGCACCAAGCACATTGAAACGAGAATTCATGCCATCCAGGACGCTCAGGAAAAGGGTTTTATAGATATTATTCCGATTGACACAAAAAATCAACGAGCGGATCTTTTCACAAAAACTTTTGATAAATCGCGTTTTTATGAATTGATCTCCATGTTGGGTTTAATATCTTTTTAAAACCTCTTTCTTATCTTAATGTGAATCATTCTGTAAATAACTCTTTTTGTTTATAAACTTTTTTGATAAACTTCTTTGTCCCATATGTCTTCACATCTTTATTTTGTTTGTTTCAGCTTATATTACAATTTTTCTGTTTCGCGGCTTCTAAAAAGAAATTTTGGTGAGAATTAAAATATTTGTGTCTTTTCAGGAACTTCATGTAAAAGAAGTTTGAAGGAGAATCAATAGCATTGTTTGGGATATGCATGGTAGGCTCAGCCTGATATCAAAGTAAACAGTGATTGTGTAGCCTAATTAAAGTTTAATAACTCGATGACAAGGATTATCCTCATGATATCTCAGCCTGCACAAAGCTAAAAGGCCGTGTCTAATATGGGTTGAGAGTTTCATATCTTTGCCTTGATGCATAAATTTTAAATAGAATGGGTGACATATCTCGTGCTTATCTCCTCTGCTATATGTGAACATTGACCTGGAGTGATGATCTCCTCTGTTATACGTGAGTATAGACCTGGAGCTCTCATCAACACATTCTGATGAACTTCTCTGTTATACATAAGTATAGACCTGGAGCTCTTATCATCTGTCCCTATATTCAGAATCATTGCTGAAATATATTAGAATTCAAGCAAAGTGAATTATATTGCTCAATAAACCATGAAGAACTAGATTAGTACTTTGCTGAATATCTATGGGATCCAAGTCATCTGAGTTTTTCAAATGAATCCAAAACATGATAAAATAGCTGCAGATTACTTGTTGAATTGAGGAAGGCATGAGTTTAAAAGGACAAACATATCAGCAATCCCGCAAATATTTTGACTCTCCGGATCAATTTCTTGAAAAAGAAGTCTCTATATCCTTTTATTTTTTCCTTATTTGTTTTAAATTCTTTGTTATGTGCTGATGTTATGGGACGAAGAATGTTTTTCATAAAAGCCATATAAATTTAATTTTTTTTAAGTTTTTGGCTGCAGCGAAACTATAGTTTCACTTGCAGGTTCGCTGAGCGAATCTATAGTTTCTCCCGGCACTATCGCTGTTCACCGAACACTGATTTCGCTTTTGTGATGCCGAGCGAAACTACATTTTCGCTGCCAGCGAAACTAGGTCATATATATGGCATAGTATGTTCATCATTTCACATTATGTCGTGCGAATCTAACCGTAGTTTCTCTGTGGCCGAAACTAATTGATCCCATTCGTATCTTTTCCATCGAGTTTGTTGGTTTCTAAGCGATCTGGTTGGCATTGTGACTCTGTTTCTATGGTTTAATCGTGGTTTTATGGCTTAATCGATAGTTTTGGGTTGATTCGCTGGTTCAAAACTTCGCCTATTTCGTCCGGTGAATCTACCAAACTTATCCAGCAAAACTGAATGAAAGTTCCTTATTGCGAGCGAATCTATCTGGTTATACTGTCCAAGCGTACCTGATAGTTTCGCTCGAACCTTTCCAGCGAAACTATACTTTCGCCCAGCACATAATCTGTTCTGTTGGGGTCAGCGAACCTACAACTTTGCTGTTGTCTGATTCATAAGTTTGTCCTCAGCGAAAGTGTAGAATCGCTCAAACTCATGGTCTAGGGCTGAGTTACAGCGAATGTACACTTTTGTTTGGTCAAAACTTATGTTCAATGAACAGCAAAACTAAGTGTTGTGCCTAGCGAAACTTTAGCTTCGCCGGTCAGCGAAACTGTTAAACTTAGTTTAAAAAACTTTAGCGAAGCTGTCTTGCTTTGTCTGGCGAAACTACAGTTTCGCTATATTAGCGAAACTATTGTTGTTTTTAATTTTTTCTTATTGGTTAATTATCTTTATGTTACATCTTACTTACCTATGTTTATATTTTGCAGTTCATGGCAAACTTAAAGTTCGATGAGAAGACTAATATTGTGGCACTACTAGGCGACAATAATCCAAAGACTGTTGGATTTAGAGATTGCATTAGATGGCTGAAACAGTCTTCCATTCACTATGCCATATCTTATTTACCCACGATCTACGACATTCACATTAGAATATTTTGGGTTAATGCAGAATGTGACTTGGGATCTACTCCACACAGGATTACTTCAAGAGTTCTTGGGGAAGACATGGTATAGTGCTGAAACTGTTGCAAGGGGATTAAGGTTGGAAGACGATTGTGGAGATGAGGTTAGTATGTCTAATACTGAAGTCTTTAATGCTTATCGAAGCATTGGGTATGAAGGACCATCTTTTGGGTCAAAGAAGGAAATTAAGAAGTCGTTTTTGTCCAAGGAATGGAGATACATTGCCCACGTGTTCATTATGTCTTGGATCATAGAAAGGGAGGATCAGATGGTTTAAATGCACAGTGGGCAAAGGCCATGATTGTATTCTGTAGAGGACAAAAGGCCAATATTGCAAGACTAATATTTGACTGTGTGACTGAAAATGTCATGGCCTTAAAGAAAGACAAATGGGTGTTATATCCAAGGTTTATCCAGATGATCATTAATGCTGAGAAGCCTAATTTGCCAAGACATGGGGAAGTTAAGAGGCTGACTCAAATGAATACAAGAATATTTGCAGACTACTCAACTATTAGACATGACTTCAATGGTAAAATAACATATTTACTGGAAAAACATGTATCCTGCTGAGAGATGGAACTACATAAGAAGGTTGATTGAAAATGAAAACAAAAATGCTAAAGAAAATCGGGATAAACAAGCTGAAGCCATAAAGAAAAGGAAGTGGTATGCAAAGGAGAAAGAATATGATCTAGATTCTGAGATTGATGAAGTTGAAGAGGAGATGCGGACTCAAAGAGAGAGAAGGACCAAAAAGAAGGTTGATCAAGGGGAACCGGCTCAAGAAGCTGAAAAGAGAAGCATCCGGTGTTTGAAGAAAGGAGGGATCCCCGATCTGAACTAAATCAATATGTGATCAGAAATTTAAATACTTCATTGGCTAATAAACTGAGCATGATTAAAACTAAGTTGGTTAATCAGAAGTTGAGAGAGAAGGAGAAAGATGAGCAGATAGAAAGTATGAAGGTTATGATGATGGACCAGCAGGAACTTATCAGAAGGCTATTGAAAGAAGTGAATGAGCTCAAAGGCAAAGTTGGTGACACAAACCAACTATCACAAGAGGAGCTGGATAATCTGACTGACACGTCAAAGTATTCGTTCCTGAAAGTGGGGAGGTCATCTGGTATGGGAGGAGAAGCAAGTACAACTGGTGGCGGTGCAAGTAGAAATGGTGTAGAAGGACAAAAGGTTGTTGAAACAGAAGCAGAGAAGAGAGTTGAAGAAGGAGGAGATGTGAGGGAGGAGCCTGTGATTGTTGAGGCTGAATTTGTTGATTTGGGATTGGACATAGACACCAACTTGAATGGAGCTGAGGTGTTTAGAGAAGAAACTAATTAAGGAAATAAAGAGGATACAGGGACGATACTAATTGATGAAGAGGAAGAGTATGAGGAACAACTGGTTGATTATGATTCAGAGCCTGAATACTATGAAGTGGAGGAGCGCCCAATGACTTATGTGGCATAAAGGGGTTCAGAAGAAGGTGATGTGTTTGAGCTAAGCAAAGAAGACTGGTTTGTGAAAGAAAAGGAACCAGAAGACCTAACACCTCTATTTCAAAACATCAGTGAACCAAGCAAGAAGAAAAGTGATAAGAAAATAGTGAGCTGGAAATACAGTTCTGAATTGAAAATGTTTACGATCAAAAGGAGGGGTGGTGAAATTTCATATATGCATAAAAGGAAGGCGTTCAAGACCTTGCCTAGATGGGATTTGAGGAGGTTAGCTGAAATTCCACTTTTGGATGCCCACCTGAGTGAACGTGCTACGTTATTGGAAAAGGAGATTAAAGCGGGAATGAATGACAATTTTGAAGCTTTTGGGTATATGAAGACAAAAAGAAGAAGATTGAAGAAAGACCTGGATTGGGCCACCGAAAAAGGAAAGATTGTGTTAAAGCTGAAGCCAGCTAAAACTGTTAACAGGGTAAGGGTGCCCAATCCACTTCCCCCTAGACTACAAAATCTTGAAAATTGGTTTTATGATAACAATACTGGGGAAGCAGTCATTAGGTTGAAAGGTGGGGCTGAGTTCAAGCTGTTTGACCCAATGGAAGTATTTTCCTTTTGTGACGAGATCTTGTGATTCTATGTGAAAATCACATTAAGGCTGGAGCTGGAGCTGAAATGAGAAGAGAAGCTAGTATGTTCATGAATGTGGCAAATAAAGCTCGTAGAGTAAGGACAGAGGTCAGGGAGCTAGCTGAGAAAGTATCCAAGGCTGACGAGTTAAGGTTGGACATGCAGGATCTTACACGATAGTTCGCAAGGGCAAGTGCAAGGGCTGAAGAGGAGAGTGTAGCAGGAGCAGAACCAGAAGCATCGGATAAAGCTGAAGAAGGTGCAAGAGAAGAGCAAGAAGATTGAGAGTGAGGTCCAACCTAGGGGGAGAATTAATGATCTACATAGGTTGGACTCACTATAGTTGATAGGTTTATTTTGATTATGTAATAGGTTAATTGTTAGTTTTATCTTGTATTTAGTATTTTTTTGTAATTTTGTATTCCAGCGAATCTACGGGCGAAACTATAGTTTTGCCCGAAGTTAGCTGATTCAGTTCACCCGGCGATTCTATAGTTCGCTGCCAGGTGAAACTAGTAGTTAGACAGGCAGTTTCGCTAGTCAGCGAAACTGCCAGCGAAACTAGGTTTCTTATATATTGTAGTCTTTCTATCTTGTAAGCAACCTTTTGCAAAAACCCTAATACAGAATATTTGTGTTGCAATTGTGTGTGTGTGGCTGGAAGCTTATTTTCATCATCATTGAGCCTCTTACTTTTTTATTATTGTTTAGATTCAAAATAGTTCATTGTATTATTGAGTTTATTATGTTAAATCAGTGGGAAATCATTGTCATACATCAAGTGCACTGTTGAATAGATCATTAGGACTAACAAATATGCATAACTGTTGGTCATGCCCCCAAATAGGGCTCATGCGCCTGAAATTTGACTTAGAAAACCCAAGTGTAGTTCATGTGCCCAAATAGTAGTCACGCGCCCAGAAAATTTCCAGGCGCCCTAAGTGTTAGTCAGTACCTCCTGCGCCTACTGACCAAATGACTAAGTGTAGTTCATGCACCCAAATAGTCTTCATGCGCCTAGAATTTCTCATGCACCTAAGTGTTGGTGTGCCCGCATAGTGCTCATGCGCCTAGAACACTTAGGAAATATTCTGAAATTTTAGGAAAAGAAAAAAATTTCCAAGGAATGGGGATGTTTTGATGGTTGTATTTGTTTATTCCATGCTTGTTTATGGCCTGTTCTTGTGTTCCATATTATGTATTATTATATGACTTTATGTGGTGTGTTTATGTCGTTTAAACATAAAGTATTATCATAATGAAAGTGAAAGATTATAATGAAATGAAAAGAATATAATGAATGAATGAAAGTCTTGCAAGCAAAATGAAAGGAGGTTCACAGCCATGGGTTGTCAGCTCAACTATGTATGGGTTACCTACCCCATGAGGATGGACGCAGGGTCAATCCTTGAGATTGACGGGACCTTTGTTACTTCCCTCATGTGACTGGGTCAGCTTCGTGCACAATGTTTGGGGTCTATTTATAGAGCTCAGGCCCAGCACCGGCTTCGTGCACAATGTCGGGGTTTGCACATTGGTCCGGTAGAAAGTGAAAGATAATAATGAAAGTACGGAATGAAAGAGATGAATGATGAAAGATAATAATGAATATTATCTTGTTGTACGTATGGCGTGTGAACACGTACGAAAGTAACGAATTTTACGAAAAGGAAGTATTTTAAGAAAAATGATATTTTCGTATATAAATAAAGGTATTTTAATGTTTTAAAACTAGAACTCACTCAACAATGCTGACTTTTATACATTTTCAGTTGGCAGGTAATTATTGCTGAGGATGGCACATGGGGAAAGCTACTCGTCGGGGCAAGACTGGCATCCATTCAATCTTAATGATATTGTTGTTTTGCAATGCAATTAAAAGGTCTTTTGTAACTTAAGAAACCATGATGTATTGCTTAGCAACAGTAATTATTAATGAAATGAATGGTTTTTGTTAACTTTATCAGCTGCTTAATCTTATGAAATGTATAATGCTTTATATGTATAATGCTATGATTGACCAACTATGAGGTCTCCGGGAACGGGGCCTTACAAGTTGGTATCAGAGCCAAAGTTTAAGTGAAATGGGTAAATATTTTCAAAAACATAAACTTAAACTGAGAATGGAATGGGACCGAATGGAGGGATGCCAGCCCGAGTAGCTACATGCCATAAGGTATATCTTTTCTTAAATGTTAACCGGTATTATGTGCGTGTGCTATTTAATTTATGTGCTTTTAGTAGATTTGAATACTGATGTAGTCAGGATAGGAAATGCTCGGGGAATTAAGAGTAAAGTAAGTGGCTAATCACAACTGGCCACTGTAATTAGGGACTTACTATACTTGACATAAACTGAGCTATTACCTTGAATGACCGTGTTAGTGTTTGAATCTTATAGTGATTAGGGGATGGCTGGAGGAAGATCGTCTAAGGATTCTAGAGGAGGAGTACGAGGTGGTCTAGTGCTGGGCCACGTGCCACAAGGAACAATACAGGACTGTAGAGACAGCTCCTGTTGAGCCTGGGCTTATCATCCGGAAGGTGTGGATGTGAGTGCTAACTTAAAAGCCTCAGTAAAGGAGGCAGCTGTGGAAGAAATCAGGTCATGCAGACGATCCTACTGTCTGTGGTGACCTAGGTCATCCTTGTTGTGAGAGAGGATGAGAGGAAGGAGAAGGAGGAGGAGAGAAGAAAGACAAATGGGAGAAGGGGAAATGAGGAAGAACATAGTGAGGAGGAGGAACTGAATGCTGAGAAGACGGCCTCCAGTGTTGAGGAGGATGTAGTAGTGCAAGAAGCCGCGAGGGGATGCAGCTATGGGGCATTCCAACGGTGTAAACCCCTAACTTTTGATGGCAATAGTAATGCTGCCGCTGCTCACCACTAGGTAAGAGAGATGGAAGTGGTGTTAGAGATTAGTGAGTGCAGGGAGGACCAGAAGGTGAAGTTCACCACTCACTCGTTCGTTGACTCGGCTCTGTGTTGGTGGGACAATATTGTCCAAGCCGAGGGCAGCAGGGCCATTGGGAGGATGAGATGGGGAGAGTTGAAGAAAATGTTGATTGAGGAATTCTGTCCTCACCGAGAGATCAACAAGATAGTAAGTGAGTTCCTACAGCTTGAGGCGGGAACCATGACCCACCAGCAATACACCACCAAGTTCAACGTAATGGCAAGGCTGGTGCCGGATCAGGTGACGCTGGTATCGAGAAAGATTAAGAGATATATTCAAGGATTGCCGGCTGATATCCACAGGCATTTGATTGCTGCCCGGCCAGGTACCTTTCAATCGGTGGTAGACCTGGCGGGTAGGTTGTATGAAGAGAGGGAGGAGACCGTGGTGGAAGCAAACAAGAAGGGTGGTGGTGGTGGTAAGAACTGGAATAGGAAGCGGTTTGGAAGTGGTGGTTTCACTCCAAACAACAAGAGGATAAGGATGGATGACCGAAGAGTGGGGTCATCAAGCTCGGGGATGAAGAAGTTTGGCAAATATGGGAAGGAGCACACTGGTGAGTGCAAATGGGGATCGAATGTATGCTTCAAGTGTGGAAAGCCTGGTCACATTACGAAGGATTGTAGAGTGTTGAGGTGCTATAACTGTGGTAAGGAGGGGCATGTGAGTAGGGATTGTAAGAAGCCAAGGGCCGAGAGTTATGGGGCAAAGAAGAGGGTGGAGAGTAAAGGGCAGAGGGAAAGCACTAGAGCATTCATGATGACCCAGGAGGAGGCCAGAGTGGACCCCGATGTCATGTCAGGTATTTTCTAGTAAACCAAACTTATGCCTCTGTATTATTTGATTCTGGTGCTAGTAGGAGTTTTATTTCTGCTGCTTTCTGTGCTACGTTGCCTGTTAGTAGTAGGAGTATTGATGAGCCCTTTGACGTAGAGACTGCTATTGGCAAGTCTACCAGAATTTTTTACATGATAAAAGATTGTGACATAGAATTAGAAGGCCATAGGTTCTCTGCTAAACTATTTGTGATGCCCCTAGGTGGATTTGATGTAGTACTAGGGATGGATTGGTTAGCAGCCTATAAGGCAAATATTATGTGTCGCAAGAAGATGATTCGATTAGTTGCACCCGATGGAAGTTCGGTGGCAGTCTACGGTGATCGAGTGACAATGGTCCCTAAGGTGATCTCGATGGCGGTAGCAGAGAAGTGCATGAAACGCGGATGTAGTGCCTACCTGGTTTACGTGAAGGATGTGGATGTGTCAGTACCACAATTGTCAGATGTACCAGTTGTGTGTGACTTTCCGGACGTGTTCCCAGAAGATTTACCAGGTGTGCCACTAGACCATGAGATCGAGTTTCAGATTGATTTGATACCCGGTGCTCAACCTGTTGCCAAGGCACCATTTAGCTCTGACTGGGATGAAGGAAATGATGGTTTAACTGCAGGAGTTGATGGATAAGGGGTTATCTAACCGAGCATCTCTCCTTGGGGTGCTCCGGTCTTGTTTGTTAAGAAGAAAGATGGTAGTATGAGGATGTGTATAGACTACCAAAAGTTAAACAAGCTAACAGTGAAGAACCGATATCCCCTACCGAGAATAGATGACTTGTTCGATCAGCTCCAAGGTGCCAGTTGGTTCTCAAGGATAGATCTCTGATCTGGCTACCATCAATTGAAGGCGAAGGAGCAAGATATTCCTAAGACAGCTTTTCGCACACGTTATGGACACTATGAGTTTCTCGTTATGTCTTTCGGTCTAACTAACGCGCCAGCTGCCTTTATGGATTTGATGAACCGAGTGTGTCAGCCAATGTTAGATAAATCAGTGATTGTGTTTATTGATGATATCCGGATTTATTCGAAAAACAAGGAAGAACATGCCGACCATATACGCGAAGTATTAGAGACACTTAGAAGAGAGAAGTTGTATGCTAAATTTTCTAATTGTGCTTTCTGGTTGCGAGAAGTTCAATTTTTGGGTCATGTGGTGAATTTTAAAGGAATTATGGCAGACCCGACGAAGGTTGAGGCGGTGATGCAATGGAATTCTCCAAAGACGCCATCCGAGATTCACAGTTTCTTGGGTTTGGCGGGCTACTACAGAAGATTTATCCAAGACTTTCCCAAAATAGCCTCACCATTGACTTAATTGACTCGCAAAGATGTGTAGTTTGTGTGGGGTCAAGAACAGGAGGATGATTTTAAGGAGTTAAAGGCAAGATTAACTCAAGCTCCTGTCTTGACATTACCCGAAAGGAGTGAAGATTTAGTGGTATATTCGGATGCCTCTTATTTGGGATCGGGCTGCGTGTTGATGCAACGTGGAAGGGTAATAGCCTACGCGTCCCGACAGCTGAAAATCCATGAGGCCAATTATCCAACTCATGACTTGGAGCTAGCAGCTGTGGTCTTTGCGTTAAAGATTTGGAGACATTACTTGTACGGGACAAAGTGCACAATATTCACGGAGCACAAAAGCCTAAAGTATTTCTTTGAGCAGAAGGACCTCAACATGAAGCAGAGGAGGTGGCTAGAATTTATCAAAGATTATGATTGTGAGATCCATTACCACCCGGGCAAAACCAATGTAGTGGCTGATGCCCTCAGCCGGAAGGAGGGACTTGACCCAATCCGGGTGAAAGCTTGTTAACTGGGGATGACCTCTGACGTGAAGACCCAAGTCAAAGAATTTCAAAATGAGGCGTTGAAAGAAGATCACCTTAACTCTGAAAGGATGAGAGGTCTAGTCACGGAGTTAGGAGAAAATACCCATGGAGTTAGAATCCACTTCGGACGAACGTGGATCCCCCGTTATGGAGACCTATGGGGGTAGATCTTGGATGAAGCTCATAAGACTCGATACTCCATTCATCCTGACGCTACCAAGATGTATCAAGACATGAAGAAAGATTACTGGTGGCCGGGAATGAAGCGCGATATAGTGGAGTATGTGAGTAAGTGCCTTACTTGCTTGCAACTAAAGGCAGAGCATCAGAAGCCATACGGAAAGATCCAACCGTTAGATATACCCGAGTGGAAGTGGGAGCACATCACTATTTACTTCATCACGAAGTTACGTCGTACGGCAAGGGAGTACGTACCATATGGGTGATAGCTGATCGTCTGACAAAGAGTACTCACTTCCTACCGATCCGCGAGACGTATTCATCCGAGAGACTGGCGGATCTGTTCATTAAAGAGATTATTGCTCGTCATGGTGTGCTGGTGTCTATCGTGTCGGAATGTGACACCCGGTTCACATCAAAGTTTTGGAAGAGATTCCATGACGCGATAGGGAAGAGGCTACACATTAGCACGGCTTACCATCCCCAGACAGACGGTCAGTCTGAAAGGACGATTCAGACGCTCGAGGATATGCTCAGAGCATGCGTGATCGACTTTGGAGGAAGTTGGGATGATAACTTACTGTTAGCGGAATTCTCATACAACAACAGTTATCATGCCAGCATTGGTATGCCACCATATGAGATGCTATATGGTAGATGGTGTAGAACTCCCGTGTGTTGGGGAGACATTACGCAGAAGGAGTTGGGAAGTCTTGAGGTGATTAAGGCTACGACGAGAAGTTGGAGAAGGTCAAAGTCTTTATGAAGGCGGCGAAAGACAAGCTGAGCCAGATATACATAGGGCCTTTTCGAATTATTGCACGAGTAGGAGAGGTGGCCTATCGATTGGAACTACCCGATGAGTTAAGTGGAATTCATCCGACATTTCATGTATCTCATCTAAGGAAGTGCCTAGCTGATGAAGATTTGATTGTACCACTGGAGGACATCGAGATGGATGAGCAGCTCAATTATGTAGAGCAACCAGTGGCAATCATCGGCCGGAAGGAGAAGAGGCTACGTAATAAAGTGGTTCCACTGTTGCGTATACAGTGGAGGCACAGGAAAGGATCTGATTCTATGTGGGAGACTGAAGAAGAAATGAGACAGCATTACCCATAACTGTTTGAAGAATGACAGGTTTCGGGGATGAAACCTCTATATGGGGGGTGGACTTGTAACACCCGAAATTTCGTTAAAAATAACGGAACAAAAAAGTATCTTGAAAGAAAGGAAAGGGAGCCGAAGTGGAGGGGGACAAAGTGTAAAAAGTACAAAAACGCAATATTTTATTATATTTTGGGCATGGCCGCCCACTACTTGTTTCCACAACCTGCTTTTTGACTGAAAAAGAAGAAAGAAGAAGAAGAAGCTTGTGTCTCTCGGTTATTCAAGAAGAAAAGGCTGAAATTCGCAAATTGGTGAGTATTCTTTGTGTTTTGGTTCGGTTTTGTTGGGTTTTCATCCTTAAAACCGGTTTTTATTTGTTCTATGTGTTTGGTTGTTTATTTTGGTGTGTTTAGGTGTTTGAACTCTTGTGAACTCAAGTTTGGAGGTTTTACTTGTTGGCTGCATAGGTGAGTTCTGACCCCGGTTTTTGTGTTTTAAACTTCTTGGGGCTGAAATGCATGTTTAAAAATGTTTTACAACTGTTATATATGTATCCGTATGTATTGTGTATGTATACTTGTGTTTTTTGTGGTTGTATATGTGTTGTTGATGCTTAGAAAGATAGATATATGTTAAGAATAGTTAGAATGCAGATTGGGTTCGAAAATAAGTCTGAAATATGCATAACTATTGGTCATGCGCCCAAATAGGGCTCATGCGCCTGAAATTTGACTTAGAAACCCAGTGTAGTTCATGTGCCCAAATAGTATCCATGCGCCTAAGACGTTTTTTACCAAATATTCTAAGTGCCAAGCTCATGCGCCCAAATAGTAGTCATGCGCCCAGAAAATTTCCAGGCGCCTAAGTGTTAGTCATGCGCTTGAACAGTACCTCATGCGCCTACTGACCAAATGACTAAGTGTTGTTCATGCACCCAAATAGTCTTCATGCGCCTAGAATTTCTCATGCGCCTAAGTTTCTCATGCATCTAAGTGTTAGTGCGCCCGCATAGTGCTCATGCGCCTAGAACACTTAGAAAATATTCTGAAATTTTGTGAAAAAGGAAATTTAAGGAATTGCCCGGGGATGTTTTGATGGTTGTATTTGTTTATTCCATGCTTGTTTATGGTCTGTTCTTGTGTTCCATATTATGTATTATTATATGAGTTTACATGGTTTGTTTTATGCTCGTAAACGTAAAGTATTATCAAATGAAGTGAAAGATTAATGATAATGAAAGTGGAACATAATGAATGAATGAAAGTCTTACAAGCAAAATGAAAGGAGGTTCACAGCCACGGGTTGTCAGCACAACTGTGTGTGGGTTAGCTACCCCATGAGGATGCACGCAGGGTCAATCTTTGAGATTGATGGGACCTTTGTTGCTTGCCTCAGGTGACTGGGTTAGCTTCGTGCACAATGTTCGGGGTCTATTTATAAACCTCAGCCCAGCACCAGCTTCGTGCACAATGTTGGGGTATTGCACATTGGTCCGGTAGAAAGTGAAAGATATAATAATGAAAGTACGGAAAGAAAGATACGGAATGAAAGAGATGAAATGAAAGATGATAATGAATATTATCTTGTTGTACGTATGACGTGTGAACACGTACGAAAGTAACATATTTTATGAAAAGGAAGTCTTTAAGAAAAATGATATTTTCGTATATAAATAAAGGTATTTTAATGTTTTAAAACTAGAACTCACTCAGCAACGCTGACTTTTATGCATTTTTCAGTTGGCAGGTAATTATTGCTAAGGATGACACGTGGGGAAAGCTACTCGTCGGGGCAAGACTGGCATCCATTCAATCTTAATGATATTGTTGTTTTGTAATGCAATTAAAAGGTCTTTTGTAACTTAAGAAATAATGATGTATTGCTTAGCAACAGTAAATATTAATGAAATGAATGGTTTTTTGTTGTCCCAAGAGCATTTGAATCATCAAATAGTAATGAAGATTTGGATCAAAATGATAAAATATGAAGAACTTGGATGAACAAACAAAAACATCAATGAAAAACCCCTTATTTGATCCATATTGATTTGCATAAGATGTTAATTACATGAAAACCCTCAAATCTAGCTCATCCAAGCATACTAACACACTAATGACTCTAGCTATATATACTCTAATGACAATTAGACTTAATGACAAATAGCCCCCTAGACTATCATTAAAACAACAAAATGACTTAAACTAAATAAATATATTTTGTTGACACAATATTTTATTAATAATAAACTCCTAGTTTGTTTATATCTTTGAAAGGATCAGCGATCTAAGTTTGATCAATTAGAGTTGAATCGCAGCGGAATTAGAACAAGAATTAGACAAATATAGCAAGAACACAATAGATATTCAATGGAACAGTACACGGTTATAGAGAAAGAGGGTTTTCTGCAAAAGGGATAATATCATTCATGCACAAATGCTTCGGTATGGCGGCCGCTAAGCTTCTAAGCTGCGCAGGTTACAATTAGGTCAACATTCCTTTTATAAAGGAATGTGACGTCTGCTGATGTCACTTGATAGTGACGTCTGCTGATGTCACTTGATAGTGACATCTAACAGAATTATTACAAACAACTAAAAGTAAGCAAACTACTGAGAATGTTCACAACAACTGAGAACATCTCAGAGTATGCTAAGTACAAGATGAAACTAAAACTACTGAAACTACAAGTACTGATTACAAGAAACATAAAACTACTGAAAGGAAACCATCACAACTACTGAAGAGGTCTTCTTCAGCTGTTGTGACAACATCTGAAACTTGGTCTTCAGTCTTTGTCTTCAGCTTTTGTCTTCAGACTTTGTCTTCAGCTCTTTCACTTCAGACTTTGTCTTCAGCTCTTCACTTCAGACTTTGTCTTCAGACCTTGTTATCAGTTGATGTCTTCAGCTGTTGCAGACTACTTCAGTTGTTGTAATGTCTGTGGGACTTAAAGGTTTTTCTGATCAGGCTCATTGGTTCTTTTGGTCCAACAAACTCCCCCTGAACCAATGCAGCCAAAACCTTTAAGCTTATTGAGGTCCCACTTATTCTTGGCAGAAATACTCTCTTGATCAGCTTCAGAGATATCAGATAAGCACAGGCCAGGGAACAGGTTTCAGTAGATGTGAATGTCAAAGGATGGAAGGGAACTCTGTCTTGGGGAACTGGACACAGAGCTGTTATCCCAACCATGAAACCTACTTCCCATTGATGAGTCTATACTCTCTGACGTAGGCCTCAAGGAGAACAACTTGTTCCTCCTTAGTGAGTTCTTCTGCTTCTCCTTCGAAGAAGAACTCTGGGCCATAGTACTCTGATAGGTACTTTACTGTCTTTCCATTTTTCAACTCAACAGTTGTTATCTCTCTGTAAGCAAATTCATCTGGGTGAGTCCCTTCTAATAACAACTGGAGTTCATTTTTCTTGATCTCTTCAAGCCTCTTGTATAACAACCCCTTCTTGACCATTTTGTTCTCCATTAGAGTTTGAGAGGTCATCTTTGACTTGTAGGCTCTCTTGAAGTCTTCAAGTATCTCCCAGGGTGAGACTACAATGGCCAACATAATAACAGCATCTATGGTCTTTCTCACTTGGCCATTGTATCTACTTGGTATGGATTTCTTATGAATTCTAGAACTAACCCTGGGGTCTGGCCAAATCCTTACTCTCTCCTTTTGATATTGAAAGGTATACCTGAGAGCATACAACCTTTGAGCGTGTTTCTTCATGGCTTGTATAGATGATGACTGAGGAAACTCTTTGTCAACCATCTTCAAAAGTTGCTCATCGTGCTGTTTCTGCTGTTCTTCTTCTTCAATCTTAACTTTCACCATTTGCCTCTGAAATTCTGGTGTGATCATTTGTTGACTTCTGGGCTCAGGTATTTTTAGAACAGCAGAGATTGGCAGACTGTCTTCTTCATCATCATCTTCTTCTTCTTCTTCCATCCTCAACACCCTTCTCCTCCTTCTGGGAGCATCATTGGATGTGGTTTGAGGTGGTTTTTGGGGTAAGGGAGTTGGTTTTGAGGGTTGAGTTGGTTTAGGTTTAGGTTTAGGGATTGGTTTGGAGAGTTATGGGGTTGCTTGTTTTTGAGTGAGAGTTTGGGAAGGCTGATCTAGCATTTTTGTGGTAAGTTTGGCTTTGGAAAGCTTGGCCATATCAGTTCTCTTCCCAGCACCTGCCTCATCTAAGGCTTCGATAATCAACCCCTTATTGAATGCTTCAGAAGCACAGATTCTGGTGGTTATTGCCAGAATACTGTCTCTGGTCCATGATTTAATCTCAATTAATGATCTTCCCAAGTATTTTGCAATAAACCTGATCATTATCTCCAACCTCTCCATTTCCATCACACTGTAACTGGCCCATCTCTCTTGTATCTCTTTAATCTCCAGCCTTCTGATCTCAGTGTCTAATGTAGCTGTATCAAAGCCTTGTCTGAAGAGTTGGTCTATTATTCTGTCCATTGATCTACTGTGAGCTTCATCAGCTTCTTTAATCAGATCTTCCAATGATTTCTCTTCATCAGGCTTTTGAGTTTCAGCACTTTTCTTTCTCTTGTATGTGATCAGCTGTTTTTCCTTTTCTAACTCCTTTTCTTTCTCTTGTTGTTTCTCATCTTCCACTCTCTTTCTCTTTCTTTCTTTCACTGCCTTAGACTCCCCCTTTTTGGGTGCATTGGGTTCAGGGTTTGAATGGCAGAAAGCTTCTTTTGCATAGCATCATCAACAAGTGTTTGTAGATTTGAGGAGATCCTCTCATCAATGGCTTTATGCACAATCTCATTGATGATGGGAGTGATGAGAGGTAAGGAATGTTGAAAGGTAGCAACCATCTGCTCAGAGGGGTTCTGTCCTTGAGAGGTGGTGCCAAAAGCAGTGGCTGGTGGCTCAGTTGAGTGTAGTGGCTGAGTGTTTGGTGAACCTTCAGATGAAGGTGCCATCTGTGGGTTTATTGGGGCAGATGGACTTTGATCCTGAGACATTTTGGCAAGAGTTCTTTGAGTCTGCTCACCTCAGCCTCAAGGATTGTGTTATGGGCTAAGACATCGAAGAAAAAGCCCAGGTCATCATCAGTCTTTGCTGAATCACCTGACCTCCTAATTGAATCAGGATGTACATGCCCTGAGTGTAGATCAGTTGTAGCATGTGCCCCTTGTTCTTGGTTCTGGGGACTTCCTGCCTCAGGACTGAGTCCTTCATCGGCAGTTGCCTCTGGTGAGGTCTTAGAGATGTTACCAACTGCATCCTGTTCATTTGCTGAATCAGTAGAAGTGGCAGCCTCACCAGATGTTCTAACCTCCTCCTCTACACGGGGAGATTGAACATTATAACCCCTGTGCTGTGGGTTATCAGCAGCATTTTGGTCCTCTTCCTCAGCTGTTGAGGTTCTCCCCATTGTAATTGGTTTCTGGGGAGGAGGAGAGGAATGCAGCTGACTCAGCACTTGTGCAACTATAATGGTTGGGCTTTGAGAGGCGGTTGCATTTGGAGATAGGTTTGATGCAGATTGCACCCGGGGTGACTGGTGCTCTTCAATGGTAACCTTCTCAATTGAGATAGGTTCCAGCATTGGGTATCCCCAATTATGGTTGCATCAGGATCCTGTTGAGAGGATGCCTGAGCGGCTAGGGCTGGTGGAGTCTTTGACACTACTGGGGGGTTAGAACCAGTAAGTGTTTCCTGTATTAGTGGTACAGGGGCATCCTCAGGGGACTCATCTCCCTGAGTAGCCTTTTTGGGCTTTTGGTGTTGGGTTTGGTGGGGACTTTGGATCTGGAAGTGGAGGCTGTGGGTTCCCGCTGCTTGGGTTTTAGCAGCCGGGCAGCCCCTTTCAGTGTAGGGTCAGAGTTGTGCCTGGAGTATACTTCAGGCAATACAGCCGGAGCAGGGACTCCAAGGCCAACAAGGCCGTCTGATTTTAGTTGATTTAAAATTATGGCCATGAGAAACCTTGGATATAATATCCATCTGTTTGCCACAGGTTTCAAAGCCAGATCCTTTAGTTCCATGAAAACTATCTCAGAAAAATTTAGATTTTGTCGTTCAAAGATAGAGTATAATACCTGTTGCCATCGGGAGGACATCTGATCCCATGAGGAGGTTTTTGGTGCAAGGCAGACATTCACCATGTGGAATATAAGACGTTCAGCATCATGGAAGTGCTTCTTCAGAATGGTGGTAGCACTTAAGTCTCCTTCATACCTGTTATTGATGAAAGACATATCAGTTGTGCCTTTCGGGTATTCTGTGACACCGGTGGCATCATGTAGATTTAGGGTTTGTCGAATGATGTCAGGAGTGATGACCACCTGTTTCTGGTTAACCAACGACTGGAGAGTGATTTGGCTATCATTCTCACCAGTTTGCACAGAGACGTTGGTCCAGAATTGGCTTAGGGAATCGGGGTATATGGTAGGATTCAGAAGAAAAGCGGTTCGGTACTGGGAATCTACCATAAGATCGATGGCATTATCAAATTTGTTCCAAAAGGCCGATTTCGAGAGGTAGGCAACACAGTTGTGTCTGGGTTTGAGTTTCATGGTCGCCATTTTTGAGAGAGTGAAGGACATGAAACGGCTAATGAAACGTTTGAAAGTAGGTTTAGGTATTTATAGGGTAAGAAAAGGCTGATATAAAATGACTGAAAGTGTTGGTGCTGTCATCAGTTGTTTGAAAACAACTGAAGACCTGGTTTTAACTTTCAGAAGTTGTAACAACTGAAGACTTGGTATTAGTCATCAGTAGTTGTGAAACTACTGAAGACATGGTTTTGGCTTCAGGTGTTGTAAACAACTGAAGATTTGGTGTTAGTCATCAGTAGTTGTAAAACTACTGAAGACATGGTTTTGGCTTCAGTTGTATGAAGTGAAACAGCAGTTGTAGAAACAACTGAAGAGAAAAGTTTCTCATCAGCTGTTGTCGTCAATTCTTAGCTCATCAGCTGTTTCATTCTGACCTCAACACTTATCAGACTTTTTGTCTGATTTTCAGACGTTTCATTGGTCATCAGTACTTATCTGTTATACTGACATCAGTAGTTGTAACTACATCAGTAGTTGTAACCACATCAGTTCTTTTCAACAGATAGAGTACTTCAGTACTTTTAAGTAATTTAGTCTTCAGTAGTTATGAAAACTACTGAGGATAAAAGAACTTATCAGTACTTATTTGTGACAATAGTATACGAATGCTCATCAGTACTTGTTGACTGAGATCATCAGTAGTTGTCACTTATTCTAGCTGCAGCATACCAAGCCTTAACACTAGGTTTTGGAAAGTTGAACTGTCCAAAGGCTTAGTAAATATGTCTGCAAGCTCATCAGCACTAGGAACAAACTTTGGATCAATCAGACCTTTTTCAAAACAATCCCTAATAAAATGGTGTCTGATCTCAATATGTTTGGTCCTAGAGTGCTGGACTGGATTCTTGACAATACAAAGAGCTGAAGCACTATCCATTAGTAATGGAGTCTTAGTCTCTGTAATGCCATAATCCAATAATTGATTCTGAAGCCAGAGTACCTGAGATGTACAACTTGCAGCAGCAATGTACTCGGCTTCAGCAGTGGATGTAGCAACAGATGTTTGTTTCTTACTCTGCCAAGAAACCAAACAGTTGCCTAGGAATTGACATCCACCAGAAGTTGATTTTCTAGTTAATTTACACCCTGCATAGTCACTATCAGAAAAAGCAACTAATTTGCAAGAGTGCCCAGTGGAATACCAAAGACCTAGAGATTGAGTACCTTGCAGATATCTAAAGATCCTCTTGACTGCAATCAAATGAGACTCTTTAGGAGCAGCCTGAAATCTAGCACAAACACAAGTTGCAAACATAATATCTGGTCTAGAAGCTGTTAAGTACATCAAGGACCCAATCATACATCTGTAAAGTGTTTCATCAACAGCTTTACCTTTCTGATCTGCATCCAGTTGTGTGGTGCTGCACATGGGAGTAGAACAGGGCTTACAGTTTTGTAAATCAAACTTTTCCAAAAGACTCTTTGTGTATTTTGACTGATGAATGAAAGTTCCATCAGCCTTTTGTTTGATTTGCAAACCTAGAAAGAACTGTAATTCTCCCATGGCACTCATTTCGAATTTTTGTTGCATCAACTTTGTAAATGCATCACACAACTGTGGATCAGAGGATGCAAAAATAATATCATCAACATAAATTTGAACAAGGAGCTTATGCTGACCCACTTTCTTAATGAACAAAGTTTTATCTATGGAGCCTCTAGTGAAATTATTCTGAAGAAGAAAATTTGACAGTGTTTCATACCAGGCTCTAGGAGCTTGTTTCAACCCATAAAGAGCCTTATCAAGTTTATACACCCAATCAGGATGTTTATTATCCTCAAAACCTGGTGGTTGACACACATAAACCTCTTCTTTTATTTTACCATATAAAAATGCACTTTTGACATCCATTTGAAAAACTTTAAGATTGTGGAATGCAGCATAGGCTAAGAACAATCTAATTGCCTCCAGTCTGGCTACAGGGGCAAAGGTTTCATCATAATCAATACCTTCTTCTTGTGAAAACCCCTGGACAACCAGTCTGGCCTTGTTCTTGACAATTTGCCCATTTTCATCTGTTTTATTCCTAAACACCCATTTAGTGCCTATTGCACACTTACCTGGGGGTAGAGGAACCAGTTCCCACACTTGCTGCTTTTTGAACTGAAGAAGCTCAAGCTGCATGGCATCAACCCATCCATTGTCTCTTAATGCAATATGATAGTTCTTTGGCTCTTGTTGACTGATGAAGAGAGCATAGAAGCAGAAGTTGGACAATTGACTTCTAGTGGAGACACCAGCATTGATATCACCAATGATTTGAGACATTGGGTGATTCTTCAGCTCTTGGTACACTATGAGATCTGTGCAAGTGTTTGTAGCACGCTCAGCAGCACAGATGTTGATCCAGATTCTTGAAACCAAGTATTAGATGGCAAGTCAAATGAAATAGAGGATTCAGAAATCTCATCAGCATTTGTTGTGGATGGTGCTACTGAAGCTACAGGAACATCAAGTTTAGTAAACTCAGGCAGTTGATCACTAAACTTGAATAGGTGAGTACTGGGATCATCATCAACATCAGTACCACCAGATGGATGACTAGCTGCAGAAGGTGATGAATTCACATGATCTGCAACAGCTGGAGGCTGATAAGGAACATATTGCAGTATGTCCAGATCAAACAACTCCACAGGGTTTTATGGAATTTTGTCCTTAGGGGATTCATTGAACTTCACATGCAAGGTTTCTTCAACCATCTTTGTTCTGCAGTTGAACACTCTGTAAGCCTTGCAAGTGGATGAATACCCAACAAAATACCCTGCATCCACCTTAGAATCAAACTTTTGGAGTTGATCCTTTGTGTTGAGAATGTAACAAGGACACCCAAATAC
Organism: Flaveria sonorensis; assembly: GCA_025506505.1. NCBI lineage: Eukaryota > Viridiplantae > Streptophyta > Magnoliopsida > Asterales > Asteraceae > Flaveria > Flaveria sonorensis. Next base: position 17,705,579 of record CM046439.1, read on the forward strand.
TCTGAAGAATGAAATTAGAGGAGCCAAATGATGTAGAACTTCATAAGGAGTCTTCATCAACCTCTGATTCACTAAAGCTCTATTTTGCACATAGCATGCTGTGTTGACAGCTTCAGCCCAAAAGGTCAGTGGCAAACCAGAGTCAGCCAACATGGACCTTGCAGCTTCAATTAGGGTCCTGTTCTTTCTCTCCACTACTCCATTTTGTTTTGGAGTCCTTGGGATGCTATACTGCCTCTTGATTCCTTTTGAAAGGTAGAAATCATCAAGTGTATGGTTTCTAAATTCAGTTCCATTATCACTTCTTATACACTTGACTGATAGGGAATACTGCTTCTCAACATACAACACAAAGTTAATAATTGTCTGAGCAGCCTCATCCTTTGAATGCAAGAAGAAGGTCCATACAAATCTGCAGTAATCATCCACAATTACCAGACAGTATTTCTTCTTTGCCATGCTCATTACTCTCACAGGACCAAAGAGATCCATGTGCAGTAATTGCAAGCAGGCAGTGGACTTTGGTTCTTCTATAGAAGGGAATGAAACTTTGTGTTGTTTTCCTTTTAAGCAAGCAGTGCAGGTTTCATCACAGTGGAACTCCTTTATTGGTAGACCTCTCACTAAACTATTGTGGATCAGCTGATTCATGTTTTTGAGATTAACATGACCCAGCCTTCTATGCCACAGTTTAGATTCCTAAGGAGAGGCCTTGGAGAACAGGCAAGGATGACCTTTTAAATCAATCTTCTTTGACAAATCCAAGGCATATACTCTTCCTATCCTGTTGGCCTTCAGGAGAGTATGTTCATCCAATACCTTGTCAATCAGCCTCAGAACTTTGGAAGACAGAATCCGGCAGTTCTGGCTTGTGAAAAGTGCAACATGCCCTTTATCACACATCTGACTGACACTCAGTAGATTATACTTGAGATTCTCCACATGGTTAACATCATCAAATCTGATTTCTCTATTTGACACAAATCCTTTCCTGATGATGTAACCCTTAGCATCATTTCCAAATGAGACAAATCCCTTCTTTCCTTGAGAGTAGTCATTAAGAAGAGAACTGCTCCCAGTCATATGCATAGATCCTCCACTGTCTACATACCAGATGCTTCTTTGGCATGCTGAAGAACCCTACATTTATCATAAGAAACTAGTTAGCTTTAGAGACCCAAACCTTTTTGGTTTTGGGTCTGTTTTCATCAACAGATTTAACCATAACTTGTTTCTCATGATTAACAGCTGATGAAGGTGGAGATGGTGCTGAAATGGATTTCTTAGATTTGGGCTTGGATTTCCTTTTCAGTGGTTTGATCACAGGTGCATCTAGTTGGTTAACTCTCCCCAACAAATGCTGAACCATCATAACAAGTTGTGTCTGATTTGTTGCTAAAGCCTTCAGCTCATTTGACACATCAGTACTTGTTTTTGATGAGTTCCTATGACCCACCATTTCCTCCTTCTTGAAATTCACAGACTTAGTCTGATGTTTATCATGAGGAACACTATCAGCTGTTTTCTGATAAACCCCATCCTTCTTTTTGGATTTTGGTGAGGCCTTGGGTTTATCAGTTTGAGATGACTGTGGTACAAACTTGGTCTCAAACTCATTTTTCATTTTATTAATCTCTTCTTTAATGAGCTTATCTCTGTTGAGTTTGGAACCCTTTTTGTACCAGCATTCATCAGATAGATGATTGAATTTACCACATATTTCACATGGCTTATTCTTCATCTTGGATTGATCAACTGCTGAAGTGGAAACTACTGAAGGTGTGATCTTCAGTACTTTCCTCCTTTCAGTACTTGTGTTAAGTACTGAAGGATCGGTAACAACTGAAGGCTTGTTCTTCAGCTGTTCTCTATCCGTCCTGAAAGACCGTATGATAGATTCCTCAGCAGTTGTTAATCCTTTTATTTCAGCAGATTTGAATTGCTTTTCAGATGTTGTGACTTGCCCTTTAGTACTTGGAGTACTTTGAGGGACAACATCTGAATTGCTCAGCTTCATGTGTTTATCAGCATTTAAACCATCAGGCAATTGATTTGCTGAGATCTTAACACTGACTTCATCCTCTGATTTTGTATTATCATTTGAGGATGAATCACATGATGATGTGGTTTGGAAATTACTTTCACCTTCAGATTTTACTATTGATTTTGAAGTAAAATCAGTAGGTGGTGCAGTATGATTGTAACCTATTCCAAACTTCACATTTGAAGCTGTTTGCTTGCTGAGAAGCATTTCAAATCCCTTGCAGGATGTTACCCAGCGGTCACACTCAACTTGGGTAGCTGCAAGTGTCTCTTTGAGACTTCTGTGGTTCTCAAGTATGACCTCTACCTTAGCCTTTTCATCATTAAGTTGGCATTTAAGCTTGTAAATCTCATCATCTTTCATTAAGAGCAAACTCATACTCAGCTTTTCTTTTGGAAATAGTTTTCTCAAGCTCAAGATTTTGATTGATTAAAGCTACATTTTCCTCTCTAATAGAGACAAAGGCAGCTATGCATGATTCAGAACATAACTTGGCTTTAGCCTCAGAAGATACCTGGGTTACCTGTGAAGATGATGCATTGGAGCAGGAACCCTCAGTAGACTCCAGGGCCATAAGAGCAAGATTCCCAAAAGGATGTTCACCACCATGTTGACCAGCACCAGCAAATAATTGCTCATTGAAACCAGAAAGATCATCTGGTGAGCTGCTCTAGTCAACAACTCCTGGTGTGAAGAAGCTGTGATGAGGTTGAGATTGTGATGGAGATGGTTGAGGCTCAGGTATGGCTTGAGGTTGTTATGCTATAGGAATTTGAACTGAACTGGATTTGGCTGTGGCATGTAATAGCAGGGATATGGATATGGCATTGGACCCTGAGGGACAAAATATGCAGGAGATTGAGGTTGTGAGTGATGACCAGAACTAGCAGGATGTTGCCCTTTGTTTTGTGAACTATTGCTTGGAAAGGTCACGAAAGGGTGCAGAGGAGTTAGATCCAGTTGATCTACACTCTCTTGCAAAGTGCCCAAGCCTGTGGCATTTGTGACACCTCAACTTACTCTTGTCAAAACCAACTTTGGTTTTGCCAGAGAGTCCTGGAAATTTCCTACCAGTTCTCTTGTAGAACTTTTGAGATCTGATATTGATCAAGGCCATTTGGCTCAAAATATCCATCTCTTCTAAATCATCATCAGCAATACCTATCAAATCATCCATGATAAAGCATAAATTATCACTATTACACCCAGAATGACTGTCAACACCAACAAATGCATGATCAGAACTGTTTGAAGAGAAATCTATATGCTCATCATAATGGCTTTCTGATCCAGCATATTCTGACTCATGACCGACCAAGGCAGTGTTCCCTGGTACAAAGTCATCAGTGAGCTTTCCTGATGATGCCAGTTTCCTTTTCTGCTCTATCTCTCTTTCAAATGTAAGCAGTTTCCCATGGAGTTGGGTGAGAGATAGGCTATCCAGATTTGCACTGGAGCGTAGGACAATGGTGTATGTGTCCCATCTCTCAGGCAGTGATCTGAGGAATCTGTTGTTCATCTGGCTGTTAGTATACTCATGCTTGACCATTTTCAGCTCAGAGATCAAGCAGGAGAAACGCTCAAACTGTTGAGTCAGTGTCTCACCCTTCCTATGAGAGAATGTCTCATATTGTTGGGCGAGGATTTCTCTGTTGTTTGCTAAGACCTCATCAGTTCCTCCGAATTATTCCTTCAAAGCATTCCAGAGGTCATGAGCAGTTTCATGATGCATAAGCCCAGAATAGATTTCATTAGGCAGTGCCATGGCCAGAGTTCCATGGGCTTTAGCATCAATCTCAAACAGTTTACGATCTTCATCTGAGTATTGCTCCTTCTTCTTCGGAACCATTTGGTTGGTCTCCGGATTGTTCACCATAGGCTTGTGTCGACCGTGAACCACAGATGTCCAACAACCTGAACTGTTAACAGACAGGTGATGGAGCATTCTTGGTTGCCATATGTTATACTCACTCCTAACCAGCATCGGAGGCTTGGTTGAAGAGCCAGTATTGTGAGGGTCATTAGAGGAGTAGTCATTCTCAGATTCAAACCAATTCAATCAAGTTTCAACAGATTTAGCACAAAAACACAACAAACTCAGTATGAACCAAGAAGAAACTCAAATTGACTAACCAGAAGAAGCAGAAGATCAATCTCTATAACCAATTCTTGCAAATATGCTAATTCGATCAAACTTTAGATATCGAAATAGCAGTTTCAATGATCAATTGTTAAATCGATCAATGATTAACCCGCTCTGATACCATTTGTCAGGATCAGCGATCTAAGTTTGATCAATTAGAGTTGAATCGCAGCGGAATTAGAACAAGAATTAGACAAATATAGCAAGAACACAATAGATATTCAATGGAACAGTACACGGTTATAGAGAAAGAGGGTTTTCTGCAAAAGGGATAATATCATTCATGCACAAATGCTTCGGTATGGCGGCCGCTAAGCTTCTAAGCTGCGCAGGTTACAATTAGGTCAACATTCCTTATATAAAGGAATGTGACGTCTGCTGATGTCACTTGATAGTGACATCTAACAGAATTATTACAAACAACTGAAAGTAAGCAAACTACTGAGAATGTTCACAACAACTGAGAACATCTCAGAGTATGCTAAGTACAAGATGAAACTAAAACTACTGAAACTACAAGTACTGATTACAAGAAACATAAAACTACTGAAAGGAAACCATCACAACTACTGAAGAGGTCTTCTTCAGCTGTTGTGACAACATCTGAAACTTGGTCTTCAGTCTTTGTCTTTAGCTTTTGTCTTCAGACTTTGTCTTCAGCTCTTTCACTTCAGACTTTGTCTTCAGCTCTTTCACTTCAGACTTTGTCTTCAGACCTTGTTATCAGTTGATGTCTTTAGCTGTTGCAAACTACTTCAGTTGTTGTAATGTCTGTGGGACTTAAAGGTTTTTCTGATCAGGCTCATTGGTTCTTTTGGTCCAACAATCTTTAACGTCTCGTCTAAATTCTTCATCTCGTGTTTCCTATGACTTTGATAATGACGTTGACATTTGTTGACTTTGACTGTGTTGATAATATAGACTATCCTTTTTAGACCCAACAGTACTCCCCCTTAGTCTATCATTATCAACTTCTTTTATCATTATCAGCACCGATAAGTCAACTATATAATGATCTTTAATATCCCCCTAGATTAATGATCTGGTATTGAAGATTTTTCATCTTTCAGGCTCTCCCTTTTTATATACTCCCCCACTTCATGTGCATTCTATGTGAATGATCAGGAACAACTATTCCAACTCTCTATTCTTGAGTGCTTCAGAAGATGTAGGAGGAGGAATCCTAGCTCGGTATCTTCTGCAAACTTGAGGAACAGGTTCTCTGGTATGGTACTTTGCTCAGCTGATGATCAGCCATCATTTGAAGCAAAAATCTGTAACACAATCACAACCACAATCTACACAATTCTCGTTAGATCATTTCAACAATACAAATAAACCCTGTGTTTATCTGAATGTGTAATTTCCCGTGAAATGCATGTGAAAATGATAACATTTTAATAGCATAATATGGAAGACTAGAAAAATGATTTGAAATGAATATTTTAGTTTATTTTGCTTTATCATATTACACCAAGAACCAATTTGATCTTGAGATCACATCCTCAAGATATACGAAAGCACAAAGATTCCTTGGGATCTGCTTGATATCTAGCATAAACACATACACCAAACATAATGTCAGGTCTACTAGCTGTTAGATACATAAGTGACCCTATCATTGATCGATAGAGAGTCTGATCCACTGATTTGCCATCTTAGTCTGGACTAATTTTCATTTTTGTATCTACAGGAGTTCTGATAGACTGACAGTTTACAAAATGAAATTTCTTCAACATTGATTCAATATATTTTGATTGATTGATGAAGATTCGATCTGTTTTCTGTTGTACTTGCAATCCTAAGAAGAAAGTGAGCTCTCCCATAGCACTTATTTGGAACTTCAAGTGCATAAGGTTTTCAAAATCCTTACAAAGTTTCTTGTTTGTTGAGCCAAAAATGATATCATCCACATAGATCTAGACAACCAACAGTTCATGTCGTTTTCTCTTTCTCAATAAAGTCTAATCAATCTTTCCTCTTTTGTATCCGTGAGCAAGAAGGAAAGATGATAGAGTCTCGTACCACTTTCGAGGGGCTTGATGCAAACTATACAAAGCTTTATCAAGCTTGTACACCCTGTGAGGGAAATCTGGGTCCTCAAAACCTAGTGGTTGAGTCATATAGACTTCTTCTGAGACTTTGCCATAGAGAAATGCACACTTTACATCCATTTGATACACAGTGAATTTCATAGATGTAGAGTAAGCAAGAAAGAGTCTTAAGGCTTCTAATCTGGCAACAGGAGCAAACAACTCATCATAGTCTATTTCTTCTTCTTGAGTGTAGCCCTGTGCAATTAATCTTGCCTTGTTTCTGATGACAATGCCCCTATCATCAGTCTTGTTCCTGTATAACTATCTGGTATCGATAGGGTATTATCCTTTGGGAAAGTTTACCAGCTGTCATACTTCTTGTTTCTTGAACTGGAGCAATTCTTCCCGTATTACCTCGATCCACCTGTTTTCTTGAAGAGCCTCTTTAATATTATTGGGTACAGTTTAACACAGAAAGCAAGAAAACAAACAGATGTTTGCAATACTTGACTTGCTTCTAGTCACCCGCTTATCTTGATCACCAATGATGCTTGACACTAGATGATTCTTATGTATCCTGGTAATTGGAATTGAGTCACCAGTAATGGATACATCAAGATTAGAGACATTCAGATCATCTTGGTGAGAGACACCTTCAGGTTGTGATGTAGGAGAATGGTGAAAGTAATCAAATACTTCAACATCTTCAGCTTCAGCAACACTTTGAAGACTTTCATCATTTGCATTCCCTTCCGTTTCAACTGGTACAGAAGCTGATTCTGTATTTCTAACTTCAGTAGATGGTCCTGCTGAAGGAGAGGGCATTGAACAAGGACCAACCTCCGTTAAAACACTCTGATATTATGCAACTTGTCTAACAGGATCAGCTTGTAATAGAACTTCTTTATTAAATTGATCAGTAAAAGAAGGAGGAATCATTAGAAAGTCATTTCTTCTCTCTACTATTTCAGAAGATCCAGCCGATTGTAGGTTACCTGTATTTGACAAGTGAAACTGATCAAAAGATTTAGTAAATGAGTCAACATCAAACTAGCAATCCGAACCATTTATTGACTTAGGAAAGGAGTGTTCATTGAGTTGAACATTGGTTGCTTCATCAATAATGTTTAATCTAGGATTAAAAACTCTGAAAGCCTTTGAGATAAAGGAATAACCTACAAAGAATCCCTCATCAGACTTAGGAGAAAATTTTCCTAAATGGTCTCGGGTGTTTAATATTGAGACATGACAACCAAATGACTTGAAGAAATCAATAAATGGTTTTCTATGAAAAAGAAGTTCATATGGTGTTCTGTTACTTTCTTTACGATCAAAGTTCGATTTTGCACAAAGCACGATGTGTTGACTGCTTCTGCCCAGAAGGTAATTGGCAGTTTAGCATCGGCTAGCATTGTTCTTGCTGCTTCAATCAGTGTTCTATTTCTTCTTTTAGCTACTACATTTTGTGAAGGAGTTCTAGCTGCACTGAATTGATGAGCAATGCCTTTCAGTGTGCAAAATGAACTTAGATCTTCATTTTTGAATTCAGTCCCATTATCACTTCTGATTAATTTTACTTTTTGATCAAGTTGATTTTCTATTTTTGTGATAAAATCTTTTGTTATTTGGGACGCTTCATTTTTATGAAGTAAGAAAAAGACCTATGTGAATCGTGAAAAGTCATCAATGATCACCAAACAATACTGCTTCTTTCCAATACTCGTGACATGAGTTGGTCCAAATAGATACATATGAAGTAACTTTAATGGAGAATTGTTTGTGTTCACGAGCTTTGGCTTATGGGAAGACTTTTGTTGTTTCCCTTTGAGACACGTAGAACAGTGGTCAACAAAATGAAATTCTTTTTGAGGTAAACCAATCACATGATTTCCTTTAACCAATCTGTTCATGTTTTTGAAATTTTTGTGTCCCAAACGTCTATGCCAAAACTATGACTCATCAAATGATGCTTTAGACAAAAGACATGTTTCTTTTGAAGGTAGTGTAGAATTAAGGTTCAAGACATATGTATTATTCTTTCTCGGAGTCTTCAAGACAACCCATTCTTTAGGAATTTGAAATCCTGGTTTAAAAATGTAGCAATGAGTGTCTGTGAAGTGAGTAGAATATTTCTTGTCGCGGATTAAGACACGCTGAGGTGATTTAAGTTTAGTTGCTCACAGTAGTTGACTTTGTCAAAACTCAATAGTCCATTCGTCACAGATCCTCCCTAATAAATCTACCACTTTGTGAATCTCCACCAAATGCTACAGTAGTTCCTTGTATGTGCTTGAAGTCATAAAGGAGGGAACTATCTCCAGTCATGTGTTGGGAGCATCCACTGTCCACATACCATACGATGTTAGACCTGTATGGATGACCCAGTAAGCATAAAAGAACTAGTTAGAATATGGAACCCAAGCCATAATGGTCTTGGGTTGGCCGGTTCTATCCAGTACTGTAACTTCTTGATACTTTCTTCTCCGTTGTGACTTAGAGGAAGATGATTTGATGAATTTTAGTGGAGTCCTTTTTGTTTTTATTTCATCAATTTCAACTAAGCTGTTAGAAGAGTATTCAAATCTTTGATCCTGGTTTCTATGTAGAAATTGGGCACGTTTTTTTTTCAGAAATCAATTTTGTTTTAAATCTTGGATGAGAACTCAGTGATTGTTTCATACTATAATTAATATTCTTTTTGATACTCTTTGACTACCATTGATCATGGAAGTCCTTATCATAATTTGAAATCCGTGTTTGTTTAGTATGTGTTGGACTTCTATTTTTCACCCTGTCAGTTGAAATTGGTAAAATAGGCTTGTTTTATAGAATTCTCAAGCCTTTTTGTTTAAAGAAATAATCATCTATATTATGATTTGTCATATCACATACAGAACAATACTTGTTGAAATAACAGTTTTAGATTGAATGATTGTTCATGTCACAGATGGAGCAATATTGATTAAAATAACACTCATATGTATTATGATTAGACATGTCACAAATGTCATAGTACATTTGTTTGTCCTTTGACTTTGAAGTGGAGGCTTCATTTGATTTAGCAGATTTTGAATTACCCTCAGAGTTGGTTTTTAATAAAGAAGCAACTTTAGTTTTCTTGGTGGCAGTAGATTGTTTCACAATCCTGCTTTGCTTGTTTTTTGGAGACTGATGTTGCTTCTTTTTGCCTTTATTTAACTCCCTTTCAAATTGGTCTACATGCTCTTTATTGAAAATATCAAAACCGACCCCTTGTTTGTTCTTAGATGATGATTATGAAACAGATTTTAATTTTGCTTTTTGAATCAAGGAGGATTTCCCTTTGGAAGATGAAGAATCCGTAGCTTTATCTTTGAATTTCAGTGAAACCTTTTCTGATTTGCTTGAAATTTTTGGAGATTTGATTGCACTCTCAGATCTACTTTCAAAAAACATTCAGCTTTCTTTTCCACCTTGAGATTCTTAGGAGTGAATCTCACAAATGGCACAATGGCCTTGACTTGGTTTTTTCGTTTCTTGACAACTACGAGTTTGTATGAGCACTCTTTGTTTTTTATTGGGTGACCTAATTTGATTTTATCCTCATTGGTTTCAATGTAAACATTTGGTTTGTTTTGAGGATTAGTTATTTATGAAACAATTGTTTTAGTTTCAATAACTTTAGCTTCAATTGAATCAGATTGAGTGAGTGACTCACACATAACCATATAGTTGTCATTATATGGAGGAGGACAAGAATTGTATCCTATCCCAGTCATGTCCTTTGGCTCTTTTTGTGAGTCAAGTAACTCTTGTAGCTTAGCAATAGAGAATTGAAACTTTTTAAGATTCACTTCAGCAGCTGATTGCTCAACCTTGGTTTTCGTTAACAATTCAGTTAACCTCTCATTCTCAGCTGCGAGAGTGTACTTTTCGCCATGAAGTCTTTCAATATCTGCAAGAAGTGATTTGATTTTGATTTCAATAGTTTTTGTAAGATAATATCAGAAGATTATAAGGCTGATGCAACCAAAGAAGCCAAAACAACCAAGGGTCTTCCTGCATGCATGCACTAGACGTACAAGGTAGAAGTGCTTTAGAAGTTTTACACTCTACATCAGAAAATACTCTAAGTGTAATATCTTCCGAAGCCAAAGTCCAAATCTTCCGAAGCCAAAGATAAAGTTTCCCGAACCTTCAGAGACAAAGTCTTCCAAAGCCATTTTGCTGTGAAGAGTGATTTCTTCCAAAGACAAAGAAGACATGCTTTCTCTGATCTACTTTACATAAAGCTGACATACTTTCAGCTGCAACTCTGAAGACTCACCAACTTGTATGAGTTGGTGAAAAGTCCATGGTTTTGTAAACAGTAGAATAAGGTCTTTGTTTGTAACTTCCTACTTTTGTACCTGTAAACCTTTTTATATTAGAAAAGGATGTGAGCTATGGCATGTCATAGTCACTAGTCAAAAGGCAATCTGCCTTTTAACTCTACATTAATCTTATTGTCTATATTAGTGTTTCCAACTGACTTTCTAAGTATTGACGGTTGTAGGATGTAGTATAAAGTGTCTTAGGTCCCTGCAATTCGGATGTGCCTTGTAAACACTTGTAATAAAACTTGAGAGCAATATACCGCATCCTTGAAAACCATACTTGTTTGTTCTTGTTCTTAGTTTTGTCTTACTAATACTTGTGTTCTTAGTATCATCACACTCAAACCCAGTTCCCTATTTGAACTGTTAAGTATTCTAAACGTCTCCTCATTGTGAGGCTGGTTGTATTGACCACCCTTCACACGGTCCTGCAATTGGTATCAGAGCTTTTTAGGCTCTTAATTGTAATATCTCACCATCTTTAATCCTTTCACTCTTATAAAATACTTAACATATCAAATGGTAGCTATCACCAAGGCTGACATGGAAACTGGTACTATGACTAAGTCCCCACTGATCACTCCTGAAGAATTTGACACTTGGTGTCAAAGAATGGAAGGCATCATCAAGTCCCAGGACTCCAGGATATAGGGGTCAGTAGTCTCTGGACCTCATGTGCCATCCACCCATTCAGCTACTGCTGGTGGTGGTATGATACCCAAGGAAGTGGCCAATTATTCTAATAAAGACTGGAAGAAAATTGATATTGATCAGAAGGCCATGACCGCCCTCCAAACTGCTCTTCAAAACTCTATCTACAGAGGCTTCAGGAAGTGCAAGATTGCAAAGCAACTATGGGATTCACTGAAGCTGATGTATGAGGGGTCCAATGAAGCTAAAGAGAACAAGAAGGACCTCTTGAAGCAGCAGTTTCAGAACTTCACCTTCAAAGCAGGTGAAACCATGACTCACCAGTATTTTAGGTATATTGAGATTGTGGATACTCTTGTTGATGTTGGAGTAACTTTGGAGAACAGGGATATTGTTAGGAAGTTCATGTCCTCTCTTCCCAGACAATGGACACACTATTGTGTGGTCATTAAGAGGACTGAAAACCTTAAGACCCTTACTCTCATTGAGTTGTATAGCACACTCAGTGGTTACCAGATGGAGATGAATATGCAAAATTCATCTGGTAACTCCAGCATTCAATAGAGTTCAGCCCTTCATGTGGGTGAAAGGGACAGCAGAGAACCACAACACCACCTTATCTGCTACCCTGAAACCTCACAGAAGGGGCCTTTCATCACCTTCTCGAAGACACCAAGGGAGAGCTACATTCCTGGAAGCCTATTCCAGGAGACAAGTTCTTCTCAAGCTTTTATGTCTTCAGATGAAAGTACAGGAAACTTTCTCTTCACTCTTGAAGACCTGGACTGTGTCCATCCAGATGATCTAGAGTATATGGAAATAGTCCAGTAGATGGCTTTTCTCACTCACAGGGCCAAGAAGTTCTATAAGAGGACTGGGAGGAAGTTTCCCAGCAATATGTCCAGTGGAAAGTTTAGGCTGGACAAAGGCAAGGTGAAGTGTTACAATTGTAACCAAATGGGACACTTTGCCAGAGAATGCAAGGCACCTAAGTCAAATGGTGGCCAAGCACAAGCCAGGCCAAACTACACTGAAGGAGCACACCAGAATGAGAAGCCCAGGCAACATGTTGTAGTTACTAAAGAAGAAGGCTTTGACTGGAGCTTTCAGGTGGAGGATACTGCTCCAAACCAAGCACTTTTGGCAGACCATGATGACGCCAAGGTATTGAAATATCTCTATACACTTGAATGTATTACTAAAGTCAATAAATGTAGGTCCTATAACTTAGAGATGAGATCAGATCTTGAGTCCTTAAATATCTTAAAAGCTAATTTCAAAAGAGCTGAAAATGATTGTATACTAAAAGTAGAAGATCTAGAGAAAACCATTTCAACTCTAAAGCATGAACACACCAACTACAGGACTAAGATCAAAGATCTCATCACTAAGTTAACTAAATGCCAGGCAGAGCTTGTGATCAGCAAAGCCCGAGCAGAAAAACTTGTTCTTGAAGAAGAGCCCTTCAAGAACATGATATCCTCATCCCTACATGCATAAGTTTGTTATCAAAATAAGCAGGGACTGCGATCTACTGAGATAGCTCCTCCACACACTCTCTTATCTATAAGATCTCCAAGGTATGGAACTTGTGAAGATGAGCTTCCCCTCATAGACCCTATTGCTGAAGATGATAAGAAGGAAATAGTGAAGGATATGTCTGAGAAGAGTGAAGAGGACCATCCTAAGAAGACACACTATTCTCCTGAGGAGCGAGATGAAGAAGCTGGGATGACCAAGTCTCCAAGAAAGAACTTGATCAGGAGAGCCAAGATAAAGGCAAAGAAGGCTCAAGAAATCAAGGCCACTTTTAACTCTAAGCAGAAACAAGTGTTTATCTCTATAGGGTTTGAAGTGGTGAGGGTTGAAGACCTAACCATGAACTCTAGTACCAGGAGTTCTAGTTTAGGTTCAAATCATCTTAGCAAGGAGAAGAAGACTGATCAGCTGTGTACCACTGCTACACAGCCTGAACCATCCAACCCCAAGAGCAAGCCTCACCTTAAGAAGCTTGTTGCATCATCTGTGAAGGTGAAAATGGAGAAGAAAAGTGATCATGTTTAGTCTTCCTCTCAGAAGAAGACTCTTAGAAGGAAGCAAATGGACTGCATCATGTGTGGTAGTACTTCTCATTTGGCTACGGACTGCATTTACAATCCTAAAAGTACCATCCACATGATCAAAGAGAAAACTTCTGAGAAAAAGAAGGAGAAGCTAGCTTTGGAAGGAAATCTGTTTCCTTCAAAAGCTCCAAAGTGAAGAAAAAGACAAGTGAAAACTTGCTTTCAGAAGAAAATTTGGTCTTGGAAGAAAGGAATGCTTTCGAAGTACTAAAACATGCTGCAGTGAAAGCAAGATCTTCTGAAGGTCTAGTCTCTAAAATTTCAGAAGTTGTTGAAACTTCTGAGGTGTTGAAGGTCAAGTACAATCTTCTAAAGATGGTGTGGAAGATGAAGAAAGACCTGGTGACTGAAAGTTCTTCATCAACAGCAACTAATGATCCTTAAAGCTTGAATATAAGATCAGTTACTGTTACATTGTCTTCAGATCACTTTGAAAAGCCCAAGACCAATGAGGCTTAGGTTTCCAAGTGTAACTAACCACTTCTTTTTGTGCAGGAACAACTAAAGACCAAGGGAAATGTGTGGATCATTGATAGTGGTTGTTCCATGCACATTACTAATAATGGTTCTTTGCTTCACAATTTTGAGAAAATTTATGGAAGACCAGTTGCTTTTGGAGGAGATGCTGGTGGTTACATCACTGGAAGGGGCATGGTCACAAATGGTAAGCTCACTATTGAGAAGGTAAATTTTGTTAAGGAGCTTGGATATAATCTACTGAGTGTATCCCAGTTTTGTGATCAGAGACACAACATGCTTTTTACCGAGCATGAGTGTATTGTTCTCAAGCCCGGGGTGGTCATTCCTCAAGAGCATATCCTGCTCAGAGCCCCTAGGAAAGGGAACATGTACAAGATGGACTTGTAGGAAACATCTCCCTCAGGAGAAGTTTCTTGCTTTCTATCTAAAGCAAATAGTGATGAGTCTTTCCTCTGGCATAAAAGAATGTGCCATGTAAACTTTAAGAACATGAATAAATTAATTAAGAATGATTTGGTAACTGGAATGCCAAAGAAAGAGTTTACAAGTGATGATCATTGTGTTGCATGCCTGAAAGGGAAGCAACACAAAGTGTCTCACAAGCCAAAGGAAAGGAACTCTATCACCACTCCCCTACACTTATTACATATGGATCTCTTTGGCCCCACAAGTGTAATGAGTTTAGGAAGGACCTTATATTGTTTAGTGATCACAGATGATTTCACAAGATTCACTTGGGTCTTTTTCCTTAGAACTAAGGATGAGACTCCTGAGATCTTGAAGAATTTATTCTAAAAATTGAGAATCAATCTGATCACAAGGTCAAGACCATAAGATATGATCAAGGAAAGGAATTTAAGAACCAAATCCTTGATACATTTTGTGATGAAAAGGGTATTACAAGACAATATAGTGCTCCCAGGACTCCTTAGCAAAACGGTGTTACTGAGAGGAGAAACAGGACACTTATTAAGGCTGTAGGAACCATGTTGTCCGACTCTAAACTGCCCATCACCTTTTGGATAGAGCCTGTTAACACAGCCTGCTATGTGCAAAATAGAGTTTTAGTAGTTAAGACTCATGGTAAAACTCCTTATGAGCTGTGGCACAAAAGGAGACCATTCATCGGTTTCCTCAGGTCATTTGGATGTCCGTGCACCATCTTGAATACCAAAGATCAGGTAGCCAAGTTTTGTAGAAACCAGATGATGGACATTTTATTGGATACTCTTCTTAAGCTAAGGCTTATAGAGTATACAATCTCAGAACTAGAGTAGTTGAGGAGTCAGCGAATGTGACATTCAACGAGCACACTCCCAGTGTGAAAGGTTCTGGTCCGGATTGGCTATTTGATCTTGATTTAGTTACCAACTATTTTAACAAGTCTTGTGAGGATGTTTCAGGATCTACATGTAACATATCAACATAAGATCCTGACCCAAGATTTGAGCTAAGAAGACCAAGCAAGAATACTACTTCAGCTCCAGTGGTAACTAACCCTGCAAATGAAGATCCTATCAGGACAAACATGACAAATTCAGTTGACACATCTGAGATGCCTTCAAATTCTAGCTCAGAGGTTCAAAACTCAGGTGAATGAGCTTTAAATGTAGGAGGAAATAGAGTGGTGACAGTGATCAAGAATTTCTTGATGCTGATAACCATTCCATAGAAGACAACATAAATGATGTCACACACTCATTAGATCAAGTCTCACTTGATAAGTGTGCTGATGTGGTGGGTGATACTCCATTGCTAGATCTAAATTTCTCTAATTTGGATCTTTCCAATCAACTTGCTGTGATCCCTCAACTAAGGATCCACGAGTCACACTGTAACACCCAAAAATTTAAAAGAAAAGAAGAATAAAAGAAGAAAGGGTGAAATTTCCCAAGTCAAGGGGTTAAAGTTGTGCAAGTGGCAAACTTGCACCTTTATGCGATTTAAAAGAAGTATGGTAGCCCACACTTCTCCCTTTACAGACATTTCTCGACTGCTAGAGAGAGAGAAAAGCTGCAAATCGATTTCTAGACAGAGAAGGAGAAAGATCTGCTTGTAGGTAAGGTTTTCTTGCGTTTCCTATTCGGTTTTAGCTGTGTTCGAGCTGCTGGACTGATTCTTGTGTGTTTCTGTGTGTTCGGTTGTGTGTTTTTGTGTTTTTAGGTGTTTGAACTCCAGGTTGCTCACGAGTCTGAAGAAGTCTTACTCATAAGCTATTAAGGTGAGTTCTAGATCCCCGGTTTTACTTGTTTTAAACTTGTTTGGGGCTGAAATGCATAGTACCTACTATTTTACAACCGACAGCATGATCTGATCTGTGTTTTTGCACCTGTTGTGAGTGTGGGTGTGTGTTTTTGAATGTTTGATCAAGTTCTATGATTGTATGCTTGTTCTAAGTGTTTAACATGCTAGATCTGGGCTAAGAATGTATAACAATGAGGATTTGGAACTAAATATAGCATAAGTTGCAACTTCAAGTTGGTTTAGTTCATCCGCATTTAGATTTGAATATTTGCATAAGTGTTTTGTTCAGGCGCATTTGCTACAGTGATCATGCGCATTTCTTTTGTTCATACGCATTTGCTACAGTGTTCAGGTGCATTTGCTTCTATCATCCGCATTTGGTTCATACGCACTTCCTTGGACACTTGGAATATTTTCCGAAAACTTTCATATGCTTTGTGCATGCACATTTGCTACAGTATTCATGCGCATTTCTCACTTAGAATATTTTCTGAGGTGTTCATTGCATTTGTCTGTTCATCCGCATTTGTTTGCTCATCCGCATTTCTTTAAGGACTTAGAATTTGCTGGGATTTTGGGAAGTAGAATTTAAGTGCTAAGAAATGATGTTTTGGTGGTTGTGCTTGTTTATATGTATGCATTGTATGATGATGTTGTTCCATGTTATGTATGATGTGACTTTATGTGGTGTGTTATGCTTATGAATGTAAAGTATTATATAATGAAAGTGAAAGACAATGTTAATGAAAGTGGAACTTAATGAATGAATGAAAGTCTTTCAAGCAAATTAAAAAGGGAGTTCACAACTCATTGAAGGGTTGTTATCTCAACTGTGTGGGGTTTAGCTAACCCATGAGAATTCACACAGGGGGGTCAGTCTTTGTGACTGATCAAGACGTGCGAAAATAGGATCCTTGTTGCTTGACCCCAAGACAGTAGTTGCTTCGTGCACAAATGATGGGGCATAGCTTATGATAGGATCTAGATTAAAGTGGAAGATAATAATGAAAGAAAGTACGAAAACGAACGATTATGAACAATGATAAAAGATAATAATGATATTATCAAGATGTACGTATGTTTTGTGATAAGGTAAAGGAAAGGTTTTCATTCAAAGTAAGTATTTTACTTATAAAACTTGAACTCACTCAGCAACGCTGACTTTTTATATGCATTATCAGTTGGCAGGTAATGTTGTTGCTGAGGATGACATGGGGGTGAAGCTACTTTGCGAGCAAGGACTGGCATCCATCTCATGCAATAATAATGATGTTGTTTTGTAATGCAACTAATTCATCATTTGTAATATTTTAAACAACGATATATTACTTGGAAAATGTATTTATTAATGCATGAAATGATTTTTGATGAATTATTCCGCTGCAATGTTTTATTACTTAATAAATCTTAATGTGTTTTGATATAAATGATGCTGTGAATGACCAACTGTGGGGTTCCGGGAACGGGGCCTTACAAGTTTGTATTAGAGCCAAAGTTTAAGAAAAATGGGTAAATATTTTCAAAACCTAAACTTGAACTAAGAATGGGACTAAATAGAAGGATGCCAGCCTAAGTAGCTACGTGCCATCAGGTAATTTATTTTCCTAAAGTTAACCGATATTATGTGCGCATGCTATCTGATTTATCTGCTCTTAGTAGATTTGGATACTGATGTAGTCAGGATAGGAAATGCTTGGGGGATGAAGAGTAAAGTGACTAATCACAACTGCCCACTGTAATTAGGGACTTACTATACTTGACATAATCTGAGCTTTTACCTTAAATGACAGTGTTGGTGTTTGAATCTTATAGTGTTTAGTGGATGGCGGGTGGTAGATCTTTGAAGGCTTCTCTAGGGGGTGTATAGGGTGGTCGTGGTGCTGGGCCACGTGTCACAAGAAACAAGGCTAAGACTGCTGAGACGACTCCTGCAGAGCCCGAGCTTCATCACCATGAAGGTGGTGATGAGAGTGCTAATCTGAGAGCCTCTATGAAGGAGGCAGTAGTGGAGGAAGTTCATCAGGTCATGCAGACGATCCTGTCGTCTGTGGTGACTGAGGTTATTCGTGCTGTGAGGGAGGATGAAAAGAAGGAGAAAGAGGAGATGAAGAAAACAGTTGGGAGAGGGGGTGGAGAGAGAGGTTCAGGTGAAGGGGAGCAACCAAAAACTGAGATGGTTGTCTCTAGAGATAAAGAGGAAGAGGAAGCGATACAAGAAACTACCAAGGGATGTAGTTATGGGCATTTCAAAGATGCAAACCCCCGACTTTTGATGGTAATGGCAATGCTGTTGTTGCTCACCGACGGGTGAGAGAAATGGTGGCTGTATTGGATATCAGCGAATGTAGGGAGGATTAAAAGGTGAAGTTTGTTACCCACTTATTCATAGACTCGGCCTTGTGCTGGTGGGACAATATTGTCCAGGCCGAGGGTAGCAAGGCGATTGGGAGAATGAGGTGGAGTGAGTTAAAGAAGATGGTGATCGAGGAATTTTGTCCTCATAGGGAGCTTGACAAGATTGAGAGAGAGTTCTTATAGCTGGAGGAGGGAACTATGACACACCAGCAATACTCGACTAAGTTCAACGAGTTGGCAAGGCTGGTGCCAAACCAGGTGACGCCAATGTCGAGAAAGATCAAGAGGTACATACAGGGTCTGCCGGTGGATATCCGTAGGCACATGATCGCCGCCCGATCGAGCACGTTTAGGTTGGTGGTTGATCTGGCAGGGAGGTTATATGATGAGAGAGAAGAAGTGGCAGTGGTGGAGGTGAACAAAAAGGGTGGTGGTGACAGGAACTGGAATGGGAAACGATTTGGTAGTGGTGGTTTTACGCCAAGCAACAAGAAGGCAAGGATGGATGACCGAAGGGTAGTGTCGGTAGGTACGGGGATGAGGAAGTGTGGTAAGTGGGGAAGAGACCACGCAGGGGAGTGTAAGTGGAGATCTAACATTTGCTTCAAATGTGGGAGGCCTGGTCATATGGCAAAGGAGTGTGGGGTGATAAGGTGTTATAACTATGGTGAAGAGGGCCATCTGAGCAGGGATTGCAAGAGGCTAAGGGCCGAGAGCTTCAGGGTGAATAAGGGGCTTAAGAAGGAGGGGCCGAAGGCAAAAGCCAGAGCATTTACTATGACCTGGGAGGACGCTAGGGTGGACCCCGATGCTATGTTAGGTACCTTCCTAGTAAACCAAACTTATGCCTCTGTACTATTTGATTCTGGTGCTAGTAAGAGTTTTATTTCTGGTGCCTTCTGTGCTAAGTTGCCTGTTAGGAGTAGAAAGATTGATGAGCCCTTCAACGTAAAAACTGCCATTGGTAAGTCTACTAAGATTTCTGATCTGATAAAGAATTATGACATAGAGTTGGATGGCCATAGGTTCTCTACTAAATTATTCGTGATGCCCCTAGGCGGATTCGATGTGGTTCCAGGGATGGATTGGCTAGCATCCTATGTGGAAAATATTATGTGTCGCAAGTAGATGATTTGGTTGACTGCGTCAGATGGGAGCTCGGTGACGATTTATGGTGATCGAGTTACTGCGGTGCCAAAGGTGATTTCGATGGTTGTGGCTGAGAAGTGTATGATGCGTGGATGTAGTGCCTACCTGGCTTATATGAAGGATGTGGACACGTTAGTACCACGATTGTCCGATGTACCGGTCGTGTGTGACTTCCCAGACGTGTTCCCAGAAGTTTTACCGGGTGTGCCACCGGACCGCGAGATCGATTTCCAGATCGATTTGATACCTGGTACCCAACCTGTTGTCAAGACACCGTATCGACTAGCTCCCTCAGAGATGAAAGAGCTAATGGTCCAGTTACAAGAGTTGTTGGATAAGGGGTTTATCCGACCGAGTATCTCTCCCTAGGGTGCTTCGGTCTTGTTTGTAAAGAAGAAAGACGGTAGCATGAGGATGTGCATTGACTACCATGAGTTGAACAAGTTAACGGTGAAAAACTGGTATCCGCTACCGAGGATCGATGACCTGTTTGATCAACTTGTTGGTCCTTCTAATCGATATAATAGTGCAATTGATTGATAAACACAAACAAATCCCACTAATAACACAGATATCAATGATATTTGTGTAAAATATAGATCAAACACTATAAAATATAGATGAACAATAATGAACACCTCAAGAAATTCAATAAAACCCTTGTTTGATCTGAATTGATTGCTAAAATGATATTACAAAGTGAAAGCCCCTCAATCAATGGCTCATTCAAGCTTTTTCTAAACCTAATTGTCACTAATCTATATATAGTGATAATATTCACTAATGACATATTAAGCCCCTAGACTTAGACAATTAGAGAAATTACATATAAAACATAAAAATGACTTAAACATAAATAAATATATTTTGTTGACACAAAATATATTTATTAACAATAAACTCCTAGTCATTTATATCTTCAACATCTTGTCATGGTTCTTCGTTTCAAACGTGTCGTCTTGACTTTTGCGTTGACTTTGACAGTGACGTTGACCTTTGTTGACTTTGACTGTGTTGATAATATAGACTATCCTTATCAGACCCAATAATACTTGCCCTTAGTCTATCATTATCAATGTCTTGTATCATGATCAGCACCGATAAGTCAACCATATAATGATCTTCAATCTCCCCCTAGGTTGATGATCTGGTATTGAAGATTTTTCAACTTTCAGGCTCCCCCTTTTTGTATGCTCCCCCTCTTCTTGTGCATTCTATGTGAATGATCAGGATCATCTTTTCCAACTCTCTATTCTTGAGTGCTTCAGAAGATGTAGGAGGAGGAATCCTAGCTCGGTATCTTCTGCAAACTTGAGGAACAGGTTCTCGGGTATGGTACTTTGCTTAGTTGATGATCGGCCATCAGTTGCAGCAAGAATCTGTAACACAATTACAAACACATTCTACACATTTCTTGTTAGATCATTTCAACAATACAAATAAACCCATGTTTATCAGAATGTGCAATTTCCCGTGAAATGCATGTGAAAATAATAACATTTTAATAGCATAATGTGGAAGACTAGAAAAATAATTTGAAATGAATATATTTTTTTATCATATTACACCATGAACTAATTTGATCATGAGATCACATCCACAAGATATACGAAAGCACAAAGATGTATTTAAACATCGAAAAGTTAGTGAGATCACACTGATACAGAGTCTGGTCATAATTTTATGTTTTTGAAAGCCAAAATAGTTTAAAAATGATTGTTGGTATATTTGTCCAATTTAAACCCATGCCTTATTCTTTTCAATGAGTGAACTGCAACTGATTTTATCATGTTTTAGGTTCGATCAGAGAAGCTCAGGTAACTTGGTTCCCACAGACATCCGGCAAAGAACTTATCCCATCATCAGGGCTTATTGAGTAATATGATTAACTCTGCTTGATTTTCTTTTAAGTTTTCAACAATGATCCTAATTTAAGAATCACTGTGCCTTTATTTGGGGAATAGATGATAAGAGCTCCAGATCTATACTTACGTATAACAGAGGAGATGATCATCTGAGCATGCTAATGAGAGCTTTAGGTCTATACTCACGTATAACAGAGAATATCATCACTCCAGGTCAATGCTTCTGCATAGCAGAGGAGACAAGCACGAAAAGGATTCTGAAGAGCTTACAAGAAGCGTCAATTCAGAAACAAGGATAAGGGAATTTGGGAATAGAAGTAATCAAGGCAGAAGTCAGATACTCTCAACCCATTTTTGACGAGGCTTGTAACTTTGTGCAGGCTGAGATGTCATGGAAATGATCCTTATCACCGAGTTCTAAAGCTTTAGTTAGGCTACAGAATCATTGTTTACTTTGTTTTCGGGCTAAGCATACCATGCATATCATATATTCAAACTATCTTTTTTAGATTTTAGAATTTTAAGTGATACAGACATCTACATCAGTTACTATCATTTCTCACAAAGTACAAGTCATGCAAAAAGCATACCAAGAAGACATACTATCATTTCTCAGTCATCCCAAATCAAGTTCTTAGTTCCCATTTCAATTATACTAGCAAAGAAAGTCTTCCAAATTATACTAGCAAAAAGATGAGAAATGAAGTACCAAGAAAAATGTAATGATTGTGAAGTGTGAACTGTAATAATGCAGATAAGTATTCAAAAAATAGAAGAGATACCAAAACCATAACCTGTTTGTTTCACTTCAAATTTGATTGAGGAACATTCTCTGTCGGTAAAACGGATTACTAACAGTCCTCCTGAACTATTCCTGCACTCATAAACAGATCAGTTAGAGAGGGGGACCCTGGCCATTATGGTCTTGGGAGTTTCTTTTTCATCAGTGTATGTAACCTGTTTAAGCACACACTCTTTTGAAAAATCATTTATTTCTTTATCCTTTTCATTTTTTTTTACTTTCCAAATTTGTTTCTGTTCAATTACTTTTGATTTAAA
The DNA here is from genome assembly GCA_025506505.1 of Flaveria sonorensis. Lineage (NCBI taxonomy): Eukaryota > Viridiplantae > Streptophyta > Magnoliopsida > Asterales > Asteraceae > Flaveria > Flaveria sonorensis. The sequence continues at coordinate 17,728,083 of CM046439.1, forward strand.
AGAATTGAATTTGGAAATCATTTTCTTTTTAAGACCCGAAGGAAGAGATTTTGATTTTGAAACATTGGTCCTTTTCATCTTTGAATCATGTGAAACCGGCTTCAGATGAGAAGGTTTGGATAGATGTTCTTTATCCAACCATTTAAAGATATGTGCTTTTAACCTTTTGAACCCGAGAAGCAACCTGTGTTATCTTTACCTCCCGAAGCTTGCCTTTGAACCTGAGGGCACTTCTTTAGCACATGACCTTCTTTTCCACATCTAAAGCAAGCCTTGAAAGGCTTTTGGTTCTTTGTAGTCCCGTGGATAGCAGGAGAGGGTGGAGCCTGCTTGGAGGTTGTTGCTACCTGTCGACAACCTTGAAGCTTCTTCTTTTGGATATCAAACTTTTTGAGGCTTTGTGGATGTGGATTTTGAACTGGGCTGTGATTTGATGTGTGATGTTCCAGGAGACGAGATCTGAACATTCTTCTGAGTACACTTTTTTATGACTGGTGATTTGGTAGACTTGGAGGCAGATTTGTGGCGAGCTTGATGGTTAGCAGATGAAGATGGTGAGTGCTTCTGCTGAGATTTAGAGGAACTGCTGATTTGTTTAGCATTTAGAGATGAGATCCGTATTGGTATTGATTCAACTTTTGGAAGCATTTAAGACTTGACAACTTCAGGTGACTTAATGATTTTTGATTCATCATCTGAGCTTGTCCAGTCTTGTATACACAAGTCTGCTTCCAACGGATCTTGATTGATACCACTTGTTGAGTTCTGATTGCCTGACTATTCCACAGTTGTTCCTTCTTTGACAAACCTGATAGGAACAAACAAAGGGATGTTACCTGTCTTGAATTTGTTAAAGAAGTTACTGGAAACAACTGATACTGGTTTTGAAGCATCAGAGGTGGAATTATCATTTTGCAGATCAGATCCTTGCTTGATGAGCCCCAAACCTACAGGAAAATCATATTCATCTCGAACCTCTTTATGATTAATGCTTCTTAAACCTGCATGTAAACTGTTAGTATTTGCAGCTTCAACTAAATCATTAGATGGATGAGGTTGAGGCATTGGAGAGTAACAATGTGTGCTAGGAGGAGGATAAATATATGAAGTTTCACCACATCCCACACCCGTTTTGATTCTAGCTCCCCTTTGCTTACAGAATAGTTCTTCCTGTTTCATCCCAGATATCATCTTGTCAAGTTTAGTTTTAAGCTTGCTAGTCTCAAATTCTGCTAAAGTGACTCGTTTGCTCAAAACATTAATCTTGACTTTCTTTTCTAAAATATTTCTTTTTGAAAGATCATTTTCTTTTATAGCTTCTCTTAGTTTAATAAAATACATGGACTCATTGATTTTAAGTTCTTTGTTTATTCATTTTAATTCTTTTTCGTTTTCTAACAATAATCTGTTAGCTTTATAAACCCCGAATAAACGAATTTTGCAGGGAGGAGAACACATGTCTTGAACAACCTCATAAGGAAGCCCCATAACTATCTTTTTAGCAGCTAGGGCTTTTTCACATTAACAGACAGGAGTGTTCTTTTTGTATTCTTCCTCCTTAGCAGCTCTCTTCTTAGCTTCTGCAGCTTCAACTTCCTCTTGCTTTCCTTCATCCTGAACTTTACACCGACTTGCACAATCACTAACATCACCAACACTCTCACCTTGAGTGTCACACCTGAATTCTTTGAAAGGATCAAAATCTTCAATAGAATCCTCATCACTGTTTACTACCTCAGCCATCAATGCATGGTTGACTTCTTCTTTAGTTTCTTTGATCTCGACACTTGAAGATACACCACCATACATGGATTGATTGTATTCTCCTCTTTTCATATCCAAATCAAATGACTTCAGCTTGTTGATAACTTCCAAGAGTTTGTAGTCAGCAAAATTTCTTTCTTGTTTTAACAGCCTAACTTATGGACTCCATTGTGGAGGAAGAAAGTCCAAAAGTTTTGTGACTTGTTCATGGTTCCCCAGCTGGTCATCATACTTCTTAAGATTGCTTGTCACCATCAGAAATCGATCAACAAAATCAGATATCTTTTCATCTTTAATGGCTGCAAAAGAATCAAACCGACTTTGTGCTGATATTAGATTATCAGATTTGAAGGAATTAGGGACTTCTAAAAGAGCCATTTTGACATGATCAGAAATTAATTTCGCTGAAATTTCACTAAATTCGCTGGCAATTTCGCTAGTAGTTTCGCTAGTTGTTTCGCCAGTAATTTTGCCAGCAGTTTCGCCCAGCAGTGGCACGCTGATGTTAGTATCGCAGGGTAATTCGCCCGAAACTAGTTGAACTTTCATTCAGATATCCATTTGGCAGCGATTTCGCTGGGATTGTCACACAAACACTATGAACTTTCGTTCAACACATGTACTTTCACTGGAACGAGGAAACCAGATCCAAAAACCAAGAACAGCTTAGTTTCGCTGAAGGAACCCTAGTTTCACCAGGCGAAGCTATGTAGTGTTGCTGAAAGATGCTGTAATTTTGCTGGACAAGCTGTAAATTCGCCCGACGTATCTGGACAGCCTTTTTTAGCACGAAATCAGCTCAAACTCATCCAAATCTCAATGGATTTGAGATCTGATGATTCCTATAGCTTCCCACACCAAAATCGAGCAATCCTCAATCAATTTCCATATCCAAAACACTCAGATCAGATCGAAAATGAATGGAACAGTGACTTAGAACTTGAACCAAACAAAACTCAAAAATCAAGAGCACAATGGCTCTGATACCATATTGTTGGTCCTTTTGATCGATATAACAGTGCACTTGATTGATAAACACAAACAAATCCCACTGATAACACAGATATTAATGATATTTGTGTACAAAATAGATCAAAAACTATAAAATAAAGATGAACAAGATGAACACCTCAAGAACATTCAATAAAACCCTTGTTTGATCTATATTGATTTGCATAAGATATTGTTTACATGGAAACCCTCAAATCTAGCTCTCCCTCCTTCAACACACTAATGACACTAGCTATATATAGTCTAATGACAATTAGACTTAATGACAATAAGCCCCCTAGACTATTATTAAAACATGACAATTATGAAATTACAATGTAAGACACAAACTAGACAAATAAAAATTAAATATATATTTTGTTGACAACAAAATATATATTAACTCTAAGACCCATGTTCTTTGTATCTTCAACGACTCACAACTAATCTTCGTTCCAAACGTGTCGTCTTGACTTTTGCGTTGACTTTAACTTTAATGTTGACTTTTGTTGACTTTTACTATGTTGATAATATTAGACTATTTTTCAGATCCAACACCTTTTTGTATGACTGGTGACTTGTTAGACTTGGAAGCAGATTTGTGAAGATCATGATGGATAGCAGATGAAGATGGTGAGTGCTTCTGCTGAGCTTTGGAGGAACTGCTGATTTGCTTAGCAGTTGGAGATGAGATTCGTATAGGTCTTGATTCGACTTTTGGAAGCATTTGACACTTGATAACTTCAGGTGACTTAATGATCTCTGATTCATCATCAGAGCTTGTCCAGTCTTGTATACACAAGTCAGCTTCCAATGGATCTTGGATGATAACTCTTGTTGTGTTGGTTTGTGTTGTTGAGTTCTGATTGCTTGAGGATTCCACAGCTGTTCCTTCTTTGACAAACTTGACAGGAACAAAAGAAGGGATATTACCTGTTTTGAATTTGTTAAAGAAGTTACATGAAACAACTGATACTGGTTTTGAAGCATCAAAGTAGGAATTATCATTTTGCAAATCAAATCCTTGTTTGATGAGTCCCAAACCTACAGGAGAATCATATTCATCTCGAACCTCTTTGTGATTAATGCTGCTTAAACCTGCATGTAGACTGTTAGTATCCGCAACTTCAATTAAATCATTAGATGGATGAGGTTGAGGCATTGGAGAGTAACAATGAGTGCTAGGAGGAGGATAAACATATGAAGTTTCACCACATCCCACACCTGTTTTGATTCTAGCTCCCCTTTGCTTACAGAATAGTTCTTCCTGTTTCATCCCTGATATCATCCATTTATCAAGTTTAGTTTTAAGCTTACTAGTCTCAAATTCTACTAATGTGACATGTTCGTTCAAAACATTAATCTCGACATTCTTTTCTAAAAGTTTCTTTTTAAAAGATCATTTTCTTTTAAAGCTTCTTTTAGTTTGATAAAATATTTGGACTCGTTGATTTTAAGTTCTTTGTTTATTTGTTTTAATTCTTTTTCATTTTCTAACAATAATCTGTTAGCTTTATAAACTCCAAATAAACGAATTTTGCAGGGAGGATAACACATGTCTTGAACAACCTCATAAGGAAGCCCCATAACTATCTTTTCAGTAGCTAGGGCTTTTTCACATTGACAGACAGAAGTGTTCTTTTTGTATTCTTCCTCCTCAGCAGCTCTCTTCTTAGCTTCTGCAGCTTCAACTTCCTCTTGCTTTCCTTCATCCCGAACTTGACACCGACTTGCACAATCACCAACATCACCAACACTCTCACCTTGAGTGTCACACCTGAATTCTTTGAAAGGATCAAAATCCTCAACAGAATCCTCATCACTGTTTACTACCTTAGCTATTAATGCATGGTTGACTTCTTCTTTAGTTTCTTTGATCTCAACACTTGAAGATACACCACCATAGATGAATTGATTATACTCTCCTCTTTTCATATCCAAATCAAATGACTTCAGCTTGTTGATAACTTCAATGAGTTTGTAGTCAGCAAAATTTCTTTCCTGCTTTAACAATCTAACTTGTGGACTCCACTGTGGAGGAAGAGATTTCAAAAGTTTTGTGACTTGTTCATGGTTCCCCAGCTGGTCATCATACTTCTTAAGGTTGCTTGCCACCATCTAAAATCGATCAACAAAATTAGATATCTTTTCATCTTTCATGGCTGCAAAATAATCAAACCGACTTTGTGCCGATATTAGATTATCAGATTTGAAGGAATTAGGGACTTCCGAAAGAGCCATTTTTCACATGATCAGAAATTAATTTTGCTGAAATTTTACTAAATTCGCTGGCAATTTCGCTAGTAGTTCCGCCAGTAATTTTGCCAGCAGTTTCGCCCAGCAGTGGCACGCTGATTCTAGTTTCGTAGGGTAGTTTCGCCTGAAACTAGTTGAACTTTCGTTCAGAAAACAATTTAGTAGCAATTTCGCTAGGATTGTCACACAAACCCTATGAATTTTCGTTCAACACATGTAATTTTACTGGAACGAGGAAACCAGATCCAAGAACCAAGAACAGCTTAGTTTCGTTGAAGGAACCCTAATTTCGCCAGGTTAAACTATGTAGTTTCGCTGGAAGATGCTGTAATTTTGCTGGACGAGCTGTAAATTCGCCCGACGTATCTGGACAGCCTTTTTCAGCACCAAATCAGCTCAAACTCATCCAAATCTCAATGGATTTGAGATCTGATGATTCCTATAGCTTCCCACACCAAAATCAAGCAATCCTCAATCAATTTCCACATCCAAAACACTCAGATCAGATCGAAAATGAATGGAACAGTGACTTAGAACTTGAACCAAACAAAAAACTCAAATCATCAAGAGCACAATGGCTCTGATACCATATTGTTAGTCCTTCTGATCGATATAACAGTGCACTTGATTGATAAACACAAACAAATCCCACTGATAACACAGATATTAATGATATTTGTGTAAAATATAGATCAAACACTATAAAATATGGATGAAAAATGATGAACACCTCAAGAACATTCAATAAAACTCTTGTTTCATCTGAATTGTTTGCTAAAATGATATTACAAAGTAAAAGCCCCTCAATAAATGGCTCATTCAAGCTTCTTGAAAACCTAATTGTCACTAATCTATATATAGTGATAATATTCTCTGATGACATATTAAGCCCCTAGAATTAGACAATTAAAGAAATTACATATAAAACATAAAAATGACTTTAACATAAATAAATATATTTTGTTGACACAAAATATATTTATTAACAATAAACTCCTAGTCAATTATATCTTCAACGTCTTGTCTCGGTTCTTCATTTCAAACGCGTCGTCTTGACTTTTGCGTTGACTTTGACAGTGACATTGACCTTTGTTGACTTTGACTGTGTAGATAATATAGACTATCCTTATCAGACCCAAAACAGCTCCATGGTGCCAGTTGGTTCTCAAGAATAGATCTTCGATCTGGTTATCATCAGCTAAAAGTTAAGGAGCAGGATATCCTGAAGACCGCGTTTCGGACGCGATACGGACATTATGAATTCCTCATCATGTCTTTTGGTTTAACCAACGCGCCAGCTACTTTCATGGATTTGATGAATCGGGTGTGTCAGCTGATGTTGGATAAATCAGTGATTGTGTGTATCGATGATATCCTGAGTTATTCGAAAAGCAAAGAAGAGCATATATGTCACATCCGCGAGGTGCTGGAAAAGCTTAAAAGAGAGAAGTTGTATGCTAAGTTCTCCAAGTGCACGTTCTGGTTGCGCGAGGTTCAGTTTTTGGGTCATGTGGTTAATTTTGAAGGGATTATGGTGGACCCGGCAAAGATGGAGGCAATGATGCAATGGAAGACTCCAAAGACGCCATCCGAGATCCACAGTTTCTTGGGTTTGGCGGGCTATTATAGGAGATTCATTCAAGACTTTTCTAAGATGCCTCACCATTGACCAAGCTGACCCGCAAGGATGTGAAGTTTGTATGGGGTCTGGAACATGAGAATGCTTTTGAGGAGTTAAAGACAAGATTGACTCAAGCTCCTGTTTTGACGTTACCCGAAGGGAATGAAGACTTGGTGGTCTATTCAGATGCTTCTTATTTAGGATTGGGTTGCGTGCTGATGCAGCGGGGGAAGATAATAGCCTATGCATCCCGACAGTTAAAAACCCATGAGGCTAATTACCCTACTCATGACTTAAAGCTAGCGGATGTGGTCTTTGTATTGAATATTTGGAGGCACTACTTTGTAACAACCGACCTCTAGGTCATAATTCTAACCTTTAACCTCCTGCATCATTATCCATACAATTAATATAAATGTTAATATCATTATTATTATTAGCATTAGCATTAATATTGTTATTGCTATTATTGTCATTTTTGTTATTTCATGTGCTTTTTGAGATGATTTAGCTAAATCTAGCCTTAGCATAGAGTAACTTCGTGTTTCGAGAAAGTCAATTAGTCACCCTTGCAAAAGTTAAATCTTAGTTTGAACAATTAAAATGTGTATATACACACATAAATTCATGGTTTAACATATACATACTTAGTACTTAAACAACTAACTAGAATTTACCACCTAAAATACTACATTATACTACACACTATACTACATAATAACATTTATACAATAAAAATTAAATCAAAAATACCCCCACTAGACTCCAAACTTTAGCCACCCCCTTCACCCCCCTCTCCACCAATCCTCTCCCTTCTACACCACCCAAACTTGCCACCATTCCCCTCCACTCCCATTGCATGCAACATTTGAACACTCAACCCTCATTCTCACCTCTCATTCTCTCTTCTCTTCCTCTCAGTTTCGTTCACCAGAAAACACACACACACCCACGGTTCTAACACTATTTCAGCCATAATCATCAAAGAACAACATCATACCATCATTAGTCAAGCATCAAACTTGCAAGAGGGTGCTACCTTGTGAGCTTTTGATACACGGATTCATCATGTTCGACTTCTCCAGCCCTTTTTCGAAGCTTTCCAGATCATTTTGTCCCTCTACACTCTCCAAATCGTGAACCCTACAAAGAGTAAGCTTCATCTTACCCAAAACAAGCTATGTCATGTGGTATTCTTTCTTTTATCCACCAAAAACCTTACTTTCTTTGTCCTAACAGAATTCTACTGCTATCACCTTGTACTTGAGGAGCTTCTAACATCCTTGAAGGTATCTCACTCGATATGTTAGTGACTCTATGGGTGGAACTCGATTTACACCACGAAAACCCTCTTTTTAGGTGATGTTTGCACCATCTTACTTGCACATCTTGTAACCCTCCGAAGTAAAGATAGTAACCTACTCAAAAATAATTTTCTTACATTTTAATAACCTGTTTTTACAGTTACAAAAGGATTTGGTAATGTTTAAGCATGATCCGTAAGATTTTACACAAGTGTAATATGTTTAAATGGTGAAATCACTTATCTACAACTTGTTCTTGGGTTGTATGATAAAACCATGAGTTAGAGTAATTATTTTAGTAATTTTTGGGTGTTATTAAGCATATGAGGTGATGTTAATGGCTGAAAAATAGTAAAAGTGTGAATTGTAGACATGTTGAGCTTATTTTGGGACCCGAAAGGTGGTAAAATGACTTAAAAATAAGAGAACTTAGAGTATAACCATGTTAAAAAGAATTCCAGGCTCTAAAAGTGGTTAAAAAAGTGATATAGATCGGATTTGTTGACTAAATGGTCAAAAGACAATTTAAATGGAATTTTTAGTTAAAAACGGGTATTAACAGGGTAACGTTTGGAGGAAAGCCTTGGAAATAATGGTATAAAACCAAAATCCATGAAAACCATGTTATTTCAGTAAGTTAGGAACTATAAGACTTAATGATGGTGAAAAATTGGTCAAACAAGTTTTTAAACAGTTAATTTCGGGTAAAAACACGTTTTAACGAGTAAAACTTAAAAATGAGACTTTCAAGAAAAAGGGCTTGAAAATACATTCTTGACAGATTATAAAGCTTTTTAAAATTCCTTAAAATAATATTTAAAGTTTTAAGACATAAAACTATAAGATTCAATGCTTAACCGTTAAAAACCTTCGGTTTTACCGTAACCGGTAACTTAAAACATATGTTCACCAACTCAAATTTAAAATCTGGAAAATTTGGGAGATTAACTTATCAACGAATGTAATATTTAACTCCAAAAGTCAGTTATGGGGTCATAATGGTCATTAAATGTAAAGAAGCAAACTTTAGGGTGGAAAATGTAAATTTTGAATCTTGAAGGACTAAACTGTAAAGTCTGCCAAACTTCAATAAACCGACCCCCCTTGAACTGGTGATCACCTGATAAACTTAATTTAACTAGTGTCGATAACCTAATAGTGTGAAAACATGAATTCCCCTTAAGAAACCCTAGCTTTCTATAAAAGAAAACTTTTAAATGCAAGCCTTAGCAAATATAAGCTAGTTGAACATTTAACTTCTTAACACACTTTGTCCACCTCGTGTGACCTTAGAAGTAGTGGCTTATCACTAAATCTTGATGGTAGGGTGCTAGACTTGAAACTTTCCCGGTACTCGAAGAACCCGTTGCTTGAAACTTAAGGTGAGTTCTAGTGTTCCCTTTTTACTACTGTTTTTGGGATGAAGCATGCTCTGTTTAAACTAAACTATTTATGTGCTCTGTTATGATGCTATATGTTGTGGAAATGTTAGAACCTGCTTTTACTTTTATCACGATCATTAATTCTTGTGTGAACCGCTTGTTTTATATGGGTAGATCTACTTGGGGAATCCCCCACACACAGTGCCTTCCATGATGAACGGGAAGGGTACCACACTGAGATCCTGCGGGGTCGTTTGTGTCATGTGATAGATTTTATAAGATACTAGGGAGAACCATCCGGCAGGTATGGTCCACTGTATGAGGCTCAGTTCTTCCTTCGGGATTAACCGGTACAACTTAATTTTTGAAGAGGCTAGCCGGGATTGAGTGCAGGGTTGATTGTGATCCCCACAACAATGAAACTATGACTTTTAAATCAAATGTGGATTTTATTGAATCCTTTTGTGTTTAAATTTTTAGGACTTGAATTCACCAACTTTTTAGTTGAAAAAATTTTCTTTGAGCATGTTTCAAGTAACCCGTGATGAAGGTCTGGATGATGTAGAAGACCTTGACCTAGCACCGTGAGCCATGGCATTGGCTTGTTTAGTTATTAAATTTTGAACAATTTGAATTTGTTATTGTTGGAAACAATTTTTACTGATGAATTATGTACTTGCACTTGGGCTGGACCTTCTACCAGCCCGGTTTTTCTTTAAAATATAATGCCATGTGATGTTCTCTCCTTTTGTGCTCTTATGATGGTTTGTTTCTGCTGCCATATGTTGTTGGTAGTCTGTGAGGTCCCACCCTACCTGGGCTCGGGGTGTGACAGATTGGTATCCGAGCCAAAGGTTGTAGAGAAGTCAGGAATACCATAGTAGACCCTAGGCTACAACCCTAATACCTTAGGACCATCCTTATGGGAAAGTGTTGGGATGATCAGGTTGGTTAAATTGATGATTACACTTGATCAATGTAATCATGAATTTACTGGACGCGTAAATTCCAGCATGGACCTTTAAGTAATGATTGGATCTTTTGTTTAAAAGTTATGATTCCTGAAACTTACTTTGAGTGGTCTAAAGGTTTTTCCTAAAACGAACTACTTTACTTGATATTATTTGAAGAGACTACTGATTTCTGATACTATTGCTTTCTGATACCTCTGGTTATTGATACTGTTGGGATATCTGATACTATTGCCATCACTACTATTATAAGTACTATAATTATTATAATCATGAGCTATGAGAAACCAAATTACTCATGATATTTCTTATAGGAGATCAAAGCTATGGCCGACAAAGGGAAGGCACCGGCATACCCAACTGATGGTACTGCACCAACTGGGAGCCTGAAAAAGGCGACGCCGCAGACGGAGTATGAAGAATACCTGAGGAGATGCGGACATCCGGGCTGGATATCCGTTACATCTGACGACACTGAGCCATCAGAGGACTCTTCCTCGACATCCCCCTCAAGGAGCCGAACGCGCTCCCATTCACCACATGTCGCAGTTCCTACCCACTCACCTATCCCACCTATCGGGGATAGGGGTGCGCGTGTTATCACCCGTCCACACAAAAGTACTAGGCCAGGACCCTCAGTCTCCTTTAGGATGCCACCTCCTCCTCCACCACCTGTTAGGACTCCGACACCTGCACCACCGATGTGTGACCCGCTCCGACACCACTCACATGATGAGCACTGGATACAACCGAGGCACAGCATGTATGATGGCCCTAGTGTGCTAGTTGGTGACCGGTACTCCTAGTCTAGCCGCCGGGCAAGCGACGTAGGTCCCTTTGCTGCTGCATTGGATGAGATTCTGAAGACCGTCCGTCGTCATGAGCTGACACTCCAGCACGCCACTCGGACCTCTCAGTCCGCCCAGTTTCAGGCCATGATGGCTTTGCATGGGGTCCAGCGGTTGGAGCAAGAGAAAAGGAAGAAGAACTCAGGGTGGCTAGGGTGGCTGAAGAAGTGGATGTGAGAGCGTGGAGAAGAATTTATTATTATCAGATACTATTATTATTTATTATGGGGGTGATGGCACCTTCCAACTTGTAAGTGTATAACTCTGATGCATTTATGTTTTGCTGATACTATTAACCCTATCGATTTGTGAAACTACTTCTATGATGCTAATTCTGCAGGGTAATTTGTATTGATTGCAATGTGTCATGTTAGGTGTTGGGAATTTTGACTTGTGTCCATTCTGGGTGAATTGTCCTAAATTAATTTAATGGAACATATTTAGAGGTATTTAGTGGTGTGTATATTACACTCCCTCCTATTAGAATGTGATATATTAGGATAAGTGATGCATGGGCTACTTGAAACCAAAAATTATAAGATGCTAAACGAATTTATCTATGATGCTACCAGAATGCTGACCAGACAAGGAACCCGTATTGGAAGACAAGGAGCTACTAGAGGTCGTCGTAAGGGAGCTAGACATACCGAAAACCAACCCCCTACTCCACCAGGAACTCCTCGTGGAGAGAATGCCAATCAGGGGAATGATGAGAGAATTGCCAACCTCGTAGCACAACAAATTGCTAACACCATTCGGACCATCATCGCTCAGATCAATGCGGACCGAAGCAGCCCCGGTGGTAATGATGGATTCGGGAATGATGAAGGCAACAATGAGGAAGCTGAAGCATTAAGGAATGGATGCTCCTACAAAACCTTCATGGCGTGCAAGCCAAAGGATTTCTATGGTACCGAGGTTGCGATAGAGACGTACCGATGGATTGATGAAATGGAAGCCGTCTTAGATATCAGCGAATGTAAGATGGAACACATGGTGAGTTTTGCTTCCCAATCACTCAAGGGATCGGCATTGGAATGGTAGAAGACTGTTACTCAGCCCCGGGGAAGAAACGCTGCTAATCGAATGAGCTGGACTGAATTTAGGGAATTGATAACCAACAAATACTGCCCAATCAATCAATTGGAGAAACTAGAGTCTGAATTCCTGAGCTTAGAAATGAAAGGTCCTAACTACACTGAGTACATCAACTGCTTCTTAGCCCTGTCTCGACTAGTGCCACACCTGGTGACACCGGAATCCAAGGGCGTAGCACGTTTCATTTGGGACTACATCCTAGAGTCAGGGGTAGGCTTCGATCCTCCAGGCCCTCAACCCTTCAAGCTGCGGTTGACTTCACCAGTAGTTTGACTGATGATTTATTCAAGACTGGATGGACTGAACAAACCAGGGCTGACGAAAAAAAAGGAAGTCGATGGGTGAGAAGAGAAAATGGTTTGATGTGAAGAAAGCAATTGGTAGCAGTAGTGGGTCAAGCAAGAAGGGTTTTGAAGGTATGAGGCGTGATGACCAGGGTGGAAGGACTCGGAAGCTATACTTGGGTACAAGCCCATTCTGCAACAAGTGTAAGCTGCATCATCAAGGGGAGTGCAACCCGATGCCCTACTTCCGATGCAAACGACCAGGTTATTTAATTAAGGATTGTACGTATGCGCCAGGTAAACAATGCTTTGAGTGTGGAGATCCAGGGCACATGAGGAATAAGTGTCCTAAGCTGGGGAGAGATAAGGACGCCAGACCCAACAAGCCCAAGGGACGAGCATTCGTGATGGATCCAGCCGGTGCTCGTAAGGAACCTGATGTGGTCAATGGTACGTTCCTTATAAACAACCATCCTGCTACCGTTCTATTTGATACTGGAGCAACTGCTAGTTTTGTCTTTAGTACTTTTAGGCCTTTGATTGACTTGAGTGCATGTGTCATGACTGATACGTTTACCGTAGAATTAGCTGACGGTAACATCTTAGAAACTAATGAAGTCATCAAAGATTGCTTAATGAATCTAGAAGGAAGTACATTTAAGATAAATTTGATGCCTATTAAGCTAGGAGGATTCGATGTGGTTGTTAGTATGGATTGGTTGGCTAGGCATAGAGTCGAAATCGTGTGTGATGAATGCCTACTTAAGATACCATTGAACGATAGGAAGGTGTTAGTTGTTCATGGTGAAAGAAGTAACACGCTATATCCTATGATATCCTATTTAAAGGCGACCAAGAGTCTCATGAAGGGATGCCCAGCTTTTATAGTCTATGTAATGAAAGCCAAAGAGGAAAAGAAGATTGAGGATATACCAGTGGTTTCTGAATATCTGGAAGTATTTCCCGAAGACCTACCGGGACTCCCTCCGACTCGTCAGGTTGAGTTCCAAATAGATCTATTGCCTGGTGCTGCACCAGTAGCCAAGGCACCGTATCGACTTGCCCCTCCCGAGATGAAAGAACTAATGCTACAAATCCAAGAGCTACTCGATAAGGGGTTTATATGATCAAGTGTTTCTCCATGGGGTGCCCCGGTACTATTCGTGAAGAAGAAGGATGGAACAGTACGTATGTGTATTGATTACCGGGAACTAAACAAGCTGACAATAAAGAATCGTTACCCTCTTCCGAGAATCGATGACCTTTCGATCAACTGCAGGGGGCAAGCTATTTTTCCAAAATAGATTTAAGATCAGGGTACCATCAACTAAAGATAAGAGAGGAAGACATACCCAAAACAGCCTTTAGAACTAGATATGGACATTATGAGTACTTGGTCATGCCCTTTGTACTGACTAACGCACCAGAGGCATTTATGGATCTCATGAACCGAGTGTGCCGCCCATATCTAGACAAATGTGTGATCGTGTTTATCGACGATATCCTGATCTACTCCCGTAGTAAGGAAGAGCACGAGAAGCACCTTAGGCTGATTCTTGAGTTACTCATGAATGAGCAGTCATATGCCAAATTCTCCAAATGCGAATTTTGGATGCGAGAGATCCAATTTCTAGGGCATGTCGTAAATAAAGATGGAATTCAAGTGGACCCTTCAAAGATAGAGGCTATTAAGAACTGGAAAATTCTGGAAACTCCTACCGAGATAAGGCAGTTCCTTGGATTGGCCGGATACTACAGAAGGTTTATCAAGGACTTCTCGCGTATTGCGCAACCGTTAACTCCTTTGACTAAGAAGAATACAGCTTTTGTGTGGGAACAAGAGCAGAATGAAGCATTCGAAACACTCAAGGAAAAACTATGTCATGAACCTATCCTCGCCCTCCTAGAAGGAGTTGAAGATTTCGTGGTCTATTCTGACGCCTCGCGTCAGGGACTAGGATGCGTGCTAATGCAGCACAACAAGGTAATTGCTTATGCATCAAGACAGCTGAACGATCATGAGAAGAACTACACAATGCATGATCTAGAATTGGGTGTCGTGGTGTTTGCACTCAAAATGTGGAGGCTTTATCTCTATGGCACAAAGTGCATTATCTACACTGACCATAGAAGTTTGCGATGCTAAACATGCATCAGAGAAGATGGGTTGAGCTACAGAATGATTACGAATGCGAGATTCGCTACCATCCCGGCAAGGCCAATGTAGTGGCAGATGCCTTGAGCAGGAAAGAAAGAGAAAAACCCCTCCGTGTCCGTGCATTAAGGATTAGCGTGTATACCGACCTCATCGCGAAACTAAAAGAAGCCCAAGGCGAAGCGCTAAAGGAAGATAACTTAGCAGTGGAATCGTTAACAGGAATGGAGAATCGATTTGAGATGAGTAACGATGGTATATATAAACATGAAGGGAGAACATGGGTACCAAAGTACGGGGGAATTAGAGAGGTGATCCTAGACGAAGCCCACAAATCTAGGTACTCGGTTCACCCTGGAAGCGACAAAATATACCAAGATCTAAAGGCACTCTTTTGGTGGCCTGGAATCAAGAAATCAATTGCCATTTATGTTAGGAAGTGTCTGACGTGCGCCATGGTAAAGGCTGAAAATCAAATACCGTCAGGGATGTTACAACAGCCCGAAATTCCAGAATGGAAATGGGATAACGTCAAGATGGATTTTGTTACAAAGCTACCAGAACTTTCAGAGGTCATGATGCTATCTGGGTAATAGCGGATCGGTTAACTAAATCAGCTCACTTCTTGCCGATTCGAGAAGACTACGACCTGACAAAGCTGGCCCAACTATACATCGATGAAATAGTAACCAGGCATGGGGTGCCGCTATCAATCATGATAGTCGTTTCACTTCTCATTTCTAGAAGTCACTCCAGTAGGCTCTAGGAACCCGTCTGGATTTAAGCACTGCATACCACCCACAAACTGAAGGTCAGAGTGAAAGAACCATCCAAACCTTGGAAGATATGCTAAGGGCTTGCGTGATTGACTTTGGTGGGAACTGGGATAACCATCTTCCTCTAGTAGAGCTCTCCTACAATAATAGTTACCACGCAAGTATAAAAGAAGCTCCGTATGAGGCCCTATATGGCAGGAAAAGCCGATCACCGTTTAGTTGGAATGAGATCGATGATAGCCAAGTAATGGGACCCGACATCGCGATGGAGACCACCGACAAAATATTTAAAATCAAGGAGCGTTTAAGAGCAGCCAGAGACCATCAGAAGAAATATGCTGACAGAAGGCGAAAACCTTTAGAATTTCAAATGGGTGACAGAGTATGCTAAAAGTGGCACCATGGAAGGGAACTATGAGGTTTGGAAAGAAAGGAAAGCTAAGCCCGAGATACATAGGACCATTTAAGATACTAGCAAGAATTGGCCCCGTGGCGTATATATTAAAGCTACCGCAAGAGTTAAGTTACATACATGACACCTTCCATGTGTCAAATTTGAAGAAGTGCATGGTAGATAAGACTATGGAGTTACCTTTGAAAGGAGCGAGGATTAATGACAAGTTGAACTTCGTGGAAGAGCCTATAGAGATCACCGACCGGCTGGTCAAGAAACTCAGGCGAAGTCGCATACCCAAGGTCAAGGTAAGATGGAATTCTAAGCGAGGACCTGAATTCACTTGGGAGCGAGAAGATGAGATGAGAAAGAGTTATCCACACCTCTTTAAACGCACTCGTTCTGGAGTTTATCGAAGCTAAACATTTCGAGACGAAATTTCCTAAACGGGGGGAGAATGTAACAACCGACCTCTAGGTCATAATTCTATCCTTTAACCTCCTGCTTCATTATCCATACAATTAATATAAATGTTAATATCATTATTATTATTAGCATTAACATTAATATTGTTATTGCTATTATTGTCATTTTTGTTATTTCATGTGCTTTTTGAGATGATTTAGCTAAATCTAGCCTTAGCATAGAGTAACTTCGTGTTTCGAGAAAGTCAATTAGTCACCCTTGCAAAAAATAAATCTTAGTTGAAACAATTAAAATGTGTATATACACACATAAATTCATGGTTTAACATATACATACTTAATACTTAAACAACTAACTAGAATTTACCACCTAAAATACTACATTATACTACACACTATACTACATAATAACATTTATACAATAAAAATTAAATCAAAAATACCCCTACTGGACTCCAAACTTCGGCCGCCCCTTCACCCCCCTCTCCACCAATCCTCTCCATTCTACACCACCCAAACTTGCCACCATTCCCCTCCACTCCCATTGCATGCAACGTTTGAACACTCAACCCTCATTCTCACCTCTCATTCTCTCTTGTCTTCCTCTCGGTTTCCTTCACCAGAAAACACACACACACCCACAGTTCTAACACCATTTCAGCCATAATCATCGAAGAATAACATCATACCATCATCGGTCAAGCATCAAACTTGCAAGAGGGTGCTACCTTGTGAACTTTTGATACACAGATTCATCACGTTTGACTTCTCCAGCCCTTGTTTGAAGCTTTCTAGATCATTTTGTCCCTCTACACTCTCCAAATCATGAACCATACAAAGAGTAAGCTTCATCTTACCCAAAACAAGCTATGTCATGTGGTATTCTTTCTTTTATCCACCAAAAACCTTACTTTCTTTGTCCTAACAGAAGTATACTGCTATCACCTTATACTTGAGGAGCTTCTAACATCCTTGAAGGTATCTCACTCGATATGTTAGTGATTCTATGGGTGGAACTCGATTTACACCACGAAAACCCTCTTTTTGGGTGATGTTTGCACCATCTAACTTGCACATCTTGTAACTCTCCGAAGTAAAGATAGTAACCTGCTCAAAAATAATTTTCTAACCTTTTAATAACCTGTTTTTAAAGTTACAAAAGGATTTGGTAATGTTTAAGCATGATCCATAAGATTTTACACAAGTGTAATGGGTTTAAATGGTGAAATCACTTATCTACAACTTGTTCTTGGGTTGTATGCTAAAACCGTTAGTTAGAGTTATTATTTCAGTAAGTTTTGGGTGTTATTAAGCGTATGAGGTGATGTTAATGGCTGAAAAATAGGAAAAGTGTGAATTGTAGACATGTTGAGCTTGTTTTGGGACCTGAAAGGTGGTAAAATGACTTAAAAGTAAGAGAACTTAGAGTATAACCATGTTAAAAAGAACTCCAGGCTCTAAAACAGGTTAGCAAAGTGATATAGATCAGATTTGTTGACTAAATGGTCAAAAGACAATTTAAATGGAATTTTTAGTTAAAAACGGGTATTAACCGGGTAACATTTGGAGGAAAGCCTTGGAAATAATGGTATAAAACCAAAATCCATGAAAACCATGTTATTTCAGTAAGTTAGGGACTATAAGACTTAATGATGGTGGGTAAAAACGCGTTTTAACGAGTTAAACTTAAAAATGAGACTTTCAACAAAAAGGGCTTGAAAATACATTCTTGACAGATTATAAAGCTTTTTAAAAGTCCTTAAAATAATATTTAAAGTTTTAAGACATAAAACTATAAGATTCAATGCTTAACCGATAAAAACCTTCGGTTTTACCGTAACCGGTAACTTAAAACATATGTTCACCAACTCAAATTTAAAATCTAGAAAATTTGGGAGATTAACTTATTAAGAATGTAATATTTAACTCCAAAAGTCGATTATGGGGTCATAATGGTCATTAAATGTAAAGAAGCAAACTTTAGGGTGGAAAATGTAAATTTTGAATCTTGAAGGACTAAACTGTAAAGTCTGCCAAACTTCAATAAACCAACCCCCCTTGGACTGGTAATCACTTGATAAACTTAATTTAACTAGTGTCGATAACCTAATAGTGTGAAAACATGAATTCCCCTTAAGAAACCCTAGCTTTCTATAAAAGAAAACTTTTAAATGCAAGCCTTAGCAAATATAAGCTAGTTGAACATTTAACTTCTTAACACACTTTGTCCACCTTGTGTGACCTTAGAACTAGTGGCTTATCACTTAATCTTGATGGTAGTGTGCTAGACTTGAAACTTTCCGGTACTCGAAGAACCCGTTGCTTGAAACTTAAGGTGAGTTCTAGTGTTCCCTTTTTACTACTGTTTTTGGGATGAAGCATGCTCTGTTTAAACTAAACTATTTCTGTGCTATATTATGATGCTATATGTTGTGGAAATGTTGGAACCTGCTTTTACTTTTATCACGATCATTAATTCTTGTGTGAACCGCTTGTTTTATATGGGTAGATCTACTTGGGGAATCCCCCACACACAGTGCCTTCCGTGATGAACGGGAAGGGTACCACACTAAGATCCTGGTGGATCGTTTGTGTCATGTGACAGGTTTTTATAAGATACTAGGGTGAACCATCCGGCAGGTATGGTCCACTGTATGAGGCTCAGTTCTTCCTTCGGGATTAACCGGTACAACATAACTTTTGAAGAGGCTAGCCGGGACTGAGTGCAGGGTTGATTGTGATCCCCACAACAATGAAAATATGACTTTTAAATCAAATGTGGATTTTATTGAATCCTTTTATGTTTAAAGTTTAAGCACTTGAATTCACCAACTTTTTAGTTGACAAAATTCTCTTTAAGCATGTTTCAGGTAACCCGTGATGAAGGACTGGCTGATGTAGAAGACCTTGACCTAGCACCATGACCCATGGCATTGGCTTGTTTAGTTATTAAAGCATTTTGAACAATTTGAATTTGTTATTGTTGGAAACAATTTTTACTGATGAATTATGTACTTTCACTTGGGCTGGACCTTCTACCAGCCTGGTTTTTCTTTAAAATATAATGCCATGTGATGTTCTCTCCTTTTGTGCACTTATGATGGTTTGTTTCTGCTGCCATATGTTGTTGCTAGTCTGTGATGTCCCACCCTACCTGGTCCCGGGGTGTGACATACTTGTACGGGGCGAAGTGCACTATCTTCATTGACCATAAGAGCTTGAAGTAATTCTTCGAGCAAAAGGATCTCAATATGAGGCAAAGGAGATGGTTAGAGTTGATCAAAGATTATGATTGTGAGATCCACTACCATTTTAGCAAGGCCTACGTTGTGGCGAATGCCCTCAGCCGAAAGGAGAGACCCTAGCCAATCCGGGTGAAAGCTTACCAGTTGGTTATGACCTCTGATGTGATGACACAAGTCAAGGAATTTCAAGATGAGGCGCTGAAGGAATATCGAATCAACTCTGAAAGAATGAAATGTCTAGTCTCGGAGTTGGGTGAGAACACTCTCATAGTTAGAACCCGCTTCCGACGGATGTGGATCCCTCGTTATGGAGACCTACGAGGGAAAATCATGGATGAAGCTCATAAGACTCGATAATACATTCATCCTGGTGCTATGAAGATGTATCATGATATGAAGAAAGATTACAGGTGGCCGAGTATGAAGCTCGATGTAGCGGAGTATGTGAGCAAGTGCCTTACTTGCTTGCAAGTGAAGGCAGAGCATCAGAAGCCGTACTGGAAGATCCAACCTTTGGATATACCAGAGTGGAAATGGGAGCACATCACCATGGACTTTATTACGAAGTTACCACGTACGACGAGGGGGTATGATGCCATATGGATGATAGTTGACTGTTTGATGAAGAGTGCTCACTTTCTACCGATCTGCGAGACGTATTCCTCTAAGAGGTTCACGGATCTGTTCATCTAAGAGATTGTGACTCGTCATAGTGTACCGGTGTCTATAGTGTCTGATTGTGACACTCGGTTTACATCTTAGTTTTGAAGAGATTCCATGATGCGATGGGTACGAGGCTACACATCAGTACAGCTTATCATCCTCAGACAGATGGTCAGTTAGAGAGAACCATACAGACGCTTGAGGATATGCTCCGAGCATGTGTTATTGATTTTGGAGGAAGTTGGGGCGAACACTTACCGTTAGCCGAATTCTCATACAAAAACAGTTATCATGCCAGCATTGGTATGCCACCATATGAGATGCTATACGGTAGGAAGTGTAGGACGCATGTATGTTGGGGAGACATCAGGCAGAAGGAGTTGGGGAGCCTTAAGGTGATCGAGGCTAAAACTGAAAAGCTAGAAAAGATCAAAGCCTTTATGAAGGGGTGAAATGTCCCAAGTCAAGGGGTTAAAGCCACAAACTTGCACCTTTATGAGATTTAAAAGAAGTATGGCATCCCACACTTCTCCCTTTACAGACATTTCTCAGCTGCTAGAGAGAGAGAGAAGCTACAAATTGATTTCTAGAGAGAGAAGGAGGAAGATCTGCTTGTAGGTAAGGTTTTCTTGTATTTCCTGTTTGGTTTCAGCTGTGTTCGAGCTACTGGACTAATTCTTTTATGTTTCTGTGTGTTTGATGTGTTTTTGTGTGTTTAGGTGTTTGAACTCCAGGTTGCTCACGGGTCTGAAGAAGTCTTACTCATAAGCTGTTAAGGTGAGTTCTAGATCACCGGTTTTAAACTTCTTTGGGGCTGAAATGCATAGTACCTACTGTTTTACAACCAACAGCATGATCTGATCTGTGCTTTTGCACCTGTTATGAGTGTGGGTGTGTGTTTTTGAATGTTTGATCGAGTTCTATGATTGTATGCTTGTTCTAAGTGTTTAGCATGCTAGATCTGGGCTAAGAATGTATAAGAATGAAGATTTGGAACTGAATATAGCATAAGTTGCAACTGCAGGTTGGTTTAGTTCATCCGCATTTAGATTTGAATATTTGCATAAGTGTTTTGTTTAGGAATATTTGCTACAGTGATCATGCGCATTTCTTTTGTTCATGCACATTTGCTACAGTGTTCAGGCGCATTTGCTTCAGTCATCCGCATTTGGTTAATGCGCACTTCCTTGGACACATGGAATATTTTCCGAAAACTTTCATATGCTTTGTGCATGCGCATTTGCTACAGTATTCATGCGCATTTCTTTGGGACACTTAGAATATTTTCTGAGGTGTTCATCCGCATTTGTCTGTTCATCCGCATTTGTTTGCTCATCCATATTTCTTGAAGGACTTAGAATTTGCTGAGATTTTGGGAAGTAGAATTTAAGTGCTAAGAAGTGATGTTTTGGTGGCTTGTGCTTGTTTATATGTATGCATTATATGATGATGTTGTTCCATGTTATGTATGATGTGACTTTACATGATGTGTTATGCTTATGAAGGTAAAGTATTATATGATGAAAGTAAAAGACAATGTTAATGCAAGTGGAACTTAATGAATGAATGAAAGTCTTGCAAGCAAATTAAAAAGGGGGCTCACAACTCATTGAAGGGTTGTTAGCTCAACTGTGTGGGGTTTAGTTAACCCATGAGAATTCACATAGGGGGGTCAGTCTTTGTGACTGATCAGGACGTGCGAAAACGGGATCCTTGTCGGTTGACCCCAAGACGGTAGTTGCTTTGTGCACAAATGATGGGGCATAGCTTATGACAGGATCTAGATTAAAGTGGAAGATAATAATGAAAGAAAGTACGAAAATGAACAATTATGAACGATGATAAAAGATAATAATGATATTATCAAGATGTACGTATGTTGTGTGATCACGAACGAAAGTAAAGGAAAGGTTTTCATTCAAAGTAAAGTATTTTACTTATAAAACTAGAACTCACTTAGCAACGCTGACTTTTTATATGCATTATCAGTTGGCAGGTAATGTTGTTGCTGAGGATGGCACGGGGTGAAGCTACTTGGCGGGTAAGGACTGGCATCCATCTCATGCAATAATAATGATGTTGTTTTGTAATGCAACTAATTGATCATTTGTAATCTTTTAAACAACGATGTATTACTTGGCAAATGTATTTATTAATGCATGAAATGGTTTTTGATGAATTATTCCACTGCAATGTTTTATTACTTAATAAATCTTAATGTGTTTTGATATAAATGATGCTGTGAATGACCAACTGTGGGGTTCCAGGAACGGGGCCTTACACACACCCTACCATAAACATCATTGGAAATGTTGTTACAGGGGTGAGAACAAGAGGACAAACCCATGACAAAAATGTTTGTCTACACTCTTGCTTCTTGTCCCAAGTAGAGCCAAAGAAAGTTGATGAGGCTTTGAAAGATAGAAGTTGGGTTGAAGCAATGCAGAGGAGCTGGTTCAATTCAAAAGACAAAAGGTTTGGAATCTATGTCCTCTTCCTCATGGGAAGACTACCATAGGAACCAAGTGGGTTTTTAGAAACAAGAAAGATGATAGAGGACTTGTCATCAAGAACAAGGCAAGACTAGTTGTTCAAGGGTACACACAAGAAGAGGGAATTGATTACACAGATGTTTTTTCTCTTGTGGCAAGACTTGAAGCTGTAAGAATATTCCTGGCTTTTGCTGCCTCCAAGGATTTCAAGGTCTACCAACTTGATGTCAAGTGTGCTTTTCTATATAGGGTGATTGATGAAGAGGTGTATGTCAAGCAACCACCTGGCTTTGCAGACCCAGATCATCCTGATTATGTCTGCAAGCTTGATAAAGCTCTTTATGGGCTGCACTAAGCTCCAAGAGAGTGGTATGAGACACTATCTTAGTATCTCTGTCAACATGGTTACAAGAGGGGTACTATAGATGGAACTCTCTTCATAAAAGGAACAAGGAATGACTTAATGCTAGTTCAAGTATATGTGGATGACATTATCTTCGGGTCAACTAATCCAAAGCTCTGCAAAGACTTTGAGAGGCTGATGAAGAATAGATTTGAAATAAGTGCCATGGGGGAACTCAATTTCTTTCTGGGAATTCAGGTGAAGCAAGTTGACAATGGCATCTTCATAAGTCAGTCAAAGTATATACAAGACATACTTACAAGATTCAACATGACTGATTGTAAGGTTGCTAATACAACCATAGCCAGAAACCACTCCCTTGGACCTGATCTTGAGGGGGAGTGTGTGGATGAACATCTTTACAGGGCTATGATTAGGTCTCTTATGTACCTCACAGCCAGCAGGCCTGATATGATGTTTGCCACATGCATTTGTGCAAGATATCAAGCAAACCCTAAGATATCTCACCTGGTTGTTATCAAGAGGATTCTTAGATATCTCAAAGGTGCTCCCAAGCTTGGCCTTTGGTATCCAAAGAGTTCCAACTTCAATCTGTATGCTTATACAAATAGTGATTATGGTGGCTGCAACATGACTGCAAAGTCTACATTAGGGGGATGTCAATTCCTTGGTGGAAGGATTGTCTTATGGCAATGCAAGAAACAATCCTGTGTCTCTACATCAACTACTGAAGCTGAATACATTGTTGCTGCAAGCTGTTGTGCTCAAGTGCTTTGGATTCAGAATCAGATGTTGGACTATGGATTCAACTTCAAAGAGACTCCCATCCACATAGACAACAACAATGCTATCTCTATTATAGAGAATCCTGTGCAGCACTCCAGGACCAAACACATCAACATCAGGTATCATTTGATTAGAGATAACTTTGAGAAGGGATTAATGAAACTAGTCAAAGTTAACACAAATGAATAATATGCTGATCTGTTTACTAAAGCCTTTGATGAACAGAGATTCAAGTATCTTGTATCAGCTATTAGGATGATTAACTTTGAGTAGATTTTCTTAAAATTTAAATCAACTTTATTTCTAAAACCTGTGTGTCCTAAGTTGTCTATTTTATCACCTTCATAAGCCCAATTTATTTTGGAAGAAATTTTTTAATGATATTTTTTAGAATTTTGAAAATTTTTCAAAACATATTTTCCTTCGGAAGATTTCAAGTTGCCTTCGGAAGAAATTTATGTCTTCAAATCAAATAACTACTTATAAGAAATTTACCTTTGGAAGAAATTCTGAGAATATCTTCCAAAGCTTAAATATGCTTTTAAGTGCTTGCATGTATTTGAAGGGCAAATATCTTCTGAAAGCAATTAAGTCTCGAAAGATTTATTCTCTTCAGAATAAAACTCCAAGTCTTAATATCTTCCGAAACCAAATATGTGTTGGAAGAAAAACTCTTTAAGTATTTTTCTTCCGAAGCCAAATTTTCACATTTCTTAAGAATATCTTCCGAAAGGCTAATTGGCTTTGAAAGCTTTTTCTAAAAACTTTCGAAGCAAAATTATCTTCGGAAGATTTTCAACTTCCAAGAAAACTACCTTTTGGGCACTTTTTAAGAGGTGGGACCAACATCCTGATTTCAAAGTTTATCCTTTTGCTTTAACTTTGTCTCAAATCCATTTCATATATATTCTCACAACGGCTCCCCCTCTTCTCACTCTCCTCTTCATCTACATTTCTCTAACCTAATTTCACCCACAAACTGCATTCGTTCTTATCTTTCTTCATCACAAAGCTACTTCAAATGGCCAACCTTGACCGCAGAAACCAACCCGAGTTTTCCATGCATCTTCACAGGCAACATAATCAGGTTGCTCTGTTAGACTCTAAGAAGGATGCAGGTTTCTCAAAGGTTTGTCATTACCTTTCTTTGTCCAATTACTTCACCTCCCTCACCATTGATCCTCCTCTCTATGAGGATCACTTGTTGGAGTTTTGGTAGATCTGCGAAGAGGTCACCATGGATGGGGAGAAGGCCTTCATCACTCCGGCCACCATAAACAAACGTCTGTAGCTAGATGATGTAGAAGGTGAATTGTCCTTTCCCAAAGCTGCATTAAACCACTCCTTTGAGCAGATGGGCTATGAGGGTGACTTCTCAGTCAAGATCTTTAGGAAGGGGAAGGCCTCCTCTCAATGGAAGTACCTCCTCCATGTTGTCATACACAGCTTATCTAACAAACATGGAGGATGGGACCAGATTCCAGAAGGCCTCTCCTTCATAGTCCATGGAATGGTTCAGGGGGTCAAGTTCAGGTATTCTCAATTTGTATATACCAATTTGCTTGCTAACTTAGACTCCCTAGAGTATTATAAGTTTCCTAGATATGTCTAGCACATTCTTAACTGTGAACTAGGCACACAGTTGAGGGGAACTGGTAATATTCTAAAACTGGGACAGATGAAACCCGGCATCTTCAAAATAATGAAGAAGCCAACTGTTGGCTTCTCCGGGGTAGAAACAGCCCTAGTCCCAAAAATGTTTGAGCTCATTGCTCAAGGTGGCAACCTAGTAGCACCAGCTAGTATTTAACCCACACCTTCCACCTCCCAACAAATACAGCCCACAATAACCATCACCTACCAGAGAAAAACAAACGAACCCCTGCACATGCTATTCAGCTTATGCAGGACCCCATATCACCAACCATACAAGAGGAAGTGGACAATCGAGCTCCCACTTCCCTTGAGGAGCAAACCACTCTCGTCTCTCAAATGATCAGTGCTGAGGTTCCTCATGCTCAGCCTGATGAGCTCACAACCCCAACAGCCTTAAGCTTCACTCAAAGTCTCAACACTCTAGTGAACAACCTTACGGGAACACTTACCATCCCTAACCGCTGGATCTCAACCAACCAAGATTCAACATGCTTTTAACAAAAGCTAAACAAATTTCCGCTGCCATCTCTAAAGACTCACCAACTTATATAAGTTGGTGATATCTCCATGATTTTGTCAACTGTTGATTAAGGTCTTAGAGTCTGTCCTTTTTGAAATAGATAAGGAAGTGAGCTATGGCATGTCATAGTCATTAGTCAAAAGGCAATCTGCCTTTTGACTTTATATTGATCTTGTTGTCTAGATTAGTGTAATAGCTGGCTTTTAAATTATGGCCGTCTGTAGGATGTAGTATAAAGTATCTCAGGTACTAGTCCTTAGGACTAAGCCTTGTAACATTTGTAAAACACTTGAGAGCAATATACATCATTCTTGAAAACCAACTACTTATGTTTTGCTTTTGTTCTTTACATATGTTCTTTGTTTCATTTAGCTGGTTCCCTATTTGATGTGTTAAGTGTTCTAGTCTCTCCATCCATTGTGAAATTGTTGCATTGTTCCCCTGCACCGGTCCTGCACACATACACTGTCTTCTCTAAGCACTCTTTAATTTAAATTGGATGCCCATTTTTTATCTTTTTAGCATCAGTTTCCTTATAAACATTAGGTTTGTTTCGTGGATTTTTTGTTTGACAAAATGTTTTAAATTTAGTTTCAATAGTTTAAACTTCATTTAAATTTGATTTTCTTAGTGGCTTAGGCATGATAGCGTAGTTGTTATTATACGATGGGATACAAGCCTTGTAGCCTATGCTACTCATATCCTTTGGTTCCTTTTGTGAATCTAGTAATTCTTGAAGCTTAGCTTATGAAGAATGAAAATTTTAAAGTTTCATTTTAGTTGTTGAGTGTTCACCTTTTGACTTAGTTAAGAAGTTAGTCAGATTTTCAACTTTAGCCTTAAGAGTATACTTTTCACCATGCAGCTTTTCAATATCTGCAAGCAAAGATTTGATTTTAGTTTCAAAACTTTTCATCTTGTATTTTAACATTTCAGGTTAAACCTTCTCATCTATAACATATTAGCTAGTTTTTTATTTTGTTATTTGTTGCCTAGCACCTCATTGATGCATTTTTGGCTACACTGATTGGTCTTAACCTCAACTAGCATTGGTGTTAGAGATTCATTTATATGACCCATCAAGGCATGATTCTGATAAGTTGGCTTCACCTCTTCAGCATAGAGACTCCAATCACATACACTATCTTGTCTAATAACAAGAGCATTTGAGGATGGTTATGATGATGAGTGAGCTTGTTGTGTTATCCGGGTTGAGTCTTGATGATATGATGGTTGATTGCTTTGAGAAGGATGGGAGCTTGGTTACTTTGACTTGATGATTGGCCATATGTACTTCTGTAGAACTTGCCACTCTTGTTTCTATTAGCATTGCATTCCATAGAAAAGTGACCAATCATACCATAGTTGTAACATTTCACCTTGGTTTTATCAAACCCAAGTTTCATGTTCTCATTCGTAGTCAACTTTTTCCCTTTTTTGAAGAACCTTTTTGCTCCCATAGCAATCTTCCTTGATGAATGCATTATCAACAAATTGATCTTTAGATGGAATTTATAAGCCTCTTTCACTTATGGATCACCCAAATTTCTTGATTTTTCATCAAGTTCAAGAGCCTTAAACTTTGCCACCATTGTATCTAGACTGGTGCTTTCTAGATCAAGTGTATTCTTTAGCATTGTCACACTTTGCTTCCAACTCTCTGCTAGTTAGTGAAATATTTTCTTGTTCAGCTCTTATTTTGCATATGTGACACCTATAACCTCTAAATCATTCACCAATGGTAGAAATCTATGCAACTACATTAGAACTGATTCTCCTTTAACGTAATAGAATGTCTCCTACTGGTTCACCAGTTTATGCTTGTTAATCTTAGAAACTTCATTGCTCTATTCACACATAATGTACAGAGCATCCCATATTCTTTTAGATGTGTTGTATTTCTCAAGACATTTCGAAACATCTATTTTTAATGCTTGAGAAATGATTGAGTATGCCTTCAAATCAACCTTGATCTTCTTATAATCTTTAGGGTCAAGAACAAGATCAAGAACTTCAACTAATATGCGTAATGTTTTGAACTGGTCACATCAAGAGCAATTGGGATGTAGGACCTCTACAGATAGAGATCCAGAGATTTGCATCAAGACCAATCATATAATTTCTGAATCTTATTTTCTACTACATAAACTCTAGTTTGTGTTTTAGCATAGGTGGTTTAGGATTATTACCAAGTTCAACCGAACCTAAGGTATCCATGATTGTATTGCTTGATTTTTGCTTGGTTTTGATTTGTTTAGATTGATATTAAACGTTAATATTAATATGGTAAATAGTATTATGGTACAGGGAACTAATATGGTGAATAATATTTTGGTATAGGGAACTAATATGGTGAACAGTAACTTCATACTACTACAATGAATAGTGGTTGCTATAGGAGAACTCAAATTCTTTCTCAAGTTGCAAGTACAACAAACATTAGATGTAATCTTCATAAATTAGTCAAAATATATGGGCACAATGTTGAAGAAGTTACATTTTGCAAATTGTAAATCTATTAGAACTCCTATGGATACTAAGATGAAGATTGGACTAGATCAGACCAATTATCGCTCTATGACAGGCTCTCTTATGTATCGCACTGCTAGTAGACCAGACATCATGTTTGGTGTATGTGTTTGCATCATATATCAGACTGATCCCAAGGACTTAGATATCGATGTTGCCAAGAGAATATTCAGATATTTCAAAAGGCTAACTTGCACCTAGTTTATGGTAGTCAAAAAAGGCAACTTCAATCATTATGCCTATACCGAAAGTGACTGTGGAGATGCAACTTAAATTGGAAGTCCACCTCTGGAGGTTGTCAATTCATTGGTCCCGGACTTGTGTTATGGCAGTGCAAAAAGTAGACAAACATGTTAGTTTCTACTACAGAGGCTAAATACATTGTGGTATCCGGTTGTAGTTCACAAGTACTCTGGATCCAGAACTAGATGCTTGATCATGGGCTTACCTTTTTGCACACACCAATATACATTGACAACACAGTTGCCATGTTCATAACTAATAATCCAGTATAACACTCAAAAAACTAAAAACATTAAAATTAGATATCATTTTTTGAGAGATTATGCTGAGAAGGGTCTAATCAAGTTGATTCAAGTTCATACTAACAATAACCTAGCTTATTTATTTACTAAGGCATTTAAACCTAGTAGGTTTGAATTACTGGTGTAATTAATTGGCATGATTAACATAGAATGAAAAATACAAAAGCATAATAATTTGATAAATTTCATGCTCCATCTTATTTTCAAAATAGTCAAAATCCAAAAACATTCAAATATTATTCAAAAAACAAAAATATGTTGTAACGCTTGGAAAATTTCAGAAAGAAGAAAAGAATGTGCAAGGGGCAAACTTACCCATAATGGGTTCAAAAAGGGTGTTAAGGCCGCCCATACCCTCTCTCTTTCATGCACACTTTCGGCTAAAAAGAAAGAAGAAGTTTCATCTGGTTTTTAGAGAGAGAGAAAGTAGAAGTTCTTCAAAAGATAAGATTTTCTAGTGTTTTCTTCTTGGTTTTCAGTTAGGTTTGAACTTCTGGACCGATCTTTAGGTGTTTCTTTGTGTTTTGTTGCTTGCTTTTGTATGTTAGGTGCTAGAACTCTAGGTTGCTCTCAGGTTTGAGGAGTTTTCACTCGAAAGCTGTTAGAGGTGAGTTCTAGATCCCCTCTTTTACTGATTTTCTATTTGTTTGGGGCTGATATGCATACTGAAAATGATGTTACTGGATAAACTATGTTTTTTCATTGTTAAAAGGACTTTTTACAAAAATGTATGTGTTTTAAAGATGTCCATGATGTTGAATGATTGTTTGTTATGTTTAAGTGTGTATCTTGATAGATCTATGCTAAGAATACAATTAAAATAGTGTTTGGGTTTAGAAACTGCACATGTGTGGAAATTGGTGTCCGCTGTGGACTTTATATGTCCTCTCCGGACACTTAGAAATATTATGCATGTTGTTCGCTATTGCCATAAACTGTCCGATGTGGACTTTGTATGCCAGCTCTGGACACTTAGAAAAATTATGCATGCTATCCACTATGGACTTTGTATGTCCGCTATGGAAACTTAGAGAATTTTGCATGCTGTCCGCTGTGGACATTAGACAGTCCACTGTGGACACTTAGAAGGATTTTATGCCATCTGCTATGGACTTTGCATGTCTGCTGTGGACACTTAGGAAATTTTATGATTATCCGCTGTGGATTTTGTCATCCACTGTGAACTTGTTCATCCGCTGTGGACTTTGTTCATCCGCTGTGGATACTTAGAATGTTTTAGTCATGCGCTTTGGACTTTGGCTGTCCGCTATGGACTTTGGCTGTCCGCTATGGACACTTAGGAAATTTTAAGTTGTCTGATGTACACTTGTTCGTGCGCTTTAGACACTTAGAATTATTCTAAAATTTTGGAAACAGAATTTAAGTGTTGGGTACTTATGTTTTATGGTGGTTTATGCCTGTTGATGTTATGTATGCTTGCGGGCTGTTGTTGATGTTCCATATTATGTATTATGATGTGACTTTACATGGTGTGACATGTGCTTATGTATGTAAAGTATTATTGTAATGAAAGTGAAAGATAAAGGTAATGAAAAGTGGAACATAATGAATGAATGAATGTCTTGCAATCATATTAAAAGGGGTTCACAACTCATTATGGGTTGTCAACTCGACAATGTGCTGTGTGCACACAAAAAGGTCAGTCTTCGTGATTGATAGAAACGTACGAAACGGGATCCTGGCCGCTTGTCCTCAAGTTTGTAGTTGCCTCGTGCACAAATGATAGGGCATAGCATATGGCAGGATCTAGATAAAAGTGAAAGATAATAATGAAAGAAATTATGAAACGAACGATTATGAACGATGATGAAAGATAATAAATGATTATTATCAAGATGTACGTATGATGTGTGATCACGAATGAAAGTAAAGGAAAGGTTTTTATCAAAAGTATTGTATTTAATTATATAAACTAGAACTCACTGAGCGTCGCTGAATTTTTATATGCATAATAGTTGGCAGGTAATCGATGATGCTAAGGAGGTACAGGCATGGATGCATAAGCTACTGGGGATGATTCGAGTCTGGCATCCATATTTTGAAAATGTTAATGTATTAATACAATTTTTGGGTTGTAAATGAAATAATATGATAATTTGACATGTTTTCATTTATTAATGAAAAGTTATATTTATGTTGCAAAATGAGGTGTTTTATATTATTTATGCGATGATTGACCAACTGTAAGTGTCTCGGGAACGGGGCTTACATATGTATTTCCTTTAATACATTAGAAAGAAAAAACCAAGGAATCAAGAAAAATCAAAAAGTATATCTCTAATTTGAATAATATAGAATATATCAATTTCACATGAGAAATTATATAACTACAGTCGGTATATTAGTAGCAATACATTTCTTAAATCCTTAAAGACTGACATACCTTATTTGATGTGCGGGTTGGCTCAGCTTAAAATTGAATATATGTGCTTTTATGACAAACTAAAGCTCCTCATGCCATTGTGAAGCCATCATCTTTGGGTATGGGTAAGTATTAGCTAATCTAAGTGGGTGTGCATGTAGTTACCTAAACACACCAGGTAATGACATCTTATGAATCTCATTTACCCATATTAGTTTCTCCTTTGTTTTGCTAACCCAAAACCTGGAGTAAACATGGCTCAAAGTGCTGATGTTCATGATCCCAAAATATTCCCAGTGAAGAACACATCCTAAAATGGATGATCAATAAAGTCCATATTGAACTACATTCCAAAGTGAATGAAAATAAAAGAATCCCAAGGTAGATCAACTCCCAAATGGTGTCAATAAATAAGGATCAAAGTATAAACTCCAAAGGTATCCACGTAACCTAAAATAAAATGAGATTTTATAACCTAAATGACCTAGTCATGTAGTTATGATGAAGTTCTACCATTTAATGCGGATGCTTAATCCTTCTGTGCTTCTGAGTGTGAGATGCATAGAGAATGATCAACAAGTTCAAAACATTATAAAAATACAAAGTATAGAAACTACAAACCATTGGATGAGTTTAAAAGGACAGACATACCTGCAATCAATATGTGTATAACTATTTCTACTTATCTCAAAAGGGGTATTTTGGTCATTTTACACACACTTAAAGGTCAAAGTTAACAGACATCTGATTCAGGGGCCATCGTTGTTACATTTGTGCAATGTTTTGGACCAACCTTGTAATTTCAAAGAGTTAGAGACCACAAGTGAAATTAGGCCTAACCACAGGGACCATGTTGGATCTAATGAGGCTGGTGCAACAAAAACCACACTTAAATATATTTTGATGTGCCAAACAAATGGTCTTCCGAAGGAACAAGCTGCTCTTCCGAAGCTAAGTCAAAGATCTTTCGAAGCTCAAGTGTAAAGAACTTCCGTAGGAAGAACTTAGTCTTCCGAGACTAAGTTCTTATTCTTCCAAAGTATGCAACTTAGAAGATTCAAAGACAAATTCTTCCAATGAATAAAGTCCTAAAGACTTGCAGAAATTCAAAAGAAGTTGATTCTTTCGAAGTATAAATTTCCTCAGAAGAATTTATTCTTCTGAAACCATTTAGCTTTGGAAGAACTAACTATGAACCACTGGACATAAGTAAGGTCTGTCTGATAGTCCGCCGCCACTCTAACAGACTGCATGGTGCTTTCCCATGCTTATTTAGTTGACCTTACTTTATCCATTATTCAACCATTATCAGCTTAGTACAGTTACCACTTTTAGTTGGTGACAAAAGGTAAGTCATGGACATGTCATGACGACCTAACCTAAGATATTATTTTATCTTAGATGTCTTACTTCTAAACAATGTATTATTTGTCTAGTTGTAATTTCCAGCTGGTTTGCCAAGTATAACCAGCTGTAGATAGTAGTATATATAGTTTCTCTATGTAACTTAGTAACCATGCTTGTAAGAGTCTTGTAAAACTAAGTTGAGAAGTAATATATACAAGTATCTTGAAAACCACTCGTGTGCTTTTATGTTTTCTGTTTGAACTTATTCTATTACTTTTAAACTTGGTTAAGATTTTACTTCATCAACCCAAGTGACATTAAGTGAGTTTGTGTGATTATCTTGTGTTGTGAGACAAACACCGATCCTACAATTGGTATCAAAGCTTTTTAGGCTCTTGATTATGAGTTCTTACCATCCCACATCACCCTTGTTTCTTCATACTCACTCGCTTCACTCTAATGGCTTTCAACCAAAAGTCCTCTGAGTCTGAGATGGGAACTATGACCAAGGCTCCTACCATCACTCCTGATAATTTTGAGACCTGGTGCATCTACATTAAAGGCTTCATCAAGTACCAGGATAGCCGAATGTGGAGGTCTGTTACCCATGGTCCATACAAGCATCTCCAGCAGGGAATGGTGCCATGATTAAGAAGGCCATTAAAGACTACTCAGATGAAGACTATAAGAGAATGGACATTGACTGCAAAGCCATTACTGTTCTACTTACTGCCATACGAAACTCTATAATGGTAGGCTTTAAGCACTGCGAGTCAGCCAAAGAACTCTTTGAGGCTTTAAAGCTGATGTACTCTGGTTCTGCTGAATCCAAGGAGTCAAAGAAAGATGTACTAAAGCATAAGTTTGAGAACTTCACATATATTGTTGGTGAGACCTTGAGCCAACAATACTTCAGATACATGGACTTGATCACCACTCTTCAATTTATGGGAGTGACTCTTGAGAAGAGAGACATAGTAAGAAAATTCATGAGTGCACTACCTCATGAGTGGACTTTCTATTATGTCTCAATCAAGAGAACTGAGAATCTCAACACTCTCACCATGATTGAACTATATGGAATCCTTGATGGATACTGTATGGAGATGGAATCTCAGAAAGGCCATTAGATGAATAGTAACACCAATCCTTTAGTCAGCAATACTCAACATGTTGCTGAAGGTTCAAGAACTCCCCAGCCCTAGCTATACTTGAGCTACCCCCAAAAGTCATCCTCTTCTTCTGGGCCTTACATAGCATTCCCTGAGACACTTAGGTCTCAACAGGCTCATCAAAATCCTTTCCAGGATAGCTATGCCTTTGTTTCAGGGAGTGAGCGCTCTAAAGATTTTCAATTTTGTTTTGATGATCTGGAGTATATGAGCCCAAATGATGTAGAATACATGGACATTGTCCAACAGATGGCTCTCCTGACCTACAGAGCAAAGAAGTTCTTCAAAAGAACCGGAAGGCAGTTCCCTCAAAGCCCAACCTATAACAAATTTGGGTTTGACAAGACAAAGGCCAAGTGCTACAACTGCAACCAGCTTGGCCACTTTGCAAGGGAATGCAAAGCTCATAGATCTAATCCTGGAGCAACACAAGCATCCTAACATCCTGCTACCCCTAAAGCTGTAACCAAATCCACTGAGCAACAAACTACGGTTGTTGCTCAAGAAGTTGATTGGAGCTTCATGGTGCTAGATGTCACTCCTACTCAAGCTCTCATGGCTGGAATTGAAGACACTAAGGTATACGAACATCTCTGTACTCCAGCCTATATTGCAAAGGTCAAATTATATCAGGACTATAACATGGAAATTAAATCTGATATTGAGTCTTTAAATATACTAAAATCTAATTTTAAGAGAAAAAAATCTGACTACAAACTCAAAATAGAGTTAGAGAAAACTCTGTCCTCTTTAAAACATGAACATTAAATTACAAGGCTCAAATAAAAGATTTATTCTTCAAGTTGACTGATGCTTAAGCCCAGCTAGTGATAGCCGAGGCTAAAGCTAGAAAGTATGCCATTGAAGAGCGTAACTTTAACACCATCATTGCATCATCCTCCCACTCAAAGGTGTGTTATCAAAACAAAAGTGGGTTGGGAACCAATAAAATTGCTCCACCGCACTCCTTTATGTCTATTAGACAGCCTAGATGTGGTGTAGAGGAGCAAGAGGTTCCAATTGCTAACCCATTACTCAAAGAGAAGAAGAATGATGCAATAATGGAAACCACCATAGGGAAGGATAAGGTAGAAAACCTTATCCCCACAGCTGATGATCAACCCTTAACCATCAAAGCTGGAAGAAACAAGATCAGGGCAGCAAGAAAAACTGCTAAGAAGGTGGTTGAGTCAAAGTTAAAGATAGACCCAAAGCAAAAGAGTGTATTCATATCAGCTGGATTTTAAGTGGTTAGAAATCCTGATTCAGGAAAGGAATGTAGTACCAGCATTTCTATTCTGAAGAAGGATCAAAAATTGAAGAGGAAGGTTGATAATGAAGAAAAGAAGCTCCAGAAGCAACCATCAACCTGCCCTATAAAAATTAACATTGAATGCATAATCTGTGGCCTGCATAACCACATGGCTAAAGTTTGTTACTACAATCCAACAAGCACACATTATGCATCTAATGTTAAGAAAGAAGGAGTCATGGAGGGTTTCACATTTGGACCTTACCATGTGGCCCTAGTGTTAAAAAGGAAGTTTGTTTCCAAGCCAAGTTGCTTTCGAAAGAAGCTTACTCTTTCGAAGGGAAATTGACTACGGAAGACAAACAAAAGAACAATCAAAAGCTTCCTAAGTTTTCCCTTGAAGCTAGAGTTACTTCGAAAGCAAGTACTTCCAAAAGCAAACTAGCTTCGGAAGCAAAACAAAGGAACAAAAGGAATCCTTCAAAGCCTTCCTAAAAGAAGACTACTTCGGAAGAAAAGGTGGTGACAACTACTTCCAAGAAGAAAGAAGCCTCGGAAGCAAGTTATGCTGCACAAGCCTCTTTAGGCTCATCAAACTTGATCAACCATAGGATGGAATGGAAGATCAGAAAAGATGCTGCAGCCCAATCCTCTTCTTCACAAACCATAATTGAACCTCCATGCATACATTTTGGTTCAATTATATCATCTGAATTAGAAGAGCCCAAGACCAAAAAGGCTTGGGTTTCCAATAGTAACTAACCATTTCACCTTATGTGCAGGGACATCTACATGACAAAAATGAAAATATCTGGATTGTTGACAGTGGATGCTCCAGGCTCATGATAGGGAACAGATCTCTCCTATAACAGTTTGAACACTTTGATAGAGGTCCTGTTCAGTTTGGAGGTGATGCTGGAGGATACATATCTGGTAGAGGTAGTGTATCCAATGGTAAGTTATAATTTGACAATGTAAACTTTGTCAAATAGCTTGAACAAAATCTCCTTAGCGTTTCATAATTCTATGATCAAAAGCACCAAATCCATTTCACAGAACATGAGTGCATCATCCTCAAACCCGAGATGACAATTCCACAGGAATTGGTGCTTCTTAGATCTTCTAGGAGAGGGGATATGTACAAGCTGTGTTGGACCAAAAGAACCAATGAGCCTGATCAGAAAAACCTTTAAGTCCCACGGACATTACAACAACTGATGTAGTCTGCAACAGCTGAAGACATCAACTGATAACAAGGTCTGAAGACAAAGTCTGAAGCGAAAGAGCTGAAGACAAAGTCTGAAGTGAAAGAGCTGAAGACAAAGTCTGAAGTAAAAG
Source organism: Flaveria sonorensis (assembly GCA_025506505.1). NCBI lineage: Eukaryota > Viridiplantae > Streptophyta > Magnoliopsida > Asterales > Asteraceae > Flaveria > Flaveria sonorensis. The sequence continues at coordinate 17,764,643 of CM046439.1, forward strand.
AGCTGAAGACAAAGTCTGAAGCTAAAGAACTGAAGACAAAGACTGAAGACCAAGTTTCAGATGTTGTCACAACAGCTGAAGAAGACCTCTTCAGTAGTTGTGATGGTTTCCTTTCAGTAGTTTTATGTTTCTTGTAATCAGTACTTGTAGTTTCAGTAGTTTTAGTTTCATCTTGTACTTAGCATACTCTGAGATGTTCTCAGTTGTTGTGAACATTCTCAGTAGTTTGCTTACTTTCAGTTGTTTGTAATAATTCTGTTAGATGTCACTATCAAGTGACATCAGCAGACGTCACATTCCTCTATATAAGGAATGTTGACCTAATTGTAAGGGTGCAGCTATAGCAAACTTAGAAAAGCTTAGCAGCCGCCATACCAAAGCATGTGTGCATGAATGATATTATCCATTTTGCAGAAAACCCTCTTTCTCTATAACCGTGTACTGTTCCATTGAATATCTATTGTGTTCTTGCATATTTGTCTAATTCTTGTTCTAATTCCGCTGCGATTCAACTCTAATTGATCAAACTTAGATCACTGATCCTGACAAATGGTATCAGAGCTGGTTAATCATTGATCGGTTTAACAATTGATCATTGAAACTGCTATTTTGATATCTAAAGTTTGATCGAATTAGCATATTTGCAAGAATTGGTTATAGAGATTGGTCTTCTGCTGCTTCTGGTTAGTCAATTTGAGTTTCTTCTTGGTTCATATTGAGTTTGTTGTGTTTTTGTGCTAAATCTTTTGAAACTTGATTGAATTGGTTTGAATCTGAGAATGACTACTCCTTCTAATGACCCTCACAATACTGGCTCCTCAACCAAGCCTCCGATGCTGGTTAGGAGTGAGTATAACATATGGCAACGAAGAATGCTCCATCACCTGTCTGTTAACAGTTCAGGTTGTTGGACATCTGTGGTTCACGGTCCACACAAGCCTATGGTGAACAATCCGGAGACCAACCAAATGGTTCCGAAGAAGAAGGAGCAATACTCAGATGAAGATCGTAAACTGTTTGAGATTGATGCTAAAGCCCATGGAATTCTGGCCATGGCACTGCCTAATGAAATCTATTCTGGGCTTATGCATCATGAAACTGCTCATGACCTCTGGAATGCTTTGAAGGAACAATTCGGAGGAACTGATGAGGTCTTAGCAAACAACAGAGAAATCCTCGCCCAACAATATGAGACATTCTCTCATAGGAAGGGTGAGACACTGACTCAACAGTTTGAGCGTTTCTCCTGCTTGATCTCTGAGCTGAAAATGGTCAAGCATGAGTATACTAACAGCCAGATGAACAACAGATTCCTCAGATCACTGCCTGAGAGATGGGACACATACACCATTGTCCTACGCTCCAGTGCAAATCTGGATAGCCTATCTCTCACCCAACTCCATGGGAAACTGCTTACATTTGAAAGAGAGATAGAGCAGAAAAGGAAACTGGCATCATCAGGAAAGCTCACTGATGACTTTGTACCAGGGAACACTGCCTTGGTCGGTCATGAGTCAGAATATGCTGGATCAGAAAGCCATTATGATGAGCATATAGATTTCTCTTCAAACAGTTCTGATCATGCATTTGTTGGTGTTGACAGTCATTCTGGGTGTAATAGTGATAATTTATGCTTTATCATGGATGATTTGATGGGTATTGCTGATGATGATTTAGAAGAGATGGATATTTTGAGCCAAATGGCCTTGATCAATATCAGATCTCAAAAGTTCTACAAGAGAACTGGTAGGAAATTTCCAGGACTCTCTGGCAAAACCAAAGTTGGTTTTGACAAGAGTAAGTTGAGGTGTCACAAATGCCACAGGCTTGGGCACTTTGCAAGAGAGTGTAGATCAACTGGATCTAACTCCTCTGCACCCTTTGTGACCTTTCCAAGCAATAGTTCACAAAACAAAGGGCAACATCCTGCTAGTTCTGGTCATCACTCACAACCTCAATCTCCTGCATATTTTGTCCCTCAGGGTCCAATGCCATATCCATATCCCTGCTATTACATGCCACAGCCAAATCCAGTTCAAGTTCCTATAGCACAACAACCTCAAGCCCTACCTGAGCCTCAACCATCTCCATCACAATCTCAACCTCATCACAGCTTCTTCACACCAGGAGTTGTTGACTGGAGCAGCTCACCAGATGATCTTTCTGGTTTCAATGAGCAATTATTTGCTGGTGCTGGTCAACATGGTGGTGAACATCCTTTTGGGAATCTTGCTCTCATGGCCCTGGAGTCTACTGAGGGTTCCTGCTCCAATGCATCATCTTCACAGGTAACCCAGGTATCTTCTGAGGCTAAAGCCAAGTTATGTTCTGAATCATGCATAGCTGCCTTTGTCTCTATTAGAGAGGCAAATGTAGCTTTAATCAATCAAAATCTTGAGCTTGAGAAAACTATTTCCAAAAGAAAAGCTGAGTATGAGTCTGCTCTTAATGACAAAGATGATGAGATTTACAAGCTTAAATGCCAACTTAATGATGAAAAGGCTAAGGTAGAGGTCATACTTGAGAACCACAGAAGTCTCAAAGAGACACTTGCAGCTACCCAAGTTGAGTGTGACCGCTGGGTAACATCCTGCAAGGGATTTGAAATGCTTCTTAGCAAGCAAACAGCTTCAAATGTGAAGTTTGGAATAGGTTACAATCATACTACACCACCTACTGATTTTACTTCAAAATCAATAGTAAAATCTGAAGGTGAAAGTAATTTCCAAACCATATCATCATGTGATTCATCCTCAAATGATAATACAAAATCAGAGGTTAAGATCTCAGCAAATCAATTGCCTGATGGTTTAAATGCTGATAAACACATGAAGCTGAGCAATTCAGATGTTGTCCCTCAAAGTACTCCAAGTACTGAAGAGCAAGTCACAACATCTGAAAAGCATTTCAAATCTGCTGAAATAAAAGGATTAACAACTGCTGAGGAATCTATCATACGGTCTTTCAGGACGGATAGAGAACAGCTGAAGAACAAGTCTTCAGTTGTTACCGATCCTTCAGTACTTAACACAAGTACTGAAAGGAGGAAAGTACTGAAGATCACACCTTCAGTAGTTTCCACTTCAGCAGTTGATCAATCCAAGATGAAGAATAAGCCATGTGAAATATGTGGTAAATTCAATCATCTATCTGATGAATGCTGGTACAAAAAGGGTTCCAAACTCAACAGAGATAAGCTCATTAAAGAAGAGATTAATAAAATGAAAAATGAGTTTGAGACCAAGTTTGTACCACAGTCATCTCAAACTGATAAACCCAAGGCCTCGCCAAAATCCAAAAAGAAGGATGGGGTTTATCAGAAAACAGCTGATAGTGTTCCTCATGATAAACATCAGACTAAGTCTGTGAATTTCAAGAAGGAGGAAATGGTGGGTCACAGGAACTCATCAAAAACAAGTACTGATGTGTCAAATGAGCTGAAGGCTTTAGCAACAAATCAGACACAACTTGTTATGATGGTTCAGCATTTGTTGGGGAGAGTTAACCAACTAGATGCACCTGTGATCAAACCACTGAAAAGGAAATCCAAGCCCAAATCTAAGAAATCCATTTCAGCACCATCTCCACCTTCATCAGCTGTTAATCATGAGAAACAAGTTATGGTTAAATCTGTTGATGAAAACAGACCCAAAACCAAAAAGGTTTGGGTCTCTAAAGCTAACTAGTTTCTTATGATAAATGCAGGGTTCTTCAGCATGCCAAAGAAGCATCTGGTATGTAGACAGTGGAGGATCTATGCATATGACTGGGAGCAGTTCTCTTCTTAATGACTACTCTCAAGGAAAGAAGGGATTTGTCTCATTTGGAAATGATGCTAAGGGTTACATCATCGGGAAAGGATTTGTGTCAAATGGAGAAATCAGATTTGATGATGTTAACCATGTGGAGAATCTCAAGTATAATCTACTGAGTGTCAGTCAGATGTGTGATAAAGGGCATGTTGCACTTTTCACAAGCCAGAACTGCCGGATTCTGTCTTCCAAAGTTCTGAGGCTGATTGACAAGGTATTGGATGAACATACTCTCCTGAAGGCCAACAGGATAGGAAGAGTATATGCCTTGGATTTGTCAAAGAAGATTGATTTAAAAGGTCATCCTTGCCTGTTCTCCAAGGCCTCTCCTCAGGAATCTAAACTGTGGCATAGAAGGCTGGGTCATGTTAATCTCAAAAACATGAATCAGCTGATCCACAATAGTTTAGTGAGAGGTCTACCAATAAAGGAGTTCCACTGTGATGAAACCTGCACTGCTTGTTTAAAAGGAAAACAACACAAAGTTTCATTCCCTCCTATAGAAGAACCAAAGTCCACTGCCTGCTTGCAATTACTGCACATGGATCTCTTTGGTCCTGTGAGAGTAATGAGCATGGCAAAGAAGAAATACTGTCTGGTAATTGTGGATGATTACTCCAGATTTGTATGGACCTTCTTCTTGCATTCAAAGGATGAGGCTGCTCAGACAATTATTAACTTTGTGTTGTATGTTGAGAAGCAGTATTCCCTATCAGTCAAGTGTATAAGAAGTGATAATGGAACTGAATTTAGAAACCATACACTTGATGATTTCTACCTTTCAAAAGGAATCAAGAGGCAGTATAGCATCCCAAGGACTCCAGAACAAAATGGAGTAGTGGAGAGAAAGAACAGGACCCTAATTGAAGCTGCAAGGTCCATGTTGGCTGACTCTGGTTTGCCACTGACCTTTTGGGCTGAAGCTGTCAACACAGCATGCTATGTGCAAAATAGAGCTTTAGTGAATCAGAGGTTGATGAAGACTCCTTATGAAGTTCTACATCATTTGGCTCCTCTAATTTCATTCTTCAGAGCATTTGGGTGTCCTTGTTACATTCTCAACACAAAGGATCAACTCCAAAAGTTTGATTCTAAGGTGGATGCAGGGTATTTTGTTGGGTATTCATCCACTTGCAAGGCTTACAGAGTGTTCAACTGCAGAACAAAGATGGTTGAAGAAACCTTGCATGTGAAGTTCAATGAATCCCCTAAGGACAAAATTCCACAAAACCCTGTGGAGTTGTTTGATCTGGACATACTGCAATATGTTCCTTATCAGCCTCCAGCTGTTGCAGATCATGTGAATTCATCACCTTCTGCAGCTAGTCATCCATCTGGTGGTACTGATGTTGATGATGATCCCAGTACTCACCTATTCAAGTTTAGTGATCAACTGCCTGAGTCTACTAAACTTGATGTTCCTGTAGCTTCAGTAGCACCATCCACAACAAATGCTGATGAGATTTTTGAATCCTCTACTTCATTTGACTTGCCATCTAATACTTGGTTTCAAGAATCTGGATCAACATCTGTTGCTGCTGAGCGTGCTACAAACACTTGCACAGATCTCATAGTGTACCAAGAGCTGAAGAATCACCCAATGTCTCAAATCATTGGTGATATCAATGCTGGTGTCTCAACTAGAAGTCAATTGTCCAACTTCTGCTTCTATGCTCTCTTCATCAGTCAGCAAGAGCCAAAGAACTATCATATTGCATTAAGAGACAATGGATGGGTTGATGCCATGCAGCTTGAGCTTCTTCAGTTCAAAAAGCAGCAAGTGTGGGAACTGGTTCCTCTACCCCCAGGTAAGTGTGCAATAGGCACTAAATGGGTGTTTAGGAATAAAACAGATGAAAATGGGCAAATTGTCAAGAACAAGGCCAGACTGGTTGTCCAGGGGTTTTCACAAGAAGAAGGTATTGATTATGATGAAACCTTTGCCCCTGTAGCCAGACTGGAGGCAATTAGATTGTTCTTAGCCTATGCTGCATTCCACAATCTTAAAGTTTTTCAAATGGATGTCAAAAGTGCATTTTTATATGGTAAAATAAAAGAAGAGGTTTATGTGTGTCAACCACCAGGTTTTGAGGATAATAAACATCCTGATTGGGTGTATAAACTTGATAAGGCTCTTTATGGGTTGAAACAAGCTCCTAGAGCCTGGTATGAAACACTGTCAAATTTTCTTCTTCAGAATAATTTCACTAGAGGCTCCATAGATAAAACTTTGTTCATTAAGAAAGTGGGTCAGCATAAGCTCCTTGTTCAAATTTATGTTGATGATATTATTTTTGCATCCTCTGATCCACAGTTGTGTGATGCATTTACAAAGTTGATGCAACAAAAATTCGAAATGAGTGCCATGGGAGAATTACAGTTCTTTCTAGGTTTGCAAATCAAACAAAAGGCTGATGGAACTTTCATTCATCAGTCAAAATACACAAAGAGTCTTTTGGAAAAGTTTGATTTACAAAACTGTAAGCCCTGTTCTACTCCCATGTGCAGCACCACACAACTGGATGCAGATCAGAAAGGTAAAGCTGTTGATGAAACACTTTACAGATGTATGATTGGGTCCTTGATGTACTTAACAGCTTCTAGACCAGATATTATGTTTGCAACTTGTGTTTGTGCTAGATTTCAGGCTGCTCCTAAAGAGTCTCATTTGATTGCAGTCAAGAGGATCTTTAGATATCTGCAAGGTACTCAATCTCTAGGTCTTTGGTATTCCACTGGGCACTCTTGCAAATTAGTTGCTTTTTCTGATAGTGACTATGCAGGGTGTAAAGTAACTAGAAAATCAACTTCTGGTGGATGTCAATTCCTAGGCAACTGTTTGGTTTCTTGGCAGAGTAAGAAACAAACATCTGTTGCTACATCCACTGCTGAAGCCGAGTACATTGCTGCTGCAAGTTGTACATCTCAGGTACTCTGGCTTCAGAATCAATTATTGGATTATGGCATTACAGAGACTAAGACTCCATTACTAATGGATAGTGCTTCAGCTCTTTGTATTGTCAAGAATCCAGTCCAGCACTCTAGGACCAAACATATTGAGATCAGACACCATTTTATTAGGGATTGTTTTGAAAAAGGTCTGATTGATCCAAAGTTTGTTCCTAGTGCTGATGAGCTTGCAGACATATTTACTAAGCCTTTGGACAGTTCAACTTTCCAAAACCTAGTGTTAAGGCTTGGTATGCTGCAGCTAGAATAAGTGACAACTACTGATGATCTCAGTCAACAAGTACTGATGAGCATTCGTATACTATTGTCACAAATAAGTACTGATAAGTTCTTTTATCCTCAGTAGTTTTCATAACTACTGAAGACTAAATTACTTAAAAGTACTGAAGTACTCTATCTGTTGAAAAGAACTGATGTAGTTACAACTACTGATGTAGTATAACAGATAAGTACTGATGACCAATGAAACGTCTGAAAATCAGACAAAGTCTGATAAGTGTTGAGGTCAGAATGAAACAGCTGATGAGCTAAGAATTGACGACAACAGCTGATGAGAAACTTTTCTCTTCAGTTGTTTCTACAAATGCTGTTTCACTTCATACAACTGAAGCCAAAACCATGTCTTCAGTAGTTTCACAACTACTGATGACTAATACCAAGTCTTCAGTTGTTGCAACTTCTGAAAGTTAATACCAGGTCTTCAGTTGTTTTCAAACAACTGATGACAGCACCAACACTTTCAGTCGTTTTATATCAGCCTTTTCTTACCCTATAAATACCTAAACCTAATTTCAAACGTTTCATTAGCCGTTTCATGTCCTTCACTCTCTCAACAATGGCGACCATGAAACTCAAACCCAGACACAACTGTGTTGCCTACCTCTCGAAATCGGCCTTTTGGAACAAATTTGATAATGCCATCGATCTTATGGTAGATTCCCAGTACCGAACCGCTTTTCTTCTGAATCCTACCATATACCCCGATTCCCTAAGCCAATTCTGGACCAACGTCTCTGTGCAAACTGGTGAGAATGATCGCCAAATCACTCTCCAGTCGTTGGTTAACCAGAAACAGGTGGTCATCACTCCAGACATCATTCGACAAACCCTAAATCTACATGATGCCACCTGCGTCACAGAATACCCGAAAGGCACAACTGATATGTCTTTCATCAATAACGGGTATGAAGGAGACTTAAGTGCTACCACCATTCTGAAGAAGCACTTCCATGATGCTGAACGTCTTATATTCCACATGGTGAATGTCTGCCTTGCACCAAAAACCTCCTCATGGGATCAGATGTCCTCCCGATGGCAACAGGTATTATACTCTATCTTTGAACGACAAAATCTAAATTTTTCTGAGATAGTTTTCATGGAACTAAAGGATCTGGCTTTGAAACCTGTGGCAAACAGATGGATATTATATCCCAGGTTTCTCATGGCCATAATTTTAAATCAGCTAAAATCAGACGGCCTTGTTGGCCTTGGAGTCCCTGCTCCGGCTGTATTGCCTGAAGTATACTCCAGGCACAACTCTGACCCTACACTGAAAGGGGCTGCCCGGCTGCTAAAACCCAAGCAGCGGGAACCCACAGCCTCCACTTCCAGATCCAAAGTCCCCACCAAACCCAACACCAAAAAGCCCAAAAAGGCTACTCAGGGAGATGAGTCCCCTGAGGATGCCCCTGTACCACCAATACAGGAAACACTTACTGGTTCTAACCCCCCAGTAGTGTCAAAGACTCCACCAGCCCTAGCCGCTCAGGCATCCTCTCAACAGGATCCTGATGCAACCATAATTGGGGATACCACAATTCTGGAACCTATCTCAATTGAGAAGGTTACCATTGAAGAGCACCAGTCACCCGGGTGCAATCTGCTTCAAACCTATCTCCAATGCAACCGCCCCTCAAAGCCCAACCATTATAGTTGCACAAGTGCTGAGTCAGCTGCATTCCTCTCCTCCTCCCCAGAAACCAATTACAATGGGGAGAACCTCAACAGCTGAGGAAGAGGACCAAAATGCTGCTGATAACCCACAGCACAGGGGTTATAATGTTCAATCTCCCCGTGTAGAGGAGGAGGTTAGAACATCTGGTGAGGCTGCCACTTCTACTGATTCAGCAAATGAACAGGATGCAGTTGGTAACATCTCTAAGACCTCACCAGAGGCAACTGCCGATGAAGGACTCAGTCCTGAGGCAGGAAGTCCCCAGAACCAAGAACAAGGGGCACATGCTACAACTGATCTACACTCAGGGCATGTACATCCTGATTCAATCAGGAGGTCAGGTGATTCAGCAAAGACTGATGATGACCTGGGCTTTTTCTTTGATGTCTTAGCCCATAACACAATCCTTGAGGCTGAGGTGAGCAGACTCAAAGAACTGCTTGCCAAAATGTCTCAGGATCAAAGTCCATCTGCCCCAATAAACCCACAGATGGCACCTTCATCTGAAGGTTCACCAAACACTCAGCCACTACACTCAACTGAGCCACCAGCCACTGCTTTTGGCACCACCTCTCAGGGACAGAACCCCTCTGAGCAGATGGTTGCTACCTTTCAACATTCCTTACCTCTCATCACTCCCATCATCAATGAGATTGTGCATAAAGCCATTGATGAGAGGATCTCCTCAAATCTACAAACACTTGTTGATGATGCTGTGCAAAAGAAGCTTTCTGCCATTCAAACCCTGAACCCAATGCACCCAAAAAGGGGGAGTCTAAGGCAGTGAAAGAAAGAAAGAGAAAGAGAGTGGAAGATGAGAAACAACAAGAGAAAGAAAAGGAGTTAGAAAAGGAAAAACAGCTGATCACATACAAGAGAAAGAAAAGTGCTGAAACTCAAAAGCCTGATGAAGAGAAATCATTGGAAGATCTGATTAAAGAAGCTGATGAAGCTCACAGCAGATCAATGGACAGAATAATAGACCAACTCTTCAGACAAGGCTTTGATACAGCTACTTTAGACACTGAGATCAGAAGGCTGGAGATTAAAGAGATACAAGAGAGATGGGCCAGTTACAGTGTGATGGAAAGGGAGAGGTTGGAGATAATGATCAGGTTTATTGCAAAATACTTGGGAAGATCATTAATTGAGATTAAATCATGGACCAGAGACAGTATTCTGGCAATAACCACCAGAATCTGTGCTTCTGAAGCATTCAATAAGGGGTTGATTATCGAAGCCTTAGATGAAGCAGGTGCTGGGAAGAGAACTGATATGGCCAAGCTTTCCAAAGCCAAACTTACCACAAAAATGCTAGATCAGCCTTCCCAAACTCCCACTCAAAAACAACCAACCCCACAACTCTCCAAACCAATCCCTAAACCTAAACTTAAACCAACTCAACCCTCAAAACCAACTCCCTTACCCCAAAAACCACCTCAAACCACATCCAATGATGCACCCAGAAGGAGGAGAAGGGTGTTGAGGATGGAAGAAGAAAAGAAGATGATGAAGAAGACAGTCTGCCAATCTCTGCTGTTCTAAAAATACCTGAGCCCAGAAGTCAACAAATGATCACACCAGACTTTCAGAGGCAAATGGTGAAAGTTAAGATTGAAGAAGAAGAACAGCAGAAACAGCACGATGAGCAACTTTTGAAGATGGTTGACAAAGAGTTTCCTCAGTCATCATCTATACAAGCCATGAAGAAACACGCTCAAAGGCTGTATGCTCTCAGGTATACCTTTCAATATCAAAAGGAGAGAGTAAGGATTTGGCCAGACCCCAGGGTTAGTTCTAGAATTCATAAGAAATCCATACCAAGTAGATACAATGGCCAAGTGAGAAAGACCATAGATGCTGTTATTATGTTGGCCATTGTAGTCTCACCCTGGGAGATACTTGAAGACTTCAAGAGAGCCTACAAGTCAAAGATGACCCCTCAAACTCTAATGGAGAACAAAATGGTCAAGAAGGGGTTGTTATACAAGAGGCTTGAAGAGATCAAGAAAAATGAACTCCAGTTGTTATTAGAAGGGACTCACCCAGATGAATTTGCTTACAGAGAGATAACAACTGTTGAGTTGAAAAATGGAAAGACGTAAAGTACCTATCAGAGTACTATGGCCCAGAGTTCTTCTTCGAAGGAGAAGCAGAAGAACTCACTAAGGAGGAACAAGTTGTTCTCCTTGAGGCCTACGTCAGAGAGTCTTATAGACTCATCAATGGGAAGTAGGTTTCATGGTTGGGATAACAGCTCTGTGTCCAGTTCCCCAAGACAGAGTTCCCTTCCATCCTTTGACATTCACATCTACTGAAACCTGTTCCCTGGCCTGTGCTTATCTGATATCTCTGAAGCTGATCAAGAGAGTATTTCTGCCAAGAATAAGTGGGACCTCAATAAGCTTAAAGGTTTTGGCTGCATTGGTTCAGGGGGAGTTTGTTGGACCAAAAGAACCAATGAGCCTGATCAGAAAAACCTTTAAGTCCCACGACATTACAACAACTGAAGTAGTCTGCAACAGCTGAAGACATCAACTGATAACAAGGTCTGAAGACAAAGTCTGAAGTGAAAGAGCTGAAGACAAAGTCTGAAGTGAAAGAGCTGAAGACAAAGTCTGAAGTAAAAGAGCTGAAGACAAAGTCTGAAGCTAAAGAACTGAAACAAAGACTGAAGACCAAGTTTCAGATGTTGTCACAACAGCTGAAGAAGACCTCTTCAGTAGTTGTGATGGTTTCCTTTCAGTAGTTTTATGTTTCTTGTAATCAGTACTTGTAGTTTCAGTAGTTTTAGTTTCATCTTGTACTTAGCATACTCTGAGATGTTCTCAGTTGTTGTGAACATTCTCAGTAGTTTGCTTACTTTCAGTTGTTTGTAATAATTCTGTTAGATGTCACTATCAAGTGACATCAGCAGACGTCACATTCCTTATATAAGGAATGTTGACCTAATTGTAAGGGTGCAGCTATAGCAAACTTAGAAAAGCTTAGCAGCCGCCATACCGAAGCATGTGTGCATGAATGATATTATCCATTTTGCAGAAAACCCTCTTTCTCTATAACCGTGTACTGTTCCATTGAATATCTATTGTGTTCTTGCATATTTGTCTAATTCTTGTTCTAATTCCGCTGCGATTCAACTCTAATTGATCAAACTTAAGATCACTGATCCTGACAAGCTGGATATGAACAAAGCTTCCCCACTAGGTGAAGTATCATGCTTTCTTTCCAAAGCAAATGGTGATGAGTCAACTCTTTCGCATAAAAAAATGTGCCATGTTAATTTTAAAACCATGAATAAATTTGTTAAAAATAATTTGGTACATGGTGTGCCTAAAAAGGAATTTATCTGTAAGAACAACTGTGTTGCCTGCCTAAAAGGGAAGCAACATAAAGTTTCACATAAATCCAAAGAGGTTAACTCTATCACCACCCCATTACACTTATTGCACATGGATCTGTTTGGTCCTACAAGTATAATGAGCATTGGAAGGAAATCTTATTGCCTTGTGATTGTTGATTATTTCACAAGATTTACATGGGTTTTCTTTTTAAGAACTAAAGATGCAACTGCTGAAACTTTAAAATCTTTTATTCTTAAAATTGAAAATCAAATAGATCACAAGGTAAAAATAATTAGAAGTGATCAAGGGATTGAGTTTAAGAATCAAGTTCTTGACTCATTCTGTAACTCATAAGGGATTGCCAGACAATATAGTGCTCCTTGAACTCCTCAACGGAATGGTGTTGCTGAGAGGAGGAACATGACACTAATTGAGGCTGCTAGAACTAGTTAGCTGACTTAAAATTACCCTTAACCTTTTAGGCAGAAGCAGTCAGCACTGCATGTTATGTGCATAATAGGCTTCTTATAGTTAAGCCATATGGAAAAATACCTTATGAGCTATGGAACAAGAGGCCACCGTTCATTGGCTTTCTTAGGTCCTTTGGTAGTACATGTATCATCATTAACACAAAAGACAATTTAGCAAAATTTGTTGAAAATTCTGATGATGCTATCTTTGTTGGATATTCCTCAACCACTATTGCATATAGAGTGTATAATATCAAAAATCAACGATTTGAGGAATCATCCAACATTGTTGTCAATGAGCACACACCTTGTGCTAAGGGCAATGGTCCTGAATATATCTTCAATTCAGAATTGTTTCCAAACTATTCTAAACCATCTTGTGAGAATGTTTCAGCTGGAACAGGAATTCAAGGTGACCCCTATGAAGATCAAATGTTTGAGTTACCAAGACCTATTCCAATTTCTCCAAGAAGAAATGAAGATCAAGCTCCTTCAACTGAAAATCCTAAAAGCTTGAATATCTCAGGAAACAATAGAGCTTTATCAAGTTGTCAGCCAACTCTCAAGTATTAAACACCAAGCTGATGAAAACAGTGATGAGGAGGAACATGCAACTATTGATGTTGTTTCTCAGCAAAATACCATTAATTCTATCACACATTCATTGAATTAGTCCTCATTGAATGAATATGAGACATCAACTGGTGATGGTGTTCAAAATCCTGAGCAAAACATTTCAATCTTGGATCTATCTATGCAACTAGATGTGATTCCTAGGCTCAGGATACACAATACTTATCCAGCTGAGAACATCATTAGGGATGTCTCAGAAGGTGTGAAAATAAGAGTTAGGCCCATAATAGGAATGACTGCGTGTACTCATGCTTTCTCTCTCAAATGGAACCAAAAAAGGTGGAAGAAGCCCTCAAAAAAACAATTGGATAGAAGCAATACAAGAGGAGTTGCTTCAATTCAAGAGGCAAAAAGTATGGAACTTCTGTCCATTGCCACCTGGTCAGGTTCCTATTAGCACAAAGTGGGTATACAGAAACAAAAGAGATAATAGAGGTTTGATCATCAAGAATAAAGCTAGACTTGTTGTTCAAGGATACACAAAGGAGGAAGGTATAGATTACATAGATGTCTTTACACCTGTTACAAGACTTGAGGTTATGCGAATCTTTCTTGCTTTTGTTGCATATAAGAACTTCACAGTCTATCCACTTGATGTGAAATGTGCATTTCTGTATGGGGATATCGACAAAAAAGTTTATGTGTGCCAGCCACCCAGATTTGAAGACCCACAACATCCCAACTATGTGTGTAAACTTGATAAAGCTCTCTATAGGTTGCATCATGTACCTAGGCTGTGGTATGAGACACTGTCTCAGTTCCTTCTCAAGAATGGCTATACTAAAGGCATAATAGACAAAACCTTATTCATAAGGAAGTCTGGGAAGGATATGATGCTTTTACAAGTCTATGTTGATGACATCATATTTGGTTCCTCAAATGACCAAATGTGCAAAGACTTTGAAAGCATCATGAGGAAGAAGTTTGAAATGAGTTCCATGGGAAAGATGGATTTCTTCCTAGGAATTCAGGTGAAACAGATGGAAGAAGGGTTCTTCATCTATCATCCTAAGTATGTCAAAGATATCTTAGAGAGATTTGAGATGACAGATTGTAAGCCAGCCAAGACACCTATACCCAGAAATCACAATCTTAGTCCTGATTCTGAGGGGGAGGATACTGATCAGCATCAGTATAGGGCAATTATTAGATCTTTGATGTATCTCACTGCAAGTAGACCTAATATCATGTTTGCAACATGCATCTGTGCAAGATATCAAGCTTCTCCAAAGGTGTCTCACCTAATTGCTGCCAAAAGAATACTTAGATACCTCAAAAGAGCTCCTAAATTTGGTCTTTGGTATCCTAAGAATAGGGATTTTAACCTCTATGGTTACACTGACAGAGATTATGGTGGCTGCAATATCAACAAGAAATCAACATCGGGAGGATGTTAATTTCTTGGTGGAAGAATTATCTCTTGGCAATGTAAGAAGCAATCATGTGTATCCACATCAACTGCTAAAGCTAAGTATATTGTTGTTGCAAGCTGCTGTACTCAACTGCTTTGTATTCAGAATCAGATGTTGCATTATAGTTTTAACTTCATGGAGACTCCTATCCACATAGACAACAAGAGTGCCATTTCTATCATAGAAAATCCAGTCAAGCACTCCAAGACAAAACACATTGACATCAGGTATCTATTCATTCGAGATATTCATGAGAAAAATCTAATCGAGCTAGTCAAAGTCAATACAAATGAACAATATACTGACTTCTTCATAAAAGCCTTTGATGATCAAAGATTTAAATATTTAATCACAACTATTGGGGTGATTAACATTGACTAGTCTTTCTTTTTTGAAAACCTTTTAAAATGTGTCTTGTCTATGTTGTCTAAATACAATCTAAGCCCTGTTGCCAGAAAGTTTTTCAAAATTGTAAAAAAAAAATTCTAAGTAAGAAATCTTTCGAAGAGAATTTTACCTTCGGAATAGTTTTACATAACTCTTCCGAAGAGTATAATTCCTTCAAGAACATTTTCTTCCAAAGAGTTTTTGGCCACAAAAGAAATTTTGACTATCAGTCAAAATGTTTTCTGAAGCTTATTAATGTGATCTAGTATAGGTTGGACTCACCATTGTTATTGTGTTTATTTTGTTTATTAATGTAATAGGTTAAATGTTAGTTTACTTAGTTTGTATTTTGTATTTTGTAAGTTTTGTGCCCAGTGAATCTATGAGTGAAACTGAGTTTTGCTCGTAGTCAGCTGATCTAGTTCACCACACGAAATTGTGTTTTGTCGCCGTGTGAAACTAGGTCATGGTTAAGACAGTGTCGCTGTCCAGCGAAACCATCAGCAAAACTACAGTCTACTTATATATTGAAAATTTCATTCATTGTAAGCAAGTTTTTGCAAACCCTAATAGTGAAATACTGATATTGCAATTCTGTGTATGTGGCTGAAAGTCTATTGTTATCATATTTGAGCCTTTGATACATGTTTATTGTGTGAGTTTGGATATTATTGAAAATATTTGAAACTTGCTCCTATGTCATTCATAGTTTTATGTTTATTCAGTGGGATTTCTGTGTTTTATAGATCATTTGCACTGATTATCGATAAAATGGACCAACAATATGGTATCAGAGCCTTAGTGCTCTTGATTTGTTGAGTTTTTGATGGGTTTTTAGAAAAAACACTATTCCATTCATTTTTAATCTTATCTTTTGTGTTTTTGGTATGGAAATCAATTAAAAATCATCTGGTATTTGTATAGGAAGCTATCCCAATCATTCGATCATAAATTCATTGTGATTTGGGTGAAATCTGGTTGATTTCATGTTCAAAAAGGCTTACAGTTGTTGGAAACGGTCTGCCCAAGACACATATTGAATTGATGTGGCTAGTACGTTATGATCCAAGTCAGGTCATACCTAATAACAAGCTAGCAAACACCTACAATATTTATTTTATGATATGATCATGTAAATAAATATTGACACTTAAAGTATTTAGAAATTGGGTTTTTAAATATTTGCACTTGTGTTGTGAATAAGTTATATGGATAATTTATTCTAGAGAGAGTATTCTATATTGTTATTCAAATGGTTGAACAACAATATAAGTCTTTTGTCCGCATTTCTTAATTAGTCATACGCATTTACTAATGTGGATGTGCTTTTGAGGAAATGCAGATGAATGTTCCTCATCCGCATTTACTAATGCGGATGTGCATTTGTGGAAATGTTGAAGGAATTTCTTCATCCGCATTTACTAATGCGGATGAGCATTTGAGGAAATGCTGATGAAACTGATCGTCCGCATTTACTAATACGGATGTGCATTTGGGGAAATGCTGATAAAACTGTTCGTCCGCATTGACTAATGCGGATGTGCATTTGTGGAAATGCTGATGGAACTACTCATTCGCATTTACAAATACGGATGTACATTTGGGAAATACGGATGAAATTTCTTCATCCGCATTTACAAATGCGGTAGGAGGTTATTCATCCACATTTACTAATGCGGATGAATGTTTGAGAAATTCGGATAGAATAAGGGGCTGGACCCAACCCACTTTTCTCTCTCTCCTCATTTGAAATTCAGTTTCACAGGACATGCAATATATGATTGCAATCAACCACTCTCTCTGATAACTTATAACACACTCAAAAAGGTGCACGTCTGTGTTTCTATTTTTCTCTCGATCGGTCGAAGAAAAACCCAACAGAGGTTCAAGTGTGAAAAATCCTAGCAATCGGGTGTTTGTTGGAAGCTTGGGGTAGACAAGCTTGAGGCCTCCTTCTTTGGAAGCTGCCATTCACTGATTATCTTCCTCTAACCCATTCGAGAGGTAATTTTCTAAACACCCTATGGTTGTTTGTAAGCATGTTTTTCATATCACGATCCATTAAGGGTTTTTAACAGATATATAAAATGGTTTATATATATTAACTGAAACAAGTTTTATCTCCTTATTCCTTTGCGTTTTTCATTTTATATGGATAAAATGACTCTGATAAACTTGTTCAAATCCCAATAACAGTTTCATCCAGCGAAACTATTGTTCATCCAGCGAAACTACTACTGTTCCAATGAAACAATCAAATTTGTGATCTTCGAAATTGATCTTTGTTACTCAGCAAAAGTACCTCATTTTGAATGAAAGTTCACTTCCTTTTATTGCCAAAACAAGCGAAAGTGCTGCCAAAATTGTCCTCAGAACGAAAGTTCTACTAGTTTCAGCGAATATGTTGCCAAAACTAGAGTTTCCTAGCACTCATCAGTTCGAGCGAAACTGCTATTGAATCTCCCACCAAAAGTAGCAGCGAAAGTGCTAGCAAAAGTAGCAGCGAAATCAGGGATATCCTGCGAAATTAGAGGTGTTCAGCGAAATTACCTTCTGGTTTGAAAATGACAACAACCAATATCACCCTTTCTGACTTGGAAAGTGTAGCACCCAATAAGCCACTGAGGCTTATCAATGGTGACAATCTTGAAGATTAGAAACTTTGTTTGAAAGCCTTCTTCTACTATACCGATCACAACCAGTGGGAATCAATCGTCAATGGTCCACATACTCCTACCGTCACTTTCGGTCAAACTACCTCACCAAACACTGATACATCAACCTTCACAGAAAGAGACCTCAAGTTAATCGACCGTGACCAGAAAGCATTCGGCGCTTTAACTCTATGTTTATCTCAAGACATCCACAACTGTTTTACCAAACACAAGAATGCAAAATCCTTGTATGATTCTTTGTGCGAGTTTTATGATGGTAATGAAGACTTGAAAAAGGACAAGAAAGCACAAGCTGAAAAGGAGTTTAATTCATTTATTGGACACAAAAATGAAAGCCTTACTAATCTTACCAACCGATTTCAATCTATTTCAAGCAACTTAGAGAAATATGATGAATAGTTGGGTAGACATGAACAAGTCACAAAACTCTTGGACTCTCTTCCACCGCAATAGAGCTTACAAGTTAGACTATTGAAGCAAGAAAGAAACTTTGCTTGTTATAAACTTATGGATGTGATCAACAAACTGAAGTCATTTGATTTGGACATGAAAAGGAGAGAATACAATCAATCAATGGTGCCCGTTATAGTTTATCCACAAAATGTTGCATTGAATTCATTCGCTGCAAACTTTTCAATGTATGGTGCAGCTTATGGTGGGTCTTCTGGATGTGGCATGTCAGACAAGTCAAGTAGTGGACTATCAAGTGTTGGTTCAAGCTCAAAGGCATCAGTCACTACCCAAGTTCCGTCAGACACAATGGCACTGTTTGGAATGTTTGTACATAGTTATGAAGCTTTGGTTATGGGGTAGTTGAAAGGAAAAGGAATGACCATGGAGGATATGTATCAGGTGGATCCTGATGACTTGGAAGAAACTGATATCTAGTGGTAGATGGCAAAGCTCACATTGCATGCAAGAAGGTTTATGGAAAGAACAGGCAGGTAAAACTTTGGCAATCAAAATCAAAACTCAAAACTTGGATATGATAAGTCCAAATTGAGATGTTTCAACTGCAAACAATTAGGCCACTTCAAAAGAGAATGTCCATCTCTAGTTATAAGTGAACTGGGAACCTCTGGAACTTCAAAGGTCATCCCGATCACTGATAAAGAAGAAGCCAAGCCAAAGAAGAAAACAGCACTGATCACAAACTTTGATTGGAGTGCTAAAATCAAAGAAGCTGAAGAAGAGATTAATCATGCTCTAGTGGTTGAGGTGGTGGATAGTGATGTTGATTCAGGTGAAGATTTTGAACCCTTCAAAGATTTTAGGTGTGAAGTTCAAGATGAAGCAGTTTGTGAAGGTGGCATACAACAGGTTCAAGCATAAGAGATAAAGAGTGGTGAGGGTCGTGAAGAAAAAGGTTGTTATGAAGCTGATAGGAAAAAATTGACAGTTTGTGAAGATGCTGAAGTTGGGAAGCAACAAGAAGGAAAATCAAGTAAGGTAAAGCAGGAGATTTATGAATAAGGAGAGGAAGAGGGAAGTCAAGCTGAGGAAGCAAGGAAGAAATCCATGGAGGAGGAAGAATACAAAAAGAACACTCCCGTCTATCAATGCAAAAAAGCCCTAGCTACTGAAAAAGTAGTTATGGTACTTCCTTATAAGGTAATCCAAGACATGTGTTCTCCTTCCTGCAAAATTCATTTATTCTGGGTTTATAAAGCTAACAGGTTATTGTTAGAAAATGAAAATAAAATAAAACAAATTAACAAAGAACTTAAAAAAAATGAGTCAAAATATTTTGTCAAGTTAAATAAAGCTTTAAAGGAAAATTAGTATTTAAAAATAAATCTTTTGGAAAGAAATGTTGAAATAAATGCTTTAACAGAATGTGTGGCACTTCCTGAATTTAAAACAAGCAAATTAAAAACCAAACTTGAAGAGTGGACAATCTCTTGGATGAAACATGAGGATCTTTGCAAGAAACAACGGGGAGCTATAATTAAGGCTGGTTTGGGAAGCGAAGAAACCACTCATGTTTATCCTCCTACGAGTACTTATTGTTATTCTCCTATGCCTACACCTCATCCAACTAATGAATTAATTCAGAAAGATACTAACAGTTTGTATGCAGGTTTAAAAGGAGTAAATCAAAAGGAGATTCGCAAGGATTATGATTATGGTGCAAGTAGTGGTCTGGGCAGCTCTAGTATTAGCATTTCTAATTCCAAAAAGTCTTCAATAGACAATAATTTAAGTAGTTTGTTTCCTAAAAGTCTATCACAGACAATGGCATGTGTAGTTCTAGCTCTAGTCCAGCTTGTTCATCTTCAGATGTTTATGAATCAAATCGTGATGTTTCAAATGCTTGTGTTAATAAAATGGATGCTTGTTCAAGTAAAGCTTCAGACAAAAAAACAAAATCAAATTGTTTTGAAAAGTTCTTCTCTCATCTAATTCCATCTTTTACACCAATTCGGATTTCTAAACTGTAAGGCCTCGTTCTTGGGAAACCCCACAGCTGGTCATTCATAGCACTTTACATATTTAATATACATAGAAGTAAGAAATCATGGCAGCGGAATAGTTAAACAAAACCATTTCATGCATTAATAATAAATTTTGCACAGAAATACATTGTTGTTACAAGTTTCAAAAGAACATTTAGTTGTATTACAAGACAAAAATATCATTTTTGCATAACATGGATGCCAGCCTTTATTTGCCAAGTAGCTTCAACCTTGTGCCATCCCCATCAACATCATTACCTGTCAACTAATATGCATATAAAAAGTCAGCGTTGCTGAGTGAGTTTTAGTTTTAATAATATAGAAAATATACATTTGTAAGCTTCTCTTGCTGTTCATCCATCATTCTACATAACCATTCGTTAAGAGATTCATTATCTTTCTTTCTTTCATTATCTTTCTTTTTCATTAATTAGGATTGCACAAAGCAAGAGCCAATATTGTTGTTTGGCAACAAATGCCGAACCCCTGTCAGTACACATTTATAAGTGGTAGCTAACCCCTGACAGTTGACGCACACTGCTAGGCACGAAGCCTACTCATGAATACAGGTCCTATTTTTTTATTGGTCAATCACAAAGATTAGACCCTAGATATGCATCCTGAAACAATCACACATCAGTTGAGCTAATGACAACAAGGTCGTGCACCTCATTCCATTATGCTTGCAAGGCTTTTCATTTATTATAAGGGCCCGGGGGTAACATTTATTAGGTTACACTATCTTTCTTTTATTCCTTTGTGACCACTTATTTATGAATAATACTTTTAAGATATCCAGTCATTAGAATCACATAACATGAAATATTAATATTCCTAATAGCGGCACATAAGAAAAGAATCAAACATACAATTTAAGCCCCTGAACTTATGCTAATTATCAATTAGCAAAAACAACACTAAAACTAATACTTTCGAAGGCAAACATAAGCTTCGGAATATTATAAGCTTTGGAAGAAAATAAGCTTCAGAAGAAAATGAGCTTCGGAAGAAAATAAGCTTCGGAAAAAAATAAGCTTTGGAAGAAAATAAGCTTCGGAAGAAAACTTGTACTTCTGCTTCGGAAGCAAACTTGGTTTGACTTTTATATCTCACAATTAGAAATATTAGACCCCAACATAAACTTCCATTAAAACATAAGTACCAATCACTTAATTTCTATTCCCCAAATTTTAGAATAAACCTAAGTGTTCACAGCGCATGAATAAGGTATACAGTGGATGACTTAAGTACTAAGTGTCCACAGCAGATAGCTAAAGTCCACAACGGACAGCCAAAGTTCACAGCGGATGAACCAAACACTAAGTGTGCTCACAGGGGATGACTAAGGTTCATAGTGGATGAGATAGACATTACGAGTGTCCACAGCGGACAACCATAGCCCATAGTGGACAGTCTAAAGTATTTAAAGGATCAACAGCGGACGGCTAATGTCCACAGCGGACATGCATGTATACTTAAGTGTCTACAGTGGATCAACAATGTCCATAGCAAACGGTCTGAATTATCCTCCTAAGTTTCCACAGCGGACATCCAAGCCCACAGCAGACAATTGCATTAGCACTTATGTCCTTCTTATGTGAATTCTAGTCTCATACAACATCTTAAAACGTAAACTTAGCTTAGATCTACAAGAAGCACACTTAGATCATCATGAACATCAGTTATCAACACTAAAATCTTTAAAAACACCCATATTTTCATAAAAGTCATCTTCACCATGGAAAAGCATAGTTTGACAAGAAACATAGTTTTAATACACATATCAGCCCCAAAAAGTAGAAAACATGTAAAAGAGGGGATCTAAAACTCACCTTAAACTGCCTTTCGAGCCAAACACAACAACCCGAGAGCAACCTAGAGTCCTAACACCTAAACACATGAAAACAAGCAACTAACACATAGAAACATATAAAAATCGGTCCAGAAGCTTGAACCAGACTGAAACCAATAAGGAAACACCTTAAAATCTTACCTTTTTGAAGATTTCTTCTACTTTCTCACTCTAGAACCGGTGGGAGTCTTTTCTCTCTCTCTAGCCGAAGGTTGAGTACAAGGGGGAAAGGGTATCGGCGGCCATTTTCTTTTTAAACCCCATTATGGGCTGGTTTGGCCCTTGTACACTTTTAACCCTTGTTTTTTGAAATAAAATCCCTTTTTCTCCCTTACTTTGCTTTTCTTTTCTTTTATTTTCTTTTTTTTTTTAATTTCTAGGTGTTACAGTAGAAAAGAAAGAAAAGTAAGGGGAAATACGGATGAAATTTCTTCATCTGAATTTACAAATGTGGTAGGAAGTTATTCGTCCGCATTTACTAATGAGGATGAATGTTTGAGAAATGCGGATGGGACAAGGGACTGGGCCCCGCCCATTTTTCTCTCTCTCCTTGTCTGAAATTCAGTTTCACAGGACATGCAATATATAATTGCAATCAACCACTCTCTCTGATAACTTACAACACACTCAATATATGATTGCAATCAACCAAGAACAGAGGTTCAAGTGTGAAAAATCCTAGCAACCGGGTGTTTGTTGGAAGCTTGGGGTAGATAAGCTTGAGGCCTCCTTCTTTGGAAGCTACCATTCACTGATTATCTTTCTCTAACCCATTCGAGAGGTAGTTTTCTAAACACCCTATCGTTGTTTGTAAGCATGTTTTTCATATAATGATCCATTACGGTTTTTTAACACATATATAAAATGGTTTATATATATTAACAGTAACAAGTTTTATCTCCTTATTCCGCTACATTTTTCATTTTATATGGATAAAATGACTCTGATAAACTTGTTCAAATCCTAACAATGGCATCAAGAGCCGGTTATATGGATACATGCTTCATCTGGACTGAAATCTTGGTTCTTGCTATTGATTCACCAATAGACCTAGAATTCTGGTCAATGTTTCCCCTGAATTTTTCAAGATTCTATATTACATGCATATTGTAATCTTGAAAATTTTAATCATTTGGATGATTGAGTTGTTTAGACAAGAATCATGATATTCGGTTTGTATATTCATTAACCGAAAATCAGTGGTTCAAGGGGAAGCTCTCGGGTTTTTGCTTACATATTTGGATATGTATTTTGATATTCATAACCTAGCCGAGACCTTGTGTTTGGATGTGTTGTGATTTGTATTTGATTATTCAAAGGGTTGTAATAATTAAATGTATTTTTTCTTCCTTTTGGGTATGTAATTTATTTATTTTTCATTTGGTATGTAAAATAAATAGGTTAGTTGAATTTTACTTTTACTAAAAAATATATATAGGATATATTTTTGTAAAAAAACATGCAACAAGGATGTTTTTGGTTTGGGCCAATTTTGAGCCCAAAGGGCTTTATAGCTCTTAATGGGATTTAAGCCCAATAACCAAAAACATATTTTGAAGGACCAAAGGAGTTTGGTGCAAAACTTAAGCCCATTTGGAAGCCCAAATCGAATGGGAGAATCACAACACAAAGTGAATGCTTGAAGCATTTGGATGTGGGATCAAGTGGGAGTTCACGGACACAAGTGTTGTGTCATTTTACCCTTAGGAAGGACCTAATTAACTCACTTGTTTCGGTCAACAAGTGATGTTAAATAGTTGGTTATGGTTATGATCTTGTTGTTGTATGTGATGCTTGTGTGGTTGATTTAATTTTATTGTTTATGTGATATTTGGATATGCACTGTTAAGCAATTTAAAATCAACAACAAGCTTTAATGGTTCTTTGGGAAACATTAACATGGGTAATAAAATGGTTTTATTAAAGGTTATTGTTTTCGTAATAAAATTGGGTTTTATCAAAAGAGCCTTGAAAATTGGTTTCACTAATGTACCATGCATTTGAATGCATGCAAATGTAAGGTACAAAATGTTTTTATAACTAGAATTAATGGAAACAAAATCCCTTTTAAATAAGTTTAACACCATCCTTTTATACAACACTCAAATCACTTGGGAACTCTTTGTGGGATAAAGGTCACCTAACCACATTTAGGGAACTTATGTGTTTGAGGTGGGGTTAACATATTTGTGGGATAAAGGTCACCTAACCACTTGTATGTGTAAACTCATACGTATGTGTAAGTAGGACGACTTGAGTTGAAAACCATGTGAATAGGTTCACCAAAGCACGACGTACAATGGTGTTGATGGGATTAAATATACCAACTAAACATAAAGATGTTTAACCGATCTCATAAAACTAGAAGTTGCAAAGGGTTGCAATGGTCAAATGTTAACTACCTTGTTAATTTAAATAATAGGAAAAAGGTCACCTCACCATTATTTAAATGTAACGTTGGATTCTAGATTTTAATTATTAATTGTCTATGAGACATGAAAGGGTATTAATAATTGAACTTTCATTTTTGTAAATACTAAATTTGAACTTTGTTAATATTGTAGAAATGGCCGCAAACAACAACGCTACCTCCCCGACCATCCATAACCTGTCACTAAGAACTATCCTGGAAAAGGATCGTCTCATCCACAATAATTTCATGGATTGGTATTGAAACTTGAGAATTGTTCTCAAGCAAGAAAAGAAATCATATGTGTTGGACGATCCTATTCCCGATGAACCCAACATTGATGATGTTGATGCCTACGATGATTGGGTTAAGCACACTAAGGATTCTGTGCAAGTTTCCTGCCTCATGTTGGGAACCATGATTCCTGAGCATCAAAAGGATTTTGAGCATCATGGGGCATACGACATGATTACCCAGTTGAAGAAAATGTTCCTTCAACAAGCGAGGGTAGAGCGCTTCGAAACGGTTCGAGCGCTTCATGCATGTCGAATGGAAGAAACCCAATCGGTCTCATCTTATGTGATGAAGATGAAAAGCCACATTGATCACCTTGAAAGGCTGAATTGTCCCATCTCAAAAGAGTTGGCCATGGATTTGATCCTCAATGGTCTAACCAAGAAGTTTGAGACGTTTATCATGAATTATAACATGAATGGATGGGACAAGAGCATTGGGGAACTTCATGCAATGCTCAAAACAGCCGAAGCAGGGATGGGTAAAAGGGTTATACCGGTTCTCACGATCAATGAGGGTGGCAACAAGAAAAGGCATCACCCCGAACCCAAGGAAAATGTTGCCAAAGGCAAGGGATACGTCAAAGGGAAGGGTAAGGGAAAGACTAAAGCGGGACCACCAAAACCGAGGCTTAAGAAGCCAAAGGTTATGGAGAATGATCCATGCTTTGAGTGTGGTGAGATAGGACATTGGAAGAGGAATTGTCCAATATATCTAAAAGAGTTGAAAAACAAGAGAGATGTTGGGCAGACCTCAGGTACATGTAAGGCCCCGTTCCCGAGACTCTTACAGTCGGTCAATCATCGCGTAAAACATTTAAAACACATCATTTGCAGCGGAATTAAAATTTTCATTAATAATTAAAAGCATGTCAAATCATCATATCATTTCTTTTACATTCCCAAAATGTGTTAATACAAAACATTCTCCAAAATACGGATGCCAGACTTGAACCATCCCTAGTAGCTTATGCATCCATGCCTGCACCTCCTCAGCATCAACAAATACCTGCCAACTATTATGCATACAAAAAGTCAGCGACGCTAAGTGAGTTCTAGTTTTCATAATAAAATACTTTACATTACGTTAAACATAACCTTTACTTTCGTTCATGATCACACATCATACGTACATCTAGATAATAATTATTATCTTCATCATCGTTCATAATCATTCGTCTCTCAGTTCTTTATGGACCCTGCCTCATGTTATACCCCGGCTCATGCTAAAAGCTGGTACTGTGCTGGGGTTTATAAATAAACCCCCACTCATGCCGAAGCTGACACAGCACTGGGGCAGGCGACAAGGATCTTATCTTAACTCATATGCTACAGACCTGACTCATGCTAAAAGCTGATACTGTGCTGGGGTTCGTAAACAAACCCCCACTCATGCTAAAAAGCTGACATAGCACTGGGGTAAGGATCTCATCTCCACTCATATACTACACCCCTGACTCATGCTAAAAGCTGATACTGTGCCAGGATTTATAAATAACCCCCCACTCATGCCGAAGCTGACACAGTATTGGGGTCAGCAACAAAGATCACATCGTTCATTACTTCCATATTCTTCATTCGTTATCTTTCACTTTCGTTACATAATACTTATGTACTCATACATACCATGTCATGTAAAGATACATAATAACCACAGTCCACAAGCATATAACATCAACAGGCATATACCACCGCAACATATCAGAACTTAACACTACTTTCTACTTCCTAGAATTCCAGAAAATCCTAAGTTCCCAAAGAAATGCGGATGAGCAAGAACAAATGCGGATGAACAAAAGTAAATGCGGACGAACAAATGCGGAGGACTGTAGTAAATGCAGATGTTTGTAGCAAATGCGGATGAAACTGTAGCAAATGCGGATGAACTGTAGCAAATGCGGATGAATTGCAGCAAATGCGGATGAAACAAAATTATCCAAGTGTCCACAGCGGACAGCCAATTCTCATAGCGGATGACCAATGTCCCACAACGAATGACCAAGGTCCCACAGCGGACGACCAAGGTCCCACAACGGACAACCAAGGTCCATAGTGGATAGGCTAAATACCTAAGTGTCCATAGCGGACAGCATGCAAAATACATTAAGTGTCCACAACGGACACTATATGTCTACAGCGGACACCATGCATGACTTTTCTAAGTGTCCACGGCGGACATCATGCATACATCTGCAATGCATCAAACGTACTTCCAGTCCCCAAACATCATTCTAACTTAAACTATGCATAGATCTAATGTGTTACACACACATAAAACATACTAAACATCATACAGCAACTTAGAAATCATCTAAAAATATACATCAACAGCACACAATCGCACATCATCTAAAAATTCATAGTTTGGTTTAGAAACCTTCTGTCTAGTATGCATAACAGCCCCAAACACGTAGAAAACCAGTAAAAGAGGGGATCTAGAACTCACCTTGAACAGCCTTCAAGTAGAAAACTTCAAACCCGAGAACCCACTTAAAGTTCCAGCACCTAAAACCCATGAAAACGAGCACTAAACACCAGAAACTTGGTCCAGAAGCTGAAACCCGACTGAAAACCGAGAAAAATTACCTTAAAATCTCACCTTCTTGAAGAACTTTCCACTTTCTCTCACTAAAACCGGGTGGGAACTTTCTCCTTTTTTTCTAGCAGATATGTACTTGAAAGAGAGGGTATGGGCACCCTTAACACCTTGTTGAACCCACTAGTGGCAAGTTTGCCACTTGCACACTTTAACCCCCTTTACTTTTGAAAAATGTTATCTTTCCCCTTTTTCTCTTCTTTTCATTTCCTTTTATAAATTTCCGGGTGTTACAGTACAACTTTCATGATCCATATTGAATGTAATGCTATTTCTTCAAACACTTGGGTATTGGATATCAGATGTGGAACTCATATTTGCAATCTATTGTAGGGGTTCAAAAGAAATAAGCATTTTAAGAAGGGGGATACTAGTCTCTATATGGGCAACGGAGCAAAGGTTGATGTCGAAGCCCAAGGAGACTATAACTTAAAGCTTCCAAGTGGTTTCGAAGTTATTTTGAAGAATATTTTGTATGCTCCTAGTTTGACTAGGAATATAATTTTTATTTCCCTTCTGAAACTAAGTTCCTTATGGAAGGAACTACCGATAGAACAGTGGAACTTGATAAGGATCGAGAACCACAAGCCGATACATGTTTGGTTGATATTAGTAACCAACAAGAGGTTGTTGATAATGATCAAGTGGTTGATCAATACACATAAAACGTTCGTAGATCTGGTAGAACTAGCTATCCACCTGAAAGATATGGATTTTTCATGAATGGATGCTATGTAGTTGAGTTGGATGAACCAACTACATACCATGATGCAAGTCCAATTCGGATTGTGACAAGTGGCTTGAAACCATGAACATAGAGATGCAATCCATGTATGACAATCAAGTATGGGAATTGGTTATGCCATCGCTTAACTCCAAACTGGTTGGATGTAAGTGGGTTTTCAAGAAGAAAACCGATATGCATGGAAACTTGGATACTTATAAAGCAAGACTTGTAGCAAAAGGTTTCACTCAGACTCAAGGGGTTGATTATAATGAGACCTTCTCGCCTCTGGCAATGCTAAAGTCAATTAGGATATTATTTTCCATAGCTGCATATTATGACTATGAGATTTGGCAAATGGATGCAAAAACTGCTTTCCTTAATGGACATCTCGAAAAGAATGTCTATATGGTTCAGCCCGATGGTTTTGTCGATCCACAACATCCTAATAAAGTATGCAAGTTAAAGAAATCAATCTATGGAATGAAACAAGCATCAAGAAGTTGGAATCAATGTTTTGAAGAAGAGATCAAGAAATTTGAATTCATCAAGAACGCTGATGAAGCTTGTGTGTATAAGAAGGCTAGTGGGAGCATCATCACATTCTTAGTATTGTATGTTGATGATATACTACTGTTTGGAAATGACATTCCAACCATGGAAGGTGTCAAAACCTGGCTTGGAAGTTGTATTTCCATTAAAGATCTTGGTGAAGCCGCCTATATTTTTGGAATAAAGATCTATAGGGATAGATCAAGGCGGTTGATAGGTTTAAACCAAAGTGCATACATTGAAAAATTTGAAAAGGTTCAAGATGGAAGAAAGGATGAGTAAGAAAGGATGAAGGAAGTCCCATATGCATCTGCTATAGGATCCATCATGTATGCAATGATATGCACTAGACCGGACGTGTCATGCACTTTAAGCATGATGAGTAAATATCAGCAGAATCTAGAAAATAGCCATTGGATGGCTGTTAAGAGTATATTGAAATACCTTAGGAGGACTAAGGATATGTTTCTAATTTACGGATCTGGAGAAGAGGAACTCATTGTAAAGGGTTACACGGATGAGACTTTCCAAACTGATAGAGATGATTCTCGATCACAATCGGGGTATGTCTTCATTATGAATAGAGGGGCAGTGTCCTAGAAGAGTTCAAAGCAGGATATGGTAGCATTGTCCACTACAGAAGCTCCTTGAAAGGCCAAAGCATGAGAGTCATACTTGCGCCTTAGGACTTCGATATTCTAGTGACTGGATTTGATCTATTTAGTATTTAAACAATGAAACAATTGTTATTTTGACTCATGTATATATAATTATGATACTATGAGTTATGTTCCATTTTAGCATGTTTAGATCCATGAATATGTTTATTATTCTAAATGTCCGTAGTCGTTCATATTTGTGGGAACAAATATGAAGGTAAGACTATTATGAACTTGGATTGGTGGATATTCATAAGGTATGAATATAGAGCATGAGGATTGGTGGATATTCATAAGGTATAAATATAGAGCATGAGGTTACTACCAATGTTCATATATATTTATAGGATACAAATATTGGACTGACCCGCTCTCAAATTTTACTGCATGGAATTATGTAATTGATCATAAGTAAATTTGAGTAAAGGCGAATATCACAGTATCCTCCGACTTGAGATACCTATTGGGTTTCGATATTCACCAAATATTATACTTTGATCTAGTTCTTTGCTGTTCTGAAATATGGACAATACACAAGGCTAGTTTCAGGTGTGATACAAGGTGATTGTGAGAAACGTATGTAGTCAAGATGGGATTTGTTCCTCTTATTCATTGAGAGTAAGATGTCTAAGGCCTAATAAAGTTAAATTAACAGGGAATGTTCATTCTGTGTCTCTGGATTTAACATGACATCTGTAACAAAAGGATAAATGATAGATTCACCTAAATCATTTCAAGTAAGGGACTTGAGAAGATGATATTATTGAATGGCACTTCGTCAAGCATATTAGGGGTAGTAAACCGTTGTTAGGCGGTATTTACTACTTGCATCAATCCTCTATGTATCTTGTGCAAGTGGTAGATTATTGGAAACGGTCTGCCCAAGACATATATTGAATTGATGTGGCTAGTACGTTATGATCCAAGTCTGGTCATACTCAATAACAAGCTAGACAAACACCTACAATATTTATTTTATAATATGATCATGTAAATAAATATTAACACTTAAAGTATTTAGAAATTGGGTTTCTAAATATTTGCACTTGTGTTGTGAATAAGTTATGTGGATAATTTAATCTAGAGAGAGAGTATTCTATATTGTTATTCAAATGGTTGAACAACAATATAACTCCTTTGTCCGCATTTCTTAATTACTCATCCGCATTTACTAAGGCGGATGTGCTTTGAGGAAATGCGGATGAATGTTCCTCATCCACATTTACTAATGCGGATGTGCATTTGTGGAAATGCTAAAAGAATTTCTTCATCCGCATTTACTAATGCGGATGAGCATTTGAGGAAATGCTGATGAAACTGATCGTCCGCATTACTAATGTGGATGTGCATTTCGAGAAAAAGTTGATAAAACTGTCCGTCCGCATTGACTAATGCGGATGTGCATTTGTGGATATGCTGATGGAACTACTCATCCGCATTTACAAATACGGATGTACATTTGATAAATGTGGATGAAATTTCTTCTTCCGCATTTACAAATGTGGTAGGAGGTTATTCATCCGCATTTACTAATGCGAATGAATGTTTGAGAAATGCGGATGGGATAAGGTTTTGGGCCCCGCCCACTTTTCTCTCTCTACTCGTCTGAAATTCATTTTCACAGGACATGCAATATATGATTGCAATCACCCACTATCTCTGATAACATACAACACACTCAAAAAGGTGCACCTCTATGTTTCTGTTTTTCCCTCGATCGGTCGAAGAAAAACCAAGAACAGAGGATCAAGTGTGAAAAATCCTAGCAACCGGGTGTTTGTTGGAAGCTTGGGGTAGACAAGCTTGAGGCCTACTCTTTGGAAGCTGCCATTCACTGATTATCTTCCTCTAACCCATTCGAGAGGTAGTTTTCTAAACACCCTATGGTTGTTTGTAAGCATGTTTTTCATATAACGATCCATTAAGGGTTTTTAACAGATATATAAAATGGTTTATATATATTAACTGTAACAAGTTTTATCTCCTTATTCCGCTGCATTTTTCATTTAATATGGATAAAATGACTCTGATAAACATGTTCAAATCCCAACAACAGTTTCATCGAGCGAAACTATTATTCATCCGGCGAAACTACTACTGTTCCAGCGAAACTACCAAATTTGTGATCTTCGAAATTGATCTTTGTTACTCAGTGAAAGTACCTCATTCACATCCTTTGATTGCCAAAACAAGAGAAAGTGCTACCGAAATTGTCCTCAGAACGAAAGTTCTACTAGTTTTAGCGAATCTGTTGCCAAAACTAGACTTTCCCAGCACTTATCGGTTCGAGCGAAACTGCTGTTGAATCTCCCACCGAAAGTAGCAGCGAAAGTGCCAGCGAAAGTAGCAGTGAAATTAGAGATATCCTGTGAAATTAGAGGTGTTCAGCGAAATTACCTTCTGGTTTGAAAATGACAACAACTAATATCACCCTTTCTGACTTGGAAAGTTTAGCACCCAATAAGCCAATAAGGCTTATCAATGGTGACAATCTTGAAGATTGAAAACGTTGTTTGAAAGCCTTCTTCTACTACACCGATTACAACCAGTGGGAATCAATCGTCAATGGTCCAGATACTCCTACCATCACTTTCGGTCAAACTACCTCTAAACACTGATACATCAACCTTCACAGAAAGAGACCTTAAGTTAATCGACCGTGATCAGAAAGCATTTGAGGCTTTAACTCTATGTTTATCTCAAGACATCCACAACTGTTTTACCGAACACAAGAATGCAAAATCCTTGTATGATTCTTTGTGCGAGTTTTATGATGGTAATGAAGACTTGAAAAAGGACAAGAAAGCACAAGCTGAAAAGGAGTTTAATTCATTTATTGGACACAAAAATGAAAGCCTTACTAATTTTACCAACCAATTTCTATCTGTTTCAAGAAACTTAGAGAAATTTGATGAATAGTTGGGTAATCATGAACAAGTCATAAAATTCTTGGACTCTCTTCCACCGCAATAAAGCTTACAAGTCAGACTATTGAAGCAGAAAAGAAACTTTGCTGATTATAAACTTATGGATGTGATCAACAAACTAAAGTCATTTGATTTGGACATGAAAAGGAGAGAATACAATCAATCAATGGTGCCTGTTACAGTTATCCACAAAATGCTGCATTGAATTCATCCGCTACAAACTTTTCAATGTATGGTGCAGCTTATGGTGGGTCTTCTGGATGTGGCATGTCAGACAAATCAAGTAGTGGACTATCAAGTGTTGGTTCAAGCTCAAAGGCATCAGTCGCTACCCAAGTTCCGTCAAACACAATGGCACTATTTGGAATGTTTGTTCACAGTTATGAAGCTTTGGTTATGGGGTAGTTGAAAGCAAAAAGAATGACCGTGGAGGATATGTATCAGGTGGACCCTAATGACTTGGAAGAAACTGATATCCAGTGGTAGATGACAATGCTCACATTGCATGCAAGAAGGTTTATGGAAAGAACAGGCAGGAAAAACTTTGGCAATCAAAATCAAAACTCAAAACTTGGATATGATAAGTCCAAATTGAGATGTTTCAATTGCAAACAATTAGGCCACTTCAAAAGAGAATGTCCATCTCTAATTATCACTGAACTGAGAACCTCTTAAACTTCAAAGGTCATCCCAATCACTGATAAAGAAGAAGCCAAGCCAAAGAAGAAAACATCACTGATCACAAACTTTGATTGGAGTGCTAAAATCAAAGAAACTGAAGAAGAGATAATCATGCTCTAGTGGCTGAGGTGGTGGATAGTGATGTGGATTCAGGTGAAGATTTTGATCCCTTCAAAGAGTTCAGGTGTGAAATTCAAGATGAAGTAGTTTATGAAGGTGGCGTGCAACAGGTTCAAGCTCAAGAGATAAAGAGTGGTAAGGGTCATAAAGAAAAAGGTTGTTATGAAGCTGATATAAAAAAATTGGTAGTTTGTGAAGATGCTGAGGTTGGGAAGCAGCAAGAAAAAAATAAGTAAGGTAAAGCAGGGAGATTTATGAACAAGGAGAGGAAGAGGGTAGTCAAGTGGAGGAAGCAAGGAAGAAAGCCATGGAGGAGGAAGAATACAAACAGAACACTTCCGTCTGTCAATGCAAAAAAGCCCTAGCTACTAAAAAAGTAGTTATGGGACTTTCTTATGAGGTAATCCAAGACATGTGTTCTCCTTCCTGCAAAATCCGTTTATTCGGGGTTTATAAAGCTAACAGGTTACTGTTAGAAAATGAAAAGGAATTAAAACAATTAACAAAGAACTTAAAACAATGAGTCAAAATATTTTGTTAAGTTAAATGAAGCTTTAAAGGAAAATAAGCATTTAAAAAGAAATCCTTTGGAAAGAAATGTAGAAATAAATGCTTTAACAGAA
Source organism: Flaveria sonorensis (assembly GCA_025506505.1). Classification (NCBI taxonomy): domain Eukaryota; kingdom Viridiplantae; phylum Streptophyta; class Magnoliopsida; order Asterales; family Asteraceae; genus Flaveria; species Flaveria sonorensis. The sequence goes on from CM046439.1 coordinate 17,798,193, forward strand.
CGTGTGGCACTTGCTAAATTTCAAACAAGCAAATTAAAAACCAAACTTGAAAAGTGGACAATCTCTGGGATGAAACATGAGGATCTTTGCAAGAAACAACGGGGTGCTAGAATTAAGGCTGATTTAGGAAGCGAAGAAACCACTCATGTTTGTCCTCCTCCGAGTACTTATTGTTATTCACCTATGCCTACACCTTATCAAACTAATGAATTACTTCTGAAAGTTACTAACAGTTTGTATGCAGGTTTAGAAGGAGTTAATCATAAGAAGATTAGCGAGGATTATGATTATGGTGCAAAGTAGTGGTCTGGGCAGCTCTAGTATTAGCATTTCTGATTCCAAAAAGTCATCAATAGACAATAATTTAAGTAGATTTGTTTCCCAAAAGTCTATCACAGACAATGGCATGTGTAGTTCTAGCTCTAGTCCAGCTTGTTCATCTTTAGATGTTTATGAATCAAATCGTGATGTTTCAAATGCTTGTGTTAATAAAAAGGATGCTTGTTCAAGTAAAGCTTCAGACAGACAAACAAAATCAAATTGTTTTGAAAAGTTCTTCTCTCATCTAATTCCATCTTTTACACCAATACGGATTTCTAAACTGTAAGGCCTCGTTCCTGGGAAACCCCACAGCTGGTCATTCATAGCACTTTACATATTGAAAATACATAGAAGTAAGGAATCATGGCAGCAGAATAGTTAAACAAAACCATTTCATGCATTAATAATAAATTTTGCCAAGAAATACATTGTTGTTACAAGTTTCAAAAGAACATTTAGTTGTATTACAAGACGAAAATATCATTTTTGCATAACATGGATGCCAGCCTTTATTTGCCAAGTAGCTTCAACCTTGTGCCATCCCCATCAACATCATTACCTGCCAACTAATATGCATATAAAAAGTCAGTGTTGCTGAAGTGAGTTCTAGTTTTAATAATATAGAAAATATACATTTGAAAGCTTCACTTGGTGTTCATCCATCATTCTACATAACCATTCGTTAAGAGATTCATTATCTTTCTTTCTTTCATTATCTTTCTCTTTCATTAATTAGAATTGCACAAAGCAAGAGCCTATATTATGGTTGGCAAAAATCTTTCTTTCTTTCATTATCTTTCTCTTTCATTAATTAGAATTGCACAAAGCAAGAGCCTATATTATTGGTTGGCAAAAAATGCCGAACCCCTGTCAGTACATATTTATAAGTGGTAGCTAACCCCTAACAATTGACCCACACTGCTAGGCATGGAGCCTACTCATGAATACAGGTCCTATTTTTTTTATTGGTCAATCACAAGGATTAGACCCTAGATATGCATCCTGAAATAGTCACACATCAGTTGAGCTAACGACACCAAGTTCGTGCACCGCATTCCATTGTGCTTGCAAGGCTTTTCATTTATTATAAGGGCCGGGGGTAACATTTATTAGGTTACACTGTCTTTCTTTGATTCCTTTATGACCACCTATTTATGAATAATACTTTTAAGATATCCGGTCATTAGAATCACATAACATGAAATATTAATATTCATAATAGCAGCACATAAGAGAAGAATCAAACATACAATTTAAGCTCCTGAACTTATACTAATTATCAATTAGCAAACACAACACTAAAACTAATACTTCCGAAGGCAAACATAAGCTTCGGAAGATTATAAGCTTCGGAATAAAATTAGCTTCGGAAGAAAATGAGCTTCGAAAGAAAATAAGTTTCGGAAGAAAATAAACTTCGGAAAAAATAAGCTTCAGAAGAAAATAAGCTTCGGAAGAAAACTTGTACTTCTCCTTCGGAAGCAAACTTGATTTGACTTTTATATCTCACAATTAGAAACATTAGACAAGCATAAACTTCCATTAATACATAAGTACCAGTCACTTGATTTCTATTCCCAAAATTTTAGAATAAACCTAAGTGTTCACAGCACATGAATAAGGTATACAGCGGATGACTTAAGTACTAAGTGTCCATAGCGGACAACCAAAGTCCACAACGGACAGCCAAAGTCCACAGTGGGTGAACTAAACATTAAGTGTGTTCACAAAGGATGACCAAGGTTCATAGTCAATGAGTTAGACATTACGAGTGTCCACAGCGGACAGCCATAGCCCACAGCGGACAATCTAAAGTATTTAAAGGATCCACAGCGGACATGCATGCATACTTAAGTGTCTACAGTGGACCAACAATGTCCACAGCAGACGGTTTGAATTATAATCCTAAGTTTCCATAGCGGACATCCAAGCCCACAGCGGATAACTGCATTAGCACTTATGTCTGCTTACGTGAATTCTAGTCTCATACAACATCTTAAAACATAAACTTAGCTTAGATCTACAAGAAGCACACTTAGATCATCATGAACATTAGTTATCAACATTGAAATATTTAAAAATACCCATATTTTCGTAAAAGTCATCTTCACCATGGAAAAACTAGTTTGACAAGAAAACATAGTTTAATACACATATCAGCCCCAAAAAGTAGAAAAACATGTAAAAGAGGGGATCTAGAACTCACCTTAAACTGCCTTCGAGCCAAACACAACAACCGAGAGCAACCTAAAGTCCTAACACCTAAACACACGAAAACAAGCAACCTAAACACATAGAAACACATAGAAATCGGTCCAGAAGCTTGAACCCAACTGAAACCGAGAAGGAAACACCTTAAAATCTTACGTTTTTGAAGATTTCTTCTACTTTCTCACTCTAAAACCGGTGGGAGTCTTATCTCTCTCTCTAGCCGAAGGTTGAGTGCATGGGGGAGAGGGTATGGGAGACCATTTCTTTTTAAACCCCATTATAGGCCGGTTTGGCCCTTGTCACTTTTAACCCTTGCTTTTTGAAATATAATCCCTTTTGCTCCTTACTTTGCTTTTCTTTTCTTTTCTTTTCTTTTTTTAAAATTTTTGGGTGTTACAGTAGAAAAGAAAGAAAAGTAAGGGAGAAAAAGAGAGTTTATTTCAAAAAGCCTAAAAGTGTATAAGGGCCAACCAGCCTATAATGGGTTTAAAAAGAAAATGGCCGCCCATACCCTTTCCCCCATGCACTCAACCTTCGGCTAGAGAGAGAGAAAAGGCTCCCACCGGTACTAGAGTGAGAAAGTAGAAGAAATCTTTAAAAAGGTAAGATTTTAAGGTGTTTCCTTCTCGGTTTCAGTCGGGTTCAAGCGTTTGGACCGATTTCTATGTGTTTCTATGTGTTTAGTTGCTTGTTTTCATGTGTTTAGGTGTTAGAACTCTAGGTTGCTCTCGGTTTGTTGTGTTTGGCTCAAAGGCAGTTTAAGGTGAGTTCTAGATCCCCTCTTTTACATGTTTTCTACTTTTTGCGGCTAATATGTGTATTAAAACTATGTTTCTTGTCAGACTATGTTTTTCCATAGTGAAGATGACTTTTACGAAAATAAGGGTGTTTTTAAAGATTTCAGTGTTGATAACTGATGTTCATGATGATCTAAGTGTGCTTCTTGTAGATCTAAGCTAAGTTTACATTTTAAGATGTTGTTTGAGACTAGAATTCATATAAACAGGACATAAGTGTTAATGCAATTGTCTGCTGTCGGCTTGGATGTCCGCTGTGGACACTTAAGAGGATAATTCAGACCGTCTGCTGTGGACATTGTTGGTCCACTGTAGACACTTAAGTATGCATGCATGTCCGCTGTGAACATTAGCCGTCTAATATGGATCCTTTAATACTTTAGACTATCTGATGTGGGCTATGGCTGTCCGCTGTGGACACTCGTAATGTTTAACTCATCCGCAATTAACCTTAGTCATCTGCTGTGAACACACTAGTGTTTAGTTCATCCACTGTGAACTTTGGATGTCCGCTGTGGACTTTGGTTGTCGCTGTGGACACTTAGTACTTAAGTCATCGGTGTACTTAGGTTTATTTAAAATTTTGGGAATAGAAATTAAGTGACTGGTACTTTTATTTTTTAATGGAAGTTTATGCTTGTCTAATGTTTCTAATTATGAGATATAAAATTCAAATCAAGTTTGCATTATCGAAGAAGTAAAGTAAGTTTTCTTTGGAATCTCATTTTCTTCTAAAGCTTATTTTCTTCCGAAGCTTATGTTGCCTTCGGAAGTATTAGTTTTAGTGTTGTGTTTGCTAGTTGATAGTTAGCATAAGTTCAGGGGTCTTAAATTGTATGTTGACTCTTTCTTATATGCTACTATTAGGAATATTAATATTTCATGTTATGTGATTCTAATGACCGGATATCTTAAAAGTATTATATAATATAATAAGTGGTCACAAAGGAATAAAAGAAAGACAGCGTAACCTAATGAATGTTACCCCGGGCCATTATAATAAATGAAAAGCCTTGCAAGCACAATGGAATGAGATGCACACACCTTGTTGTCGTAGAGCTCAACTGATGTGTGACTGTTTCAGGATGCACATCTGGGGTCTAATCCTTATGATTGACCAATAAATAAATAGGACCTGTATTCATGAGCAGGCTTCGTGCCTAGCAGTGTGGGTCAACTGTCAGGGGTTAGCTACCACTTATAAATTGTACTGACAGGGGTTCGGTATTTTTTGCCAACCAACAATATAGGCTCTTGCTTTGTGCAATTCTAATGAATGAAAGAGAAAGATAATGAAAGAAAGAAAGATAATGAATCTCTTAACGAATGGTTATGTAGAATGATGGATGAACACCAAGTGAAGCTTTCAAATGTATATTTTCTATATTATTAAAACTAGAACTCACTCAGCAATGCTGACTTTTTATATGCATATCAGTTGGCAGGTAATGAGGTCACGAGGTTGAAGCTACTTGGAAAATAAAGGTTGGCATCCATGTTATGCAAAAATGATATTTTTGTCTCGTAATACAACTAAATGTCTTTTGAATTTGTAAGATGATGTATTTCTTGGCAAAAATTATTATAATGCATGCAATGGTTTTGTTAGCTATTTCGCTGCCATGATTTCTTACTTCCATGTATTTTAAATAGGTAAAGTGCTATAAAATGACCAGCTGTGGGGGTTTCCCGGGAACGGGGCCTACATAAACCTAAAGAGAAGGAGATAACTTCCTAATATGATAGTCATATTAATGTAAATGAGTCAAAACTTGCTAAAATTAAGGATACTAAAGAAAAATCAAAAGAATCATATGACTCTTATAGCTATTCTGATTCACATATGTCTTCATGTAAGGAAGAGATATTAATAGATCAAGCTCCTGTCTCAAAATGTAAGAAGAAAGGTTTAAACTCTCACTGTTTTTAGATGTGGAAAGGACGATATGTAATTAAACATTGCCCTGAGTATGTTAGGAGAAATGTAAATAATAGTTCATTAGGAAGTAGATTAAATCATTTTGTAAATATTTTTTTTCTGTAAAAAATCTTCTGTTCCAAGACCTAAGTTAGTCATGACTTGGGTCCCAATTTCCAAATCTTAATAATTTCTTTGTTCAAATGCCAGGATCATTCCAGAAAAGCTGCCAATACCTTCTGGCACATTGATAGCGGATGTTCAAGGCATATGACCGGGTTGAAGGACCTACTTACAAATTATCACATAATAAATAGAGGATATGTTGCATTTGCTGGAGACAAGAAGGGTGGAAAGATGATTGGTCAGAGAGAAGTCTCAAATGGCTCCTTGACTCTAGAGAAAGTGAACTATGTCCCAGAGCTTGGCATTCAATCTGTTGAGTGTATCACAAATTTGTGATAAAGACATTCCAGTGCTTGCTTGTTCTCAATAGAGTGTATTATCAAAAACATTTAGTGATCATGCGTGCTCCAAGAAAGAATGATATTATCTGCTGGATATGGGATCAAAAGAATCCACCTCCACTATGACATGTCTCCTGTCAAAAGCTTCATCTTCTCAATCCTTTTTGTGGCATAGACGATTAGGACATGTTAATTTTAAAAATATAAATAAGTTGGTTAAGAACAATCTTGTGATGGGGCTACCATTTAAAGATTTTTCAGTGGTATAAAAGTACATGGCTTGTGCTCAAGAAAACAGCACAAAAGGCCACACAAGCTCAAGCTTGAAAACACAATTTTAGAACCCCTTGAATTGTTACATACCGACTTATTTGGTCATATTAGCGTTAAATCCATTTCTAAGAAATCTTATTGTTTGGTTGTTACAGATGATTACTCAAGATACTCTTGGGTAAGATTTCTAGCACATAAGGGAGACACTGCAGAAGAGCTACAGAAGCTGATCCTCTCAAATGAAACCATCAACAAAAGGAAAATGATGCCATCTAGAGTGATAATGAAACTGAATTCAGAAAACATATCTTTGATTCTTTCTATGCGAGAAGTCAAAGTTTGGTGCACCTCTCTGATGAATGTTTCTTTATTGGCTATTCTACCTCACAAAAGGCGTATTGAGTGTACACAAAAAACATGTATTTGCAGGAATCCTTTGATGTTGATTGCAGGAATCTAATTCACCAAACACGGGGTCAGACCTGGAATGGTTTTATGACTCCAACACTGTCTTCAAATCATGCAATTTCCAGTATTTGACGATGATGTCATTCCTTAAAGCAATATGCAAATCATTCCTCCACCTGAACCTCTTCCACAACTTCTGATTAACCCTCCATCTCCACCTCCATTTGATGCTCCACCTATATGTCCTACACCTCCACCACAAACAATTCCTCCATCACAACTAATTTCCCCTTCACAACCATCACAAACCATATCTTCATCTTAATCCAATCCATTAACCCTTAACACCAACTTCAAAACCTTAAAAGATCACCCACATGATTACATCATTGGTTCCAGATGGTATGAGGACTCAGAATCAATCTAGATTGATAAGTGAATGTCTCTTTACATGTTTGTTATCTCACATTATTCCTAAAAATATCTCAGTAGCACTTCAAGACTCAAGTTGGGTTGAATCTATGAAGTTGGAGCTTCAACAGTTCAAGAAGTTGAAAGTTTGGGAGTTAGTTGATATTCCTCCAAACAAATATCCCATCGATACGAAATGGGTGTTCAGGAATAAGCCAGATGATCGAGGAGTGGTAGTAAGAAACAAGGCAAGACTGGTTGTTCTGGGATTTGCTCAGGAAGAGGGAATTGACTACACTGAAGTGTTTCCTCCAATTGCCCGCATTAAAGCTATCAGAATTTTTCTTGCTCACACTGCTCATAAGAACTTTAAAGTCTTTTAGATGGACGTGAAGTGTGCATTTCTATACGGGAACATTGATGAGGGGATTTATGTTTGTCAGCCACCAGGTTTCAAGGATCCAGATTTTCTAGAAAAAGTATATAAACTTGATAAATCTTGATATGGATTACATCAAGCTCCTCGTATCTAGTATGAAACACTGACATAGTATCTGCTTAGCAACGGTTTCTCTCGTGAAACTATAGATATGACATTATTCAAGAAGGAGGTTGATTGTGAGATTTGATTGTTCAAGTGTATGTTGATGATATTATTTTTGGGTCTACAAACAAGAAACTGTGTAGAGAATTTGAATAAGTGATGAAGGATCGCTTTGAAATGAGCATGATGGGGGAGATGTGATTTTTCTTAGGGTTGCAAGTTGAACAAAAGCCTAATGGTATTCTTATTCACCAAGAAATGTACATTCAAGAGATTCTCAAGAAGTTCAAGATGGATGATACTTCTCCAGAACTTACTCCATTCACTGCTCAAACTTGCTTGACTCCAGATGATAATAGGAAATCCGTGGATGCTCATCGCTATCGTTCTATGAGCGGATCTCTCATGTATCTCACGGCTAGCCGTCCAGATATTACATTCGCCATGTGCTACTACACCTGTTTTCAAGCCAACCCAAAAGAATCACATGAAAAAGCTATTAAACGCATCTTTCGTTACTTAAAGGGTTCTTCTCGTTTGGGTCTTTGGTATCCAAAAGGAGGGAACTTTGATTTACATGCTTATTCTGACAGTGATCATGGTGGTTACAGGATCAAAAGGATTAACCCTTAGCACAAACTTCAAAACCTTAAAAGATCACCCATATGATTATATCATTGGTTCTATTACAGATGGTGTGAGGACTCAGAGTCAATCTGGATTGATAAATGAATGTCTCTATACATGTTTCTTATCTTAATACATTAAAAAGGGGCTGAATGATAACTTTGAGTCATTTGGATATATAAATATTAAGAGAAGGAGATCCAAAAAGGACATGGATTAGGTGACTGGAAAAGGCAAAATAGTATTGATGTTGAAACCAATCAAGACAATGAATAGAGTGAAGGTACCCAATCCACATCCCCTAAGGTTGCAGAAGTTTGAAAAGTGGTTTTATGATAATAACAAGAGAGAAGAAGTGATTAGAATAAAGGATGGAGGGGAAATCAGATTATTTGTTCCTATGGAAGTATTTTCCTTTTATGATGAGGACTTGGTGGTTTTGTGTGAAAACCACATAAAAGCTGGAGCCGAAGCTGAAACAAGGACTAAAGCAAGCCTCTTCATGAGGGTTGCAAACAAGGCTTGGGGAGTTAGGGCTGAAGTCAGGGAGCTTATAGAGAAAGTACATCAAGCTGATGAATTGAGGATGGACATGCAGGAATTGACAAAGCAATTTGAAAAGGCTAGTGCACGGGGAGAGGAAGTGAGTACTGCTGGAGCTGAAAAGGAAACATCTGTTAAAGATACAGAAGAAGCTCAGATTGTAGAAGAAAGAACCGGAGCTGAATCAGAAGATCAAGCGGGTGAGGTCCAACCTAGGGGGAGCATTGATGATCTAGTATAGGTTGGACTCACCATTGTTATTATGTTTATTTTGTTTATTAATGTAATAGGTTATATGTCAGTTTACTTAGTTTGTATTTTGTATTTTGTAAGTTTTGTGCCCAGCGAAACTATAAGCGAAACTGAATTTCGCTAGTAGTCAGCGATCTAGTTCACCCGGCGAAACTGTGTTTCGTCACCGGGTGAAACTAGGTTATGGTCAAGACAGTTTCGCTGAAACTGTCAGCGAAACTACAGTCTGCTTATATATTGAAAGTTTCATTCATTGTAAGCAAGTTTGTGCAAACCCTTATAGTGAAATACTGATATTGTAATTCTATGTATGTGGCTAGAAGTCTATTGTTATCATATTTGAGCCTTTGATCCATGTTTATTGTGTGAGTTTGGAGATTATTGAAAATATTTGAAACTTGCCCTTGTGTCATTCATAGTTTTATGTTTATTCAGTGGGATTTTTTTGTTTTATAGATCATTTGCACTGATTATCGATCAAATGGAACAATGTAACACCAGGAAAATTTCAGTAGGAAAAAAAAAGAAAATAAAAATACAGGAGCAAACATGATATTAAATCAAAAGCAAGGGGTTAAAAGCGTGTAAGGGTCAAACCTGCGCATAATAGGTTCAAAAAGGTGATATGGCCGCCCATACCCCCTCTTTCATGCACTCAAACTATCGGCTAGACAGAGAGAAAGAAGCTTCGTCCGGTCCAAGAGAGAGAAATGGAAGAAATCTTCAAGAAGGTAAGATTTTAAGGTGTTTCTTCTCGGTTTAGTCGGGTTCAAGCTTCTGGACCGAGTTCTATGTGTTTCTATGTGTTTAGTTGCTTGTTTTCGTGTGTTTAGGTGCTAGAACTCCAGGTTGCTCCTGGGTTTGAGGTGTTTGGCTCGAATGCAGTTTAAGGTGAGTTCTAGATCCCCTCTTTTATATATTTTCTACTTGTTTAGGGTTGATATGTATATTACACTGATGTTTTCTGAACCAAACTATGTTTTTTCATGAAAAATATGGTTGTATACGAAAGATGTATTAAATGATTCTATGATGTTGTGTAGATGTTTGTTATGTTTTAAGTGTATGAATCTGATAGATCTATGTTAAGAATATGCTTAAGATGTTTCTTGGGACTAGAATCTGCATAAGTTGGATCGTAGGTGTTGGACTTGTTGTCCACTGTGGACACTAGTTGTCCACTGTGGACACTTGAACGCTGATAAGGTGTCCGTTGTGGACACTTAGGCATATAGACTGTCCTCTGTGGGCTTTGTATGTCCGTTGTGGGCTTTGCATGTCCGTTGTGGGCACTTAGAGAGATTATATGTCATCCGCTGTGGACATAATCTGTCCGCTGTGGACTATGGCTGTCCGTTGTGGACACTTAGAATGTTTTAAGTCATCCGATATGAACCTTAGTCGTCCGCTGAGGACATACTTAGTGTTTTACTCATGCGCTGTGGACCCTTGGCTGTTCGCAGTGGACTTTGGCTGTCCGCTATGGACACTGAGTATTTAACTCGTCCGTTGTATACTTGTTCATGCGTTGTGAACACTTAGGTTATTTCTAAAATTCTGGGTGTAGACTTTAAGTGACTGATGCATATGTTTAGTGGAGGTTTAGGCTGGTTGATGTTGTATGCTTATGGGCTGCTGTTATGTTGATTATGTTCCATATTATCTATTACGATGTGACTTTACGTGGTGTGATATGTGCTTATGTACGTAAAGTATTATTGTAATGAAAGTGAAAGATAAAGATAATGAAAAGTGGAACGTAATGAATGAGTGAATGAAATTCTTGCAAGCAAATTAAAAGGGGTTCACAACTCATTGAGGAGTGTCAACTCGACTGTGTGTCGTGTGCACACAGGGGGTCAGTCTTCGTGATTGATCGAAATGTACGAAACGTGATCCTTGTCGCTTGACCCCAAGACCGTAGTCGCTTCGTGCACAAATGATAGGGCATAGCATATGGCAGGATCTAGATAAAAGTGAAAGATAGTAATGAAAGAAAGTACGAAACGAATGATTATGAACGATGATGAAAAATAATAAATGATTATTATCAAGATGTATGTATGATGTGTGATCACGTACGAAAGTAAATGAAATGTTTTATCAAAAGTAAAGTATTTTTTTATATAAACTAGAACTCACTCAGCGTCACTGACTTTTTATATGCATATCAGTTGGCAGGTAATTGTTGATGCTGAGGAGGTTCAGGCATGGATGCATAAGCTACTGGGACGATCCGAGTCTGGCATTCTAGATTTTAGATAATGCTTGTAAATGTCAAATTTTTGTGATGCAACTATAAAAACAATGTTTTGTCATGTATTTACAAATTATGTATGAAAAGTTATATTTCTGCCCCAACGCGGCGGCGGTGGCAACCGAAGAGTCTCCCCCTCAACAGGCACAACCAAAGTGATCATCGACGAATCGCCACCGCCATGGTCAACTAAACCACCAAGAACAGCGAAATCGGCTCTAGCCACCGCTAGTTCGACTAGAAAAACCCATTCCGTCTCCGATGCACTCTTTCTATGAAGAGAATAAATACCATAAGCCAAATGCCATAAGCCTTGCGAGATCAGCAGACGACCACCACCGTACCCACCGCACCCACCGTACCGCCATCACCGGTGGTATACTGGTAGAAAGAAACCAGAGAGTTATGAAATGAGGCGTGTAGAAGACAGTGAGACATAAAAGATAATGGCACGAAAGCCGAGGCATAGTGAAATACCGAGAACACCCCAACTACTGTTCATTGAATTGCATTTTAAACATATAGAAGAATTATTTGTAATTTGTTGCTCAAAATGTAACTCTTACGAACAATACAACTCTTACGGTTATAACTTCGGTTGGTAACTTACCGTAATCGAACCTTACATAATCCGGCAGGCAAGCTTAAGTGCTAGCATTTTGAAAAGTGTTAATAAAAGTACGAGCACCCAAAATTCAAATGTGTATAAACCCGGAGGATACAACGATGAATGATGACTTGTATTTCATCCCGATCACGAGTTTGCAAGTCCACGATTGGAATCTGAATTTCAGTTCTGACGACTTCCATTGTTCTTTTCTTCCTCTCCATCACCATTCTCTTCAATCAGAAGTATGATCCGAGAGATGATCATAGGAAGATCCCCAATCCAAACATTTCTATCGTTCTTCCTCAACATCCATCCCCACGAAACCTACCTCGTTTTCTACTCCACAGTCTCTTTCTTCTTTGTAAGTTCTACATCCAGATCTCCAGTTTGATGCATTTCACCATTGCCAGTATGATTATAATCTTGTTTGATTGTTATTTGCAGGTGTTGAGTGCGTATTTTGTGGTTTTGCCTTTACGAGATGAAGGTGCTATATCATTAGGTATAGGTAACATACCAGGGCTTTTTTTGGGATCCTTGATGCTTACAGTGATTGCTGCCCCTCTTTCCACCCTCATCTTTTCTTTGCCTAATCTTCCTAAACCTAAGGTAAACTCCAAGTTTACTCATTTCTTTCCAGATGGATTCTAAGATGGATTTTGGTTAATTATGGATTTCGATATTGATTTCTAAGTTTTTTTAATCTTTAATTCTAAAAGGTATGTGTATACATAGAGTTTATTCTATAAAGTATAAACCAATGACCTGTCATTGATCATGGTTCCCTTGTTTTTTCATCCCTAATTCCTTATTTTTTTCTTCTCTTCCTCAGACACGTTTTTTGATCATGGTTCCCTTGTTTTTCATCCTTATTTTTTCTTCTATTCGTCAGCCTTGTTTTGTTATACTTTTAAACAAATCGCACATTTTAGACTGCAATTGTTGTGTTCTTTCATCTATTCTACTCGCCACACTATCCATAAGCATCAAACAACTAAACCCGTGTAATTTGAGGTTTAAGAGTTCATTATGGGACAATTTATAAACTGTAGTACTGCTAGTAAATGATATACTCTGATGGTGTATGTTACCCTGGGCTCTGTACATCATCCTGTAATTAGTTTCTGTTGAATTCCAGGCTTTGGTCTTGATATACAGATTTTTCGGTGCAAGTCTTGTGGTGTTTTTTATTTTATGGGTGATGTCTTCTCCTGAAAATACATTACCCACCTTTAAGGTAAAGATAAAATATGTTTTAAGTTGTGGCTTAAGATACTTTTTTCTTGCATTTGTACTGAATTATCTCTATATCTTTTAGGGTTTCCTCAACATGTCATCCACTATAAAAGACGAATTAAAGGTCGAAACTCAATCAACTTCTACAAAGACTGCCGACTGGGACACGCATGGATGGTTTTATATTTCTGTGAGAATAGGCTTCTTCTTATGGGTATCAGGCTGTTCTCTTTTGAACTCAGTTATAGCTTTTCAGATTTCTTCATTAATGATCACAAATTAAGAAGTAGGTGTCTGGATAACCCTTTTGAAAGTAATTATGTGATCGTTTTAAATAATTAGAATTCAGAAATTCACAATTAGATAATTAACTGTAGGAGATAGTGTTTGGGTGTGCTTTGGTTGTCTGAGGTTGTATAATCAGATGGAGTGTTTGAGAAATACTGATTACTTAAAAAAATAGTACAAAGTTTTATTAAAAGTGACATTCTTGTAAAAGAGGAGATGCATCTTGTAAGATATGGGTTAAAGTCTCGCAAATTAGATCAAAGAGGTACTTAAGTTACTACGAAGCACGGAAGCGCCTCCAGGTAAGCCGAACCCGTTTTGGGTACCTGTTCGAAACGGAAACGCATTCGAAATGCGTAGGAAACGTTTCGCGTGCGCTTTGGTTTCGCGGGGACTGCACGGGGACCTTTCCAACACGTTTCCTGTTAATTAAAGTTTTTTATATTTTTTGCCGTACCCGTATCTTGAATTTTTGATATTTGCCGTTCCCCGTACCCGTACCCGTACCGTCCCCGTACCCGTTCCGGTGCTACATAGCTTAAGTATTCTTTCTACTTTTTAATAATCAGTTTTATCCGCAGTTTGTTCAAGACTGGTTATTTGACCCTGAATAATCTTGTAAGCAAATGAAAATTTCATTTCCCAACATTAAAACTGATTATTACAATTAAAAGTCACTATAATCCATTTTTAAAACAAGGAAGTCTCTGAAGAGGTCCTAAAACTGCACAGCTTCAAAAGTAATTTTCCCCTTATCTCCAGGTTGCTTTGCTAAACCTTATAACTATATCTTCAACATGGGCAAGAGTCATTGATGTTATGGACAACGAGGTAAATGTGATCCCATGTTGCAAGTATATCTTTGCTACCAGTGGTCATGCGTGCTGTAATTCCATCATGTGTTCAGTCAGGTTCACGACTGTTTGGATTTATTGGTGCGGGTGCAACTTTCGGTCAGCTTTTTGGTTCATTGTTTGCCACAGGAATGGCCTGGTTGGGACCATGTATGTTTCTACTATTTGCTTTTGGAAAATGGTTTTTGCAGTGAATCTGGCGATTCTTTTCTCACTTATTCTAACTATCTTGGCCTCTCATCTTGCCAGATCTCCTGCTATTTGCTTCCCTAATGATGGAATTTGCTGCCCAATCATCCAAAATGATCAATAAAGATTTATCTAATTCTTCTGAAGAACTACTTCCTCTAAGGTTCTTATTTTAATTATGTGTTATCTTATGTTTCATTTCATGTAACTTAGATTCTTTAGTTTTTCTTTATTTTTTTTCCTTTGTTCTAGAAAGATTGAAGTTGATCAGTTGGATGAGATGAATGAAGTAGGCATATCTGATCACAAAGAATCTTCTCCAACATCTTCAAGTTCAACTATTGACTCTACAACACCTCGGTTCTGGGCTTTACTGGATGGATTTTGGCTTATATGGTCATCAAATTATTTGTTGTGTGTGTCACTATTCTTGTGGCTAAGTGCAGTCACCTCTTCTTTCTTCTATTTTCAGGTAAAACTAGTCTTATTTGAAGATGTGGCAAAATGGGCGGGCTGACTAACAAGTCAAAAATGATACTTTTCCTATATGTGTTTGGTTGAGATTGCCCCAGCTTGTTTTTATCCATTAAAATATGTTTTCTAATTATAAAAAAAACTAGCGTATCAAGCATGATTGCACTAGTTACATTATAAGTAATTAAAAAAATTATTAAACCAATCTAGGAGTTTTTATGCATTAAGAATACACTTCTAACGACTTTCAACCATTAGACCCATTCGACCAGTTTGCTTTTTTTACCTGATTGGCGCATTAAAGATAAAACATAACCTGAATATTGCCTTTATAAATAACTAGCTTTAGTTACCCGTGTATTACACGGAAATAGGAAAGTTAATTATTAAATAACATAAAAACATAAATAAAACCAAGTGTGTTATATATTAAATAAGACATAACAACTTTCGATTATAAGGTCACAAATAAGCCTAAACATCCTTGTAAACTACATTTGTAGTAATATTAGTAGGTTTGTCATTATCTACAGCTAAAAGTTTCAATCCATCTTTACTCTTACTTGTGATAAGACGATATAAAACTGACCATGCGTAAAAATAGGCTCTGTTAAGTACAAGCCGACTCTTGACGGAGATTGACCTTAACTTTTGTTTATTATCATAACGAAATATACAGCCAAAGAAAACTAGCTTCTTTTAGACTTAAAAGGAATCCTTTTGACAGGTCTAATCGTGAGCTAGATATTGAGTGGGTGTGAAGATATTAGTACGAAAAAATTAAGATTTGAATAATATACACGGAAAAGTTGCGTGCGATAATGAGATTAATTTCGAATTATTTTGACCATGTAATCAGATATAGGGATATAGTATTGAATCGGGTTGGATCGGGCTATGAATGTTCATAATATCTTTGATTAGTTGTTGATTATTGTTTATTTAATACTAACTTTAGTAAACACGTGTATTATACGGGTTGAAAAATAAAATATTAAATATAATAAAAATTTATGAAGTATAAAATGATATTCTAAAATAAGATATGATTAAAATTACGTATGAGTAATAACTATAAGTAATAAAATAATGATATCAACCTTTAAACTTTTTTTTCCAAAAAAGAAGTTAAACATTTTTTTTTTCAAAACAAACCGTATTAAAAATGTTATTTTTTAAAATTTCTTATTATAACTCCTAATTTTAATTATTTTTAGTTTATATAAAAATTTACTTTTAAAAAACACCAATTTTAAAATATTTTATATTTTAAAAAGGTTAGATGTTTTAGAAATATTCTTATTTTATAAAAATTTGTTTTCTCGAATAACATTAATAAAAAAACATCTTTTTTAAATTATTAAAAAAATTAATCTAAAAAATAATTAAAATCATATAATATTTCTTAATTTAAGTAATTATTTAAGAGGAGAGAGAGGCGGGAAAAACAAACTTAGGGAGTCTAGGAATGTGCCAAGTGTCCCCTTAAGTTACTTTTTTAGTATTATATATAGATTTGGTAAAGATTTCCACCTCTTTTCTATTTATTTTCTGGTTGTTATGTTTGTGATGTCTATTTTTGTGTTCATGCTGATTTATTTTGTAATCTTCAACTGCAGAAAGTAACAGTGATTGCCTCAACTGTTACAACCCCTGCTGGAAGAAGACGGTTATTTGCACAGATCAATAGTTTCATTGCTCTTTTTATTTTAGCTGGACAGCTTACTTTAACGGTATCCCATCTATGAAATTTAGTTCTCTGGATAGAATTCTTCCAAGTTAACATATATATTGCTCCTACAGCATATTATCATGTTGTTTTTATTATTATCATTACTACAACAACAACTACTACTACTACTATTATTACTACAACTATTATTGTTACGAGTACTACTACTAGTTTTGTTGATGTCCTTTGTGTTATAATGAGAAAAAAAGAATAATAGTTGAAGTTAGCAAGAACAAGGGAATATGGACAAATTTGGAACTGTAAATGCGACATTGGAATTGTACATGACACCTACTGTCCAAAATCACTCACCCTTCCACAGTTTTCTTATTCTTTTACAAATGCTAAAAGAATGGTGATTTGTTTGCAACGAACCACAAACACAATTAACCGACATAGCCAAACCAGAGCAAAACTGGTTGTGTTTTTGACTGACTATTTTACAAAGCCAAAAAAAGGATTGATCCCGTTTGTTGGGTCTAAGCCACAAACGTAGACACAAGATGAAGAAATGGTAATTGTTGATCCCAAGCCAAAAGTTTTGGTCAGTAACCAAATTAACTGCAAGCTAAAACTGACTTAAATAAACCAGGTTGAACTAAAACAGAACATTTTCAAAATCCTAAAAAATCTAACTTTTCAGTTTGGTTTCAGTTTGTGCAAAATCTGTCCAAAACCAGATGGTGCTCACCTTAACGATATTCTGTAACTGTAATGTTCCTGTTTTTGTACTCGCATGCAGGGGCGGATTCTTACCATGGCTGGGATTACTACAGCTCTTTGCTCTGCGCCATTCACTGCCTTCCTGAACTCAATGGCAATTGCTGTTTGGCCTACTTATATAACAGTTGCTATCTCAGAAACCATTCGAAAGGTTTATCTATTTCCTTCTAGCTATATAATTGTGCAATTCATTTCAAGTTGAATGTGAAATGGTCAAATGGGAACCTACAACTTCCCTTGCAAAAAGTTAGATCTGGCAAAGAGGGCAAAGTGGATAACAAGTTAAAAGTTATACTGGTCCGGGTGTGTACACTTTGGTATGATTACATAAAACTATATTAACCGAACTTTTGTTAAATGTTAGGTTGACACTTTTTATACTTTTTACTTTATTTTTTAAATAATAACTTTGTTTGGTATGTTACATAAAACAATATTAACCGAGCATTTATAATTAAACCATTTTGGAAACTTTTTGCAACCCTTTGGATGGCATTTGACGTGCATGCTCTTTAGTTTAATTATTTAGCTCAACCTCTTGGACAAAAACATTACCAAGATCAACCCTTCTATGTTTTTACGGGTCAAAATGGTCACCACTACTGAAAATGAATGAGTTTCTATTAGCCCTTGCTTCAATGAGAACTGAGAACTGTTAATGCATGTATAACTGTTAGTTTAATCTTGACTTAGTTTAATTATTTAGGAGTTTAATTAATTTAAGTAATTTCAGTTTAGTTTAGTAATTGTTAAGTTTATTTTGATTGAGTCAAGTATGTTAGTGGTAGATCATGGTAGTATGGAGATCATGGGTTAGTGGTTTATGCATGTATTGGGTCTATTTAAGTGGGTCTTATGTTCAATGAAAGTAGTAGCAACATTCAATCGAGAATTCTATCTTTTCTGTTTTATATTTCTTTGTTAATCAATCTGCGAATCAAGGCTGTAATCCAACATTTGGTATCAGAGCCTAGGGGGCTCATACCATGTTCGATTGTAGAGAGAAAGCAGAAGACCAGTGATCTCATGTGACGAGATCGCAAGAAAGGAAAGAAGAAAGAAAGAGGCTGATTGAAATCAGCAAAGAAAGAAGAAAGAAAGAAGGCAGCGCTGCGAGGAAGAAGAAAGAAAGAACCAGCGTTACAGTGCAAGAAAGAAAGAGTAGAGAAAGAAATCAACCGAAAGAAGAAAGGAAGAAATCGACCGTGTCGATTCATAGAAAGAAAGTGAAGAATGGCGATGGTGCAAGCAAAAGAAGCAGGTTCGTTGACTTACCAAGTTCCGACTTTAACCGCAACCAATTATCCGGTATGGGCTATCAAAGTCAAGTCCATCTTGGATGCGCATGGGTTGTTGGAGACGATTGAACCAAGGACTCTTGGGGAAGAACCGGATGCTAAGAAATCGAAACAAGCTTTAGCATTTTTGCTTCAAGCAATACCGGAAGAGATAGTGATGCAAATGTCAAGTCATGCGGATCCGAAGAAAGTGTGGGATGGTTTGAAAATACGGTACTTGGGTGTAGATCGGGTAAGGACGGCTCGAATTGCAACATTGAGAAGAGAGATTGAAAGCTTGCGGATGAAGGAAGGAGAGCTAGTTGATGACTGTGCTGCTAAGTTGAGCGGAATGGCTTCAAAGTTGAGGAGTCTCGGGCATGAGATTGAGGAAGAAGAAATGGTGAGAAGAATACTAGATGCAATGCCGAAGTCGTTTCTTCAAATTGTAGCCTCAATCGAACAGTGTTTCGGGTTGGATACGATGCTTTTTGATGAAGCGGTTGGAAGGCTCAAGGCGTATGAAGAAAGACTAAAGAGTCATGGTGAGAAAGAAGGGGAACAAGGGCAGCTTTTGATGGCCGAACAAAAGTACGGTGAAAGTAGCGGAGGAGGAAGAGGCCGTGGAAGAGGCTACGGTAGAGGTGAAAGAGGTCGAGGAAGAGGTACGGGTCGAGGTGGTGATAAAAGCGGGTTTCGGTGCTTTGAATGTGGAGAATTTGGGCATTTTGCATATGAGTGCACTAAATGGAAAGAGAAGGATAAAGAAGCTAATTTAATTCAAGAGGAAGAACCAACACTTCTTTGAAAAAAAGGGGTCAAGATTAAGGGGGTGAATGTTAGTTTAATCTTGACTTAGTTTAATTATTTATGAGTTTAATTAATTTAAGTAATTTCAGTTTAGTTTAGTAATTGTTAAGTTTATTTTGATTGAGTCAAGTATGTTAGTGGTAGATCATGGTAGTATGGAGATCATGGGTTAGTGGTTTATGCATGTATTGGGTCTATTTAAGTGGGTCTTATGTTCAATGAAAGTAGTAGCAACATTCAATCGAGAATTCTATCTTTTCTGTTTTATATTTCTTTGTTAATCAATCTGCGAATCAAGTCTGTAATCCTACAATAACACATGCAAAGAAGTGCCTGGATCCTGAATAAAGGAACTCATTTGCGGACAATGAACCATAGGTTTTTTAAAATTCTTTTCATAGACTCAAATTTGAATATCAGGCTTAGTACCCCCTTGTTTGGAGTCTATATAGATTTCTTTCTTAACTTAATCCCTAATTCTTTTAAAGCTTCCTATATATTTCATATAGATGGAGCAAGACTTTAAGAATGTAAATTATCAATTTGCAGGTTGTCACCTATGTTGTGACGAGGCCAGGACGAGAGTTACTTTTTACCGTTGTCTCACAAGATGAGAAATACAAAGCAAAGGTACCCACCCATCCCCAACACCACCACCAAAGCTAATTATCACACCCGTCTAATTTAAAGTTGGAAAAATGGGTGAATCAGAGGGATTGGACAAATTAAAACAATTGGTACTGGTCGAATGTCAATATGGGTCAAGTTGGTTGACCATAAAACTTTTTTTTTTGTCTAAAACATTTTTTTTCTTTTAATTATTTAATAAATAACTAGTGTATCCAATAGCATGATGGAAATTATATTATTCATTGCTAATCTAATTTTTCTTAGTAGAGTAATTAATTTGTTAGATAATCTGAAACTGACATGTTTTGTTTTTCGCTAAATCATCTGATTACACTTGTCTGACCTGTTAAAATTAACCTAACCTGGAATTGACTTATTAATATATGGGTCAAAACGGTCACCTCTATTCAAATGGCATATTGACATATTGTTTCCTCACAATATACGTATTTTGTATAGGTATGCATAGATGTTCTTGTCCAAAGGTTTGGAGATGCTACTGCTGCGGGGATGTACAAATTACTTCATAGTACACTTGATGGCAAAACAACCCACATTTCTCTTTATAGTTTGCCAGTATGCATATTCCATCACTTGAAACTTTATTATGTTCTCAATTAAAAAAAATGCAACAAAACTCAATACGCATATTTTTTCAATTGTCATAGGTCTGCATCTTATGGGTCATTACAGGATTCTACTTGGGACACCGGCAAACACAACTTGCAAAGTCCCAAAATCTCCCATCCTCGTAAAGCTTTGTCTTGTTTATCAGGACAATTGTCATATTGTTTCATAGCTTTCATGATTCAGATGATTGAATCTCAACATAACATAACAATACTCAGAATTCGATTAGTTAGGTTATCATATAAAATTATGCAAAGAATCGCCTCTCACACACATCGACATATATATGTATGTATTCATGAGTGTGTATGATCCGTTCAATCCCAAACCAATTATAAGTAGAGAACTGTTTAATTACTTGTACGTAAGGCCGCCTAGATATAGTAAAAGAAAAAGAGAGCTGGCTATGTGGTTCCAAAACTACTTCATGTATCACTTTCTGCAAGAGATACAAATATTTATGCGATTTTCATAATTGATGTATATATATTTGTTGTGTATCACACTTCACACTTTTTAATATTAATATTTTATGCATCACCTATTTATACACGCACACACTACTTATTCATTGGGTATATTTTTTATACAGGAAATTACATATATCCTTTCTCAAACATAATTTTTCAATGCTAAAGTACAATGCTCTTTAAGCTTAATTTGAGAAAATATGTAATTTTACGAGTCTAGAGGGACATATATGTAATTACTCATATTTTAAAAAATCCTTGTATCTTTAAATATTTTTTCTTATAATTAATCAGTAATATAAGCATAGATGTAATGATTATCACTTTTTCTGATGAGTTTGGGTCCATCTTTGTGTAATTAAAGAACAATGAAAAAAGACAAAAATTAGGATTTTCGTTCAAGTTATTTAACTTCCATTACAACTTTTCAAGTTACAACTTTTCAAGTTTCACTGATGGTGTTTTCTTTTGGTGGTTATTATTTGTTTTCTTTATATTTAAGGTTTGACCGTTTGGGATGTTACAAAGAATTAAAAGAACTAGAGGCGTTCAAGTTTGTGAGTTGCGTGAAATATGATTTTTTTATTACGTGTGTTTAGTTTGTTGTAGCCAAGTAATATTATTTTTACTGTGGAAAAGCTTCTTGTGCTACATGATGCAGAGTGCGTGCGACATATTTAAACATTCAAAAACATAAGTTTTAGCTTCTAAGTGTGCTGTTGCATCTTCAAAAGGGTTAATCTATGTAGTGCCAGGCATTTTTCTGCCGTGCATTTACATTTTCTAGAATGGCAAAAGATATCAACAGTGATTTCCAGCTTGAGGGTGCTTAACTTCTCAGGCAGCTTTAAAAGTGACAGCATACATCCTACTAGTTGTTCTTAGATTTCTTTCCTACTGCTGTGTCTAAGGATACATACATGGACATCAAACGTAATCATTTTATCGTGACGATGACTATAGTTTACATTTTGGTGTGTGGTTACCTTCTCGTTGAAATAGAGCTCTTTTTGATGTTACTTGTGCTTGTGCTTTGTGTTGTTAATAGTGGTGGTGGGTTTTTGGGTACTGGGGTGCTTATTGATAGTGCGTCTGCTCCGTTGTTTTCTATCATGCTAATTGAACGACTCCGGTCTTGTTATTTTTTAGAGCTTGGATGTGAACACTATTTTTTTGAGCTTGGATGTGGAACACTGCTTGGTTGTCTATTTTGATTGTAGTGTAGTGTTTGGTTCTAGTCTTGTAAACATTTCTGTGCATGTTATTCCAAGCAAAATTTTTGCAGCTTGATCAAATAGTATTATCAGAATGCTCCCAATACCATTAGAGATTGTGGCTATGATTCGGTATCAGAATGCTCCCAATACCATTAGAGATTGTGGCTATGATTCGGTATCTGCAATATGTTGTTTGTTAGTTATGTGTTTAATTTAAATTGTTTAATGTTGATAATATGCTTACATCTCGTTGGGGGAGTTGTAGTTTCCATGCTTTGGACAAATCTAGATATTTTTAGCTTTTAGTATGGACTATTTGTAATTTGGACAACCATTGTAGTGCTGTTTGCTATTTTGCGGGTATATGTTTGTGACAACCCTGATTTTTAACCTAAAATATTCTTTTTTGAAAACTTATACTACTCACATATCATAATTGCTTTGACTTATCAAAATGATATGGGGCTTAAGCTGAACATCTTAATAGGCTTAGGATTAATAAGACTTTAATGGGCATTGGCCCACGAAACAATATGGGCTTGTCCAACTAGATAAAAACAATACATAAAAACTCAACATCAATAAACCTAAAATAAAACAACATGGTCAATTAAATAACAATCATAACAAAACGAACTCGTAAACTTATGAAGTTAATATCATTCAATAGATTACCAACTTACAAACGTAATTACATGAAATGCTAAATATACATAAAATAAAAATGGTATTGATTTAGTAAAAATCATGAAATCATTATTAAAATATAAAAATTACTAACTATAATTATATGTATATTCATAGATACTCAAAAACATTAACTTAATTAAAGATCACCAAAAATACTTACATGTAATTGAATTTAAGAATTATTGCATAGAATATATTATATTTCAAGACTCAAACTTTTATAAAACAAGCCAAGTATATTATATATAAAAAAACTAATAAATTTATAAAAGTCTTGTATGATCAAATCACCTATAAAACTAACTAACGCATATCAAACCTCCCTATGCAAATTCTTGGTAACATGCAAAAATAAACAAAAAAATCATATCAAATATCTACAATTAGAATAGGACAAAACTTAGATACATGCACCTACATATACACATATACGACACACACACATGCACACCATATTCAAGCATATATATACATACAACATATACATACACACACACACACTCTATTGACATATGATTACACACATGCATATTTTATAGACTCTTTGCATTAAATATCACTAAACTTATGAAATCCTAGCTATTAAATTTTATTAAAATATTTAACAAAAAAAATAAATGAATATGGTATAAGACAACTAATATGCATGCATGCAAATATATGTATATCCACTATACCCATACATATATATACATTCACAGCACACACATACTTATCCACACACATACATACATACATACATACATACATACATACATACATACATACATACATACATACATACATACATACATACATACATACATACATACATACATACATACATACATACATACATACATACGCGCGTACGCGCGTACACACACACGTATGTACGTACGTACGTACACACACATGTACACACACACACGCACGCACGCACGCACGCGCGCGCGCCCGCACGCCTACGCGCTCACACACACACGACAAGGACTGATGAAATGGGCTTATCATCATCAGAAGTAGTGGAGTAAGAGTTAGGAGATGCAGGAGGCTCAGCCAACACATGAGAAGACCTCTGAACAACTTTTTTGGTTCTTGTTTGCAGTCTTTCCTATTGCTCTCTAACTATTCATACTTTGGGATCTCACCAGCTACAACCCTCTTCTTGATTCCTCTAATGTTCATAAGAGTAGACATACTCATTGGTCCTACTTGTTTGCTAGAAAAGCCATAGTATTTTAAAAACATCTTCATTTGTTGCTTATTTCTAGTCTCTCGTCTGACTTTCTCTGCTTGTTTCCTCTTTCATTCATCTCTCTTCCTTCTAGCCAGCTCTATTGATTTCTCCATTTCGGCAATAGTTACGTCTATCAGCTTTGATTTCATCTCAGCAAGACTCCATTCTATGACCTTATCAAAGATGAATCCTTTCAACTCAAGTTATCTTGCAAGGAGACATCTTTCTTAATCTTTCTCCTTCTTTTTCTAAGAGGAGGCCATTTGTGTGGATTCAGAAGTTGTGCACACATGAGCTTGCTGAGTGGTTCCCCTTTGAGTGCTTTCGACAGTTTGCCTAAATGACTTAGATGGCACTTTCTTGACAACCTTGGTCTTTGGTTTAGATGGAGCTATTGGTTTTGATTTGGTAGTTTCTCCAACAGGGTTTATCCTTTTCCTTGCAGCTCTAGCTTCTTTTGCACACTAAATTAAGGCAGTGATGTTTTTCTTTATAGAAGATTTTTGAGCTCTACCAACATACAACTCTATAACTTCATTATCAACCTTCTACGGGAACATCTCCATCCTTTTTTTCATTAGGAATTGGACCTTCGTTCCTAAGACTTATTCTCAACTTCTTCTTTAGTAATCATAGTCTCTTACCTTTGTCTAAGGTAGAGATTGTAGTAGGTCTAACTATTGAAGGTACAGTAGGTACACCTGATGCCTCAATAGCTGACTTGGGATCATCAGTAGTTGTCTGAACTCTCTCAACATCCTATATGACTTGTGGGCCATCTGTTTCCATATTCACCTCGGAGCTAACTAGGGTTTTAGTTTCAACGTTCGGTTGACCAAATATCAACTCAGCTGATTTCGTGATTGTAGCATGACATATTGGTCATGTTAGTCACCAATAAACTATTAAGGTAAGTTTGTGGGTTGTCCAAATGGCATGACACCCAAATTACCTTGGGGCATATGTGTGCTTATACGGATTTGATCTAGGTAGGATGGCTTTACTCCAGGAATTGTCCATTCTACTATATTGATGTTGAACTTCGAGTGGCATACATGTTATCACACACTACCTTCAAATTGTTATGGTTAATGAGAATCAGTTTGTTATGCAATGTGCTTACATGTACTTTTATTCATCAGATGTCAAGTTTGGAGTTTTGATCATGACTTGTCACAACGTAGTTGTTTATGTGTTTTAGCTCGTGATGCAGGTTATGCATGAATCAATTTAGGTTTTGATTAAACATGCCTGTGGTAGCATAATCGATTGGTGTTTTCTAACTTAAACACAATGGTCTTGTTGAGTTATGTTACAATCTTAGTTCAGCCTAGTAATTGTGATCTTGAATGTTTTAATCTCCATGTTTGTGATACAAGAAGTCACACTTGTGGATTGGGGTGTGATAATAGGATCTCAAGATTCACTCCTTCAATATGCGATGGGCAGATACCTAAATGTTTTCAGACTCTTAACATGAAGATATATGTCAAAACTATGGATCCCGAGAAGCATGTTGTACAATACAGGGAAAGAATAGAAATCATCAACATCTCTTTACATCTTAAAAAAGCCTACTTGTTCAAAGGCTTTGGATGAACCCTGACAAGATCTGCTTTGAAATGGTACTAAGTGTCCCTCCTTGCTCTATTACTTCATTTGCTCATTTCGTTAAATTATTTGATTATAATTTTTCATGCAATAGAAGATTTGAAAAACTAACTAATGATCTTTATATGGTAACATAAAATTCTGATGAGTCGCTTAGGGATTATATTAGCAGTTTTGGTAGGGAATCCTAGGATATCCCAAATCTTGACGTCACCACTACAGTTCAAGCATTTAAAATGGGGATGAAAAGGGATATTCTGTTTGATGATGACATCATACTAAACCCATTTAGGAACTTATATATAAGAGTTATACTTAGAGGCTGATGCAACCAAAGTTCTCTCAGCATGCACAACTGAAGTACAAAGGAAGTTACTTCGGAAGATTTGATACAAATCAATAAAATTCACTAAGTATCAAATCTTCCAAAGCCAAAAGGCCATTTCTTCCGAAGCCAGAGATGAAGTCTTTCGAAGCATCAAGATAAAGTCTTCCAAAGCCAAGAGACTAATTGTTGGGTCTGAAAAGGATAGTTTATATTATCAACACAGTCAAAGTCAACAAATGTCAACGTTACTGTCAAAGTCATCAGAAAAGTCAAACAGACACGTTCGAGATGAAGAACCGAGATGAGACGTTGAAGGTATAAATGACTAGGAGTTTATTGTTAATAAATATATTTTGTGTCAACAAAATATATTTATTTATGTTTAAGTCATTTTTATGTTTTAATGATAGTCTAGGGGGCTAATTGTCATTAAGTCTAATTGTCATTAGACTATATATAGCTAGAGTCATTAGTGTGTTTAGTAAGCTTGAATGAGCCATTAATTGAGGGTCTTTTCACATTTGTAGTATCTTTAACAATCAATACAGATCAAACAAGGATTTATTGAGTGTTCTTAAGGTGTTCATCATTGTTCATCAATATTTTATTGTGTTTGATCTATATTTTACACAAATATCATTGATATTTGTGTTTTCAGTGGGATTTGTTTGTGTTTATTAATCAATTGCACTGTTATATCGATCGAGAGGACCAACAATTTGGTATCAGAGCCATTGTGCTCTTGATTATTTGAGTTTTGTTTGTTTTTCTAGTTCTAAGTCACTGTTCCATTCATTTTCGATCTGATCTGAGTGTTTTTGATATGGAAATTGATTGAGGATTGCTCGATTTTGGTGTGGGAAGCTATAGGAATCATCAGATCTCAAATCCATTGAGATTTGGATGAGTTTGAGCAGATTTCATGCTGAAAAAGGCTGTCCAGATACGTCGCGAATTTACAGCTCGTCCAGTGAAACTACAGCATCTTCCAGCGAAACTACATAGTTTCGCCTGGCGAAACTAGGGATCTGTCAGCGAAACTAAGCTGTTCTTGGTTTTTTGGATCTGGTTTCATTGATCCAGTGAAAGTACATGTGTTGAACGAAAGTTCATAGTGTTTGTGTGCCAATCCCAGCGAAATTGCTGCCAAATTGTTCTCTGAACGAAAGTTCAACTAGTTTCGGGCGAAACTACCCTGCGAAACTAGCATCAGCTTGCCACTGCTGGGCGAAACTACCCAAGTTTCTTAGAAACCATTTAGTTGACATTAAAAGTATTTTTTTTTCGGGGGGAATATCATTCAAAATTTTTGGAAAAATAATTTTAGTTTTGGGTGTTAAAGTGAATTTTAATATTTTTAAAGAAAATGTCGTTTTCTGCCGATTTCGAATCAGACAACGCCAAAATGGCACAAAGTCGGTTTGATTCTTTTGCAGCCATGAAAGATGAAAAGATATCTGATGTTGTTGATTGATTTTTGATGGTGGCAAACAGCCTTAAGAAGTATGATGACCAGCTGGGAAACCATGAACAAGTCACAAAACTTTTGGACTCTCTTCCTCCACAGTGGAGTCCACAAGTTAGGTTGTTAAAACACAATAGAAATTTTGCTGACTACAAACTCATGGAAGTTATCAACAAGTTGAAGTCATTTGATTTGGATATGAAAAGAAAAGAGTACAGTCAATTCATGTATGGTGGTGTATCTTCAAGTGTTGAGATCAAAGAAACTAAAGAAGAAGTCAACCATGTATTGATGGCTGAGGTGGTAAACAGTGATGAGAATTATGTTGAGGATTTTGATCCTTTTAAAGAACTCAGCTGTGATACTCAAGGTGAGAGTGTTGGTTTGCTGGTGTAAAATTCAGAAGCTACAGGATAGTGAAATAGATGAAGTGAAGCAGGAGGTTCAGGATAAAGGAAATCCAGAGGGAGATGAAGCTAAGGAAGCTAAGAAGAGAGCTGCTAAGGAGGAAGAGTACATAAAGAACACTCCCATATGTCAATGTGAAAAAGCCCTAGCTGCTGAAAAGATAGTTATGGGACTCCCCTATGAGATAGTTCAAGACATGTGTTCTCCTCCCTGCAAAATTCGTTTATTCGGGGTTTATAAAGCTAACAGATGAATGTTAGAAAACGAAAAAGAATTAAAACGAAAAAACAAAGAACTTAAAATCAATGAGTCCAAATATTTTATTAAACTAAGAGAAGCTTTAAAAGAAAATGATCTTTTAAAAAGAAATCTTTTACAAAAGAATGTCGAGATTAATGTTTTGAGCGAACGAGTCACATTAGCAGAATTTGAGACTAGCAAGCTTAAAACTAAAGTTGATAAATGGACGATATCAGGGATGAAGCAGGAAGAACTATTCTCTAAGCAAAGGGGAGCTAGAATCAAAATGGGTGTGGGATGTGGTGAAACTTCATATGTTTATCCTCCTCCTAGCACTTACTGTTACTCTCCTATGCCTCAACCTCATCCATCTAATGATTTAATTGAAGCTGCAGATACTAATAGTTTACATGCAGGTTTAAGCAGCGTTAATCACAAAGAGGTTCGAGATGAATATGATTTTCCTGTAGGTTTGGGGCTCATCAAGCAAGGATCTGATCTGCAAAATGATAATTCCACCTCTGATGCTTCAAAACCAGTATCAGTTGTTTCCAGTAACTTCTTTAACAAATTCAAGACAGGTAACATCCCTTCATTTGTTCCTGTCAAGTTTGTCAAAGAAGGAACAACTGTGGAATCATCAAGCAATCAGAACTCAACAACACAAACCGACACAACAAGAGTCATCAAACAAGATCCATTGGAAGCTGAGTTGTGTATACAGGACTGGACAAGTTTTGATGATGAACCAGTGATCATCAAGTCACCTGAAGTTATCAAGTGTCAAAAGCTTCCAACAGTTGAATCAAGACCTATACGGATCTCATCTCCAACTGCTAAGCAAATCAGCAGTTCCTCCAAAGCTCAGCAGAAACACTCACCATCTTCATCTGCTATCCATCAAGCTCGCCATAAATCTGCCTCCAAGTCTACCAAATCACCAGTCATACAAAAGTGTACCAAGAAGAATGTTCAGATCTCAGCTCCCGGAACATCACAAATCAAATCACAGCCCAGTTCGAAATCCACATTGACAAAGCCTCAAAAGGTTCAATTTCCATATATCCAAAAGAAGAAGCATCAAGGTTGTCAACAAGCTGCATTAACCTCAAAGCAGGCTCCACCCTCTCCTACTATCCATAGGACTACAAAGAACCAAAAGCCTTTCAAGGCTTGCTTTAGATGTGGAAAGGAAGGTCATATGCTAAAGAAGTGCCCTCAGGTTCAAAGGCAAGCTTCGGGAGGTAAAGATAACACAGGTTGCTTCTCGGGTTCAAAAGGTAAAAAGCACATATCTTTGAATGGTTGGATGAAGAACAATCTATCCAAACCTTCTCATATGAAGCCGGTTTCACATGATTCAAAGATGAAAAAGACCAATGTTTCAAAATTAAAATCTCTTCCTTCGGGTCTTAAACAAAAAATGATTTCCAAATTCAATTCTTTCAAATCAAAAGTAATTGAACAGAAACAAATTTGGAAAGTAAAACAAAACGAAAATGATAAAAAAATAAATGATTTTTCAAAAGAGTGTGTGCTTAAACAGGTTACATACACTGATGAAAAAGGAACTCCCAAGACCACGATGGCCTGGGTCCTCCTCTCTAACTAATCTGTTTATGAGTGCAGGAACAATTCAGGAGGCTTATCAGTAATCCGGTTTACTGACTGGGATTGTTCCTAATTCAAATTTGAGGCGGAACAAACAGGTTATGGTATCTCATCCATATTTTGGATTCTTATCTACCATTCACAATCACTGCATTTTTCTTGTTACTTCATTTCTCATGTTTTTGCTAGTATAAGTTGGAAGACTTTCTTTAGTAAAATTCTTTTTTCAATTCCGTTTATTATATACTTAAAAAAAAATTAAAAAAAATTAAAAAAAGAGGATTTTTTTTTTGTTTCATGGCAGTTAAAAAGAAATTTCAGGGGAGAATAAAAAATTTTCACGGGAACTAAGAACTTGATTTGGGATGACTGAGAATGAAGTATGTCTTCTTGGTATGCTTATTTGCATGACTTGTACTTTGTGAGAAACGATAGTAACTGATGAAGATGTGTGTATCACTTAATATTCTAAAATCTGAAAAAGACAGTTTCATTATATGATATGCTTGGTAGACTCAGCCTGAAAACGAAGTAAATAGTGATTCTGTGGCCTAACTAAAGCTTTAGAACTCGGTGATAAGGATTATTCTCCTGACATTTCGGCTTGCACAAAGTTCTAAGTCTTGTCAAAAATGGGTTGAGAGTATCTGACTTCTGCTTTGATTACTTCTAAATGAAACCGTTAGTCCATGATTTTTATGTTATTAAATAGATGTAATTTATTATTATTTGGTAATTAAATGATTTAAACAAGAATTTTAGTGATTAACACTATTAATAAATGTATACTTTTATTATCAAAAGGGTTATTAAAAATAGTAAATTTGTAATATTAAAAGATTAATATATTTTATAATTACAATGGGTGCACATTTTAAATATGTACATATTCATCTTTTTCTTTTCTTTTAAATATACATGAATTTGTAAATATATATAAAAGAAGGATTTACTAAATTAAAATTCTTTTGGAAATTTAAAAGAGACTAATGTAATTATAAATTAAAATTTAATACCAAATTTATATTTTGTAACTCTTTTTATAATTTTTAAAATAAAATTATAGGAGTTTATTAATTAAATTTCTAAGAAATTTAAAAGAATTAGTTTTATATAATTTCTAATTTGGAAAATGATTTTTATTGGATAAACAATAATATTAAAATGTTTTCTGCCTTTGAAAATTAAAGAAAACACCTTTTAAAAATAAAAGCTGGGACTCGGGTTCGAACCCGGGTCCCTATCTTCAACTCCCCACACTTGAACCGCTGGGCCAAGGCCCTGGTCTGTGTTAAACTTTAGAAATGGAGTTTAAAAGCTGTAACCCTGAAGCAAAAATTCAATTCACATGAACCCTAGATTCAAATTCAATAAATCGAACCGCAATCAAATGGGAACAATGAAATTAACTATGGGGCTTTGCATCCCCATGACTAATCGTGTATGATGATGTTTTAACTCACTTGAAATGGTTGAGAAATCAGCAATTTCGAATCCGAGTTAAACCGCGACTGGACTAGCTTCAATTCGAGTGGGAAATGTTGATTATAATCAAATTCAAAGTACCAGAGGCTTCCACTGATGTATAAGATCAAAAGCCCTCTGTCAGTTGTTGCTTATAATGCTCGGAAGTCGGAGTTCGATTAGGTTGCAGCTCCGATGAGTTCACTGTGGTAATTTGGAAGTTTGAATGTGTTTCAGACGAAATTAGGAGTGTGTGAAGCTTTGTAACACTCATATGATGATTAACCCTTGTTGTAAACACATGATTAGTTCCGTTTCATGTTGATTAATGTTGTTGTTCTTAATGGGTTTCAGTTTCAATTGAAAGGATTGAAAACAGGCGATTAATGTCAAATTAAAGTTGTTGTAATGTTGGAAACTGTTGTGCGATTGTAATGGGGTGGTTTATTGGAGTTTAAGTCGATCGCCAGAGCTCGGCCGGGGTGTTCTCCGGAAAACGTGGCGACAGGGGGAAGAATTTGGGTTTTTAAACATTTTACACTTTGGCCCCTGTACTTTATATTTTATCTATTTAAAACCAAAGTTTCAGTTTTAGTTTTAAACAATTTACAACTTTAGTCCCTGTGGTTCTAAACTTTGTTATTTTTTGCGCAAAGCTATTTAATTTCAAGATTTAACACTTATTATGCTTATTATTATTATTATTTTTATTTTCATTATCATTGTTATCTTTATTAATTATTTTCATTTATTATTATTATTGTTGTTATTATTATTATTATTTATCTAATTATTAAATTACATCCAAGTTATAATGATTTTCCAAGAAATTACAATTAAGTCCCCGTACATGCATTAATAACAAAACGAATCCTTACAAGAGGTAACGACGTTAATCAAACGTTAAATAAAATAAAAAAAATACGAGAGTTCACAGTCTCCCCAACTTTAAGGGATTTCGTCCCGAAATTAAAGACAAGACTAAACGAAAGGATAGGGATATTCTTCTTCATGTGATCCTCACGTTCCCAGGTGAACTCAACTCCACGTTTGTTTTCCCAACGAATTTTGATGATCGGTGTGGTAGATGTTCAGGTCTTCTTCAGTGTTCGGTCCATGATCTCAACAGGTTTCTTAACAAAATGCAAGGATTCGTCAATTTGGATTTCCTCCAAAAGAGGCGAGAAAAAGAATCATCATTGACAAGATAAATTTCTGAGATTTGACGCATGAAACGTTGGATAAACAATGCCGAGTTCTTAGGGCGGTTTAAGCTTATAAGCCACTTTCTCAATTCAAGCAAGCATTTTGAGTGAACTTACATAATGAGATGATATCATGATGCTGATGAAAAGACCTGTAATCGTATAAAAGTTTGATCAATGGAAATTGAGAATCCCAATAGCTACTAAATAAAATGACACAAGCTCAATGCATATCGTAAAAGGTTGTATCGTTCTTTCCGCTTCAGTAGGCGAATGACGAATTGTACTAAGATTGCCTTGTATTTTCGAAGACGATTTAAAGCTTCGGCTAGAACGAAAGATAAGTAGACCATCCCGATCAAAGATTTTTAAGACACACCTCGGTGGCTGACTTATTTCGTTAGTGTAGATACGAGTCAATTTCTCGACTCGATATTCCTCAAGAATCGATATGACTTGCACCGGTTTAGTCATTCGATCAATGATGAACCAAATGTTATTATGATGTATAGAAATGAGAGGCAAATTGGTGATGAACTCCATCGATAAATGTCTTCTTTTACACATAGAAACTTCAAGTTAAACAAAAGATTCATAGAAATACAGATGTTTGGCTTTGACTTTTGAGCAGGTGAGGCACTTGGACATATACCAAGCTATGCCTTCTTTTCCTGTATGCCAAACCATGAATACTAATTGGGAAAATTCATGAACCTTTTTATCTGCATCGAGATGAATGTAATAACGAGTCTTGTAAGTCATAATCATGATAGAGATTTAGAGATTAAGATGATTAGGAATTCAAAGACGATCCAAGAAGTGATGTAAACAATAGGAATTGCATTTTTAGTTATGGTTAAAAGATAAAACAAAGATGTCGTTCATGATCGGATTAAAATTTAAATAATTCAGAATATAGTCCTTCATGATCGGATAACTTTATCTTGTATGAAAGATTGTTTTAGGAGTGTTATCATCTTGCAATTAAGTTTGATGATAACCCGACTGAAGATCGATAAGCAAGAAATAAAAGGTTCCATAAAGCTAGATCAGACGACAAATTGAAACATAAAGGCATGAGAAGTTTCGATTAAGATTTAAATGTTCCAGTCTTGGAACTAAGATTATCCTAAGGTGGTCAGGACGTCCTTTGAGTTCAGGAATCATGCTTTGACTTGATAGGTTGGAATACTATCGCCGATAAATCAGGTAACGATACTCCCCCTTTCAAGTTACCACATGTTTCTTGTCAATAGAAATCTTAAGACCTTGGTAAAATTGAAATCAAGGAATGGGAATAGTCACCAAGGTGTGGATATCACTCCTAGCTTGGTGGTGTAGTTCTCAAACATGACTCTTAACTACTAAAATGTGAGTTTGATCCTAATTCATTGTTAAGGATCCACAGGAATAAGATGAGGTAAATTGCCATTAAGGTAAGGAAAATCACTCCTATCTTAACGGTGAAATTTTGTAGAAACAAAATATAGCAAATTGAAAATCTTCATCAAAGTACATAATTCACTCCTACTTTGAAGAGGTCATTTCATTCGAGGAAATACAAATCCATAAGATTTAGATGAGTGAAATTATCATCAAGGTATGGAATTCCCTCCTATCTTGATGATGGAATTTCATAATAATAAGAAAACAAACGAGAATTGAAATTTGTCACCAAAGTACGGGATTCACTCCTATTTTGATGAGGTCATTTCATTCGTGAAATACGAGTCCATGAGAAAAACGAGTGAGATTTATCCTCAAGATAAGGAAATCATCCCTATCCAAAGGATGAAGTTTCATAAAAAAAAAACAAACAATAGAAAAATTGGAAACCATCATCGAGGTACGAAATTCACTCCTATTTTAATGAGGTAATTTCATTGGTAAAATACGAAGTCATAAGAACAAAAAGAAGGAAATGGTCATCGAGGTAAGAAATTCACTCCTGTCTTGATGAGATAGCTTCCTTTTGGAGATACGAGTGTCCATAGTCATAAGTTGACTTGCAAACTCTTGCATTTCCTATGATGCAAAGGTTTAAAGATTTTATCACACAATATTATTACAAAGCTTGACTTAGCAACCGAAAAGAAAAAAATTATCGGTTAGAACTTTAGAAAACTTCAAATTACTTCAATGCAATATTAACAGGATAAAGAAGATCATGCTTGCTAGGATTGAGGTTATAGTTCAGAATAAATGAATCAATTGTGATAGGTTTTCAAAGATTGAACGGTTTAAATCTAGAAAACAAAATCAATGACAAAAATGATTCAAAACAACAATGAGATGCTCCAAATGTAAACGTTCGTTTCTCAAACCACAGGGAATACGTTGACTTCTCAAAGTGTTAGGTCAACCACAACTTTATTGAAGTCATGCGTACCTATAAGCGGACACTCACCTCATGGGTTCCCAGGTAAGGTAAACAGACCAATCGGTCGAATTGGACTAATATGGATACTTTTCCTTGACAAAACATCCCGAGATACAGGTATCCCACTTTTGCAGCATTGCATGAATTCAGTTATGGGACACACTTTAAGGAGATTCGAAAACCATAAGTAACAATTTAAAATTTTGAAAACCATTCGATTTAGACTCACAATGCCTTTAAATATATATTAAGATTTATGTACGCATTGATCAAGGTATAGAGGTAGTCACATGAGGCACATAACGTATAATAACGCTTAAACATAGGAATGGAGGAATAAAACGAGTTCAATGATAACGAGAACATTCTATAAGATAGAAAATAAAGAAAAATATTAGAATTCGGTGATAAACCAGTTCAAGAAATCAGAATTTTTGATATTTTTTTTAAATAATAACCGGATGGTTCCATTTGGTACCACATAGCCAATAGGAACATGGACACGTCGAGGTGACTTAATCCCAATTACCTTGAGGAAGATGTGTGTGTTGACCATAATTTTGCACTCATCCCGAAAATCCCCAGGTAAGCATAACAGGTCTCGCAATGAGATTTAT
The DNA here is from genome assembly GCA_025506505.1 of Flaveria sonorensis. Classification (NCBI taxonomy): domain Eukaryota; kingdom Viridiplantae; phylum Streptophyta; class Magnoliopsida; order Asterales; family Asteraceae; genus Flaveria; species Flaveria sonorensis. Next base: position 17,833,600 of record CM046439.1, read on the forward strand.
ACGAAATGCTTGCCTTAGCCCGACGGCCTTTTTGCCAGGAAATCCAGAATACAGGTGTTTATGTGTCACACACTTCCCTAAGGCTATTAGAATTAAAACCTCAATGAGATTTTTTTCAAGATTTAGACATAACGTCTAAGGAATTTTATCCACTCGATAGGATGCGTAGAATTCCACACGTAGTCGAGAATAAGATTTAGAAAAGATTCGATGCGGTAGAACTTAAAGGCATAATCCTAAGGCACTATTTTCTAAATATAAACAAATAGCACATAAGGAATTTATCATGCAACATGTAACAACATGTGATAGGCACATAAACATACTTACAAGATCATAACAAATGTCATATAAAGGGTCCCTAGTTTAACCATAGTCTAGGCCACCATTTCTAATAACCTAAATCCCTATAGTTATGGGCTCTGATACCAATCTGTCACACCCCAACCTTAACGGCGGAACCGTCGAGGTGTGAGGGTTAAGATTGTTCATGCCACACAATGCTAACTTAAAATGACAATATTATTAAATATCAATATTCATACCATACATTTAAGAAATAATAAGTCAAACATTCAACAATACATAAGATTTCCAACGTTATATGATAATAAGTGTCTTTTTATTTTAATCTAGGTCCAATCCTAGATGTAAGCAAGTCTTCAAGAGCACTTAAGCGGTACCAAGTCCTGAAACATGTTAAAAATAAAGGTCAACATAATGTTGGTGAATTTCCATAGTTTAATCATACATAGATATATATCAAAAGATGGCAATTCATGTCATAGGTTATTGAATAAAGTAAATAAAGATGGATGAACAATTGTAACAATCAAACCTTGACAAACATGGCCATTACAAGATTAAACGATTAGCTAAGTGTATTTGGTTCCCATAGTGCTCAAGAATATGATACTAGGAGCCAGCAATACCTCGGCTTTAGCACCAAATAGGCTTGTCAGGCCCATAGATCTATGACGTCGCCAGGCTAGCAATAGTTAATGATTGTATCTTACAAGGGTCATCACATGATAGTTATAAGATTTCAAATAACCATGGCAAAATAAGATGAATTGAACAAGTGTTACAAGATTAAAAACGCGGTTACAAGTGTGTTTATGATACGTTTAACATGTTTCACCCAAAAAGTGTGAAATAATAAAAAAAAGGGGTATGAAAACTCACTTGGCTAATAAGAGTGACAAATAATAAGTCTTGTATATAATGCCGAGGATACGATAACGATCAACCTAAATAAAACGTCGTATTAAGTTAATCATGGTAATTTTGGTATTATATTTATAAACCATTAGTCTATGATTTTTATGTTATTAAATAGATGTAATTTATTATTATTTTAGTAATTAAATGATTTAAACAAGAATTTTAGTGATTAACACTATTAATAAAAGTTATACTTTTATTATCAAAAGGGTTATTAAAAATAGTAAATTTGTAATCTTAAAAGATTAATATAATTCTATTAATTACAATGGGTGCACATTTTAAATATGTACATATTCATCTTTTTCTTTTCTTTTAAATATACATTAATTTGTAAATATATAATATAAAGAAGGATTTACTAAATTAAAATTCTTTTGGGAATTTAAAAGAGACTAATGTAATTACAAATTAAAATTTAATACCAAATTTATATTTTGTAACTATTTTTATAATTTTTAGAATAAAATTATAGGAGTTTATTAATTAAATTTCTAAGAAATTTAAAAGAACTAGTTTTATATAATTTCTAATTTGGAAAATGATTTTTATTGGATAAACAATAATATTAAAATGTTTTCTGCCTTTGAAAATTAAAAAAAACACCTTTTAAAAATAAAAGCTAGGACTCGGGTTCGAACCCGGGTCCCTATCTTCAACTCCCACACTTGAACCGCTGGGCCAAGGCCCTGGTCTGTGTTAAACTTCGGAAATGGAGTTTAAAAGCAAAAATTCAATTCACATGAACCCTAGATTCAAATTCAACAAATTGAACCGCAATCAAATGGGAACAATGAAATTAACTATAGGGCTTTGCATCCCCATGATTAATCGTGTATGATGATGTTTTAACTCACTTGAAATGGTTGAGAAATCAAGAATTTCGAATCCGAGTTAAACCACGACTGGACTAGCTTCAATTCGAGTGGGAAATGTTGATTATAATCAAATTCAAAGTACCAGAGGCTTCCACTGATGTATAAGATCAAAATCCCTCTGTCAATTGTTGCTTATAATGCTTGGAAGTCGGAGTTCGATTAGGTTGCAGCTCCGATGAGTTCACTGTGGTAATTTGGAAGTTTGAATGTGTTTCAGACGAAATTGGGAGTGTGTGAAGCTTTGTAACACTCATATGATGATTAACCCTTGTTGTAAACACATGATTAGTTCCGTTTCATGTTGATTAATGTTGTTGTTCTTAATGGGTTTCGGTTTCAATTGAAAGGATTGAAAACAGGTGATTAATGTCAAATTAAAGTTGTTGTAATGTTGGAAACGGTTGTGTGATTGTAATGGGGTGGTTTATTGGAGTTTAAGTCGATGGAATCTACTGTTGGAGGTTTGGCCGGAGCTCGCTGGAGCTCGACCGGGGTGTTCTCCGGAAAAACGGGGCGACAGGGGGAAGAATTTGTTTTTTAAAACGTTTTACACTTTGGCCCCTATACTTTATATTTTATCCATTCAAAACCAAAGTTTCAGTTTTAGTTTTAACCAATTTACAGCTTTAGTCCCTGTGGTTCTAAACTTTATTATTTTATGCGCAAAGCTATTTAATTTCAAGATTGAACACTTATTATGCTTATTATTATTATTTTTTTTATTTTCATTATCGTTATTATCTTTATTAATTATTTTCATTAATATTATTATTATTGTTGTTATTATTATTATTATTTATCTAATTATTAAATTACATCCAAGTTATAATGATTTTCCAAGAAATTACAATTAAGTCCCCGTACATGCATTAATAACAAAACGAATCCTTACAAGAGGTAACGACGTTAATCACACGTTAAATAAAAAAAAAAAAATACGAGAGGTCACAGTCTCTCCAACTTTAAGGAATTTCATCCCGAAATTAAAGACAAGACTAAACGAAAGGATAGGGATATTCTTCTTCATGTGATCCTCGCGTTCCCAGGTGAACTCAACTCCACGTTTATTTTCCCAACGAATTTTGACAATCGGTGGGGTAGATGTTCGGGTCTTCTTCAGCTTTCGGTCCATGATCTCGATAGGTTTCTCAACAAAATGCAAGGATTCGTCAATTTGGATTTCCTCCCAAAGAGGCGAGAAAAAAAATCATCGTTGACAAGATAAATTTCTGAGATTTGACGCATGAAACGTTGGATAAACAATGCTGAGTTCTTAGGGCGGTTTAAGCTTATAAGCCACTTTCTCAATTCGCGCAAGCATTTTGAATGAACTTATATAGATGACTTGTTTGACCAACTCCAAGGTGCAGTTGGTTCTCACGAATAGATCTCCGATCTGGTTACCATCAGTTGAAGGTTAAGGAGCAGGATATTCCTAAGACAGCTTTTCACACGCGTTATGGACACTACGAGTTCGTTGTTATGTCTTTCGGTCTAACTAACGCGCCAGTGCCTTTATGGATTTGATGAACTGAGTGTGTCGGCCAATGTTAGATATATCAGTGATTGTGTTTATTGATGATATCCTGATTTATTCGAAGAGCAAAGAAGAACATGCCGGCCACGTACGCGAAGTATTGGTGACACTTAGAAGAGAGAAGCTGTACGCTAAATTCTCTAAGTGTGCTTTTTGGTTGAGCGAAGTTCAATTTTTGGGTCACGTGGTGAATTCTAAAGGAATTATGGTGGACCCGGTGAAGGTTGAGGCGGTGATGCAATGGAAGTCTCCAAAGACGCCATCCGAGATTCGTAGTTTCTTGGGTTTGGTGGGCTACTCTAGGAGATTCATTCAAGACATTTCCAAGATAGCTTCACCTTTGACTAAATTGACTAGTAAGGAGGTGAAGTTTGTGTGGGGTCGGGAATAGGAGGATGCTTTTAAGGAGTTAAAGGAAAGATTAACTCAAGCTCCTGTCTTGACATTACCCGAAGGGAGTGAAGACTTAGTGGTGTATTCAGATGCTTCTTACTCGGGACTGGATTGCGTGTTTATGCAATATGGAAGGGTAATAGCCTACGCGTCCTGACAGTTAAAAATTCATGAGATCAATTATCCCACTCATGATTTGGAGCTAGCAGCTGTGGTCTTTACGTTGAATATTTGGAGACATTACTTGTGAGGGACAAAGTAAATAATTTTCACAGACCACAAAAGCCTAAAGTATTTCTTTGAGCAGAAGGACCTTGACATAAGGCAAAGGAGGTGGCTGGAATTGCTCAAAGATTATGATTGTGAGATCCATTACCACCCGGGTAAAGCCAATGTAGTGGCCGATGCCCTCAGTCGAAAGGAGAGACCTGAGCCAATCCGAGTGAAAGCTTATAAATTAGTGATGACCTCTGATATGATGACACAGGTCAAAGAATTTCAAGATGAGGCTTTGAAAGAAGATCGCCTTAACTCTGAAAGGTTGAGAGATCTAGTCGTGGAGTTGGGAGAAAACACCCACGGAGTTAGAACCCGCTTCGGGCGGATGTGGATCCCTGGCTATGGAGACCTACGGGGAGGAATTATGGATGAAGCTCATAAGACTCGATACTCTATTTATCTCGGTGCTACCAAGATGTATCATGATATGAAGGAAGATTACTGGTGGCTGGGTATGAAGCGCGATGTAGTGGAGTATGTGAGTAAGTGCCTTACATGCTTGCAAGTGAAGGCAGAACATCAGAAGCCTTATGGAAAGATCCAACCATTTGATATACCTGAGTGGAAGTGGGAGCACATCACCATGGACTTCATCATGATGTTACCTCGTACGAAAAGGGGGTACGATACCATATGGGTGATTGTTGATCGTCTGACAAAGAGTGCTCACTTCCTACCGATCCGCGAGACGTATTCATCTGAGAGACTGGTGGATCTGTTCATTAAAGATATTGTAGCTTATCATGGTGTGCTGGTGTCTATCATATCAGATCATGACACCCGGTTCACATCAAAGTTTTGGAAAAGATTTCATGATGCAATGGGGACGAGGCTACACATCAGCACAGCTTACCATCCTCAGACAGATGGTCAGTCTGAAAGGACGATTCAGACGCTCGAGGATATGCTTCGAGCATGCATTATCGACTTTAGGGGAAGTTGGGATGACCACTTACCGTTAGCGGAATTCTCATACAATAACAGTATCATGCCAGCATTGGCATGCGACCATATGAGATGCTATACGGTAGAAGGTGTAGAACACCCGTGTGTTGGGGAGACATCGGGCAGAAGGAGTTGGGGAGTATTGAGGTGATCGAGGCTACGACAGAAAAGTTGGAAAAGATCAAAGCCTTTATGAAGGCGACGAAGGATAGACAGAAGTCGTATGCCGACAAAAGGTGAAGACCGATTGAATTCAACGTGGGTGATAGAGTCATGTTGAAGGTCTCATCTTGAAAAGGGATCATCCGATTTAGGAAATGGGGTAAGCGAAGCCCAAGGTACATAGGGCCTTTTCGAATCAACGCACGAGTAAGGGAGGTGGCATATCGATTAGAACTGCCCGATGAGTTAAGCTGAATTCATCCGACGTTCCACGTATCTCATCTGAGAAAATCTTAACCGATGAAGATATACTTGTACCATTGGAGGATATCGAGGTGGATGAAAGGCTCAACTATGTAGAGCAACCAATGGCAATCATCAATCAAAAAGAGAAGAGGCTGCGTAATAAAGTGGTTCCACTTGTACGTGTGCAGTGGAAACACTGAAAAGGCTCCGAGTCTACATGGGAGACTGAAGAAGAAATGAGACAGCATTACCCACAGCTATTCGAAGAGTGACAGGTTTTGGGGACGAAACCTATTTAAGGGGGGTAGACTTGTAACACCCGAAATTTCTCCTCAAAATAAAAGAAAGGAAAAGTATCTTGAAAAGAATAAAAAGAAGTAAGGGGGGGGGGGGAGCTAAGTGTAAAAGAGTACAAAACCCATTGTTTTAATATATATATGGTATGGCCACCCACTCCATGCTTTTGCATTCTGCATTTTCGGCTAAAAAGAAGAAAAGAAGAAGAAGAACTTGCTTCTCTCGGTTTTCCAAGGAAGAAGAGGCTGATTTTTGCATTTGGTGAGTGGTCCTTGTATTTTTTTGGTTTGGTTTTGTTGGGTTTTCATCCTTAAAACCCATTTTTAAGTGTTTCATGTGTTTGCGTGTTTATTTTGGTGTGTTTTAGGTGTTTGAACTCTCGTGCATACAAGTTTGGAGGAGTTTTACTTGTTGGTTGCATTAGGTGAGTTCTAGACCCTGGTTTTTATGTGTTTTTAAGCTTTTGGGGCTGAAAATGCATTAATCAAAATGTTTTACCACTGTTTATTATGTATCCGTATGTATATGTGTGTTTATGTTTCTGTTTATGATTGTGTGTGTGTTCTTGATGCTTAGAATGGTGGATATTAGCATAGAACAAGTTAGTATGTAGATGGGATTCGAAAATAAGTCCGAAATATGTGTAACAGTTGGTCATGCGCCCAAATAGGGCTCATGTGCCCAGGGAACTGCCCAGATATTTTCTAAGTGCTTGGTCATATGCCCCAATAGTTGGCATGCGCCTGATAGTTTCTCATACGCCCAAGGTTCCTCATGCGCCTACTGCTTAAATAGTCTAAGTGTTAACTCATGCGCCCATATAGTGGTCATGCGCTCAGAATTGGCCCTCATGCGCCTAAGTGTTGGTACATGCACCTGCATAGTGTTCATGCGCCTAAGCAGTACTCATGCGCCTGCATAGTACTCATGCGCCTAAAGACTTAGAAAAATTTCTGGAATTTTGGGAAATCAGAATTTTAGGGTTTGACCCTGGTTTGACTTGATGTTTTTAATTGTTCATTTTATGCATGTTTTTGGGCTGTTCTTGTGTTTTTTAATACGTATTATCACGTGGCTTTACATGGTGTGTTTATGCTCGTATACGTAAAGTATTATCATAATGAAAGTGAAAGATTAATGATAACGAAAGTGGAACATAAGAAATGAATAAAAGTCTTACAAGCAAAATGATTAAGGAGGTTCACAACTCATTGAGAGTTGCTAGCTCAACTGTGTGTAATATAGCGTGCGATCTTGGCTAACCCATGAGGGTTCACACACAAGGGGATCAGTCTTAGTGATTGATCCATACGTATGAAATGGGGTCCTTGTCACTTAACCCCGAGAATGAGGTGGCTTTGTGCCCAACGATAGGGTAAAGTTATGACAGGATCTAGAAATAGTGAAAGATAATGAAGTATGAAACGAACGAATGCATACGATAATGAAAGATAATAAGTTTATACCTTGATGTATGTAAGATGAATGCTCATGTACGAAAGTAAAGAAAGCATTTTATTGAAAACGAGTATGTTTCATATATTAACGATACGAGGTATTTTAACGCTTTAAAACTAGAACTCACTGAGCAAGGCTGACCTTTATGCATTTTTCAGTTGGCAGGTAAATGTTGTTGAGGATGGCGCGCTAGGGAAGCTACTCGTCGGGGCTAAACTAGCATCCGTTCATGCTTAATGATTTTGTTGTGTTGTAATGCAACTAATAGATTATTTTGTAACCCTAACTTACAACGATGTATTATTTTGCAACTTTAGTTATATGCATGAAGGTTTTTTTTGTTAACTCAATTCCGCTATGATGTTTTAGGAAATGTTTATTGTTTTATATAATAATTCTATGATTGTCCAACTGTGAGGTCTCCGGGAAAGGGACCTTACAAATCAACACAAATAATAATTTGGGTTAACATATATAGATCTTTCATACAAAAAGATAAAGATTTACAAGAGTTTATTACAAGAGATGTATCAACTTCTAAACCTATACAATCAATCTAGACCTAACAATGCTCCCCCTTAGGTTTAGACACTTGTAATAAGTTGTTCAATGCTTTTAGCTCCTAAACTCTTTCCAAAATCTTTTTGTTAAAGTATGTAACAACATCCTTCTGATCTTGATATGTATACTTGATCTTCATTTTGCCCATATTCTTCAAAGTCTTAATATTGAGACCAAGGACATCTTCTTTAGTAGTCAATGTTGCAACTACTTTGTTTTTTGAGACTACTTCCAACTCATCTTGCTCAGAGATTTAAAGATAAGTGATAGAATGGATTTCAGTTCCCATGAGTTGACCAGACTCAAATTTTCTTCTTTTGTAAGCTTTGGCATGAAGTTTGTCTATCACTTAAATAATGTGCACATATAAACATATGTCACCTTGAGCAATATTATTAGACAATTTTGGAAAGTTCTTATCATGCAAGTATAAGGTGTAACTTGGATGAAGAAGCTTTATTTCCATGGGATCAAATAGTCTGATACTTGAAGCTTTCCTATTTGGATCATTTCTTTGTAGCACCAATTCTTTTGTTCTTTCAACATATCCCCATCCAGTAATGGGATATGAGTATTGATTTCCTTTAATGGTCTTGATGGAAGCTGCACTCTTATCTGCATATCCAATTCTTCTCAAAAATTCATCATCAACAAGTTGAGAGGAGCTGGATTGAGATCTCTTTTGTTTTTGTTTTCTCCTTTTATGATCTTCAGTATCTCTTTTTGCTTCCTTCATAACATCTCCTATAAATTTGTTTCTTAATTTGGTAATGATAACAGAGAAGTCTCTCCCTCTTGGATTGATTGGGTAATTAGTGATTGGGATGTTTTGTAGATCAGAGATGTCTGCATCTGGGAGTGAAATGAGTGTCTCCATCCATGGAAAGTATTGAATCATCCCAGATGCTCTTTTAATTGCTGCATAATCCTAATCTGGGTCAAACTTCCAAGCAATCATTCTATTTTCTTCTGCTGATCTTGGAGTTGTCAGATGATCATACAGTTGAATCAGAGTTGATTTTTGCTCAGTGATCTCCCTTACTATTGTTCCCAAAGGCCAAATTTTGGTGGGAATTACATCCCTTAGCTCCTTGATCAACTTTTCTTTCCCTTTGTGCATATCTTTACTTTCTACTACTATTGCACAGCAGGGGATGGTTTTGTTTGTTGTTTGTATGCAGGATTAGGTGCCCCAGTTCTGAATCTAACACCAGTTTCCAATTCAACCTTCATCACATAATGCATCATGCTTCTAAGCTCAGCCATAGTTCTTCCTTTCAATTCATGAGACTCATAATTGTGGCTTTGCAGCCAACATGTCATGTTGTACTTGGTGAACTTTTTGGTGTCACAATGACCTAATTCTTGCTTTATCTTGTGGATTGATTGATATTTTGTGAAGGTTTCATAGCTACACATAGGTAACACAAACCTAGCTACATCAAACTCTTTCAAAACTTGCTTCATCTCATTCATATTCATCCTTTCCACCATGTCATAAGGAAAACCATTGTTGATCAGATCCATGAACATGGAGGATTGGGCTCTTTCTTCGAATATGTCTTCAGCAGTAAGCAAATCATCAGACTTTGCTTCTTTAGCAGCCTTGGGAGACTCATCCTTAGTTAAATCCTCCCACTCAGCATCACTTTCTTTTTCATTGTATTGAATTGGTTTGAGAGTGGATAGATCTGCTGATGGAGTGTGCTTAGGATACATTGTTTTTGTTTTCTTTGGAGAATCTTCAATCACAATTAGTTTAGTTTTTATTCCTCCCATATACTTTCTCTTTCTGTTATACTTGATGGTTGGTTCTCTTGGCTGCACCAATGGAAGGTTAGCTGCTAGTGCTGATGTTGGTAGAGCAATTTCTTGGATTTGTTCTTGTACATCACCTTCTTCTTTAGAGCTTGTATCTCTTCATCTTTTGCTTTTAGCAGATCTGATTGTTCAGAGATAGTTTTTAGAGCTTTGTTCAGTTCAGACATAACATTCTCCTTATCTTTTCTTTCTTTTTTAGCAGAATCAAGGGACTCAGTTACCAACTGATCCATAGCATCAAACACTTCACTATTTGTTTGAATTTCTTCTCTTAACTGCTTGATGGTTGCTTCTTGAGTTGTAATTGTTTCATCTTCTCCTTCAACTTCCTTTTCAACTCTCTCAACTTCTCTAATTTTTGATTGCTTTTGATGATTAGATTGTTATATTTAGCAACAAGGAATCTTTTACTCACATTAATCTCCTCTTCTCTTAGATCATCTTCATCAAGAGCGGTGATATCAACAAAGTGAGTATCACTCTCATCTTGTTGTTCTACACAAGCAGCTTTAATTTTTTGATCTACTTCCTTATCATTCTTCCCCTCAGCTTCTAAACATATTTCTTTTGTTGCAACATCTTTCATTTCATCATCATTATCATCTTCAAGATTGATAATTTCAGTGAGTGCAGGGCTTTCAGTTGGTGAGGTTTGTTCAGGAAATAGGGGTGAGGAAGTTTGTTGTATTATTAGATGAGAAGGTGTTTGATGGTGATCAGGTGAGAATGGTTCTGTTGTAGCAGTATTGAGTGATGATTGGGATTAGGAAGGGGAGAAAGGTTGGGTGTGTTCACTTGATGGTGAATTCAGTTGAACAGGTGGTGTTTCTGGTAGATTTATTAAAGGAGTTGGTGGTGGAGAATGTGGTTCTTGTTATGGTGATGGATGAGGTGGTGATTGTTGAAAGTGATCAGATGAGACTATTTCTGTTATAGCAGTGTTCAATGATGATTAGGAATGGGAAGGAGAGAAGGGTTGTGTGTGTTCACTTGTTGGTGAATTGAGATGAACAGGTGGTGTTTCTGGTTGGTTTATCAAAGATGTTGGTGGTGGAGAAAGTGGTTCTTGTTTTATAGGTTCAGGGGACTCAGGAGGTGATGCTTGTTGTTGTTTAGTGTATATAAGTTCTTTGGGAATGTTTGTATTTTCACAATTTAATATACCCAAACAAAATATGTTCTTGTTCACATATATTGCTCTTGTTCTATATATCCATCTCAATGATGATTGGGAATAGAGAAGGGTTGTGTGTGTTCACTTGTTGGTGAATTGAGATGAATAGGTGGTGTTTCTGGTTGGTTTATCAAAGATGTTGGTGGTGGAGAAAGTGGTTCTTGTTCTATAGGTTTAGGGGACTCAGCAGGTGATGCTTGTTGTTGTTTAGTGTATATAAGTTCTTTGGGAATGTTTGCATTTTCATCTATTACATGTGCAAACATCTCCATATCTCATCCTTGATATTGCCCACTGATTTTATTAAGCAAAAACCTTCTAAGGTGAGATTAAACAAAACTCCACCTTCTATTTGAATGTTGGGCAAAACATCATCGATGATCAGTTGGAGAAATCTAGGGAACATGTACATCTTATCTTCTTTTTGTACCCTGATGTGGTCACATAAGCACCCAAAGATGTATTTATCATAATTGTATCTTCTTCCCTCAAACACACCAATTATCCCAGAAGAGATATGCCTTGAAAATCTATTTAGCCCAGATTTTCTGTTTGACATACACTTCAAATAAGTGTGGCACAAAAACCTATAAGGTTTGCACAACCTTTCTTTCTTGATCTCTCCATTCTTGTAATCTCCATCATATCCCATCAGACAAAAGATTCTTTCAATGAAGTCATGCTCAAACACATCCGGATGACTCTCTTCTTGTTCTCCCAGCTGCAACACCATCCTGATGATTCTTTCATCAATCCTTAACTCTTCATTTCTTATGGTTGAATAAATCACCTTTTCATTGTCCTCCTCCTCTATTCTTGCTATGCTCCAAAAATCTATCATATCTAATTTATAGATGATTGCTTTCGCAGATAATGCATAAAATATTCTTCATCTTCTCAAATAGTTTATTATATCTTTGCACCCTTCGGTCACTGGGTCTTCGGTGTTAAGAGAAGCACAAACATTATTTTCTTTTGCAAATCTGTTAGCCATCTTGAAAATGTTGTATGTTCAATGCTATGATGTTGAAATTTAAGTGTGGATGGTTGTGTGGAGTGGGTAATTTAAATGTTGGCGGAAAGAGGGGTTTACGGGATGAGAGCATTTTTCTAGGTCTGAAAAAGTGAATAAGAATGACAACGGTCAAGAACATCATTTATACTCCCTCAAAATATTTAAATCCTTTTATTTAATGATGTGGGACCCCTAACCCTCATTACCCTTCCCTGGTTGTTCGGAGTTAATTCTTCTGCAGAACCACAAGTTAATTCTTCTGCAAAACCTCAAGTTAATTCTTTCGCAGAACCACATAACCACAAGTTAATTCTTCCATAGAACATCTACAGAAGGCAAACTTATGTTTTTGCTGTATGATCCTAACATGTTGTTAGATCATTTGTTGATTATTGTTGGACCTTGTTGACTTTGCTTCATGACAAATGTGCAAGAGATTGATTTGGTTAAAAACTTCAGATATCCTGCAACCAAGTTAGTGCTCAAGCTCCAATTTTCTTCATTTAAAAGTGATAAACTCATTTTTCATGCTGATGACTACTCCCCCTAAATTTGTGATAAATCATGAACTTATGCATTTAGCAGAAATTTATGAAGAGAATAGCATGAAAAGTAATTATCTGTCCATCTTATTAGCAAAGAAAAGAACATAAACAAAATCTTTTTGTATTTTTGTTTATAAGCAGAAACTACACAACATATTTACAAGCAATTTAACCATAACATGGGATCATACTATGACCCTAAGCAACTTCCATATGCATTTTGTATGATAATAGTAAACATAGATCTAGTGCTGATTGCAAGTATTATGATCCACATAAATTCAAGCAAGAGTATACATTCAACTTGTCATGCTGTTTATCATGTTTTGGTATTGATTGAAGATAGACAGATATGGACTCAACATTCAATTCACAATAGAGTTTGTCCTCCATTTATGAGTCAATTCATCACTTTTTCACACTTGACAACTATGTTCCTTAAATCATAAGCTCTATCTTAAGATTTCTTTGAAATCTTATTAATGTTGTTGATATGATTTTTATGCTCTTTAAGATAATATACAATTGATCACATTGGATTCATTTAGAGCTGTTCCTTTGTGGAACTTCTTGATGATCAGCATCAGGTCACCAGGTCTTTACTCACGTAAAACAAAGGTGTCTAAGAATCTAGGTCTTTGCTCACGCAAAACAGAGGGTCCATGATGCGCAAAGATAGAGGTTGTAAAGTGTCAGAACATAGTGTACTTGGGTGATTAAGTTGATCACAGTAGGATAAGACTTACTTGCTTGCTCCTCAAAATGGAATTGCCCACAAACAGTCACCTTGGCATTATGTTAAGCATGGACTTGTTTATTTTCCACTCAAGCTGATCCTATTCACATATCAAATCACATCTGATCAGTCTTTATTGTTAGTTTTAAAACAAACAAGTAAGCAAAGGTATAGTGTGCTATCATTTCCCATGATATGAATTGCTTTTTCAAGAAAACATATTAACAAGACAATATTTTTGAAGCTTTATATGTTTTATGGGTGTTTTTGGCTTTTTCATATTGAGAATTATAAAGGAGAGATCATGCTTTTCTTTGTGATGATGACTAATCTAAGTTGATCATTCCTAAAGACTCAATTAAGAAATTAAATCTCACTAAGTCAAAGGCTTTAGTGAATAAATCAACAAGCTGATTTGTTGTATCCACTTTAATCAACTTGATTAAACCTTTTTCTGAGCAGTCTCTTAGAAAATGATATCTAATTTCTATATGTTTTGTTTTACTATGTTGCACTGGATTAGCAGTTATGAACATAGCAGCTGAGTTATCTATGTAAATTGGTGTTTGAAGAAAATTGTAACCATAATCAAGTAGTTGGTTTTGCAACCTCAAAACTTGAGAGCAACCAGCTGAAGCAGCAATGTACTCAACCTTAGATGTGGATACTAACACATTTGTTTGCTTTTTGCACTACCAGAAAACTAGTCTTGGTTTAATGAATTGACGGCCAACAGTTGTTGATTTATTGTTGTTGTTGCAACCTCCAAAGTCACTATCAGAATATGAATAGAGGTTGAAATCTCCTTCCTTGGGATACCAAAGTCCATGAGCTAGCTTCCTTTTGAGGTATCTGAAGATCCTCTTAAAAGCATTTATATGTGACTACTTGGGGTCTGATTGGTACCTAGCACAAACACACAGCAAACATTATGTCAGGTCTGCTAGCAGTTAAGTACATCAAAGATCCTATCATAGATCTATTGTTGATGCTGGTGTTTCGCATGAAGAAGAGTCATGTAAGGCCCCATTCTCGGAAACCCCACAGTTGGTCATTCACAACATCATTTATATCAAAACACATTAAGATTTATTAAGTAAATAAAACATTGCAGTGGAATAATTCATCAAAAACCATTTCATGCTTTAATAAATACATTTCCCAAGTAACACATCGTCGTTTAAAAGATTACAAAAGATCACTAAACAACATCATTATTATTGCATGAGATGGATGCTAGTCCTTGCCCGCCAAGTAGCTTCACCCCCGTGCCATCCTCAGCAACAACATTACCTGCCAACTGAAAATGCATATAAAAGTCAGCGTTGCTGAGTGAGTTCTAGTTTTATATAATAACATACTTTACTTTTAGTAAAAAAATTTCCTTTACTTTCGTTCGTGATCACACAACATACGTACATCTTGATAATATCATTATTATCTTTTATCATCATTGATAATCGTTTGTTTTTGTACTTTCGTTCATTATTATCTTCCACTTTAATCTAGATCCTGTCATAAGCTATGCCCCATCATTTGTGCATGAAGCAACTACCGTTTTGGGGTCAAGCGACAAGGATCCCGTTTTTGCATGTCTTGATCATTCATAAAGCCTGACCCCCCTGTGTGAATTCACATGGGTTAGCTAAACCCCACACAGTTGAGCTAACAACCCTGCATTGAGTTGTGAACTCCCTTTTTAATTTGCTTGCAAGACTTTCATTCATTCATTATGTTCCACTTCGTTAACGTTGTCTTCGACTTTCATTATATAATACTTTACATTCATAAGCCTAACACGCCACATAAAGTCACATCATACATAACATGGGACAACATCATCATACAATGCATACATATAAACAAGCATAAGCCACCATAAAACATCATTTCTTAGCACTCAAATTCTACTTCCCCAAATCTCAGAAAATTCTAAGTCCTTATGGAAATATGGATGAGCAAACCAATGTGGATGAACAAAACACTTATGCAAATATTCAAATCTAAATGCGAATAAACTAAACCAACATGCAGTTGCAACTTAAGTTATATTCAGTTCCAAATCCTCATTCTTATACATTCTTAGCCCAGATCTAGCATGATAGACACTTAGAACAAGCATACAATCACAGAACTCGATCAAACATTTGAAAACACACACCCACACTAACAACAAGTGCAAAAACACATATCAGATCATGCTATCGGTTGTAAAACAGTAGGTACTATGCATTTTAGTCCCAAACAATTTTAAAAACAAGTAAAACCGGGGATCTAAAACTCACCTTAACAGCTTACGAGTAAGACTTCTTCAGACCCGTGAGCAACCTGGAGTTCAAACACCTAAACACACAAAAACACACAACCGAACACATAGAAACACAAGAATCAGTCCAGAAGCTCGAACACAACTGAAACCAAACAGGAAATGCGTGAAAACCTTACCTACAAGCAGATCTTCCTCCTTCTCTTTTTAGAAATCGATTTGCAGCTCCTCTCTCTCTCTAGCAGCCGAGAAATGTCTGTAAAAGGAGAAGTGTGGGATGCCATACTTCTTTTAAATCTCATAAAGGTGCAAGTTTGCCACTTGCACAGCTTTAACCCCTTGACTTGGGAGATTTCAAACTATCTTCTTTTATTCTTCTTTTCTTTAAATTTCCGGGTGTTACAAGTCCAACCCCCTTATATAGGTTTTGTCCCCGAAACCTGTCATTCCTCGATAATGCTGTCTTATCTCTTCCTCAATCTCCCAAATAGACTCGGATCCCTTCCTGTGCCTCCACTGTACTCGCACCAGTGGAACCACTTTATTCCGTAGCCTCTTCTCTTTTCTGTCAATGATGGCCACTGGCTGCTCCACATAATTGAGTCATTCATTCACCTCAATGTCCTCCAGTGGCACGATCATTTCTTCATCGGCTAAGCATTTTCTTAGATGAGATACATGGAATGTTGGATGAATTCCACTTAACTCATCGGGCAACTCCAACCTATAGGCCACCTCTCCTACTCGAGCCATGATTCGGAAAGGCCCTATATACCTCGGGCTCAGCTTACCCTGCTTTCTAAACCAGATGATCCCCTTCCATGGTGAGACCTTCAATATGACTCTATCACCCACCTTGAATTGAATCGGTCTACGCCTCTTGTCGGCATATGACTTCTGTCTATCTTTTGCCGCCTTCATAAAGGCCTTGATCTTTTCCAACTTTTTCCTCGTAGCCTCGATCACCTCAATGCTCCTAACTCCGTCTACCCGATGTCTCCCCAACATACAGGCGTCCTACACTTCCAGACTATAGCATCTCATATTGTGGCATACCAATGCTGGCATGATAACTGTTGTTGTATGAAAATTCAACTAACGATAAGTGTTCCTCCCAACTTCCTCCAAAACCAATAACACATGCTCGGAGCATATCCTTAAGTGTCTGTATGGTTCTCTCTGACTGACCATCTATCTGAGGATGATAAGCTGTACTGATGTGTAGTCTCATACCCATCGCTTCATGGAATCTCGTCCAAAACTTAGATGTAAACCGAATGTCACGGTCAGACACTATAGACACCGGTACACCAAGACGAGTCACAATCTCTTTGATGAACAGGTCTGCCAACCTCTCAGATGAATACGTTTCTCGGATCGGTAGAAAGTGAGCACTCTTTGTCAAATGGTCGACTATCACCCATATGGCTGTTGGGAACGGTCTGCCCAAGACACATATTGAATTGATATGGCTAGTATGTTATGATCCAAGTCGGGTCATACCCAATAACAAGCTAGACAAACACCTACAATATTTGTTTTCATGATGTGATCATGTAAATAAATATTAACACTTGAAGTATTTAGAAATTGGGTTTCTAAATATTTGCACTAGTGTTATGAATAAATTATATGGATAATTTATTCTAAAGAGAGAGTACTTTGTATTGTTATTCAAATGGTTGAACAAACAATACAAGTGTTTTGTGCGCATTTCTTTTACTCACCGCGTTTACCAATGCGGATGTGTTACTAAGGAAATGCGGATGAATGTTCATCATCCGCATTTGCAAATGCGGATGTGCATTTAGGAAAATGCTGAAGGAATTACTTCATCCGCATTTACTAATGCGGATAGTAAACGCAGATGAGCATTTAAGGAAATGCTGATGAATCTGATCATCGGCATTTACAAATGCGGATGTGCATTTTGGAAATGCTGATGGAGTTACTTATCCGCATTTACAAATGCGGATGTACATTTGGGAAATGCGGATGAAGTTTCTTCTTCCGCATTTACAAATGCGGTTAGAGTTTGTTCATCCGCATTTACTAATGCGGATGAATATTGGTGAAATACGGATGGGTTAGAGGGATGGGTCCCTCCCACTTTTCTCTCACTCTGAAATTCAGTTTCATAAGACGTGCAATATATGATTGCATTCAACCACTCTCTTTGACAACTTACAACACACACAAAGGTGCAAATCGATTCTATTGTAGCTTTTCTCTAGATCGGTCAAGGAAAGCCAAGAACAGAACCCGATTCAAGTAAAGAAAATCCTAGCAACCTGGTGTATTGTTGGAAGCTTAGGGTAGACAAGCTTGAGGTTTCCTGCTTTGGAAGCTACCGATCAAAGATCTTCTTCCTTTGTCCCATTCGAGAGGTAGATTACTAAGCACCCTTTGGTTGTTTGTAAGAATGTTTTTTTCATATAACGATCTATTACGGGTTTTCTTTTAACAGATATATAAAATTGGTTTATATATTAACTGTAACAAGTTTTTCATACCATTTCCGCTGCGTTTTCATTTTATAAGGATAAAATGACTCTGATTAACTTATGAAAATCCAACAGTAGTATCAGAGCCGGTTATATGGATACGTGCTTCATCTGGACTGAATTCTCGGTTTCTTGCTGTTATTTACCAACAGACCAAAAATTCAGGTCTATGTTTCCCCTGTTTTTCAAGATTCTATTTTACATGCATATTGCAATCTTGAAAAACTTAATCATTTGGATGATTTAAGTTGTTTGGACAAGAATCATGATACTCGGTTTGTTTATACATTAACCGAAAATCTGTGTTTCAAGGGGAATACTCTTAGATTTTGTTTGCATATTTGGATATGTATCTTGATGTTCATAACCTAGCCGAGACCTTGTGTTTGGTTGTGTTTTGATTTGTATTTGATTATTCAAAGGGTTGTAATAATTAAATTTATTTGTTCTTCCTATTGGCTATGTAATTTATTTATTTTATTTTGGTATGTAAAATAAATAGATTAGCTGCATTTCACTCTTACTAGAAAATGTATATAGGATATATAATTTTATAAAAGAAGATGCAACAAAAATGTTTTTCGGTTTGGGCTAATTTTGTGTCCAAAGGGTTTCATGGATCTTAATGGGATTTAAGCCCAATAACCAAAAACATATTTTGAAGGCCCAAAAGGGTTTGGTGCAGAATTTAAGTCCATTTGGAAGCACAAATCGAATGGGAGAATCACAATACAAAGTGGACACTTGATGCATTTGGATGCGGGATCAAGTGGGAGTTCACCGACACAAGTGTTATCCTTAGGAAGGACCTAATAACTCACTTGTTTCGGCCAACAAGTGATGTTAAAATTAATTGGCTATGGTTATGAACTTGTTATTGTATGTGTTGCTTGTATGGTTGATTTAATTTATTGTTCATGTGATATTTGGATATGCACTATTAAACAATTTCAAATCAACAACAAGCCGCAAACGGTTCTCTTGGAAACATTAAGATGGGTAATAAAATGGTTTTATTAAAGGTTAATGTTTTCGCAATAAAATTGGGTTTTATTAAAAGAACCTTGGAAATTGGTTTCACTCGTGTACCACGCATTTGAATGCATGCAAATGTAAGGTACAAAATGTTTTCATAACTAGAATTAATTGAAACAAAATCCCATTTAAACAAGTTTAACACCATCCTTTTATACAACACTCGAATCACTTGGGAACTATTTGTGGGACTAAGGTTACCTAACCACATTTAGAGAACTTGTGTGTTTAAGGTGGGTTTAACATATTTGTGGGATAAAGGTCACCTAACCACCTGTATGTGTAAACTCACACATGTGTGTAAGTAGGACGACTTGAATTGGAAACCGTGCAAATAGGGTCACTGAAGCATGGCGTACAATGGTGTTGATGGGATTAAACATGCCGACTAAACATAAAGATGTTTAACCGATCCCATAAACTAGAAGTTGCAAAGGGTTGCAATTGTCAAAAGTTGACTACCTTGTTAATTTAAATAATGGGATAAAGGTCACCTAAACATTATTTGAATGCAACGTTGGATTCTAGATTTTAGTTATTAATTGTCTATGAGACATGAAAGGGCATTAATAGTTAAAATGTTATTTTATAAATACTAAAATTGAACTTTGTTTATATTGTAGTTATGGCCGCAAATAATAACAACGCTACCTCCCCGACCGTCCATAACCTATCATTGAGAACTATCCTGGAAAAGGATCGTCTAAATCACAATAATTTCATGGATTGGTTTTGAAACTTGAGAATTGTTCTCAAGAAAGAGAAGAAATCATACGTATTGGATGATCCTATTCCCGATGAACCCAACATTGATGATGTTGATGCTTACGAGGATTGGGTTAAGCACACTGAGGATTCTATGCAAGTTTCTTACCTCATGTTGGGAACCATGATTCCCGAGCTTCAATAGGATTTTGAACATCATGGGGCATACGACATGATTACCCAGCTGAAGGAAATGTTCCTTCAACAAGCGAGGGTAGAGCGCTTCGAAACGGTTCGAGCGCTTCATGCATGTCGAATGGAAGAAACCCAATCTGTATCATCTTATGTGATGAAGATGAAAAGCTACATTGATCACCTTGAAAGGCTAAATTTTCCCGTCTCAAAAAATTTGGCCATAGATTTGATCCTCAATGGTCTAACCAAGAAGTTTGAGACTTTTATCATGAATTATAACATGAATGGATGGGACAAGAGTATTGGGGAACTTCATGCAATGCTCAAAACAGCTAAGGCAGGGATGGGTAAAAGGGTTTTACCAGTTCTCACGATCAATGAGGGTGGCAACAAGAAGAGGCATCACCCCGAACCCAAGGCAAATGTTGCCAAAGGCAAGGGGTACATCAAAGGAAAGGGTAAGGGAAAGACTAAAGCGGGACCACCAAAACCAAGGCTTAAGAAGCCAAAGGTTACGGAGAACGATCCATGCTTTGAGTGTGGTGAGATAGGACATTGGAAGAGGAATTTTCCAATCTATCTTAAGGAGTTGAGAAACAAGAGGGATGCTGGGCAGACTTCAGGTACAACTTTCATGATCCATATTGAACTTAATGTTATTTCCTCAAACACATGGGTATTAGATACCGGATGTGGAACTCATATTTGCAATTTGTTGTAGAGGTTCAAAAGAAATAAGCATTTTAAGATGGGGGATACTAGTCTCTATATGGGAAATGGAGCAAAGGTTGATGTCGAAGCCCAAGGAGACTATATCTTGAAGCTTCCAAGTGGTTTGGAAGTCATTTTGAAGAATGTTTTGTATGCTCCTAGTTTGACTAGGAACATAATTTCTGTTTCCCTTCTAAAACAATTTGGTTATGTATTAAAGTTTGTAAACGATGGTATTTGTGTATTTATGGATGATATGTTTTATTTTAATGCTATGCCTTTTAATGGTATTTATGAATTGATTCATCATGACTCATCCTTTAATAACTCGTTATACCAGTCGAGCACCAAGAAACTTAAAATGGGTTTAAGTGAATTATATCTTTGGCATTGTCATCTTGGTCACATAAATAAGAATCATATTCAAACACTTCAAAAGAATGGTCTTTTGGAAGCAAATGAAGAGGGTTCATTTGATAAGTGTGAATCTTGTTTACAAGGAAAGATGACCAAGGAACCCTTTAATGGTACTAACCAAAGGGCAAAAGACTTATTAGGAATCATACGTTCGGATGTATGTGGTCCTTTAAACCAATGACAAGAAATGGTGAAAGATACTTCATTACCTTTATCGATGATTATAGTCATTATGGTTATGTCTACTGGTTGAGACAGACAGATGAAGCTTTTGAAACGTTCAAAATCTTCAAGAATGAAGTAGAAAATCAACTCAACAAAACCATCAAAGTTCTTTGTTCGGATAGAGGAGGTGAATACCTTAGTGATGCTTTTCAAGATCATCTTAGGAGTTATGGGATTGTCTCATAGCTTGCTCCACCCGAAACACCACAACATAATGGTGTGTCAGAAAGGAGAAACCCAACCCTATTGGATATGGTTTGATCTATGATGGCTAGAAGCACACTACCTCTGTCATTTTAGGGTTTCACATTGCTCTTCACGGCCCGTATTCTAAATATGGCCCCAACCAAGAAAGTGGATAAGACACCTTTTGAAATATGGCATGGAAGGGTTCCATCGTTATCATATTTAAAGGTATGGGGTTGTGAGGCTTATGTTAAGCAAAACACCCCAAACAAGTTAGAAAGCCGATCCACTAAGTGTATCTTTGTAGGATATCCCAAAGACTCAATGGGATATTACTTCTACAATCCAACAGAGCAAAAGGTATTTATTGCTCGAAAGGCTGAGTTCTTGGAAACTATATCCCTTATGGAAGAAACTACCGATAGAACAGTGGAATTTGATGAGGATCGAGAACCTCAAGCCGATACACAGTTGGATGATGCTAGCAATCAACAAGAGGTTATTGATAATGATCAAGTGGTTGATCAATACACACAAAACGTTCGTAGATCTGGTAGAACTAGCTATCCACCCGAAAGATATGGATTTTTCATGAATGGATGCTATGTAGTTGACTCGGATGAACCAACTACATACCATGATGCAATGTCCAATTTGAATTGTGACAAGAGGCTTGAACCCATGAATGTAGAGATGCAATCCATGTAGGACAACCAAGTGTGGGAATTGGTTGTGCCACCGCTTAACTCCAAACTGGTTGGATGTAAGTGGGTTTTCAAGACGAAAACTGATATGCATGGAAACTTGGATTCTTATAAAGCAAGATTTGTAGAAAAAGGTTTCACTCAGACTCAAGGGGTTGATTATGATGAAACCTTCTCGCCTGTGGCAATGCTAAAGTCAATTAGGATATTATTTCCCATAGCTGCAAATTATGACTATGAGATTTGGAAAATGGATGTCAAAACTCCTTTCCTTAATGGACATCTCGAAGAGAATGTCTATATGGTTCAGCCCAAAGGTTTTGTCGATCCACAATATCCTAATAAAGTATGCAAGTTAAAGAAATCAATCTATGGATTGAAACAAGCATCAAGAAGTTGGAATCAAAGTTTTGATGAAGAGATCAAAAGGTTTGGATTGATCAAGAACGCTGATGAAGCATGTGTGTATAAGAAAGCTAGTGGGAGCATCATCACATTCTTAGTATTGTATGTTGATGATATATTACTTTTTGGAAATGACATTCCAACAATAGATGTCACACCCTCAAAATCCACGTGCGGAGTTTTACCGCGAGGCGTGTGAACAAACCAGGATCACAGTCAATAGTTACTCAGAACGACACTATATGCCACATTAAAATAACACCAACCAAAGTTCAAACTTTAAAACCATGCGGAAGCGTTTTGTAAAGAAGACAAACCCAAAATATAAAAATGCATATTTGGCAAAACATGCGCCAACCCAAACATTTAAACACTCGTAATTAGATACCAACAAACATGTCTTTAAAATAGTCTTAGAATGCATGCTGGACCCGTGTGGTGCTCCTAATGGCAAGCAGAGTTAACAACCTGAGAATAGCATACTAAAAATGTCAACACAATGGTTGGTGAGTTTAAGAGTTTGCGTTTATCATAAACAATAACATTTGCATAACATAAGAGGTGCATTGAAATAGATAGCTAGTCTATATTCACAAGTAATAACCATAGTGATTTCGCATTCAAAGCTGACTGTGTTGCGTTTGTTGCCTCCCGTCACGACTTACCAGGTCGTGATGATATTTGTGTCTAGGACAAAATTGCACCCGTTTGACCTCGAGTCGCACAGGTGGGGCTCGTCAGACCCAGTAGTACTACCCAAGATTTCCCGCTAGTTACCATTATTAACGATCCAAAAGTGTGAGAACTTTCAAGGTATTAAGCACTATGTTAAAACATACACAGCTTATAATAATAAAATAGCGTTTGAGTACAAGTATGATACCTCCCCCAAGAAGAAGGTTTATAAAAATAGAGGGGCATGAACTCACCTGGTGTGTAAAGATAATGACTAAAGAGAACTGGTGATAGGTGCAAAGACAACCCTTCAAAGGTTACCTAGAACACGAGAGTACATAAGTACATGTTCACAGAATCATAATGAAACCCTAAGTGCTTTACAAACCAAAGAACTCAAAGTTTTAGAAGGCAAGACACATTTGACCCAGTTGACCCGTTTGACCCGTTGGTGACATTATAGGTGAATTTCCATTCAAACAAGCATAACAGCCTATCACACATGATTAACATACAAATTGAGTACATATAACACTTCATTAACCACATGTACTAATTAGATCATCATACAGCCAGTTATCATACAAGTCATGCAAATCTCAAACTATTATCATGCTCATAACATCTATAAAGCAAATAATACACCATACAAGGATCAAATCACGCATCACATGCCATGTGAAGCCACTCACGACTTCACACCCTAAACCCTACCAATCCTACTAAGTAGGGGCCTCAGATTCGAACGTGTGTATGATGATCATTAACATACCAATTTCCATAGCTCATATCATCCAAAATGTTCATTCTTAATCAACCATCAATCAACAAAAGTCCTAGCTTACCTATATGACTCATACCATGATTTTTCCACAAACAGGCCAAAACAGGTAACAAACCAAATCAACATTTATATAACCTAAACAACACATTTAATCACCTTAGAAACCATCCATGAACACACTAGCATGGTCCTAATGTCCCAAACATACCCAAATCATCATATTTAAGAGATTTCACAATTAAAGTTTCCCTTTTGGGAAAGTTCATCCCAAATCCATCAAACACCTAAAAAATTCATGAATCCATCAATCACTTACTAATTCAAGTTCATAACAACATCTAGCATGATCAAAACACCAAATCATCATGATTCATCACATTCAACATCAAAAAGTTACTATTTTAAGCAATGTATGAACTACCACGCATCTTCTTGATTTCCTAACGTTCACATCAACCATCTAGCATCTAATCATCATCATAAGCATATCCATAACACCAATTTATCATCAATTCAACATTTCATGCAAAATAAAGTTACTATTCTTAGTAACCTATGAACCATGAATCAAAATCGAAGCTTTCTTGCAAAATCGACGTTAACTAATATGCATACAACCTAACTAGCATCATTACAACATCAAACAACCAACATTCATCATCCAATTTGATCAAAATTGCATCAAACTTTCGGCTAAGGGTTCATCACCCGAAAGAACAACCAAAAATCCAATCTTTATGCATACTTGACGTTAAATAACATGTAATCTATCTAGTAAAAACATTAACATCAACAACTAAGCATTAATCGACCATCAATTGCAGGTTTCGAATGGAACTTTCGGCCAACATGAAAAATCATCAAAAACATGTAAAAATCTAACCTTTAAATGTGTATTGACTTGTATTTGATGATTTTAACTTGTTGCAACCCTTGAAATCGATCAAATCCGATGCTTTGTGAGTGTTCTTGGCCGAAAATCGCAAAGGGAGAGGGAGAGGGAAAGAAGTCGCGGCCGTAGGTGGTTAGGGGATTAGGGTTTTTGATTTGATTAATTATTTAGCAATAATTACCCTTTTAACCCTCATAGTTTGTATTTTATAAAGATTAGGCTTTTAAATACTCTTTTAAAATGTTTTTAACTAGAATAATAAGCATATAAACAAACAATAATAATCATATGCATTATCTTCACTAGATACAAAACATACGGATTAAACACACACGTTTCCACGTTACGCGATAAAATTCACAATTAATGTTTAAATTGCATAATCACAACCAATAACCAACATAGTAATTATTTGTTTCACATTATTAATTATTATTAAGTCACCAACGTTCAATGACAACTAGTGTGTGCTCTCGACACGTGTATGCAAGACTTAACGGAACTAACGGAGTTTGGTAATGGAAAATTACCGGATGTCACAATAGAAGGTGTTAAAACCTGGCTTGGAAGTTGTTTTTCCATCAAAGATCTTGGTGAAGCAGCCTATATTTTGGGAATAAAGATCTATAGGGATAGATCAAGGCGGTTGATAGGTTTAAACCAAAGTGCATACATTGATAAAATCTTGAAAAGGTTCAAGATGGAGAACTCTAAGAAAGGTTTGGTACCTATTCAAAGAGGGACAATATTGAGTGCATCTCAATGGCCAAGCTCAAAGGATGAGCAAGAAAGGATGAAGGAAATCCCATATGCATCTGCTATAGGATCCATCATGTATGCGATGATATTCACTAGATCGGACGTGTCATGTGCTTTGAGCATGACAAGCAGATATCAGCAGAATCCAGGAAATAGTCATTGGATCGCTGTTAAGAGTATATTGAAATACCTTAGGAGGACTAAGGATATGTTTCTAATATAAGAATCTGGTGAAGAGGAACTCGTTGTAAAGGGTTACACGGATGCTAGTTTCCAAACTGATCGAGATGATTCTCGATCATAATCGGGGTATGTCTTCATTATGAATGGAGGGGCAGTGTCATGGAAGAGTTCAAACCAGGATGTGGTAGCATTGTCCACTACAGAATCAGAATACATCGCCGCATCATTGGCAGCACAGGAAGCTGCATGGTTAAAGAAATTCATTGCTGATCTAGGGGTTTTCTCTACCATTCAAGATCCCCTAAAGATCTTTTGTGACAACGAGGGTGCGATTGCTCAAATCAAGGAACCCCGTGCACATCAAAAGACAAGGCACATTGAGCGGAGATTCAACTACATAAGGGATGAAGTTGAAAAAGGAAAGATATGTATTCGCAAAGTTCACACCGATCAAAATATTGCACATCCACTCACGAAGCTCCTTGAAAGGCCAAAGCATGAGAGTCATACTTGTGCCTTAGGACTTCGATATTCTAGTGATTGGATTTGATCTATTTTGTATTTAAATATCAGAACAATTATTATTTCGGAATCACATATATAATATATATATATATATATATATATATATATATATATATATAGTTTATAATACTATGAGTTGTGTTCCATTTTAGCATGTTTAAATCCATGAATATATGTATTATTCTAAATGTCCGTAGTCGGTCATATTTGTGGGAACAAATATGAAGTAAGACTATTATGAACTTGGATTGGTGGATATTCATAAGGTATGAATATAGAGCAAGAGGTTGCTACCATGGTTCATAAATATTTATGGGATACAAATATTGGACATACCTGCTCTTAAATTTTAATGCATGGAATTATGTAATTGATCATAAGTAAATTTGAGTAAAGGCGAATATCGTTGTATCCTCTGACCTGAGATACATATTGGGTTTCGATATTCACCAAATATTATACTTTGATCTAGTTCTTCACTGTTCTGAAATAATGGACAGTACATGAGGCTAATTTCAGGTGTGATACAAGGTGATTGTCAGAAACGTATGTAGTCAAGATGGGATTTGTTCCTCTTATACGTTGAGAGAATGATGTCTAAGGCCTGATTAAGTTAAATCAACAAGGAATGATCATTCTATGTCTCTGGATTTAACATGACATTTGTAAGAAAAGGATAGATGATAGATTCACCTAAATCATTTCAAGTAAGGGACTTGAGGAAGATGATGTTATTGAATGGCACTTCGTCATGCGTATTAGGGGTAGTAAACCATTGTTAGGCGGTATTTACTGCTTGCATCAATTCTTTATGTATGTTGTGCAAGTGGGAGATTGTTGGGAACGGTCTGCCCAAGACACATATTGAATTGATGTGGCTAGTACGTTATGATCCAAGTCGGGTCATACCCAATAACAAGCTAGACAAACACCTACAATATTTGTTTTTATGATATGATCATGTAAATAAATATTGACACTTGAAGTATTTAGAAATTGGGTTTCTAAATATTTGAACTAGTGTTATGAATAAATTATATGGATAATTTATTCTAAAGAGAGAGTACTTTGTATTGTTATTCAAATGGTTGAACAAACAATACAAGTGTTTTGTGTGCATTTCTTTTACTCATCCGCATTTACTAATGCGGATGTGTTACTAAGGAAATGTGGACGAATGTTCATCATCCGTATTTGCAAATGTGGATGTGCATTTAGGGAAATGCTGAAGGAATCACTTCATCCGCATTTACTAATGCGGATAGCTAATACGGATGAGCATTTAAGGAGATGCTGATGAAACTAATCATCCGCACTTACAAATGCGGATGTGCATTTTGGAAATGCTGATGGAGTTACTTATCCGATTTTACAAATGCGGATGTACATTTGAGAAATGCGGATGAAGTTTCTTCTTCCGCATTTACAAATGCGGTTAGAGTTTGTTCATCTGCATTTACTAATGCGAATGAATATTAAAGAAATGTGGATGGGTTAAAGGGATGGGTCCCGCCCACTTTCTCTCACTCTGAAATTCAGTTTCATAGGACGTACAATATATGATTGCATTCAACCACTCTTTCTGATAACTTAAAACACACGCAAAGGTGCAAATCGGTGCTACTGTAGCTTTTCTCTTGATCGGTCGAGGAAAACCAAGAACAGAACCCGATTCAAGTAACGAAAATTCTAGTAACCTGGTGTATTGTTGGAAGCTTTAGGTAGAGAAGCTTGAGGTTTCCTGCTTTGGAAGCTACCGATTAAAGATCTTCTTCCTTTGTCCCATTCGAGAGGTAGATTACTAAGCACCCTTTGGTTGTTTATAAGAATGTTTTTTTCATATAACGATCCATTAAGGGTTTTCTTTTAATAGATATATAAAATTGGTTTATATATTAACTATAACAAGTTTTTCAAACCATTTCCGCTGCGTTTTAATTTTATAAGGATAAAATGACTCTGATTAACTTATGAAAACCGAACAATGGCTTCGTACCCCCTCTCCGTACGTGGTAAATTCGTATTGAAGTCCATGGTGATGTTCTCCCATTTCTACTCGGGTATATCCAAAGGTTGGAATCTTTCTGTATGGCTTCTGATGCTCCGCCTTCACTTGCAAGCAAGTAAGGCACTTGCTTACATACTCCCCTATATCATTCTTCATACCCGGCCACCAGTAATCTTTCTTTATATCATGATACATCTTCGTAGCACCGGGATGAATTGAATATCGAGTCTTATGAGCTTCATCCATGATTTTCCCTTGTAGGTCTCCATAACGAGGGATCCACATCAGCCCAAAGCGGGTTCTAACTCTGAGAGTGTTCTCACCCAACTCTGAGACTAGACCTTTATTCTTTCAGAGTTGATTTGATCTTCCTTCAGCGTCTCATCTTGAAATTTCTTGAATTGTGTCATCACATCAGAGGTCAGAACCAACTGGTAAGCTTTCACCTGGATTGGCTCGGGTTTCTCCTTTCGGCTGAGGGCATCTGCCACCACGTTGGCCTTGCCCGGATGGTAGTGGATCTCACAATCATAATCTTTGATCAACTCTAACCATCTCCTTTGCCTCATATTGAGATCCTTTTGGTTGAAGAAGTATTTCAAGCTCTTATGGTCAGTGAAGATAGTACACTTCGTCCAGTACAAGTAGTGCCTCCAAATCTTCAATGCAAAGACCATAACTGCAAGCTCCAGGTCATGAGTAGGGTAATTAGCCTCATGGATCTTCAACTGTCAGGACGCGGGTGGGACATCACAGACTAGCAACAACATATGGAAGCGAAAACAAACCATCATAAGTGCACAAAAGGAGAGAACATCACATGGCATTATATTTTAAAAGACACAGGGCAAGAAGTAGGCCTAGCCCCCAATACAAGTACATAAATTCAACAATACAAATTGTTCCATGATAACCAAATTTAACTTGTTCCAAATGTTTTAAAACTAATCAAAGCAAATGCCATGAGTCATGGTGCTAGGTCATCATAAGTCTTCTACAAAAGCCAGACCTTCATCACGGGTTACCTAAAACATGCTCAAAGAAAATTTTGTCAACTAAAAAGTTGGTGAATTCAAGTGCTTAAAGTTTCACACAAAAGGATTCAATAAAATCCACATTTGATTTAAAAGTCATAGTTTCATTGTTGTGGGGATCACAATCAAACCTGCACTCAGTCCCGGCTAGCCTCTTCAAAAGTTATGTTATACCGATTAATCCCGAAGGAAGAACTGAGCCTCAAACAGTGGACCATACCTGCCGGATGGTTCACCCTAGTATCTTACAAAAACCTATCACATGACACAAACTACCCCGCAGGATCTCAGTGTGGTACCCTTCCCGTTCATCACGGAAGGCACTGTGTGTAGGGGATTCCCCAAGTAGATCTACCCATATAAAACAAGCGGTTCACACAAGAATTAATGATCGTGATAAAAGTAAAGCAGGTTCTAACATTTCCACAACATATAGCATCATAATATAGCACAAAAATAGTTCAGTTTAAACAGAGCATGCTTCATCCCAAAAACAGTAGTAAAAGGGAACACTAGAACTCACCTTAAGTTTTAAGCAACGGGTTCTTCGAGTACGGGAAAGTTTCAAGTCTAGCACCCTACCATCAAGATTAAGGGATAAGCCACTAGTTCTAAGGTCACACGAGGTGGACAAAGTGTGTTAAGAAGTTAAATGTTCAACTAGCTTATATTTGCTAAGGCTTGCATTTAAAAGTTTCCTTTTATAGAAAGCTAGGGTTTCTTAAGGGGAATTCATGTTTTTACACTACTAGGTCATTGAAACAAGTTAAATTAAGTTTATCAAGTGATTACCAGTCCAAGGGGGTCAGTTTATTGAAGTTTGGCAGACTTTACAGTTTAGTCCTTCAAGTTTCAGAATTTACATTTTCTACCCTAAAGTTTGCTTCTTTACATTTAATGACCTTTATGACCCCATAACGACTTTTGGAGTTAAATATTACATTATTAATAAGTTAAACTCCCAAATTTTCTAGATTTTAAATTTGAGTTGGTGAACATATGTTTTAAGTTACCGATTACGGTAAAACCGAATGTTTTTCACGGTTAAGCATTGAATCTTATAGTTTTATGTCTTAAAAATTTAAATATTATTTTAAGGACTTTTAAAAAGCTTTGTAATCTGTAAAGAATGTATTTTTAAGCCCTTTTTGTTGAAAGTCTCATTTTTAAGTTTAACTCGTTAAAACGCGTTTTCACCCGAAACCGAACGTTCAAAAGGTGTTAGACCAAATTTTTCATAAACTTCAAGTCTTAGAGGTCTTAAATTACTGAAATAATATCATTTACCTAGATTTTTGGTTTATCCTTTTATTTTCAAGATTCCTTCCAAAAGTTACCCGGTTAGGGCCCGTTTTTAGCTAAAAATTCCATTTAAATTGTCTTTTGACCATTTATTCAACAAATCCGGTCCAAGTCACTTGGTTAACCCTTTTAGAGCCTGGAATACTTTTAATATGGTTAAACTCTAAGTTTTCTTATTTTTAAGTCATTTTACCACCTTTCGGGTCCCAAAATAAGCTCAAAATGCCTACAAATCCATACTTTTATTATTTTCAGCCATTAACATCACCTTATACACAACTAATAACTCAAAAATTTCTGAAAAATAGCTCTAACATACGTATTTAACATGAAACCATGAAATAAGCTTGTAGTTGTGTGTTTTCACCATTTAAACCCATTACACATGTGTAAAACCTTACGGATCATGCTTAAACATTACCAAATCATTTAGACACTTTCAAAACAGGTTATTAAGAGTTTTTATAAACCATTTATAAGAAGGTTAAAAGCTTTGGTTCGGAGGTTACAAGGCATAAAGGTTAGATGATGCAAAAGTCACCCAAAAAGAGGGTTTTCATGGTGTAACTCAGTTTTGAAGACCTGATTACAAGTGTCTAAGCCTAAGGGGGAGTATTGTTAGATCTTGGAATAATAGGTCTAGATCATTTTGTATAGGCTTAGAACTTTAATCAATACATGTAATGAATATTTGTAATTCATTATGTATATATATAGGTTAACTCATATGTGCGTTGATTTATGTGTATGATTACAGGTACAAACATTATACTAGGTCAATTTCTGAAATTGAATAAGTGTAAGAAACATCTACGGATGAACATTTTTGTTTTTCCGTAGATATCTTTCTTACAAGACATTCATCAGATATCTTCTACGAATGAATATGGGTATTCACTGATGAACACCACATGAACAAAGTAACTGTGGAAGATCAAGTAGCTGCGGAAGAACAAAATAACTACGGAAGATCAAGTAGCTGCGGAAGAACAAAGTAACTACGGAAGAACCAGACAAATCATACAAGTGTTTCTAGTCAACAAGTCAACATGTCAATCACAGACTCCAAGAGATTCACTGTTTCCTTAACAGAAACTTGCGTGTTTATAAATATGAGTCCTATGTTTCACATCAAACACATAGCAAGACACGAAGACAAAAATACCATCACATCGTTTCACACAATCAACACAAACCCTAGCAGCCGTCACATCAATTCACCAAATATTATAAACACAATCATAGCATAGAATTTTGTTAGCAATTATTATTTGATTCTCTGTAATCATTAATAAGTTTTAATGAATTACGTTTGATTCAAAACATTATTATTTGAATATTGTTGATATCGTTTAATCTTTTATTGTTTATTTTCTCTGGCATCGATATTTATTTGTTAATCAATTAAACAACGATTAATGATAATTCCGCGATCATTAATTCTAAACCAATCTAACACTAATAATTCCTGATTGCGATCCTTGGATTCACAGGTGGTATCAGAACCTAGTGCTCATTGATCTAGATCGATTGATCTATCAATGTTAGAATTGTTTAATTCGAAACCTAGATCTATTAGTTTTCTGACTAGATCTATATTTTTTTCAGCAAAAGTATTTGGTGTGAAGATTTGAAATTCAATAAATCAGTGATTTGTCATTCAGCGAGTATTGTTACATTGCTTGGTTAACATTGATCTATATTCAAATTAATTGAAACATAGATCTGTGTTATTGGCTGACTCTCATTAACTGTTCATAAGAAACTTTGTTTTAGTTAAAACTTCAATATTTGACTAAAATGAGTAGCTTTGTTGGTGGATCATCGTACCAGCCTCCAAAGTTGGAAACAAAAGCAGACTTTAAATCCTGGAAGATCAAGTTCAGAAATCATGTGAACTACACTGATTCTGACTTATGGGTATCAATAACTGAAGGTCCTTATATTCCACCCACCCTTGGGCCGGATTATAATGACAAAAATCAACCCATAAGTACAAAAGATCTGTCACCTGATGATGTTAAAAATGTTAAAGTTGATATTAGAGCATACAGTTTGCTCAGTATGGCTTTACTAGAAGAAATACTAATCAGGTGTGAGAATTATAAAATAGCAAATTCCTTGTGGAAGATACTTCATACTCTTTGTGAAGGGAGTGATGAAATCAGAAGCATTAGGAAGGACACACTTTGCTCACAATATGAAACATTTCATCATATTGAGTGCAATTGGTAACCGAGATGAACATCATGGAGTTGAAGTATACAAATGAGAAACTGAACAAAAAGATGCTCCATACACTGCCTGAAAGTTGGAAGCAAACTGTGTCCATGTTCAAGAACACCATTGATCTCAAAGCAACTGGCTTAGATACATTGGTAGCTAAAGTTGAGGCTCTTGAAATGTATGAAAAATCAAGAAACAAGAGTGTGAGAACACATGTCACACCTTATCATTTTAAAGAAACCAAAAGTGCTGGAAGTGCTTTTATCTCTAACAATGATAGTGACAACTCTTGTACTTTGAGTGAAGATGAAGAAGAAGTGAGCTTTTATGCATCAAAGCCTTCAAAGAAATCTTCTCAAAGTAAATCATGAAAAGAAAAAGGAAGACCTGATGATAGAAAAGATGCATCTACATCAGCAGCAAAGTCTTCAACAAACAACAACCAAGCAGAGCCAATTACTGTGATTCTGGATTCCGAAGAACAAAAAGCAGCATTTGCAGCTTTTAGTTCAAGTTTTCAAGCCTACTTAGGAAGCACCTTAACACCTGCAAATATCTACCAACAAGACTTGGAAGAACTACATCCAGATGTAGTAGAGGAGATGGATCTTCAATGGCAAATGGCAATGATTGCTTATAGAGCCAAACAATACTTGAGAAGAAACAAAAGTTTGGCTGCAGCAAGCAAAACATCAAAGATTGATGTTGATAAGTCAAAGGTAAGATGTTTCAAATGTAATCTCTATGGGCACTTCTCAAGAGAATGTAATCAACAATCAAATCCTGACATGAGACAACAACAGCAACATCAGTCTCATCAGCATCAATCTTATCAAACAACAACATTTAGAGATCTTATAGACAACCACAGCTAACCAACTCATCCCCACCAGTCACAAATGCATCAGTAGGACCTAGTAATTCTAAAGAAACTGGGATGATCATTCTCCAAGATGGAACCTGTGATTGGAGCATGTATGAGAAGGAAGTTTGGATGAAAATCAAGCTTTAATGGCCCACATGGAGAACAATGTTCCACCTATGGCTAGAGAGGTAAGAGATAGATTGTGTTCACCAATGTGTGTTGAGGAAGTTGAAAGATATAGAGTCCATGCTCAACAACTGGCTAATAAAGTAAAAGAAATAATGTTTTTAAATGAATCTCATGTAAGAGAACATAAATTATATCAATTCAAAATTAACTCTTTACAAAAAGATTTAGATAAATTTGTTTCAGAAAATTACAGCTTAAAAGCCCAAGTTGAGCATCTGACCACTTCCTTAACTAAATCCATGGCTGATCATGCATCAACTGAAGTGAAACTTCAAAAATTTCAACTTTCATCTCAGCAATATGAGAAATTATTGAATTCTCATATTGAATCAAAGAACATGTATGGGTTGGGATATAATGCTGTTGCACCTCCTTTGAATGATAACTATACAACTTTACCTGAATCAATGACAAATAGCTTGTCAAATCATTTTGTGCCATGCACCAAGTTTGAAACAAACTGTACTGAACAAGTTAATAACAATGAATCTGAGGTGAGTGAAACTGAGTCTTCTGAATCAGATAAAATTAAACAAAATGAATCAGAATTTGACTTTGATGGATGTGATGACTTGGATGATTCTGATGAACATGATGATAACTGTGCGGATCAACTGAACATTGGTAAGAATGTTTCAGTTGAAACAATCATTCTCGAAGTTCTTGAGCAAACAAAGTTGCCATATCCTCCTAAGCAAAGAAACATGTTGAAGACTATTTGCAAGAGAACAGCTCAGCTAAATGAAGGTCTTCAAGTACTTCATCAGCAACAAAAACCTTCAACTAAAGTGATTAAGAAGTGTACATCTACTGAAGTACACAAATCTTCCTTAGAAACTGAAAAGAAACGAGTATCAGTAGAACTTCTTCGGATGAAGAAACATTCTTCAGTAGCAAATCAGCGGAAAAACAAATCTACTGAATCAGTAGATGATCTGCGGAAGGCAAAAGAAACGACCAAAAAGAAAACAACTCAAAAAGGTGTGAACTCAAAGCAACAAACTTCAGCTGATAAACATGAACCTTTTGACATCATGTCAGGAAAAGGAAAGGAGTCAGCTTCAGTAAAGTTTGAGAAGGAGTTGAAGACTCAAAAACAGCAAAAGAAGAAGAAATTAATTGAGTCTGATAATGAGTCAGAAGAAAAGTATTGCAAATGGTGTGATATGAAAAATCACAACACTGAAGACTGTTACTTCAGCAGCTATTGCTCTATCTGTAATATGAACAATCACATGACTTCAGACTGTTACTTCAACAAACATTATGCTATTTGTAGCAAAAATAACCATTCCACTCAAGAATGTTATTTTAACAAAAAGAACAAGACAAAGAGCACAAAGAAGAAACAACATGAGAATGATGAATCAGAATCTCAATCAAGCGAAGATCAACAAGATTCAAGAGTAAAGAAACAACAAAAACAAAAAAAGGTGACAAAATTACAAGAGAAACCATCAGTTGATAGTGAACCTTTGAAGAAAAGACAACCTGAACAGAAATCAAAGACTCCTCAACAATCAAAGACACCTCACAAAAAGGTGGATTTGAACAATAAGAAGACAAATGCTAAAGATAATTTCTTTGATAATTTTGAAAAAGGAACTCATGTTTCACATTCAAAATCAAAGGATGTTGAAACTTTCAACAATCAAGGATCATCATCAAAGTCAAAACAGCAAACAAAGAAAGAGAAGATCCTTGAGGAAGAGTTTGAACAAAATTCCACAAGTTCATCATCAATAGAATCATCCTCACCACAAACATCACACAATGAATCAATTGAATCTAAAATTAATACTGAATCTTCAAGACTCATTCATGAGGAAGTTAAAATTTTAGACTCCACAAGATCACCCAAGATCATTAAGACTTGGGTTTCCAAATCTAATTGATTTCTTTAATTGTGCAGGAACAATCTTGGAGAGCTGACAACAAGTGGTATGTTGACAGTGGTTGTTCCAGACATATAGCAAGAAAAGGCGACAAAAATACCATCACATCGTTTCACACGATCAACACAAACCCTAGCAGCCGTCACATCAACTCACCAAATATCATAAACACAATCATACCATAGAATTTTGTTAGCAATTATTATTTGATTCTCTGTAATCATTAATAAGTTTTAATGAATTACGTTTGATTCAAAACATTATTATTTGCATATTCTTGATATCGTTTTAATCTTTTATTGTTTATTTTCTCTGGCATCGATATTTATTTGTTCATAAATTAAACAACGATTAATGATAATTCCACGATCAATTAAACCAATCTAACACTGATAATTCCTGATTGTGATCCTTGGATTCACAGGTGGTATGTTGACAGTGGTTGTTCCAGACATATGACAGGAAACTGTTCTCTTCTCCATGACTTCAAACATAAAAATGCTTCTTATGTGGCATTTGATGGGGATAAGAAGGGAGGTAAAATAGTTGGTGAAGGAATGGTAACTAATGGTGTGCTCAAATTTAAGAAAGTGAATTATTGTGAAAATTTGCAATATAATTTATTGAGTGTGTCTCAAATTTATGATCAAAGTTATACCACATTATTTGATAACACTAATTGTTACATTCTTAAGCCAGGTTTTGCAGTTCTAGAAGATTGGATCCTTCTTAAAGCATCAAGAAAAGGAAACACATATGTTTTGGATATGAATAATACAACACTCACAAACAATGAAACATGCCTGCTATCTAAGTCATCAGAAGATGAATCTCAATTGTGGCATAGAAGGCTTGTTCATTCCAACTTGAAGAACACGAATAAATTGGTGAAAAATGACTTAGTCATTGGATTGCCAAAGAAAGAATTTTCTTGTTCAAACCATTGTCCTTCATGTTATAAAGGAAAACAATATAGAGTGTCACATAAATCCAAAATAATAAATACAAACACTACACCACTCAAATTGCTTCACATGGATCTTTTTGGTCCAACTAATGTGATGAGCATTGGAAAAAGGCAATATTGTTTAGTGGTTGTGGATGACTTCACTAGATTCACATAGGTCTTTTTCTTAAAACAAAAGAGTGAAACATCAGAAACATTAATGGAGTTTATCACAAAGATTGAGAATCAACTTGATTTAAAAGTTAAAATATTTAGGAGTGACAATGGGACTGAAGTTGTTAATACTGTCTTAGATTCATTTTGCAGGAGTAAAGGCATAGCAAGGCAATTCAGTGCACCAAGAACTCCACAACAAAATGGAGTTGCTAAAAGAAGAAACAAAACTCTCATTGAAGCAGCAAAAACAATGCTAGCTGATTCACAATTGCCAATCACCTTTTGGGCTGAAGCAGTGAACACAACATGCAATGTTCAAAACAGGACATTAATTGTCAAAGAACACAATAAAACACCTTATGAGCTTTTATTAAAAAGAAAACCTTACATAGGATATCTTAGAGCTTTTGGGTGTCATGTATCTGTTTTAAACACAAAGAACAACTGGGAAAATTTTCAAAGAAAGCCTATGATGGTTTCTTCGTTGGATATTCTTCAACATCTAAATCATATAGGATCTACATTCCATAACAAAACATTATGGGAGAAACTCCTAATGTGTCTTTTGATGAATCCTTATTTCCTAAATCTGTAAAAGGATCATCATGGTTGTTTGATATAGATGCACTCACAAACTCATTTAACTCTGGTTATTTGAATACTGCAGGTACTGAAGATACATGCTATCCATTTGTTCCTCCAAACATGAATGAAGTGTCATTATCTGCTGATCCTCCAAGAATACAAACTTCAGGTATCATGGAACAAGGAACACCAAATAATGACAATAATGCAGCACAAGACCAAGCAAATGGATCTACATCCTCAGATGCAAACACTTCATCAGCAGCTGCTGACTCTGCATCTGCAGATGAGTGTCCTACATCCGGAGATGTGATTATTGGATCAGCTGATGTTCCATTCACATCATTAGATTTTCCACATATTGGAGATGGTCCATTGCATTCCAAAGAGTCATTGTCAGCAAGTCAACAAAATACATCCGTAGATGTTACTTTGACTCCTGCGGAAGCGCAAAATACGTCCGTAGATGTACCTGTAACTACTGCGGATGGCACTCATAATGCAGCTGATGTACAAAACGAAAATCATTCAGCTTCTAATGATGATCAATTTGATTACGTCATAAATTCATCATCTTAGCTGGATATATCTGCATCAATGCATATTTCTAACTTGGAATCATCTATTCCAGTTGAGTCCATTCCAACAACAAGAATTCAAAAGACTCATCCAATAAACAACATCATTGGAGATCTCAATGAAAGAACCACAAGAAGCCAAGGGGGAGCTTCAACCATCTGTCTTTTCACTTGTTTTCTTTCACAAGTGGTTCCTCCAAACATTACAGCTGCACTAAAAGATAATAGCTGGATAAAGCCATGCAAGAAGAACTTCAACAATTCAGAAAGAAAGGTCTGGAATCTAGTTGATCTTCCTGAAGGTCAACATCCAATTGGCACAGGTGGTTATTCAAAATAAACTAGATGCCAGAGGTAAATTGTGAGAAACAAAGCTAGGCTGATTGCTCAAGGATATGCTCAAGAAGAAGGAATAGACTATGATGAAGTTTTTGCACCAGTTGTAAGAATTGAAGCCATTAGAGTATTCCTAGCCTATGCATCATATAAGAAGTTCACTATTTATCAAATTGATGTGAAGTGTGCCTTTTTATATGGGAAAATTGATGAAGAAGTCTATGTAGCTCAACCTCCAGGTTTTGAAAATCCTGATTACCCATATAAAGTATACAAGCTTGTCAAAGCTTTGTATGGTCTTCATCAGGCACCAAGAAAGTGGTATGAAACATTATCATCTTTCTTGTTCAAGCATGGATACAAAAGGGGAACTATTGATCAGACTCTCTTTCTCAAACATGAACATCAAGACCTCTTAGTTGTTCAAATATATGTAGATGACATTATATTTGGATCAACAAACAAGAGACTGTGTGAAAGCTTTGAAGAG
Source organism: Flaveria sonorensis (assembly GCA_025506505.1). Lineage (NCBI taxonomy): Eukaryota > Viridiplantae > Streptophyta > Magnoliopsida > Asterales > Asteraceae > Flaveria > Flaveria sonorensis. Next base: position 17,872,673 of record CM046439.1, read on the forward strand.
TTGATGAAATCTCAGTTTAAATGAGCTCAATGGGAGAATTAACTTTCTTCTTGGACTACAAGTTCATCAGAAATTGATGGCATATTCATCATCAAGAAAAGAATATTCATCAAATATTGAAGAAGTACAATCTTGCTAATACATCTTCATGCAAAACACCTGCTTCAAAAAATGACAAAATTGTACCTGATCCTACACGGAAAATCTATGATCAAAGATTATAAGATCAATGATAGGATCTCTTATGTATTTAACTGCCAGCAGACCTGACATAATGTTTACTGTATGTGTGTGTGCTAGGTACCAAGCAGATCCAAAAGAGTCCCATCTGAATGCTGTGAAGAGGATTTTCAGATATCTCAAACGGAAACCAACACTTGGACTATGGTATCCAAAAGATGGAGACTTCTCTCTCTACTCTTATTCAGACAGTGACTATAGAGGATGTAACAACAATAGAAAATCCACAATTGGGGGATGTCAATTTTAGGACCAAGACTTGTTTCATGGCAGTGCAAAAAATCAAACAAATGTATCTGTATCCACAACTGAGGCTGAGTTCATAGCTGCTTCAGTGGTTGCTCTCAAGTCCTTTGTTGCAAAAAACCAATTACTTGATTATGGTTACAATTCCTTCAAACTCAATTTATATTGACAATTCAGCTACTATGTTTATCACTGCTAATCCAGTTCAACATAGTAAAACAAAGCATATTGAAATCAGATATCGTTTTCTAAGAGATTGCTCAAAAAAAGGTTTAATCAAGTGGTCAAAGTGGATACAACAAATCGCTTGCTGATCTATTCACTAAGCCTTTGATTCAGTTAGATTTAATTTTCTAATTGAGTCTTTGGGCATGATTAACTTAGATTAATCTCATTAACAAAGAAAAGCATGTGTCTGTCCTTAAAATAAAAAAATAAAATAAAAAAAACACAGAGTCTTATTTATTATGTCTTCTATTCTGCTTGACAATGTTGAGAAATGATAGTACACTATGCCTTTGCTTGCTTCCTGAGTTCTTAAATTTCTTTAAAAACTGATCAATAGTTCTTTGATTTGTAAGTAGATTCAACTTGAGTGAAGATATACTAAGAGCTGCTTAACATAATGCAAAAGATGACTGGTTGTGAGATCCTTCATTTTGAGGATCAAACAAGTAAGTCTTATCCTGATGTGATCAATTCATTCACCTAAGTACACTACGTAAAACACTTTATAACTTCTATCTTTGCAAATCATATTCCCTCTGTTTTGTGTAAACAAAGACCTGGGTTAAAGGCACCTCTGTTTTACGTAAGTAAAGACCTGGTGACCTGATGATGATCATATCTAAGCTCACAAAAGAATTCATTGTGATCAACTGTATATTTACATAAGAGCTTTAATAGCAAAGCACTTATAAGACAACTCATATGTCTCAAGATAGAATTTATAACTTAATGTACATAGTTTCTAAGTGTGAAAAGTGATGAATTGACTCACAAACGGAGGACAAACTCTAATGTGAATTGAATGTGGAGCCCATACAGTTTATCTCTAATAAACATGAAAACATGATAAACACATGTCTAGTTGATTCCATACTCTTGTTGGATTTAAGTGGACAAACATACTTGCAATCAGGACTAGATTCAGGTCATAATTCAACAATCAACTCAATCAGGAAGAAGTTTAGTGTCATAGTATGATCCCATTATATTGTTTATAAGCATGTACATATTTTTAATTCAATTTTGTTACTTTTATTTATTTATTGTGTGTAATCTTTGGATTGTCATGCCTTTCATGCTATTTACTTCATAAAAATTATGATGAATGCAACACTTTATCATTAATCACAATTTAGGGGGAGTAGTTAATACATGAAAATACATGAAACATAAAAGCTGAATTCAATGATCCAAATTCAAATGAAGGAATTAGAACTTGAGCACTAACTTGGCTAAAGGATACATGAACTTGCACAAAATATAAATTTCTTGTGCATAATTGTCATCAAAACAAAGTCAACAAGGTCCAATAGCAATAAATGTTCTATCAGTTGATTAGGATTACCAATCAAAGAAGTTTCAACTTGCATTTTCAGCATCAGCAGAAGCTACAGACATTTTGTTCAGTAGATGCTAAAGTACGAAAAAAGAATATGACCATATGTAGATTGGTAACCTACGGATGTGGTAGTATTTAAAAGTATAATAGTTCCATAGACTGGTATCTATGGAATTCAAATTATACTTCATCAAAATCAGTTTATAATTCTAAGTCATCCGTAGATGATCTACCGGAAGAACTAAAATCTATGGAACAATAAAATTGGTAATAAAGATAGGGGGGCCCTCCTCATTTAATAAATGAAATTAATATATCCGAGGTAGATAAATGATGTTTTTGACTGTCATTTCTATCACTTTTTCAGAACATCTTTTTCAACCTAAAAGAAAAACATTCGTCAAAACCTCTCCCTCCTTTGCTTTTAACATTCAAATTACCACATCAAAATATCAAACAAACTCATAAACTTGATTTCAGATCTTGGTTTGAGGTAAAACATGTCACATTCATCAATAATGAACTGTTTGATTCATTTTCACCATTAAAACTGTTCATATTCTAGAACTCGGCAAGAATAGAAAAGAAGGAGAAGATGAGGTGATACATGCAGATATTGGGAATGAACACTTAAGAATTGATGAACAGAGCATTAGGAGGATCTCAACTTGGGAGATATAGAGAGGTCATCCGGATGTATTTGAGAATGAATACATAGAAAAGATCTTCTACCTGATGGGGTATGATGGGATTTGATAAGGTGAAATAAGAAAGGGAGATTGTGTAAGCCTTACAGATTCTATGCCACACTTACCTCAAGTGCATCTCTAACAGGAAATCAGGATTAGAGAGTTTCAAGACACATCTCATCCGAATCATTGGTATCTTTGAAGGGAGAACTTACATTACTCAAAGTACACACTGGGATTTTGTGTGACCATGTTAGAGTTCAAAAACCTAAGAAGATGTTCATGTTTCTAAGGTTCATGCAACTGATCATCAATGGTGAATTGCCTGGATAGCAAGAGAAGGTGATGTGTTTGTTCAAGCACATCTGGGGAGATCTATACTGAATAAGATAAGTGGAAAGTATGAAGGAGAAGATATGCCAATGTTTGCACATGTGGCGGATCTATGCCAACATTCCATCAAACTGGTTGGGAAGACACAAGAATCAATCTACTGATCTGAGCAAGACTTACCTTAACATTCCCTCCTCAATCTCCCATACACACCATCATCAATCTCCACAAATCCAAACTCCAGCCAGTCAACACACCCAACCAATCTCTCCAATTACCCTAATCACCCATTCATCAACAACCTCTAACTCCACAAAATCTATCTCCTAAGAGTACTCATACAGAACCCATCTCAGTTACAATCTCAAAACTCAGTACACACTGGTGAGACTGAGTTAGTATCTCAAGCAAGTATCATTCCTCTCACAATAACCAGCCCACAAACCCCTGTCATGTCTAACCAAACTGAACCAATATCTCCAATCATTGATCCTCAACAACAACAACAACCTTATTAAGAGAAAACAGATCAAGCAGTTGAGTGTATTTCAAGCTCAGCAAGTATAGCTCCTGCTATAGGCAATGAGGTTGAGATTGCTGGTCAACATCAAGACGGTGAAGAAGAAGCTAACTATGTTGATGTTATAGCCTATCATGAAGATGACCTGGAAGATGATGATATAGATGTAAGCAAAAGTTATCTGGTTGCTGAGTATAACAAACTTATCATGAAATCAAACAAAAGTTTGGAAAGAATTAGAGAGCTCAAAGGAATGTTAAAAGAAAAAGAGGAGCTGATGAACAAACAAGAATCCAGACTGATCAGATTAAGAGAAGATGCTCAAACCAACAATGAAGTAATGATGCATTGAATGAGCTGGTTAAAGAACTTAAAGACTCTGTGAAGCATGAGAAGACTGAAAAAGAGAAGCTCATTTGGAAGTTGAACAAGCAAACAACTCTCTCACTGCTCAGTCTATTTTGTTGAAAAGGAAAGATGAGCAAATTGATGAGCTCAAGATGAAAATTTGTGCACATGAATCGAATGCTGCTCCATCAAAAAATATAAAAGAATCTACTGAAGCTTCAAAGCAAATCATTCAGTACTCAAGAAAGAGGAAGTATTTGGGGTATGTAGAGAAAGAGGTGATTAATGTTGAAGATTCACTAAAAAGATCAAGGCCTATATCTCCAGAGCTAACTCCTTCAGTGGATGTTTCCAATTTATAGCCTAAGTCTCATGCTGAAACTAAGAGTGATGCTGAATGGGATGAGCTTACTAAAGATGAGTCTCCTAAAGAACAAAAAGAATCAAAGGCTGATGACCTATTATCTACCAAAGACATATTGGAAGAGGGGCCTGAATCAACTATGTTTATGACCCTGATCAATCATGGGTTTCCATATGACATGGTTGAGAGAATGAACATGAAAGAAATGAAGGAAGCACTGAAGGAATTTGAGCTAGCAAGCTTCATGATCCTAGATTGCAATTATGAAACATTCATAGCCTTTCAGACAATTCAGAAAACAAAGAAGGAGCTAGGTCACTGTGACACAACAACTCTGAGCAAATACAATATGACTTGTTGGTTACAAAGTCATAACTACAAGATACATGAGCTGAAAGGAAGATCAGTGGGCTGAGCTTAGAAGGATGATGGAGCATGTAATGAAGGTGGAATTGGAAACTGGAGTAAAATTCAGAACTGAAGCTCCAAATCCTTCCTATGAACATCAATTAAAAACCCCTGCTGAACCAGTAACAGTTGAAAGAAAGATCAACATAAAGGGAAAGATAAATTGTCAAAGAACCAAGAGAGGTGATCCCTGGGAAAGTATGGCCTCTGGGCACAACTCTGAGAGAGATCACTGAAGAAAAATCTTCTTTAATCCAGTTGTTTGATCATATCACGACTCCCACTGCTGCTGAAGATAACAGGATTATGGCCTGGAAATATGATCCAGAGTGGGATTGTGCACTTATCAAGAGAGTATCTGGAAGAGTTGAATACTTCCACTTACTTGAATCAATCTTGTTATTGCCTCATACTGACATCAAAGATCTTCAAAGTTTGATCATCTCCAGCTACCCAATAAGCCCAAGAGGAAGAGATTTCTCTGTATTGGTTGGAAAGTTGAAAACAAAATTAAGGATGATGTACTCAAGGAAGCAAGAAGAGAAGATGGGGAACACAAGAAAAGATACCAAAGGAAAGAAGATCAAATCCAACTCCTACACTGGTTGATGATGAATTCATAAGGAGGGTTGGATACTCTAACAGAAAAACAGCTGCCATAAAAGTCATTGAAGGAAATCAATACACTCTTCCCATAACTGAGTGGGGATATGTGGAGAAGACTAAAGAACTGGTGCTGATGAGAAATGAAGAAAAGAAGAAAGCAAGTATAAGATTGTTGATCCAATTGAAATTAAACTTCTGTATCCAAGCTACACTTCATACCTACATGATAAGTTCTTCCCAAAACTCAAAGATGATCAAGCTCAAAATGACCTATGCCTGTATTTGCATATCATACAAGTCATGACAAACTACATGCAAAAGCATACAAAAGAAGAAGATATGAGGCTGGACTGTTAAAAGGAGCTAACATCAAGGAAGTATCTGAACTGAGGATGTCAGAACAAGATGAGCTCGAAATAGTAATAATCAGAGTGTTGTGGAAACTCTCACTACAGAAGAAGACATTTTGGGATTGAGCTTTGAGACACTACAAATGATATACAGAATGGAGATCAAGTACAAGTACGATGATAAAAAGGATGATGTGTCATATTTCAACAAGAAAATGGTGTCAAGAGTCAAAGAGCTTTTAGTTTTGAAGACCTGATTACAAGTGTCTAAGCCTAAGGGGGAGTATTGTTAGATCTTGGAATAATAGGTCTAGATCATTTTGTATAGGCTTAGAACTTTAATCAATACATGTAATGAATATTTGTAATTCATATATATATATAGGTTAATCATATGTGCGTTGATTTATGTGTATGATTACAGGTACAAACATTATACTGGTCAATTTCTGAAATTGACTAAGTGTAAGAAACATCTACGGATGAACATTTTTTTTTTCCGTAGATATCTTTCTTACAAGACATTCATCAGAAGATCTTCTACGGATGAATATGGGTATTCATGATGAAAACACACATGAACAAATAACTACGGAAGATCAAGTAGCTGCGGAAGAACAAAATAACTGCGGAAGATCATATAGCTGTAGAAGAACAAAGTAACTACGAAAGAACCAGACAAATCATACAAGTGTTTCTAGTCAACATGTCAATCACATACTCCAAGAGATTCGCTGTTTCTTTAACAGAAACTCGCGTGTCTATAAATATGAGTCCTAGGTTTCTCAAACACATAGAAAGAAACGGCAACAAAAATACCATCACATCGTTTCACACGATCAACACAAACCCTAGCAACCGTCACATCAACTCACTAAATATCATAAACATAATCATAGCATAGAATTTTGTTAGTAATTATTATTTGATTCTCTGTAATCATTAATCAGTTTTAATGAATTACGTTTGATTCAAAACATTATTATTTGCATATTGTTGATATCGTTTAATCTTTTATTGTTTATTTTTTCTGGCATCGATATTTATTTGTTAATCAATTAAACAACGATTAATGATAATTCCGCGATCATTAATTCGAAACCAATCTAACACTAATAATTCCTTATTGCGATCCTTGGATTCACAAACTAGTACACTAGGGACATCATACATTCTGTGCCTCGGTGGCATCCAGTGCTCATCATGTGGGTGGTTCAGAGCGGGTCAAACATCGATGGTGCAGGTGTTGGAGTCCTAACAGGTGGTGGAAGAGGAGGTGGCATCCTAAAGGAGACTAAGGGTCCTGGCCTAGTACTTTTGTGTGGGCGGGTGATAACACGTGCACCCCTATCCCCGATAGGTGGGATAGGTGAGTGGGTAGGAGCTGCGACACGTGGTGAATGGGAGCGCGTTCGGCTCCTGGAGGGGATGTCGAGGAAGAGTCCTCCGATGGCTCAATGTCGTCAGACGTAACGGATATCCAGCCCGGATGTCCGCATCTCATCAACTATTCTACATACTCCGTCCGCGGCGTCGCCCTCTTGCGGCTCCCAGCTGGTACAGTACCGTCTGTTGGGTACGCAGGTGCCTTCCCTTTATCGGCCATAGCTTTGATGTCCTGTAAGAAATATCATGAGAAATTTGGTTTCTCATAGCTCATGATTGTAATAATAATAGTACTTATAGTAGTAGTGATGGCAATAATATCAATAATAGTAGTATCAATAACAGTAGGATCAGAAATCAGTAGTATCTTGATATAACAGGCATGAAAGTCAATTTTCAAATTTCGACCACACAAAAGAAATTCTCTTAAATCATCAACCCAAAATACAGAGTTTAACATCACCTAGGGGTCCTTGCCGGAACTCATGCGTCCGGTAAATTCATGATTACGTTGATCAAGTGTAATCATCAATTTACCAACCCGATTACTCCGACACGTTCAAACAAGGACAGTCCTATGGGATCAGGGTTGTAGCCTAGGGTCTACTAAGGTATCCCAATTTCTGTACAACCTTTGGCTCTGATACCAATCTGTCACACCCTGGGCCAGGTAGGGTGGAACGTCACAGACTAGCAACAAATATGGCAGCGGAAACAACATCATAAGAGCACAAAAGGAGAGAACATCACATGGCATTATATTTAAAAGACACAGGGCTAGAAGTAGGCCTAGCCCCAAATACAAGTACATAAATTCAACAATACAAATTGTTCCAAGATAACCAATTTACTTGTTCCAAATGTTTTAAAACTAATCCAAGCAAATTCATGGGTCACGGTGCTAGGTCATATAAGTCTTCTACAAAAGCCAGACCCGTCATCACGGGTTACCTGAAACATGCTCAAAGAAAATTTGTCAACTAAAAAGTTGGTGAATAAAGTGCTTAAAGTTTAACACAAAAGGATTCAAAAAATCAACATTAGATTTAAAAAGTCATAGTTCATTGTTGTGGGGATCATATCACCTTGCCCTCAGTCCCGGTAGCCTCTTCAAAAAGTTATGTTATACCGGTTAATCCCGAAGGAATATTCGAGCCTCAAACAGTGGACCATACACTGCCGGATGGTTCACCTAGTATCTTACAATAACCTGTCACGTGACACAAACGACCTTGCAGGATCTCAGTGTGGTACCCTACCCATATAAACAAGCGGTTCACACAAGAATTAAGATCGTGATAAAAGTAAAAGCAGTTCTAACATTTCCACAACATATAGCATAATATAGCACAGAAATAGTTCATTTTAAATAGAGCATGCTTCATCCCAAAACAGTAGTAAAAAGGGAACACTAGAACTCACCTAAGTTTCAAGCAACGGGTTCTTCGAGTACTAATAATAATAATGATATAACATTAATATTAATTGTATGGATAATGATGCAGGAGGTTAAAGGTTAGAATATGACCTAGAGGTCGGTTGTACATTCTCCACCGTTTAGGAATTTGTCCTGAAATCTTTAGCTTCGATAAACTCCAGAATGAGTGGGTTTGAAGAGGTGCGGATAACTCTTTTCATTCATCTTCTTGCTCCCAAGTGAATTCAGGTCCTCGCTTAGAATTCCATCTTACCTGACTTTGGGTATGCGACTTCGCCTGAGTTTTTGACAAGCTGGTCGGTGATCTCTATAGGCTCTTCCATGAAGTTCAACTTGTCATTAATTCTCGCTTCTTTCAAAGGTAACTCCATGGTCTTATCTACCATGCACTTCTTCAAATTGGACACATGGAAGGTGTCATGTATGTAACTTAACTCTTGAGGTAGCTTTAATTTATACCCACGGGGCCAATTCTTGCTAGCCTCAAATGGTCCTATGTATCTCGGCCTCAGCTTTCCTTTCTTTCCAAACCTCACAGTTCCCTTCCATGGTGCTACTTTTAGCATTACTCTGTCACCCATTTGAAATTCTAAAGGTTTTCACCTTCTGTTAGAATATTTCTTCTGACAGTCTCCGGCTGCTCTTAAACGCTCCTTGATTTTAAATATTTTGTCGGTGGTCTCCATCACGATGTCGGGTCCCATTACTTGGCTATCACCGATCTCATTCCAACTCAACGGTGATCAGCATTTCCTGCCATATAGGGCCTCATACGGAGCTGCTTTTATACTTGCGTGGTAACTATTATTGTAGGAGAACTCTACTAGAGGAAGATGGTTATCCCAATTCCCACCAAAGTCAATCACGCAAGCCCTTAGCATATCTTCCAAGGTTTGGATGGTTCTTTCACTCTGACCTTCAGTTTGTGGGTGGTATGCAGTGCTTAAATCCAGACGGGTTCCTAGAGCCTACTGGAGTGACTTCTAGAAATGAGAAGTGAAACGACTATCATGATTGATAGCGGCACCCCATGCCTGGTTACTATTTCATCGATGTATAGTTGGGCCAGCTTTGTCAGGTCGTAGTCTTCTTGAATCGGCAAGAAGTGAGCATCATGACCTCTGAAAGTTCTGGTAGCTTTGTAACAAAATCCATCTTGACGTTATCCCATTTCCATTCTGGAATTTCGGGCTGTTGTAACATCCCTGACGGTATTTGATTTTCAGCCTTTACCATGGCGCACGTCAGACACTTCCTAACATAAATGGCAATTGATTTCTTGATTCCAGGCCACCAAAAGAGTGCCTTTAGATCTTGGTATATTTTGTCGCTTCCAGGGTGAACCGAGTACCTAGATTTGTGGGCTTCGTCTAGGATCACCTCTCTAATTCCCCCGTACTTTGGTACCCATGTTCTCCCTTCATGTTTATATATACCATCGTTCTCATCTCAAATCGATTCTCCATTCCTGTTACGATTCCACTGCTAAGTTTATCTTCCTTTAGCGCTTCGCCTTGGGCTTCTTTTAGTTTCGCGATGAGGTCGGTATACACGCTAATCCTTAATGCACGGACACGGAGGGGTTTTCTCTTTCTTTCCTGCTCAAGGCATCTGCCACTACATTGGCCTTGCCGGGATGGTAGCGAATCTCGCATTCGTAATCATTCTGTAGCTCAACCCATCTTCTCTGATGCATGTTTAGCATCGCAAACTTCTATGGTCAGTGTAGATAATGCACTTTGTGCCATAGAGATAAAGCCTCCACATTTTGAGTGCAAACACCACGACACCCAATTCTAGATCATGCATTGTGTAGTTCTTCTCATGATCGTTCAGCTGTCTTGATGCATAAGCAATTACCTTGTTGTGCTGCATTAGCACGCATCCTAGTCCCTGACGCGAGGCGTCAGAATAGACCACGAAATCTTCAACTCCTTCTAGGAGGGCGAGGATAGGTTCATGACATAGTTTTTCCTTGAGTGTTTCGAATGCTTCATTCTGCTCTTGTTCCACACAAAGCTGTATTCTTCTTAGTCAAAGGAGTTAACGGTTGCGCAATACGCGAGAAGTCCTTGATAAACCTTCTGTAGTATCCGGCCAATCCAAGGAACTGCCTTATCTCGGTAGGAGTTTCCAGAATTTTCCAGTTCTTAATAGCCTCTATCTTTGAAGGCTCCACTTGAATTCCATCTTTATTTACGACATGCCCTAGAAATTAGATCTCTCGCATCCAAAATTCGTATTTGGAGAATTTGGCATATAGCTGCTCATTCTTTTGTAACTCAAGAATCAGCCTAAGGTGCTTCTCATGCTCTTCCTTACTACAAGGGTAGATCAGGATGTCATCGATAAACACGATCACACATTTGTCTAGATATGGGTGGCACACTCGGTTCATGAGATCCATAAATGCCGCTGGTGCGTTAGTCAGTCCAAAGGGCATGACCAAGTACTCATAATGCCCATATCTAGTTCTAAAGGTTGTTTTGGGTATGTCTTCCTCTCTTATCTTTAGTTGATGGTACCCTGATCTTAATCTATTTTGGAAAAATAGCTTGCCCCCTACAGTTGATCGAATAGGTCACCGATTCTCGGAAGAGGGTAATGATTCTTTATTGTCATCTTGTTTAGTTCCCGGTAATCAATACACATATGTAGGGTTCCATCCTTCTTCTTCACGAATAGCACCAGGGCACCCCATGGAGAAACACTCGGTCGTATAAACCCCTTGCCGAGTAGCTCTTGGATTTGTAGCGTTAGTTCTTTCATCTCGGGAGGGGCAAGTCGGTACGGTGCCTTGGCTATGGTGCAGCACCAGGCAATAGATCTATTTGGAACTCAACCTGATGAGTCGGAAGGAGTCCCGGTAGGTCTTCGGAAATACTTTCGGATATTAAGAAACCACTTGTATATCCTCAATCTTCTTTTCCTCTTTGGCTTTCATCACATAGACTATGAAAGCTGGGCATCCCTTCATGAGACTCTTGGTCGCCTTTAAATGGGATATCATATTATATAGCGTGTTACTTCTTTCACCATGAACAACTAACACCTTCCCATCATTCAATGGTATCTTAAGTAGGCGTTCATCACACATGATTTCGACTCTATGCCTAGCCAGCCAATCCATACCAACAACCACATCGAATCCTCCTAGATTAATAGGCATCAGGTTATCTTAAATGTACTTCCTTCTAGATTCATTAAGCAATCTTTGATGACTTCATTAGTTTCTAAGATGTTATCGTCAGCTAATTCTACGGTAAACGTATCAGTCAGGACACATGCACTCAAGTCAATCAAAGGCCTAAAAGTATGAGAGACAAAACTAGCAGTTGCTCCAGTATCAAATAGAATGGTAGCAGGATGGTTGTTTATAAGGAACGTACCATTGTCCACATCAGGTTCCTTACAAGCACCGGCTGGATCCTTCACGAATGCTCGCCCTTGGGCTTGTTGGGTCTGGCGTCCTTATCTCTCCCCAACTTAGGACACTTATTCCTCAAGTGCCCTGGATCTCCACACTCATAGCATTGTTTACCTGGCGCATACGTACAATCCTTAATTAAATGACCTGGTTGTTTGCATCGAAAGTAGGGCATCGGGTTGCACTCCCTTGATGATGTAGTTTGCACTTGTTGCAGAATGGGCTTGTACCCGAGTATAGCTTCGGAGTCCTTCCACCCTGGTCATCGCGCCTCATACCTTCAAAACCCTTCTTGCTTGACCCACTACTGCTACCAATTTCTTTCTTCACATCAAACCACTTTCTCTTCTCACCCATTGACTTACTTGTTTCGTCAGCCCTGGTTTGTTCAGTCCATCCAGCCCTGACTAAATCATCAGTCAAACTACTGGTGAAGTCAACCACAGCTTGAAGGGTTGAGGGCCTGGAGGATCGAACCATACCCCTGACTCTAGGATGTAGTCCCCAAAAGAAACGTGCTACGCCCATGGATTCCGGTGTCACCAGGTGTGGCACTAGACGAGACAGGGCTAAGAAGTGGTTGATGTACTTAGTGTAATTAGGACCTTTCATCTCCAGGCTCAGAAATTCAGACTCCAGTTTCTCTAGTTGGTTGATTGGGTAGTATTTCCTTAACAGAAACTCGTGTGTCTATAAATATGATTCCTAGGTTTCACATCAAACACATTGCAAGAAACGGCGACAAAAATTCCATCACATAGTTTCACACGATCAACACAAACCCTAGCAGCCGTCACATCAACTCACCAAATATCATAAACACAATCATAGCATAGAATTTTGTTAGCAATTATTATTTGATCCTCTGTAATGTTTAATCAGTTTTAATGAATTACGTTTGATTCAAAACATTATTATTTGCATATTGTTGATATCGTTTAATCTTTTATTGTTTATTTTCTCTGGCATCGATATTTATTTGTTAATCAATTAAACAACGATTAATGATAATTCCGCGATCATTAATTCGAAACCAATCTAACACTGATAATTCCTGATTGCTATCCTTGGATTCACAAACTAGTACACTAGGGCCATCATTCATGCTGTGCCTTGGTGGCATCCAGTGCTCATCATGTGGGTGGTTCAGAGCGGGTCAAACATCGGTGGTGCAGGTGTCGGAGTCCTAACAGGTGGTGGAGGAGGAGGTGGCATCCTAAAGGAGACTGAGCGTCCTGGCTAGTACTTTTGTGTGGACGGGTGATAACACGTGCACCCCTATCCCCGATAGGTGGGATAGGTAAGTGGGAGGAGCTGTGACACGCGGTGAATGGGAGCGCGTTCGGCTCCTGGAGGGGGATGTCGAGGAAGAGTCCTCCGATGGCTTAGTGTCGTTAGACGTATCGAATATCCAGCCCAGATGTCCGCATCTCCTCATGTATTCTTCATACTCCGTCCGTGGCGTCGCCCTCTTGCAGCTCCCAACTGGTGCAGTACCGTCAGTTGGGTACGCAGGTGCCTTCCCTTTTGTCGGCCATAGCTTTGATGTCCTGTAAGAAATATAATGAGTAATTTGGTTTCTCATAGCTCATGATTGTAATAATAATAGTACTTATAGTAGTAGTGATGGCAATAATATCAATAATAGTAGTATCAATAATCAGTAGCATCAGAAATCAATAGTATCTTGATATAATAGGCATGAAAGTCGCTTTTAAAATTTAGACCACACAAAAGAAATTCTCTTAAATCATCAACCCAAAATACAGAGTTTAACATCACCTAGGGGTCCATGCCGGAACTCACGTGTCCGGTAAATTCATGATTACGTTGATCAAGTTTAATCATCAATTTACCCAACCTGATTTCTCCGACACGTTCCAAACAATGATTGTCCTAAGGGATCAGGGTTGTAGCCTAGGGTCTACTAAGGTGTTCCCAATTTCTCTACAACCTTTGGCTCTGATACCAATCTGTCACACCCTGGGCCCATGTAGGGTGGGACGTCACAGACTAACAACAACATATGGCAGTGGAAACAAACCATCATAAGAGTACAAAAGGAGAGAACATCACATGGCATTATATTTTAAAAGACACAGGGCCAGAAGTAGGCCTAGCCCCCAATACAAGTACATAAATTCAACAATACAAATTGTTCCATGATAACCAAATTTAACTTGTTCCAAATGTTTTAAAACTAATCAAAGCAAATGCCATGGGTCACAATGCTAGGTCGTCATAAGTCTTCTACAAAAGCCGGACCTTCATCACGGGTTACCTGAAACATGCTCAAAGAAAATTTTGTCAACTAAAAAGTTGGTGAATTCAAGTGCTTAAAGTTTAACACAAAAGGATTTAATAAAATCCACATTTGATTTAAAAGTCATAGTTTCATTGTTGTGGGGATCACAATCAACCCTGCACTCAGTTCCGGCTAGCCTTTTCAAAAGTTATGTTATACCGGTTAATCCCGAAGGAAGAACTGAGCCTCAAACAGTGGACCATACCTGCCGGATGGTTCACCCTAGTATCTTACAAAAACCTGTCTCATGACACAAACGACCCCGCAGGATCTCAGTGTGGTACCCTTCCCGTTCATCACGGAAGGCACTGTGTGTGGGGGATTCCCCAAGTAGATCTACCCATATAAAACAAGCGGTTCACACAAGAATTAATGATCATGATAAAAGTAAAAGAAGGTTCTAACATTTCCACAACATATAGCATCATAATATAGCACAGAAATACTTCGGTTTAAATAGAGCATGCTTCATCCCAAAAACAGTAGTAAAAAGGGAACACTAGAACTCACCTTAAGTTTCAAGCAACGGGTTCTTCGAGTACCGGGAAAGTTTCAAGTCTAGCACCCTACCATCAAGATTAAGTGATAAGCCACTAGTTCTAAGGTCACACGAGGTGGACAAAGTGTGTTAAGAAGTTAAATGTTCAACTAGCTTATATTTGCTAGGCTTGCATTTAAAAGTTTCCTTTTATAGAAAGCTAGGGTTTCTTAAGGGGAATTCATGTTTTTACACTATTAGGTCATTGACACAACTATTTTCAGCCATTAACATCACCTTATACACAACTAATAACTCAAAACTTTCTGAAAAATAGCTCTAACATACGGATTTAACATGAAACCATGAATAAGCTTGTAGTTGTGTGTTTTCACCATTTAAACCCATTACACATGTGTAAAACCTTACGGATCATGCTTAAACATTACCAAATCATTTAGGCACTTTCATAACAGGTTATTAAGAGTTTTATAAACCATTTATAAGCAGGTTACAAGCTTTGGTTCGGAGGTTACAAGGCATAAAGGTTAGATGATGCAAAAGTCACCCAAAAAGAGGGTTTTCATGGTGTAACTCGTGTTCCACCCATAGAATGACTAATATATAGAATAAGATACCTTCAAGGATGTTAGAAGCTCCTCAAGAACAAGGTGATAGCAGTAAGTTTCTGTTAGAATAAAGAATGTAAGGTTTTTGGTAGATTAAAGAAGGAAAAACAGATGACATAGCTTGTTTCGGGTGAGATGAACCTTACTCTTTGTGTGGTTCACGATTTGGAGAGTGTAGAGGGACAAGAATGATCTAGAAATCTTTGAACAAAGGCTGGAGAAGTCAAACTTGAAGAAACCATGTACCAAAAGCTCACAAGGTAGCACCTTTCTCGGTTGTTTAGAGTCTGCCGATGGTTGTTTGCGGTTGATCTTTGAATGTTGTGGCTGGAATTGGAAAGAAAACCGTGGAGTGTGTGTGTGTTTCTGCTGGTGACTGAGAGAAAAGAGAGAAGAGAGTAAGGTGAAAGCTAGAAATGCATGAAGTATGAGTGGGTGTACAAGGGTGGTGGTGTTGAGTGGAGTAGAAGGAAAGGGATTGGGGGAGAGGGGGGTGGCCGATTGGAGGTTTGTGGGGGTGTGTTTTATTTAAATTTTAATAGAAATTGTTATTATGTAGTGTAGTGTAGTATTTTAGATGGTAAGCTCTAGTTAGTTATTATGCATTGAGCATGCATATGTGTGTTTTCAACAGTGAATTTATGTGTGTATACACACATTTTAATTGTTTCAATTAAGATTTAATTGCAAAGGTGACTAACTGACTTTCCCGGAACACGAAGTTATTCTATGCTAAGGCTAGACTTAGCTAAATCATCTTAAATAGCACATAAAGTAATAAGAATGACCATAGTAGCAGTAACAATAATAACACTACTACTAATAATAATAATGATATTAACATTAATATTAATTGTATGGATAATGATGCAGGAGGTTAAAGGTTAGAATTATGACCTAGAGGTCGGTTGTAACAGTAGTTGTTACAGAAGTTGAAGAAGTTGATAATATGAATAAAGATGTTTATAATGTTGATAATTCAATAGATGTGAATGAAGATAATGATAAAGTCAATGTACAACAACAAGTGGAGTGTGATCTTCAAAATATTGATGTATTTGAGCCTGCAGTACCAGGTAGTTCACCTGTTGTACAATCTCCTATTTCAACAGCACAAGAGAATGTTATTGGCGAGGAGTCTTCTCTGGAGGTTATCAAAGTCGTTGCTGATTCACCTACTCATGTGCCAGATGAAGGTGAAAGATCAAATCAATATGATACAGTCCTCACTGAGAAATTGAACACCGAGGAGATAATAGAAGCTTTGAAAGAAGAGAATATCAATCAGCTTAAGATGATTGAGAAGCTAAAAGATGAAAATGATCAATTAAAAGCAGAATCTTTAAAGAAAGACTTGAAGATTGCTGAGATTGAAGAAGTTCAAGAGATGAATGTAAAGAACTTTGATGTTTTGCTCAGTGATTATTATTTGATGGAAGAAAAATACAAGAAGTTGAAAGAAGATTATGATAAGTTGAAAGAAGAGGTTGAAATTATGAAAGATAGCTTAAAATCTCAATCTTCTCTACCACAAGAAAAAGACCCTTTAACTTCAGAGAAAGGGGTTATTCCTGAAGTTCAACCTACTGAAGTTGAAAAATTATTTGAGGCTATGAAAGGAAAACTAAAGATAGATGAATCTGATGTTCAAGTATTGGCAGAATCGCATCCAATCCTCCTTCAAAGATGCATAAAATTGTTTCTAAAACTCGTAAACAGTTTAAATGACATTTTTGATTATAGGTGTTGTTTTATTTTTATATGCTAGAATCTAATATGTTTTTCTTATGCAGTGATTGTAGATCATCCTTCTTTACAGGAAAATGCAGAAGCAGACATACAAGAGCAAATTGGAGCATTGGATGATTTAGATCTAGAGTTCTCAGATTCTTGGTATGATGAAGTATTGGAGAAAGAAGACATTGCTGAAGCTGCATATTCTCCGGTTGAAGTTGTTACTGAAGACATCCCTTTAGACATTGATGACAGATATAATTATCTAGTCAAGAAGAAATACAATCGTGTAATTTTGGATGGTCTAACAGTTTCACAAATTAATGAAGAGTATTAGAAATGTATTATAGCAGAGTCAATAGCTCTAGTTGATCCAGATGAAATAGTTATTGAACATGGAGAGTGGAATCTAATGCAAGAAAGTATCAACATTGAAGACCTTCCAGCATCAGAATTACATCATCCAGATCCTGAAAATATGACAACTATTGAGCTTAGGCTATGGCTACAATAAAGGAATAATCCAAGAAAGAGATTGAACAGATTGCAACTCGAGTCTCTAAGAGATTTGGTCAGAAGTTTTCAAGAGACAGAAAAGCAAAACATTAAAATGATTGTTCTAGACATGGATAATCCACAGTATTTGGAGATTACAAAGAGAACTCGAATCTTAAAGCCTCAAGAAATAAAAGAAATGGAGTTAATGAAAAGGAGTCATGAAAAGAGAAAAGAATTGATTGATATGTTCCCAGAGACTAAACAAGCATACAAAGTCTCAGTTGAATAGAAACAACTATGGAACAAAGCAAGAACTGCAGGTGACTTTGTTAGAAATGTACTGTAGAAAGGACAATCTATTTCTAAGTTGCTTAATGCAATGATTGTGCTGGATAACACAAAGAATGTTAAGATAGTTTCCTGGAAATATGATGAGATTTTTGATGTTTTTCTGATTGAACATGTAAATGCAATTTGTGATGTTTATCACTTTTACACGAGCATCATAGCTTTACCAGTACAAGTTCTCATGGAGTTGAACAAATTGCCTTTGATTAATCCTTCTAAGGTAGTTCGAGGTGAAAACTTTGTAAAACTTCTAAATTGTGGCATTACCAGTATGGATTCTTATCTTAAAACTTGATGTGATCAAGAAGATAAAGAATATTTCAAGTCATTAAAAAGAAAATGGAAGATGGATCTCATTCAGAAGAAGAAGATCAGTTTTTGGATGCATATAGTGATTAATACTTTGAAAAGGTCACTAACCCAGGCTTGAAAGTGATAGATGGTACTCAAAGATCTAAACAAATTTTGAGGTGGTTTTATCACGCTGACTCATTTCATTTGAAGTTAGTTCGTAACTTGGATGATTGGGATCAAGATATGATTTCATTATTTGGAGTTTTTGAGCTTAAAATTCTCCATCAAAGTTATATCTATTTCTTGTCTAACCAGAAGTTTGATCGTGTTGCGTCAGAAGTTGCTGATAATGATAGAAAATATTTTATGACAATTATTAAGGTAATGGATGTGAATTTCGTTAAGGAAAGCTCTAGCATTTGCAAACATTGTGAAGAAGGACATAAAGCCTATTGATTTTATGAGAATGTCCAGCAAAGGCGTGTTGGAAGTTCACTCTCATGATCATCCGAAACCTTATGAGTTCTATGCTAACATAGATATTGTAGGTCTGACAAAAGAATCTCTGGATGCAATGGACAAGATTGAGATTAAAACAAACGAATCAAAGCCTGAGCAAGCCATACTTGCCAAGAAGTTCAAGTCAGCTATCTAGAAAGCTTTGCAAGAATTGGATCTTCACAAAGAAAAGCCGGTATTCAAGATTAAAGATGAACCTGAAGAGTTCAATGCAGACTGAAGACAATGCCAATCTTAGGGGGAGTATTGTTTGAGATCTTAGAAGATTAACATTTGTCTTTTGCGTTTTGTCATAGTATAGGGACTTATTTTGTAAATATATGTTCCTTGTTTTTCTGTGATAGTATAAATAGGATAGTTTATGTATTGTGTAAAAAAATAGTTAGAACAGATCTAAACAACTGTAACTCAACCTTACACTTTGTATCCTAAGCTTTTGCTATCAATGAAATCTATGAATAAAAAAGTAATTGCTTGTGTTTGATTACTTAGTGTTTGAATTGATCATTGGATTATAATATCATCACAGATCAATCCATTTGAACCTATCAAAAAGGATGTGTTCCTCAATAGGAATCTTTTTAGATCATAATATAGGTCATCCAGGTCTGTGCTTAGGATGCCTTTAAGTGTACTCCAGGTCTATGAGAATCATAACAAAGGAAACACTTTTGTTTGATTGAGCAATTTATAAACCGTTTCACTTGGTGTATATGAGTTACTTTACAAGCAATCCATATTAGATATATCAAAACTTACCATACACCAAGATGGTGTTTTGGTTATAACACAATCATGAGAATTTTTGTTCTTCACTATTGAATGTGATGTTATATGTCCCATGCTGAGCCTATCCACACGTCAAACTAATTATGTCAGTCTTTATTGGTAGAAAAATGACTTAAGTGAAAAAATTTAAAATTAGTGTACTATCGTTTCTCATGTTTGTGTATTGTGTGATTAGAAATTGTTTGATTTGATTTGTTAATGTTTTGGAAAACATTACTTGTTTGGTTCATAGTTGATCATATCAAGTGGCCGAACCAACAATTCAAATCTTGTTGAATCAAATGATTTTGTAAAAAGGCCAGCTAATTGATTGTTAGTATAAACTTTGATATATTTGATCATACCTTTTTCTGGGCAATCTCTCAGAAAATGGTATATGATGTCTATGAGTTTGGTTTTTAAATGTTGAACAGGATTATCAGTTATGAACATGGTAGAAGAATTTTATATGTGTATGGGTGTTTTTAAAAAATTATAACAATAGTCAAGCATTTGGTTTTGAATCCAAAGCACTTGAGAACAGCAAGCAGAAGTAGCTATGTATTTCGCTTCAACTGTTGACACAAACACATTTGTTTGTTTCTTGCACTGCCAAAAGATCATTCTTGATCCAAGAAACTAACATCCTCCTATGGTTGATTTTTTGTTGTTGTTATTACATCCACCATAGTCATTATCAGTGTAGGCATATAGTGATAATTCACCATCTTTTGGATACCAAAGACCTAGAGCTGGTTTGCCTTTCAAATATCTAAAGATTCTCTTCACTGCATTGATATGTGACACTTTTGGGTCTTCTTGATATCTTGCACACAAGCATATCCATACATGATGTCAGGTCTGCTTGTAGTAAGGTACATCAGAGAGCCAATCATAGATTTGTATAACTTTTGTAAGGGAATTCTTGATTTTCAAACCCTGGTAGTTGAGCAACATACACTTCTTCATCTATCTTTCCATACAAGAATACAGATTTTACATCCTTTGGAAGATAGTGAACTTCTTGTAAGAAGCATATGCAATGAACACTCGCATTGCTTCTAATCTTGCTACTGGAGCAAAGACATCATCATAGTCAATACCTTCCTCCTGAGTGTATCCTTGGTCTCTAAGCCTTGCTTTATTTCTTATGAAAATCCCTCTGTCATCTGCTTTATTATAGTACAACCATCTTGTTCCAATAACATATTGTCCTTCAGGGAGATCAACCAGCTACCATACTTTATGCTTTCTAAATTACTGAAGTTCTTCTTGCATGGCTTCTATCCAACTATTGTCTTTTAGTGCTTCTATGATGACAAGAGAACAAGCAAAATTTTTTTGCATCAGATTGACTTCTTGTCAATCTAACATTTACGTCACCTATGATGTTTTTTAATGGATGATATTTGTGAGCTCTGGTTGTTTCAATCTGATTAACAGGTATTGTTGAGTCAAGATATTGATGGTGAGGTGAGGTGTTGATGGTTAGGCAGGAGTGTTGGTTGTGTCTGGTTCATCTGTCTATTGGTTATCATTAAGTGTTTGAGGAAAATTATGTAAGAAATCTAACATTTCATCCTCTTGATATGTGTAAGGGAGTGAATGATAATCATCATCTTCATATGCAGCTTCATGTTGATTTCACCTTGTTTGCTTGCTTGGTTGAGGATCAACTTGAGCTTGTGATGGATTTTTTAATGGAGTAGAGGATGATTGTGTGTTTGATAATGTTCCTTTAGAAGTGTTGGCTTGATCCGGTGAAGTTGTAACTGTTGTGCTTAATGGAGTTATTGTTCTCCTGGGGACTAGCAGTTGAACATCTATGCTTCTTTGTGGAACCATTGGATATTCAATATCTTCTTTGGTAACTGAAACATAAAAATAAGACGCTTCATATGATTTTGTTAATGAATCTATATCAAACATCCAGTCTAATCCAATGACTTTCTTAGTGAAAAAATGTTCATTAAAACAGCATCTGTTGTTTCCTCCATTATGTTAAGTCTTGGGTTCTATACTCCATAACCTTTGGAGCTTCCAGAGTATCCATCAAATAACCCATCGTCTGCTTTAGGAGCAAACATTGATAGATGTTCTCTATTGTTTAATATAGACACATAACAACCAAATGCCTAAATAAATCTGATAAATGATTTTCTTTTAAAAATAAGTTCATAAGGTGTTTTAGTAGTTCTTTAATGATTAATGTTCTATTTTGAATGTAGCAAGTTGGATTGATTGTTTTTTCCTAAAAGGATATGGGCAATAAAGAGTTTACTAGTATAGATCTTGCAGCTTCTATTAGTGTTATGTTCCCCTTTTTAGCAACTCCATTATACTAGGGAGTCCTTGCTACACTAAATTGTTGACTTATTCCTTTCCCTAAACAAAAGGTAGAAATAATGTGATTCTTAAATTCAGTTCCATTATCACTTCTTAAAGTTTTAACTTTAAAATCAAGTTGATTTTCTATCTTAGTGATAAAGGATTTGATGATTTATGGTGTTTTTGACTTGTATAGCAGAATGAATACCCATGTGAATCTGGAGTAATGATCTACTATCACTAGACAGTATTGTTTCTTGCCTATGCTTAAAATGTTTGTTGGTCCAAATAGGTCCATGTGAAGCAATTTGAGTTGTGTTTGATTAGAATTTACCAATTTAGAATGATGAGACACTCTATGTTGTTTCCCTTTCAAACATGTAGTGTAGTGGTCTGTACAGAAAAATTTTGAGGTAGACCTATTACTAGATCACTTTTAACCAATTGATTCATTCTATTTAAATTAGAGTGTCCCAATCTTCTGTGCCACAATTGGGAAACATTTTGTGTTGCTTTTGATGATAAACAAGTTTCAGGGGTTGAAGCTGAAACTGTATTCATATTAACTATGTATGTGTTGGTTTCACGAGGTGTTTTCAAAAGGATACAATCTTCTGGAATATGAAAACCTGTCTTGAGGATGTAGCAGTTGTTGGAGTCAAACAATATAGCATATACCTTGTCACAGAACTGAGATACACTCAAAAGATTAAACTGTAGGTTGGAGCAGCAGTTGACATTTTCAAAGCTTATCAACCCATTTAATACTGTTCCTTCACTAGTAATCTTTCCTCCTGCTTTATATCCTCCAAAGGCTACGATTCCTCTATGTTTGCTCTTAAAATCCCGAAGGAGGGAATAATTTCTATTCATATGGCAAGAACATCCACTATCAACATACTAGATGTTGTCATGCCTTCTTTGATGTCCCTACACAGACAATGAATTTAGTTAGAGGGTGCAACCTAAGACAAGATGGTATTGGGTTTTTTGTCTTTTTCGAGAACACAAATCTCATCAAGAGATGCATTTTCTGCTAGTTTGGGAACTCCAGGTACACCAGATCTCCTCTTATTGATCATAGCTCTGTTAGGAGAGGTGCTTTGAGCTCTTCTCCGTTGGGTGCTTAGGTCATTTTGTTGTCTGATTTAAGACTTATGTCTCCTGTTTGTTTGATTGAAGTTTTCATAAAATGATTTATCATTATTCAAAATAACCTTTTTTGTGTGGAGTCTATTTAGTTTCTCCACTTTTGTTCTTGTTACGAACAATTGTTTACTTCTCAGTTGATTTCTCAGTCTGAGATTGTTTGTTTTGCTTCTTAATCTTTTTGTTGAAAAAGAAATTTGATGTGTTGTGAAGATTTCTATTACAAATTGAACAATTGTTGTGAAAATGACATGTCTCGGTATTGTGGTTGTTCATGTCACAGGTTTTACAATACTTTCCATATTTGCACTTTTCAGTACTGTGAGTGTATTGGTTACATCATTCATAATAAGGTAAATTGAAATTCCCGGAAACCTCACAGTTGGTCATTCACAACATCATTTATATCAAAACACATTAAGATTTATTAAGTAAATAAAACAATGCAGCAGAATAATTCATCAAAAACTATTTCATTCTTTAATAAATACATTTGCCAAGTAATACATCGTCGTTTAAAGGATTACAAAAGATCACTTAGTTGTATCACAAAACAACATCATTATTATTGCATGAGATAGATGTCAGTCCATGCCAGCAAGTAGCTTCACCCCAGCGCCATCCTCAGCAACAACATTACCTGCCAACTGAAAATGCATATAAAAGTCAGCGTTGCTGAGTGAGTTCTAGTTTTATATAATAAAATACTTTACTTTTAGTAAAAACCTTTCCTTTACTTTCGTTCGTGATCACACAACATACGTACATCTTGATAATATCATTATTATCTTTTATCATCGTTCATAATCTTTCATTTTCGTACTTTCTTTCGTTATTATCTTCCCTTTTAATCTAGATCCTGTCATAATCTATACCCCATCATTTGTGCATGAAGCAACTACAGTTTGGGGCCAAGTGATAAGGATCTCGTGTTCGCACGTCTTGATCAGTCACAAAGACTGACCGCCCTGTGCGAATTCTCATGGGTTAGCTAAACCCCGCACAATTGAGCTAACAACACTTCATCGAGTTATAAACTCCCTTTTTAATTTGCTTGCAAGAGTTTTATTCATTCATTAAGTTCCGCTTCGTTAACGTTGTCTTCCACTTTCATTATATAATACTTTACATTCAAAAGCATAACACCCCACGTAAAGTCACATCATACATAACATGGGACAACATCATCATACAATGCATACATATAAACAAGCATAAGCGACCATAAAATATCATTTCTTAGCACTTAAATTCTACTTCCCCAAATCTCAGAAAATTCTAAGTCCTCATGGAAGTGTGGATGAGCAAACTAATGCGGATGAACAGACAAATGCGGATGAACCAAAGAAATGCGGATGAACAAAAGAAATGCGGATGTTCAAAAGAAATGCGGATTTTCATACACGGAAATATTCTAAGCGTCAGGAAATCCGCATAAACTAAATGCGGATGATTGAAACAAATGCGCCTGAACACTATAGCAAATGCGCATGAACAAAAAAAATGTGCATGATCACTGTAGCAAATGCGCCTGAACAAAACACTTATGCAAAATATTCAAAACTAAATGCGGATGAACAAAACCATCCTGTTATTGCAAATTATGCTATATTCAGTTCCAAATCCTCATTCTTATACATTCTTAGCCCAAATATAGCATGCTAAAAACTTAGAACAAGCATACAATCACAGAACTCAATCAAACATTCAAAAACACACACCCACATTCATAATAGGTGCAAAAACACAGATCAGATCATGCTGTCGGTTGTAAAATAGTAGATACTAAGCATTTCAGCCTCAAACAAGTTTAAAACAAGTTAAACTGGAGATCTAGAACTCACCTTAACAGCTTACGAGTAAGAATTCTTCAGACCCCGTGAGCAACCTGGAGTTCAAACACCAAAACACACAGAAACACACAACCAAACACACAGAAACACACAAGAATCAGTCTAGCAGGTTGAACACAGCTGAAACCGAACAGGAAATGCAAGAAAACCTTACCTACAAGCAGATCTTCCTCCTTCCCTCTCTAGAAAGATTTGCAGCTCCTCTCTCTCTCTCTAGCAGCTGAGAAATGTCTGTAAAGGGAGAAGTGTGGGCTGCCATACTTCTTTTAAATCTCATAAAGGTGCAAGTTTGCCACTTGTATAGCTTTAACCCCCTGGCTTGGGACATTTCACCCATTCTTCTTTTCTTTTAAATTTTCGGGTGTTACAAGTCCACCCCCCTTATATAGGTTTCGTCCACAAAACCTATCATTCCTCGAACAGCTGTGGGTAATGCTATCTTATCTCTTCCTCAGTCTCCCACGTAAACTCGGATCCCTTCCTGTGCCTCCACTGTACTCGCACCAGTGGAACCACTTTATTCCATATCGTCTTCTCTTTTCTGTCAATGATGGCCACTGGCTGCTCCATATAATTGAGTTGTTCATCCACCTTAATGTCCTCCAGTGGCATAATCATATCTTTATTGGCTAAGCACTTTCTTAGATAAGATACATGGAATGTCGGATGAATTCCGCTTAACTCATCGGGTAGCTCCAACCTGTAGGCCACCTCTCCTACTTGAGCCAGGATTCGGAAAGGCCCTATATACCTCGGGCTCAGCTTACCCCGCTTTTTAAACCGGATGATCCCCTTCCAAGGTGAGACCTTCAACATGACTCTATCACCCGCCATGAATTCAATCGGTCTACACCTCTTGTCAGCATACGACTTCTGTCTATCTTTTGCCACCTTCATAAAGGCCTTGATCTTTTCCAACTTTTCATTCATAGCCTCGATCACCTCAATACTTCCCAATTCCTTTTGCCCGATGTCTCCCCAACATACAGGCATCCTACACTTCCTACCGTATAGCATATCATATGGTGGCATACCAATGCTAGCATGATAACTGTTGTTGTATGAAAATTCAGCTAACGGTAAGTGTTCATCCCAACTTCCTCCAAAATCAATAACGCATGCTCGGAGCATATCCTTAAGCGTCTGTATGGTTCTCTCTGACTGACCATCTGTCTGAGGATGATAAGCTATAATGATGTGTAGTCTCGTACCCATCGCATCATGGCATCTCTTCCAAAACTTAGATGTAAACCAAGTGTCACGATCAAACACTATAGACATCGGTACACCATGACGAGTCACAATCTCTTTGATGAACAGGTCTGCCAACCTATCAGATGAATATGTCTCGCGGATTGGTAGAAAGTGAGCACTCTTCGTCAAACGGTCAACTATCACCAATATGGCATCGTACCCCCTCGGTGTACGTGGTAACTTCGTAATAAAGTCAATGGTGATGTGTTCCCATTTCCACTCGGGTATATCCAAAGGTTGGATCTTCCCCGTATGGCTTCTAATGCTCCGCCTTCACTTGCAAGCAAGTAAGGCACTTGCTCACATACTCCGCTACATCACTCTTCATACCTGGCCACCAGTAATCTTTCTTCATATCATGATACATCTTCGTACCACCAGGACGAATTGAGTAGCTTCATCCATGATTTGCCCTCGTAGGTCTCCACAATGAGGGATCCACATCCACCCGAAGCGGGTTCTAACTCCGAGAGTGTTCTCACCCAACTCCGAGACTAAACCTTTCATTGTTTTGAAGTTGATTCGATCTTCCTTTAGCGCCTCATCTTGAAATTCCTTGACTTGTGTCATCACATCAGAGGTCATAACCAACTAGTAAGCTTTCACCCGGATTGGCTCGGATCTCTCCTTTCGGCTGAGGGCATCCGCCACCACGTTGGCCTTGCCCGGATGGTAGTGGATCTCGCAATCATAATCTTTGATCAACTCTAACCATCTCCTTTGCCACATATTGAGATCCTTTAGCTCAAAGAATTACTTCAAGCTCTTGTGGTTAGTGAATATAGTGCACTTCCTCCCGTACATGTAGTGCCTCCAAATCTTCAATGCAAAGACCACAGCCGCCAACTCCAGATCATGAGTAGGGTAATAAGCCTCATGGATCTTCAACTCTCGGGATGCATAGGCTACAACCCTTCCCCATTGCATTAGCACCCAACCCAATCCTGAATAAGAAGCATCTGAATAGACCACCAAGTATTCATTCCCTTCGGGTAACGTCAAGATAGGAGCTTGAGTCAGTCTCGTCTTTAACTCCTTAAAAGCATTCTCCTGTTGCAGACCCCATACAAACTTCACCTCCTTGTGGGTCAGCTCGGTCAATGGTGAAGCTATCTTGGAAAATTCTTGGATAAATCTTCTTTAATAGCCTGCCAAACCTAAGAAACTACGGATCTTTGATGGCCTCTTTGGAGTCTTCCATTGCATCACCGCCTCCACCTTCGCCGGGTCCACCATAATCCCTTCGAAATTAACCACATGACCCAAAAACAGAACCTCGCACAACCAGAGCACGCACTTGGAGAACTTAGCATACAGCTTCTCTCTTTTAAGCTTCTCCAGCACCTCACGGATGTGCCCAGTATGCTCTTCTTCGCTTCTCGAATAAATCAGGATATCATCGATAAACACAATCACTGATTATCCAACATCGGCCGACACACCCGATTCATCAAATCCATGAAAGCAGCTGGAGCATTGGTTAAACCAAAAGACATGATGAGGGATTCGTAATGTCCGTATCGCGTTCGAAACATGGTCTTCGGGATATCCTGCTCCTTAACTTTTAGATAATGATAACCAGATCGAAGATCTATTCTTGAGAACCAACTGGCACCTTGGAGATGATCAAATAGGTCATCAATCCTCGTTAGCGGATACCGGTTCTTCACCGTCAACTTATTCAACAAACGGTAGTCAATGCACATCCTCATGCTACCGTTTTTCTTCTTTACAAACAAGACCGGAGCACCCCAAGGAGAGATACTCGGTCGGATAACTCCTTATCCAGCAACTCTTGTAACTGGACCATCAGCTCCTTCATCTCTGAAGGAGCTATTCGATATGGTGTCTTAGCAACAGGTTGGGCACTAGGTATCAAATTGATCTGGAACTCGATCTCGCGGTCCGATGGCATACCTGGTAAATCTTCTAGGAACATGTTTGGGAATTCACACAGGACTGGTACATCGAACAATCATGGTATTGACGCGTCCACATCCTTCACATAAGCTAGGTAGGCACTACATCCACGTCTCATACACTTCTCAACCACACGACCGTCGAAATCACCTTCGGCACCGCAGTAACTCGATCACCATAAATCATCACCGAACTCCCATCTGACGTAGTCAACCGAATCATCTTCTTGCGACACACAATATTTGCCTCATAGGCTGCTAGCCAATCTATCCCTAGGCATCACGAATAATTTAGCAGAGAACCTATGATCTTCCAACTCTATGTCATAATTCTCTATCAGATCAGAAATCCTGGTAGACTTACCTGTGAATCCAAGGATCGCAATCAGGAATTATCAGTGTTAGATTGGTTTTCGAATTAATGATCACAGAATTACCATTAATCGTTGTTTAATTGATTAATTAATAAATTTCGATGCCAGAGAAAATAAACAATAAATGCTCAAACGATATCAACAATATGCAAGGAATAATGTTTTGAATCAAACGGAATTCATTAAAACTGATTAATGATTACAAAGAATCAAATAATAATTGCTAACAAAATTCTATGCTATGATTGTGTTTATGATTTTTGGTGTGTTGATGTGACGGCTGCTAGGGTTTGTGTTGATCGTGCAAAACGATGTGATGGTATTTTTGTTGCCATCTCTTGCTCTGCCTTGATGTAAAACCTAGGACTCATATTTATAGGCACGCGTGTTTTTGTTAAGGAAACAGTGAATCTCTTAGAGTCTGTGATTGACTTGTTGACTTGTTGACTTGAAACACTTGTATGATATAAGTACGAGTCTGGTTCTTCCGCAGCTACTTTGTTCTTCCGCAGCTACTTGTTCTTCCTCAGCTACTTTGTTCTTCCAAAGGTACTTCAGTTCCTTCATATGTGGTGTTTATTCATTAGTGAATACCCATATTCATCCGTAGAAGATCTTCTGATGAATGTCTTGTAGGAAAGATATCTACGGAAGAACAAAAATGTTCATCCGTAGATGTTTCTTACACTTAGTCAATTTTAGAAATTGATCAAGTATAATGTTTGTACCTGTAATCATACACATAAATCAATGCATATATGGGTTAACTTATATACATAATGAATTACAAATATTCATTACATGTATTGATTAAAGTTCTAAGCCTATACAAAATGATCTAGATCTATTATTCCTAGATCTAACAATACTCCCCCTTAGGCTTAGACACTTGTAATCAGGTCTTCAAAGCTGAAAGCTCTTTGACTCTTACACCATTTTCTTGTTGAAATATGACACTGCATCTTTTTGATCATCGTACTTGTACTTGATCTCCATTCTGCATATCTTTTGTAGTGTCTCAAAGCTCAATCCCAAAATGTCTTCTTCTGTTGTGAGAGATTCCACAACAATCTGATTATTGACTATTTCCAGCTCATCTTGTTCTGACATCCTCGGTTCAGATACTTCCTTGATGTTAGCTCCTCTTAACAGTCCAGCCTCATATCTTCTTCTTTCGTATGCTTTTGCATGCAGTTTGTCAATGACTTGTATGATATGCAAATACAGGCATAGGTCATTTTGAGCTTGATCATCTTTGAGTTTTGGGAAGAACTTATCATGTAGGTATGAAGTGTAGCTTGGATGCAGAAGTTTAATTTCAATTGGATCAAACAATCTTATACTCCTTGCTTTCTTTTTTTCTTCATTTCTCATCAGCACCAGTTCTTTAGTCTTCTCCACATATCCCCCTAAGTTATGGGAAGAGTGTATCGATTTCTTTCAATGACTTTTATGGCTACTGTTTTTCTGTTAGAGTATCCAACCCTCCTTATGAATTCATCATCAACCAGTGTAGAAGAGTTGGATTTTGATCTTCTCTCCCCTTGGTATCTTTTCTTGTGTTCCCCATCTTCCCTTCTTGCTTCCTTGAGTACATCATCCTTAAATTTTGTTTTCAACTTTCCAACCAATACAGAGAAATCTCTTCCTCTTGGGCTTATTGGGTAGTTGGAGATGATCAAACTTTGAAGGTATTTAATGTCAGCATGAGGCAACAACAAGATTGATTCAAGTGAGTGGAAGTATTCAACTCTTCCATATACTCTCTTGATAAGTGCACAATCCCCCTCTGGATCATATTTCTAGGCCATAATCTTGTTATCTTCAACAGCAGTGGGAGTTGTGATATGATCAAACAACTGGATTAGAGAAGATTTTTCTTCAGTGATCTCTCTCACAGTTGTGCCCAGAGGCCATACTTTCCCAGGGATCACCTCTCTTGGTTCTTTGATCAATTTATCTTTCCCTTTATTTTGATCTTTGCTTTCAACTTTTACTGGTTCAGTAGGGGTTTTTAATTGATGTTCATAGGAAGGATTTGGAGCTTCAGTTCTGAATTTTACTCCAGTTTCCAATTCCACCTTCATTACATGCTCTATCATCCTTCTAAGCTTAGCCACTGATCTTCCTTTCAACTCATGTATCTTGTAGTTATGACTTTGTAACCAACAAGTCATATTGTATTTGCTCAGCATTGTTGTGTCACAGTGACCTAGCTCCTTCTTTGTTTTCTAAATTGACTGAAAGGCTATGAATGTTTCATAATTGCAATCTGGGATCATGAAGCTTGCTAGCTCAAATTCCTTCAGTGCTTCCTTCATTTCTGTCATGTTCATTCTCTCAACCATGTCATAGGGAAACCTATGACTGATCAGGGTCATAATCATAGTTGATTCAGGCCTCTCTTCCAATATGTCTTTAGTGGACAGTAGGTCATCAGCCTTTAATTCTTTTTGTTCTTTAGGAGACTCATCTTTAGTAAGCTCATCCCATTCATCATCACTCTCAGTTTCAGCATGAGATATAGGCTTTAAATTGGAAACATCCACTGAAGGAGTGTGCTCTGGAGATGTAGGCCTTGATCTTTTTAGTGAATCTTCAACATTAATCACCTCTTTCTCTACATACCCCAAGTACTTCCTCTTTCTTGAGTACTGAATGATTTTCTTTGAAGCTTCAGTAGATTCTTTATTTTTGTTGATGGAGCAGCATTCGATTCAAGTGCACGAATTTTCATCTTGAGCTCATCAATTTGTTCATCTTTCCTTTTCAACAAAATAGACTGAGCAGTGAGAGAGTTGTTTGCTTGTTCAACTTCCAATATGAGCTTCTCTTTTTCAGTCTTCTCATGCTTCACAGAGTCTTTAAGTTCTTCAACCAGCTCATGCCATGCATCAATTACTTTATTGTTGGTTTGAGCATCTTCTCTTAATCTG
The DNA here is from genome assembly GCA_025506505.1 of Flaveria sonorensis. Lineage (NCBI taxonomy): Eukaryota > Viridiplantae > Streptophyta > Magnoliopsida > Asterales > Asteraceae > Flaveria > Flaveria sonorensis. The sequence goes on from CM046439.1 coordinate 17,903,981, forward strand.
ATCAATCTGGATTCTTGTTTGTTCATCAGCTCCTCTTTTTCTTTTAACATTCCTTTGAGCTCTCTAATTCTTTCCAACCTCTTGTTTGATTTGATGATAAGTTTGTTATACTCAGCAACCAGATAACTTTTACTCACATCTATATCATCATCTTCCAGGTCATCTTCATGATAGGCTATAACATCAACATAGTTAGCTTCTTCTTCACCTTCTTGATGTTGACCAGCAATCTCATCCTCATTGCCTATAGTAGGAGCTATACTTGCTGAGCTTGAAATAGATTCAACTGCTTGATCTGTTTTCTCTTGATGAGGTTGTTGTTGTTGTTGTTGAGGATCAATGATTGGAGATGTTGGTTCAGTTTGGTTAGACATGACTGGGGTTTGTGGGCTGGTGATTATGAGTGGAATGGTAGTTGCTTAAGATGAGTACTCTCAGGAGATAGATTTTGTGGAGTTAGAGGTTGTTGATGAATGGGTGATTGAGGGTGAATTGGAGAGATTGGTTGGGTGTGTTGACTGGTTGGTGATTGGATTTGTGGAGATTGATGATGGTGGTGTATGGGAGATTGAGGAGGGGAATGTTGAGGTAAGTCTTGCTCAGCATCAGTAGATTGACTATCTTGCTGATCTTCCCACACCAGTTCTGGTGGAATGTTGGCATTAGCATCCGCCACATGTGCAAACATTGGCATATCTTCTCCTTCATACTTTCCACTTATCTTATTCAGTACAGATCTCCCCAGATGTTCTTGAACAAACACATCACCTTCTCTTGCTATCGTAGGCAATTTACCATTGATGATCAGTTGCATAAACCTTGGAAACATATACATCTTATCAGCCTTTTGCACTTTGATGTGGTCACACAGACAACTGAAAATGTACTTTGAGTAGTTGTATGTCCTTCCCTAAAAATGCCAATAATGCCAGATGAAATGTGCCTTGAGAATCTGTCAAGCCTAGACTTCCTGTTGGAGATGCACTTTAGATACGTGTGATATAAGAATCTATATGGCTTGCACAATCTCCCTTTCTTTATCTCACCCTTGTCAAAGTCACCATCATATCCTATCAGATAGAACACTTTCTCTATGTACTCATTCTCAAATACATCTGGGTGACCAACTTCTTGTTCTCCCAGCTCAAGTGCCCTTATCAACTCTCATCCTTTCATCCTTGATTTCAGCAACTATCACCTTAGATTCTTCAACTTGCTCTATTCGAGCTGGATTCCAAAAATCAATGATGTGTGCTTGATGAATCACAGGCTCTGCTGATAAAGCATAGAAAAGCCTAGATCGTCGTAGGTATCTGATGATATCTCGACATCCTTCTGCTATAGGGTCATCAGGATTTAAGAATGCGCATACATTGTGCTCTCTTGCAAAATGATTAGCCATCTGTTCATAAGAATGAAGAAAATTATGTTAGAACAAAATCATCACACCTAAGAATACGAAGAGTTTAGACAAAGAAATGATGAATCAATCAATTCATAATTTCGGATTATGATATGTTTTACCTTGATATTATTGAACTTGTAATGAACAGAGATCAAGAATAAACCAAGGTTTAAAGGTTATTGGTAATTTTGAATATTGTCAGAAGGGGGTTTATCTGAACGTTTTTCTAGGTTGAAAAAGATGTTCTGAAAAAGTGAATAGAAATGACAAGTCGAAAACATCATTTATACTCCCTCAGATATATTAATTTCATTTATTAAACGAGCTTGGACCCCCTATCCTTATTACCAATTTTATTGTTTTCGCAGATTTTAGTTCTTCCGTAGATCATCTATGGAAGACTTAGAATTAAAAACTGATTTTTGATGAAGTATAATTTGAATTTCCATAGATTACTAGACTATGGAACTATTATACTTATAAATACTACCACATCTGTAGGTTACCAATCTACGGATGGTCATATTCCTTTTTCGCACTGTAGCATCTACTGAACAGGAAAATGTACTGTAGCTTCTACTGATGCTGAAAATGCAAAGTTGAAACTTCTTTGATTGTATGGTCCTAATCAACTGATAGAACCATTTATTGCTATTGGACCTTGTTGACTTTGTTTTCATGACAATTGTGCACAAGAAGATTTATATTTTGTGCAAGTTCATGTATCCTTCAGCCAAGTTAGTGCTCAAGTTCCAATTCCTTCATTTGAATTTGGATCATTGAATTCAGCTTTTATGTTTTATGAATTTCATGTATTAACTACTCCCCCTAAATTTGTGATTAATGATAAAGTGTTGCATTCATCATAAATTTATGAAGTAAATAGCATGAAAGGCACATGACTGTCCAAAGATTACACACAATAAATAAACTAAAAGTAACAAAATTGAATTAAATATATGTACATGCATATAAACACATATAATGGATCATACTATGACACTAAACTTCTTCCTGATTGAGTTGATTGTTGAAATGTGACCTGATTCTAGTCCTGATTGCAAGTATGTTTGTCCACTTAAATCCAAACAAGAGTATGGAATCAACTAGACATGCTGTTTATCATGTTTTCATGTTTATTAGAGATAAACTGTTAAGGGCTCCACATTCAATTCACATTAGAGTTTGTCCTCCGTTTGTGAGTCAATTCATCACTTTTTCACACTTAGAAACTATGTACATTAAGTTATAAATTCTATCTTAAGACATATGAGTTGTCACATAAATGCTTTGCTACAAAAGCTCTTATGTAAATATACAGTTGATCACTATGGATTCTTTTGAGAGCTTAGATATGATCATCATCAGGGCACCAGGTCTTTACATACGTAAAACAGAGGTGCCTTTAACCCAAGTCTTTGTTTACACAAAACAGAGGGATGATGAGGATCATGATCTTTTCACCAATTGAATACATATGTATCTCATAGGTGTTCATAAACTCAGGTCTTTGTTCACATAAAATAGAGGGAATATGATTTGCAAAGATAGAAGTTATAAAGTGTTTTACATAGTGTGCTTAGGTGAATGAATTGATCACATCAGAATAAGACTTACTTGCTTGATCCTCAAAATGAAGTTTCTCACAAACATTCACCTTTTCATTATGTTAAGCATGCTCTTAGTATAATCTTCACTCAAGTTGAATCTACTTACATATCAAAGAACTTTTGATCAGTTTTTAAAGAAATTTAAGAACTCAGGAAGTAAGTAAAGGCACAGTGTACTATCATTTCCCAAACATATGTCATGCAGAAATAGAAGACACAATAAATAAAGACAAAATTTTGAATTTTGTATGTTTTTCTGAATGTTTTTTTATAACTATTTACAAGGACAGACACATGCTTTTCTTTGTTAATGATGATTAATCTAAGTTAATCATGCCCAAAGACTCAATTAGAAAATTAAATCTAACTGAATCAAAGGCCTTAGTGAATAGATCAGCAAGCTGATTTGTTGTATCCACTTTGACTAACTTGATTAAACCTTTTTCTGAGCAATCTCTCAGAAAATGATATCTAATTTCAATATGCTTTGTTTTACTATTTTGAACTGGATTAGCAGTGATAAACATAGCAGCTGAATTGTCAATATAAATAGGAGTTTGAAGGAAATTGTAACCATAATCAAGTAATTGGTTTTGCAACCAAAGGACTTGAGAGCAACCAGCTGAAGGAGCTATGAACTCAGCCTCAGCTGTGGATACAGATACATTTGTTTGCTTTTTGCACTGCCATGTAACAAATCTTGGTCCTAAAAATTGACATCCACCAGTTATGGATTTTCTATTGTTGTTGCATCCTCCATAGTCACTGTCTGAATAAGAGTAGAGAGAGAAGTCTCCATCTTTTGGATACCATAGACCAAGGGCTGGTTTCCCTTTGAGATATCTGAAAATCCTCTTCACAGCATTCAGATGGGACTCTTTTGGATCTGATTGGTACCTAGCACAAACACATACAGCAAACATTATGTCAGGTATGCTGGCAGTTAAATACATAAGAGATCCTATCATTGATCTATATAATCTTTGATCAATAGATTTTCCTGTAGGATCAGGTACAATTTTGTCAATTGTTGAAGCAGGTGTTTTGCATGAAGATGTATTAGCAAGATTGTACTTCTTCAATATATTGATGAATATACTTTTCTTGATTGATGAATATGCCATCTGTTTTTGATGAACTTGTAGTCCAAGAAAGAAAGTTAATTCTCCCATTGAGCTCATTTGAAACTGAGATTTCATCAACTCTTCAAAGCTTTTCACACAGTCTCTTGTTTGTTGATCCAAATATAATGTCATCTACATATATTTGAACAACTAAGAGGTCTGGATGTTCATGTTTGAGAAAGAGAGTCTGATCAATAGTTCCCCTTTTGTATCCATGCTTGAACTAGAAAGATGATAATGTTTCATACCACTTTCTTGGTGCCTGATGAAGACCATACAAAGCTTTGTCAAGCTTGTATACTCTATGTGGGTAATCAGGATCTTCAAAACCTAGAGGTTGAGACATAGACTTCTTCATCAATTTTCCCATATAAAAAGGCACACTTCACATCCATTTGATAAACAGTGAACTTCTTATATGATGCATAGGCTAGGAATACTCTAATGGCTTTAATTCTTGCAACTGGTGCAAAAACTTCATCATAGTCTATCCCTTCTTCTTGAGTATATCCTTGAGCAATCAGCCTAGCTTTGTTTCTCACAATGATACCTCTGTCATCTAGTTTATTTTTGAATAACCACCTTTTTCCAATTGGATGTTGGCCTTCAGGAAGATCAACTAGATTCCAGACCTTTTTCTTTCTGAATTGTTGAAGTTCTTCTTGCATGGCTTCAATCCTGCTATTATCTTTTAGTGCAGCTGTAATGTTTGGAGGAACCACTTATGAAAGAAAACAAGTGAAAAGACAGATGTTTGCAGCTCCCCCTTGGCTTCTTGTGGTTCTTTCATTGAGATCACGAATGATGTTGTTTATTGGATGAGTCTTATGAATTCTTGTTGTTGGAATGGACTCAACTAGAATAGATGATTCCAAGTTAGTCATATGCATTGATGCAGATATATCTAGCTGAGATGATGAATTTATGAAGTAATCAAATTGATCATCATTGGAAGCTGAATGATTTTCATTTTGTACATCAGCTGCATTGTGAGTGCCATCCGCAGGAGTTACAGGAACATCTACGAATGTATTTCGTGCTTCCGCAGGAGTTACAAGAACATCTACGGATGTATTTCGTGCTTCCACAGGAGTTACAGGAACATCTACGGATGTATTTCGTGCTTCTGCAGGAGTTACCGGAACATCTACGGATGTATTTTGTTGACTTGCTGACAATGACTCTTTGGAATGCAATGGACCATCTCCAATATATGGAACATCTACTGATGTGAATGGAACATCAGCTGATCCAATATTCATATCTTCGGATGTAGGACACTTATCTGCGGATGCAGAGTCAGCAGCTGCTGATGAAGTGTTTGTATCTGAGGATGTAGATCCATTTGCTTCATCTTGTGCTGCATTATTGACATTATTTGGTGTTCCTTGTTCCATGATACTTGAAGTTTGTATTCTTGGAGGATCAGCAGATAATGACACTTCATTCAAGTTTGGAGGAACAAATGGATAGCATGTATCCTTAGTACCTGCAGCATTCAAATAACCAGAGTTAAATGAGTTTGTGAGTGCATCTAAATCAAACAACCATGATGATCCTTTTACAGACTTAGGAAATAAGGATTCATCAAAATACACATTAGGAGTTTCTTCCACAATGTTTTGTTATGGAATGTAAATCCTATATGATTTAGATGTTGAAGAATATCCAACAAAGAAACCATCATAGGCTTTCTCTGAAAATTTTCCCAATTGTTCTTTTGTGTTTAAAACAGATACATGACACCCAAAAGCTCTAAGATATCCTATTTAAGGTTTTGTTTTAAATAAAAGCTCATAAGGTGTTTTATTATGTTCTTTGACAATTAATGTCCTGTTTTGAACATTGCATGCTGTGTTCACTGCTTCAGCCCAAAAGGTGATTGGCAATTTTGAATCAGCTAGCATTGTTCTTGCTGCTTCAATGAGAGTGGTGTAGTGTTTCTGATGTTTCACTCTTTTGTTTTAAGAAAAAGACCCATGTGAATCTAGTGAAATCATCCACAACCACTAAACAATATTGCCTTTTCCAATGCTCATCACATTAGTTGGACCAAAAAGATCCATGTGAAGCAATTTGAGTGGTGTAGTGTTTGTATTTATTATTTTGGATTTATGTGACACTCTATATTGTTTTCCTATATAACATGAAGGATAATGGTTTGAACAAGAAAATTCTTTCTTTGGCAATCCAATGACTAAGTCATTTTTCACCAATTTATTCATGTTCTTCAAGTTGGAATGAACAAGCCTTCTATGCCACAACTGAGATTCATCTTCTGATGACTTAGATAGCAGGCATGTTTCATTGTTTATGAGTGTTGTATTATTCGTATCCAAAACATATGTGTTTCCTTTTCTTGATGCTTTAAGAAGGATCCAATCTTCTAGAACTGCAAAACCTGGCTTAAGAATGTAACAGTTAGTGTTATCAAATAATATGGTATAATTTTGATCACAAATTTGAGACACACTCAATAAATTATATTTCAAATTTTCATAATAATTTACTTTCTCAAATTTGAGCACACCATTAGTTACCATTCCTTCACCAACTATTTTACCTCCCTTCTTATCCCCACCAAATGCCACATAAGAAGCATTTTTATGTTTGAAGTCATGGAGAAGAGAACAGTTTCCTGTCATATGTCTGGAACAACCACTGTTAACATACCACTTATTGTTAGCTCTCCAAGATTTTTCCAGCACAATTAAAGAAATCAATTAGATTTGGAAACCCAAGTCTTAATGATCTTGGGTGATCCTGTGGAGTCTAAAATTTTAACTTCCTCATGAATGAGTCTTGAAGATTCAGTATTAATTTTAGATTCAATTGATTCATTGTGTGTTGTTTATGGTGAGGATGATTCTATTGATGATGAACTTGTGGAATTTTGTTCTGATTTTTCAAACTCTTCCTCAAGGATCTTCTCTTTCTTTGTTTGCTGTTTTGACTTTGATGATGATCTTGTGGAATTTTGTTTTGATTTTTCAAACTCTTTCTCAAGGATCTTCTCTTTCTTTGTTTGTTGTTTTGACTTTGATGATGATCCTTGATTTTTGAAAGTTTCATCATCCTTTGATTTTGAATGTGAAACATGAGTTCCTTTTTCAAAATTATCAAAGAAAGTATCATTAGCATTTGACTTCTTATTGTTCAAATCCACCTTTTTGTGAGGTGTCTTTGATTGTTGAGGAGTCTTTGATTTCTATTCAGGTTGTCTTTTCTTCAAAGGTTCACTATCAACTGATGATTTCTCTTGTGGTTTTGTCACCTTTTGTTTTTGTTTTTGTTGTTTCTTTAATCTTGAATCTTTTTGATCTTCACTTGATTGAGATTCTGACTCATCCTTCTCAGGTTGTTTCTTCTTTGTGCTCTTTGTTTTGTTCTTTTTGTTAAAATAACATTCTTGAGTGGAATGGTTATTTTTGTTACAAATAGCACAATGTTTGTTGAAGTAACAGTCTGAAGTCATGTGATTGTTCATATTGCAGATGGAGCAATAGCTGCTGAAGTAACAGTCTTCAGTGTTGTGATTTTTCATGTCACACCATTTGCAATACTTTTCTTCTAACTCATTATCAGACTCAATCAATTTCTTCTTCTTTTGTTGTCTTTGAGTCTTCAATTCCTTCTCAAACTTTACTAAAGCTGACTCCTTTCCTTTTCCTGACATGATGTCAAAAGGTTCATGTTTATCAGCTGAAGTTTGTTGATTTGAGCTCACACCTTTTTGAGTTGTTTTCTTGTTGGTTGTTTCTTTTGCCTTCCGCAGATCATCTACTGATTCAGTAGATTTGTTTTTTTGCAGATCTGCTACTGAAGGATGTTTCTTCTTCCGAAGAAGTTCTGCTGATACTTGCTTCTTTTCTGTTTCTAAGGAAGATTTGTGTACTTCAGTAGATGTACACTTCTCAATCACTTCAGTTGAAGGTTTTTGTTGTTGATGAATTACTTGAGGACCTTCATTTAGCTGAGCTATTCTCTTGCAAATAGTCTTCAACATGTTTCTTTGCTTTGGAGGATATGGAAACTTTGTTTGCTCAAGTACTTTGGGAATGATTGTTTCAACTGAAACATTCTTACCAATGTTCAGTTGATCCGCAGAGTTAGCATCATGTTCATCAAAATCAACCAAGTCATCACATCCATCAAAGTCAAATTCTGATTCATTTTGTTTGATTTTATCTAATTCAGAAGACTCAGTTTCAGTCACCAAACTTGGTGCATGGCACAAAATGATTTGACAAGCTATTTGTCATTGATTCAGGTAAAGTTGTATAGTTATCATTCAAAGGAAGTGCAACATCATTATATCCCAACCCATACCTATTCTTTGATTCAATATGAGAATTCAATAATTTCTCATATTGCTGAGATGAAAGTTGAAACTTCTGCATGATCAGCTATGGATTTAGTTAAGGAAGTGGTCAGATGCTCAACTTGGGCTTTTAAGCTGTAATTTTCTGAAACAAATTTTTATAAATCTTTTTGTAAAGAGTTAATTTTGAATTGATATAATTTATGTTCTCTTACATGAGATTCATTCAAAATCATTATTTCTTTAACTTTATCAGCCAGTTGTTGAGCATGGACTCTATATCTTTCAACTTCCTTAACACACACTGATGAACACAATCTATCTCTTACCTCTCTAGCCATAGGTGGAACTTTGTTCTCCATGTGGGCCATTAAAGCTTGATTTTCTTCCAAAACTTCCTTCTTATACATGCTCCAATCACAGGTTCCATCTTGGAGAATGATCAGCCCAGTTTCTTTAGAATTACTAGGTCCTGCTGATGCATTTATGGCTGGTGGGGATGAGTTGGTTAGCTATGGTTGTCTATAAGATCTCTGACATGTTGTTGTTTGCTGAGAGTGTTGCTGATGAGACTGATGTTGCTGCTGTTGTCTCATGTCAGGATTTGATTGTTGATTACATTCTCTTGAGAAGTACCTATAGAGATTGCATTTGAAACATCTTACCTTTGACTTATCAACACCAATCTTTGATGTTTTGCTTGCTGCAGCCAAATTTTTGTTTCTTCTCAAGTATTGTTTAGCTCTGTAAGCAATCATTGCCATTTGCCATTGAAGATCCATCTCCTCTACTACATCTGGATGTAGTTCTTCCAAGTCTTGTTGGCAGATATTTGCAGGTGTTAAGGTGCTTCCTAAGTAAGCTTGAAAACTTGAACTAAAAGCTACAAATGCTGCTTTTTGTTCTTCAGAATCCAGAATCACAGTAATGGGCTCTGCTTGGTTGTTGTTTGTTGAAGACTTTGCTGTTGATGTAGATGCATCTTTTCTATCATCAGGTCTTCCTTTTTCTTTTCCTGATTTACTTTGAGAAGATTTCTTTGAAGGCTTTGATGCATAAAAGCTCACTTCTTCTTCATCTTCACTCAAAGTACAAGAGTTGTCACTATCATTGTTAGAGATAAAAGCACTTCCAGCACTTTTGGTTTCTTTAAAATGATAAGGTGTGACATGTGTTCTCACACTCTTGTTTCTTGATTTTTCATCCATTTCAAGAGCCTCAACTTTAGCTACCAATGTATCTAAGCCAGTTGCTTTGAGATCAATGGTGTTCTTGAACATGGACACGGTTTGCTTCCAACTTTCAGGCAATATATGGAGCATCTTTTTGTTCAATTCCTCATTTGTATACTTCAACTGCATGATGTTCATCTCGGTTACCAATTGCATAAACCTATGGAGTTGTTGAGGAATTGATTCACCCTCAATATGATGAAATATTTCATATTGTGAGCGAAGTGTTTCCTTCCTAATGCTTCTGATTTCATCACTCCCTTCACAAAGAGTATGAAGTATCTTCCACAAGGAATTTGCTGTTTTATAATTCTCACACCTGATTAGTATTTCTTCAGGTAAAGCCATACTGAGCAACCTGTATGCTATAATATCAACTTTAACCTTTTTAACATCATCAGGTGACAGATCTTTTGTACTTATGGGTTGATTTTTGTCATTATAATCCGGCCCAAGGGTAGGTGGAATATAAGGACCTTCAGTTATTGATACCCATTAGTCAGAATCAGTGTAGTTCGCATGATTTCTGAACTTGATCTTCCAGGACTTAAAGTCTGCTTTTGTTTCCAACTTTAGAGGCTGGTACGATGATCCATCGACAAAGCTACTCATTTTAGTCAAATATTGAAGTTTTAACTAAAACAAATTTTCTTATGAACAGTTAATGAAAGTCAGCTAATAACACAGATCTATGTTTCAATTAATTTGAATATAGATCAATGTTAACCGAGCAATGTAACAATACTCGCTGAAAGACAAATCACTGATTTATTGAATTTGAAATCTTCACACCAAATTACTTTTGCTTAAAAACTATAGATCTAGTCAGAAAACTGATAGATCTAGGTTTCGAATTAAACAATTCTAACACTGTTAGATCAATCGATCTAGATCAATGAGCACTAGGCTTTGATACCACCTATGAATCCAAGGATCGCAATCAGGAATTATCAGTGTTAGATTGGTTTCGAATTAATGATCGCAGAATTACCATTAATCGTTGTTTAATTGATTGATTAATAAATATCGATGCCAGAGAAAATAAACAATAAATGCTCAAACGATATCAACAATATGCAAGGAATAATGTTTTGAATCAAATGTAATTCATTAAAACTGATTAATGATTACAAAGAATCAAATAATAATTGCTAACAAAGTTCTATGCTATGATTGTGTTTATGATTTTTGGTGTGTTGATGTGACGGCTGCTAGGGTTTGTGTTGATAGTGCAAAACGATGTGATGGTATTTTTGTCGCCATCTCTTGCTCTGCCTTGATGTGAAACCTATGACTCATATTTATAGACATGCGTGTTTCTGTTAAGGAAACATCAAATCTCTTGGAGTCTGTGATTGACTTGTTGACTTGTTGACTTGAAACACTTGTATGATATAAGTATGTGTCTGGTTCTTCCGCAGCTACTTTGTTCTTCCGCAGCTACTTGTTCTTCCGCAGCTACTTTGTTCTTCCGAAAGTACTTTAGTTTCTTCATGTGTGGTGTTTATTCATCAGTGAATACCCATATTCATCCGTAGAAGATCTTCTGATGAATGTCTTGTAAGAAAGATATCTACGAAAGAACAAAAATGTTCATCCGTAGATGTTTCTTACACTTAGTCAATTTCAGAAATTGATCAAGCATAATGTTCGTACTTGTAATCATACGCATAAATCAATGCACATATGGGTTAACCTATATACATAATGAATTACAAATATTCATTACATGTATTGATTAAAGTTCTAAGCCTATACAAAATGATCTAGACCTATTATTCCTAGATCTAACATTACCAATGGCAGTTTCTACGTTGAAGGGCTTATCAATCTTTCTACTCCTAACAGGCAACTTAGCACAGAAGGCAGTAGAAATAAAACTCTTACTAGCACCAAAATAAAATAGTACAGAGGCACAAGTTTGGTTTACTAGGAAGGTACGTGACACAACATCGAGGTCCACCCTAGCCTCCTCCCGGGTCATAGTAAATGCTTTGGCTTTCGCCTTCGATCCCTCCTTCTCAACGCCTTTCATCGCCCTGGAGTTATCGGCCCTTGGCCCCTTGAAATCCCTACTCAAATGGCCCTCTTAACTACAGTTATAGCACCTCATCACCCCACACTCCTTTGCCATATGACCAGGCCTCCCACATTTGAAGCAGATGTTCGATCCCCACTTACACTCCCCCGCATGGTCTCTTCCACACTTACCACATATCCTCATCCCCGTATCTGCCTACACTACCCTCCGGTCATCCATCCTTGCCTTCTTGTTGCTCAGGGTAAAACCACCACGACCAAATCGTTTCCCGTTCCAGTTCCTGTCACCACCACCCTTTTTGTTCACTTCCACCACTGCCACTTCTTCTCTCTTATCATATAACCTCCCTGTCAGATCAACCACTAACCTAAACATGCTCGGTCAGGCGGCGATCATGTGCCTACAGATATCCGCGGCAGACCCTGTATGTACCTCTTGATCTTTCTCGACACCGGTGTCACCTAGTCTGGCATCAGCCTTGCCATCTCCTTGAACTTAGTCGTGTATTGCTGGTGTGTCATAGTTCCCGCCTCCAGCTGTAGGAAATCTCTCTCAATCTTGTCAAGCTCCCAGTGAGGACAAAACTCCTCAATCACCATATTCTTTAACTCACTCCACCTCGTTCTCCCAATCACCCTGCTACCCTCGGCCTGGACAATATTATCCCACCAGCACAAGGCCGAGTCTACGAATGAGTGGGTAGTGAACTTCACCTTTTGATCCTCCCTACATTCGCTGATGTCTAACACAGCCTCCATTTCTCTCACCCATCGGTGAGTAGTAGCAGCATTCCTGTTACCATCAAATATCAGGGGCTTGCATCTTTGAAATGCCCCATAACTACATCCCTTGGTAGTTTCCTGTACAACTTCATCTTCCTCTTCATCACTGGAGACAACCATTTCAGTTTCTAGTTGCTCCTCTTCACCTGAACCTCTCTCTCCGCCCCCTCTCCCAATGGTTTTCTTCCTCTCCTCTTTCTCCTTCTTTTCATCCTCCCTCATAACACAAATAACCTCAGTGACCATATATGGCACGATCGTCTGTATAACCTGATGAACTTCCTCCACTACTGCCTCCTTCATAGAGGCTCTCAGATTAGTACTCTCATCACCGCCTTCATGGTGATGAAGCTCGGGCTATGCAGGAGTCGTCTCAGCTATCTTAGCCTTGTTTCTTGTAATACGTGGTCCAGCACTATGACCACCCTGTACACCTCCTCGAGAAGCCTTCGAAGATCTACCATCCGCCATCCTCTAAACACTATAAGATTCAAACACCAACACGGTCATTCAAGGTAATAGCTCAGTTTATGTCAAGTATAGTAAGTCCCCAATTCATAGTGGCCAGTTGTGATTAGCCACTTACTTTACTCTTCATCCCCCAAGCATTTCCTATCCTGACTACATTAGTATCCAAATCTACTAAGAGCACATAAATCAGATAGCACGTGCACATAATACCGGTTAACTTTAAGAAAATAAATTACCTGATGGCATATAGCTACTTGGGCTGGCATCCTTCTATTTAGTCCCATTATCAGTTTGAATTTAGGTTTTGAAAATATTTACCCATTTCTCTTAAACTTTGGCTTTGATACTAACTTGTAAGGCCCCGTTCCCAAAAACCCCACAGTTGGTCATTCACAACATCATTTATATCAAAACACAAAACATTGTAGCGGAATAATTCATCAAAAACCATTTCATGCTTTAATAAATACATTTGCCAAGTAATACATTTTTGTTTAAAGGATTACAAAAGATCACTTAGTTGTGTTACAAAACAACATCATTATTATTGCATGAGATAGATGCCAGTCCTTGCCGGCCAAGTAGCTTCACCCCCGCACCATCCTCAGCAACAACATTGTAGATGCTTCTTAAAGATTGACATTTAGTCTTTATGTGTCTTGTATAGTTTTTGTCATTGTATAGGGACTATTTTGTAAATATTTGTTCCTTTTGTATAGATAGTATAAATAGCATAGATAAGGTATGTGTAGATAGATTAGATACATCTTAGAAGCACCTAAGAACGAATTGGAACTGATTTCTATACTTGTACTTTCTATGCATTCTATCAATGAAACTATGAATTTTTGTGATATATTTGCATTGAATTGATTACTTGTGTTTATTTGATTGAATTGTATCATGATATCATCACAGATCGATCCATTTTGATTCTATCAAATGGTATCAGAGCTGTTGGTTCAGTGATTTGAGTTCTTCAAACTGTCAAACTTTTGAATCACTTGAATCTATGATTGATAAGCAATTCAATCAAATAATTGTTGATTTCAGTTGTGTTTCATCATCAGAAAAATGAATTGAATCACAATTTTCAGTTAAATTCGTTCAAATTCAGTGAATTGTTCAAATCAGTGTTCGAACTTGTTCTTCATCAGTTGAACTGATTTTCAAGCCAAAAATTGATTTGTTGTTGTTATTTGATGAAATTGAAGTTAGAGGACTGTTAATTGATCGAATTCCTACCTAATTGGAGGATTTTAGGTCAAATCATCAAGTTTTGAACGATTTCAGTTAATCTGAGTTCGTATGAATCTGTTGAAGTTGGCGCATTAGGTCAAAACACTACTGAAAATTGCCTAAGTGTTAGGCGCTTGACAACTATTCAGGCGTTTTTGCACTATTAAGGCGTTTTTGGATCAGGCGTTTCACCACTGTTGGGGCGTATTACCAGTGGACTAGGCGCATTACAACTGTTGAGGCGTTTTTTTAAGGAGCATTTCAACTTGGACATTTTTAAGAATTCTAAGGCAATCCCTTAGGCGTTTCTAAGTCAACTGTTTGAGCGCTTCATCACTGTTTAGGCGCATCACATCAACACTTAGAAATTTTTTAGAAATTTTTCAAAAACTTAAAAAAAATCCAAAAATATTTTCAATTCATTGTTTTAATTCAAAACTTAAAAACAGAAAAAACAAATCTTTTTCTAAAATTCAAAATTAAAAATGGTGAAATCAGAAGACTTGGAGAACAGAGTTCCTAAACTGAAGAACAGAGCTGATTTTAAGAATTGGTCACTTAGATTGAAACATCATCTTAATTCTATTGACACTAACTTGTGGAAGTCAATAGAAAGAGGACCTCATAGTCCTATCACTTCAGATGTTCCTGATAGAGGGTTTTTCTACACTAAAGATTCTCTAGAACCATATCCTAAAGATGGGTTACAAGGTGATGATCTAAGGAAAGTCAAGAATGACATTAAAGCCTATTCCTTGATGTGTAAAGGACTACCACTTGAAGTCTTAACCAGACTAGATGGATATCAAACGGGATATACCATGTATAAAGCTTTGAAGATAATTTGTGAAGGTGGTAAGGAGATTCAAGATCTCAAGAAGCAGAAATTGAAGAGACAGTTAGAGCTATTTGAGCATTTATCTGGTGAAACCATAAACCAAATGATGAATAGATTTGTGCAACTGACAACTGAGATGTCAACTGCTGGCATAAAAAATTATCTAAAAGATCTAAACTTTAGGCTTCTCAATGCTCTTCCATCTTCATGGAAACAAACAGTTACACTGTTAAAGCATACTGAGAAATTTCCTATGGAACTTGATCTGTTGATAGCCAAAATTGAGTCTGTTGAAATTAATGAAAGCTCAAGGAATAATAACAGAGCAGCTAGTACTATGGAGAATGCCTTTATGGGTAAAAATGAGAGTAAGAAGAAGACGGTGATCTGTTTGTTGGAACAGGGTTCTTTACTGAGTCTTCTTATACAAGTTTACCTACTTATACATCTCAGCCTCAACCTCAAAGTTCTAAACCTCAAACCGAGACTCCATCTGTTAACTCTACGAAATCTAGCAAAGTTAAAGATGTCATCAACATCCTATTACAGGATGAAGAGTCCAAATTTGCTTTTACTGCTTTTATGGCTAGTTTTCAAGCTTATCAAGGTAGTCATTTAACTCAATTAGATTTTGTTTTGCAGGACTTATTTGAGATGGACCCAGATGACGTGGAGGAAATGGATCTGAATTGGCAAATGGTGATGATTGCATACAGGACTCAGAAACACTCTTATGTCAACAAGAACTACAAGCCAAGTGCTAGCAAGACTGTTGGATTTGACAAGTCTAAGTCAAGTTGTTTCAACTGTAATAGTTATGGTCACTTTTCAAGGGAATGCAAAGCTCCTAGAAACAAAGGAGGAAATAGCCAATCGAGTTCAAGCAATCAGAGGTTTCAACAATCATCTCAGAAGACATTCCAAAAGCCATATCAAAACTTACCAATGCCTGAAATTAAAGATGAATCAAAGTCATCTGAAGAGCCTAAGAAAGCTCTAGTTGTCAATATTAAAGATGGATATGATTGGAGTGCTTATGCTGAGCAATTTACTGCTGATCTAACTTCTAGTTTATCTCTTATTGTAGAAGTTCAAGGAAAAGATTGGTCATAAGATAGTGTTCCAAAGGCTAAATATGATTCTGAGAATGAAGAAGAAAAATATGTTTGGAGTGATAAATCTGATCCTAAAGAGGATTCAGAAGAAGTTGCATTGATGGCAAAGTCAGGTCAACCAAAGGTTGAAAATTCATCTTCTAACTCTGAGACCTCTCCTCTAAATATCTTGAAATACCATCTGAAGTAAGAGAAAAACTATGCACAAAATCTTGCTTTGAACATGTTGAATACTACAGAAATTACTCATATAAAACATGTGAAAAACTTAAGCAAGAGGAATTAATGCATAATAAACTCAAAAATGATCACAAAGTGTCAGATGAAAAGATCATTTCTTTACAAACTTCATGGAACAAAACTTTGAAAGAACTAGAAATAGTTTCAAAACAACTTGAAGAAATGACCAAGAACTTAGAACAGGAGAAAATAGCACATGCTGCTACTCAAGTTGACCTTGCTAAAGTCAAATGTTCCAAAACAATCATGGAACAACTGGTAAGTGAAAGAAAAGATAAACAAAAAGAAGGATTAGGTTTCACTCACGAACCAATGCCTGAATCTATAACTAACACCTTGCCAGAAAACTTTAATACACACGATCACTCTCCTGAGAATAAGGCAAAACTCAAAGCTTTCCAAAGCAAGAACAAGACTTCTGATAATGAAGAAGAGAAAGCTAATGTAGAAATTTTTGAAGAAAAGGATACAGAAAAGATCAAAAACGATCATCCAATAAAAGATAAATCATATGAACCACGACCGAAAAGTAAGAAAATTTTTGTTTCAAAAGAATCTGTGTTGGAGGAAGTCATCATTAAAAACAAAGATAAGACAAAACAAAAAGAAGAAACATCTGAAGACTTAAGCTCTTATGAACAAAAAGATCAAAGAGAAAAAGAAAAAGAAATAGAATCTTCCACTAAAGATGTTCAATCTCAAGTAAAATCAAGTTCCACAAAATCAAGAAACCAGAGAAGAAGAAGAAAAATGAATAAAGCCAAAAACGATCAAATTAATGAAAATCATACACAGAAAACAAATCAAACAAATAAATTTAAACCAATAAAATTCGTGTCTACTGGTATGTTAAACATGAATTCAATTCAAGATATTAAGCAAACTCCTAAGAACAAATCAACCTCTGATCTGAAAACAGGTTCAGATTCTAAGTCTTTGGCTATCGTTAAATGATTTGTATCTAAGGAAACAAAGAATGAAGTTCATGTTCAAAAGACAAAACAAAATGTGCAAAAGAAAAATATGTCAAATCAAAAACAAAATTTGTCAAATCAAAAACAAAAAATTAACTTTTTGACGCCTAAACCTAAACAATGAACAAATGTTGCGTCAACATCAAAAGTTAATAAACAGTTGTTCAAAACTCCACATTGGTACTGCGAATCTATGACATGTATAATCACAACACTGCTGAATGTTTTTTTAATAAGTACTGTCACATATGCGATATGAGAAATCACTCAACATCAGAGTGTTATTTTGATAAGTACTGTACCTTCTGTGATGAACAGACTCACAACATAGAAAATAGTTACTTTAGAGAGAATTCGCCAAGGAAAGGATCTTATAATACACAATTAAGCAAAGGTTATGTTAATCCTCAATTTAAAAGAAATCAAACTGTTAGTTTTCAAAGATTAACTAATCAACCTTCCTTAGGCTTGAGATCTTTCAAAAGAAATGACTCTGTGAGACCAAAACAATTCTTTCACGATCAATTCATTCCAAGGTCAGTGAGAATGAACAATAAAAATTTGGAAATAAAAATTTTTCCAAAATTTGTCAATTAAATGATATGAATTTTCTTAAAAATGATCAAACATTTGTGAATCATAGAATTGGCAATTTCATTAAAAACAAGCCGGATGTCAACAAACTTCATTTCAAACAATTTATAATTGTAGATAAGTTTGGAAAACCCAAGACCATCTCGGCTTGGGTAGATAACTCAACATAATTTCTTTGTTTTGCAGGTACGCCCGAGAAGACCAATCAACACATGGTATGTGGATAGCGGGTGTAGCTGGCACATGACAGGCAATCATGCCTTGTTACAAGATTTTAAGTTAAAGGATGGTACGCATGTCGCCTTTGGTGGTGATGCGAGAGGAAAAATTACAGGAGAAGGAATAGTATCCAATGGGATAATACGCTTTGATAAAGTCAACTACTGCTCATAGTTAAACTTTAATTTGCTAAGCGTATCCCAAATTTGTGATAAATCCTATTCTGTTCTTTTTGATGATTCTTATTGCTATATTTTGAAGCAGGTTTTCAGATTAGCAAAGACTATGTGGTAGTTAAAGCTGCTAGGGATCGAGATGTATACAAACTGGATATGTCTCATGTGGATCCATCTACAGAAACACCTTGTCTTATTGCTCAAGCATCAATTGATGAAAGTCAGCTTTGGCATAGACGTCTCGGACATTCCAACTTCAAGAATATGAACAAGCTTGTAGAAGGAAATCATCTTATAGGTCTTCCAACAAGGAAGTTTGCCACTACTGATCTCTGCTCAACATGTTTAAAGGGAAAGCAACACAGAGCATCTAATAAGCCCAAGCAGATAAACTCAAATTCCAAACCCTTCAGATGTTACATATGGACCTTTTTGGACCAACCAATGTAAAGAGTATTGAAAGAAAATCATATTGTTTAGTTATCATTGATGACTTTACAAGATTTTCATGGGTTTTTTTTTTGAATGCTAAATCTGAAACGACTGAATTATTAAAAGAATTCATCACAAAATGCAGGACCGTTAAAGGGTACTTAAGCTTGCACTTAGTTAACACACCTAGGAGGATCTTAAGATCACTTAACAATTCAAATAGGGAACTGTGAACCTTTAAAGAAGATACAAGATAAACACAAGTAAAACAAGAACAAGAGCACAACATAAAGTTTTCAAGGAAGTTGTATATTGCTTCTCTAGTTCTATTACAAGTGTTATACAAGTATGTTTGAATACAAGAACCAGAGACTACTTATACTACATCCTACAACCGTCAATATGAATCTAGACAACAAGATCAGCCTAAAGTCAAAAGGCATATTGCCTTTTGACTAGTGACTATGACATGCCATAGCTCATAGACTTTCCTATTATAAAAAGCCAAGAAGGAACAAAAACAGAAACTTGCAGGCGAAGACCTTATCTACTTTATCATAAGGTATGGAAGTTTCACTAACTAGTGATAGAAGGTGAACTACCAGAGCATGTAGCGGAAAGTAGGTTGCTTTATGATAAAGTTGATGGAAAAGGTATCTTTTCTCTCTTCAAAATAAAATCAGTCTTGTCTTTAAATAGCTTCGGAAGACTTTGTCTTGAGAGCTTCGGAAGACTTCATCTCTTACCTTCGGAAGAGTTGAGTCTTTGGCTTTAGAAGACTTTACACTTAGAATATTTTCCAAGTTAAGTGTAAAGCTTCCGTAACCGTTTCTTCTTTGGCTTCAAAAGATTTTACACTTAGCATTTTCTTGAGTGTGTAAAACATCCGAAGCTAGTTCACCTTTGTTTCGAAGTGCATGTTGGAAGACTTGGTTGTTTTGGTATCTTTTGATTGCATCAGCCTCTTAACTTCAGAGGTTCCTACAAACTCCCCCTAGGCTGATACTACCAAAACAGAGAAGTTCTTCAGACTGGGATAGTCCATATGAGGATCTTCAGAATTCCTTTCTTCATCAGTAGATCTAGATTCTTCAGACTCATGAAGTACCTTCTCATGTCATAGAGATCATGCAGAGGGAGTTCAAGCATGTCACTTGTGAAGAAGACATGTTGTTCTCCCTGATCTCTAGTGACATACCATCTGTCTGGATCTTCAGTAAATGTCCAGGACAGAATTTGTCTTCCAACAGAGAGAGGCTCTACTATGATAGGTGTTGGTTGAGAGTCCTCTTCATGCACTTCCTCAGGATGTTCTGACTCATCTTGAGGTTAGGATGAGGATGCCTTTCTTCTTTTCTTCTTTGAAAATGATCTTCTTTTGGCCATCCTCTTTTTCCACCCTGATGATTTTAACTAAGAGGGTTGGTCTTCAGTACCAGGTTCTTTAGTGGATTCCCTCTCAGTTGGGATCTCCTCTCTCCCAGTTTTAGAAGGAAAGGGAGGAGAACCCTGCTGTGGGTTAGAGGATGAAGTTGGCTGTTTTGCAGCTTCAGGTGCGGGTGGTGTTGTCTCCGTAGGTTCCACCTTTACCTCAACTTTAGGTTGAGCTTGACTTGATGATGAATGAAGGTCCACAAGCTCTCCCATTTTTATCTTCTGCTTGATCACCCTTATGTGCTCATCCATTGTAGATAGAGACATGGGACCAAGCCTCCTTCCGAGGAACCCATACAGCTTCAAGAAGCTCATCATCCTCTGCCTATCTGTAGACTTTTTCTGACTTTTCTGGATGATGGCTCTTGATTTTGTAACTTCTTTCCTTTGCCTCTTCCTTGCAGCTTGCCTTTCCCTTTTGGCTTGTTCTTCCAGCTGCTTATTGTATTCAAATAATATATAATCATAAGGCAAGGGAAGGAGTGCATGTGCCTGATAGAGACCTGTGGCACTCAGGTAGTTGATCATTTTTATTCTTTCTTCTTCATCAACTACCTGAGGTTATTCAGCAGCCACAATCTCTAACTCAGGACTTTCTTGAACTGGGGAGAGGACAGGAATGTTCATGTAAAGCATTTTTCTCCTTGTTTCTTCCTTGTGTTTAAAGGTCAAGGCTGCATCTTCTGCTTCCTTCCTCTCCTTTGAAAATTCAATGTCAGCCAGTTCGTTTAACTCCTCTAAGGGGAGAGAGATGAGTTCATCTATTTTGTAGTTCCTGGTCCCCAGATAGTTGAGCCTGACTGCCCTTAATTCATCTTCTTGAGTGTTTGGTATAAGGGCAGCCAGAATTGTAGCTTGCATGAATCTTGGGGAACCACTTGAACTCTCTCCCATCAGCTACCTTTTCCTCTCTCTCTTTTCTTCTTCAATCACTTTAGGAGTCATCTTCCTTTTGCCTTTGTCAATTGCAGATCTTGATGACTCAGCCTGAGGAGAGATTTGGCGTTTATTGCTTGATTTAGCAGTTAAGCTCTGGCCAGAGAGAGGTTGTGAAGCACCATCACCAGCTGGTGCCTCAATGAGGGTATGGGGTGCTAGAGGAGATCTTGTCTCAAGATTCACAGTCTCAACCTTTGGGCCTTCTGTCAAGGCTTTCCCTTTGAAGCTAATCTTGGGGTCTACCTCAACATCCAGTTGACCAAAGGCTTCAACTGCTAGCCTCTGTCTATATGATGCGGTTCTCCTTTTGAATTCTGCAAGCACCTAGTCTTGAATTTGATTGGCTAATCTGACAGCTAGTCTGTTATTGCTTGGGTTGACAAGTGCTAGATCTACCAAGTTTATACTCTCATAGAAACTCAGGGTGGAGATGTTGAGAATTTCTTGTTGACCCTGAGCTCTAGAGATCACAAGAGCTTTCCTATCACTGTCATACCCCCAACCCCAGATTGGGTTCTTAGATGAGGTAGACATTGCTCTTGGTACTCCCTCCTCAAACAGTTATTGAATGAGCAATTCTAGATCACTGTTTAGATGAGGTTGCTGAGCATGGACAACTGCAAGATAGGATGGTGAGTCCTGTATGTCCATACTTGAGGAAGAACTCCCAGGTTCTGTGGCTGTCAGAACTTCCTCCCCCTTTTTTGTAGCATCACCCTCATGCATAGGTGAGCTGGGGAAGTGATCCATAACATCCACAGGTTCTTATGGACCTGGATGAGTTTGTCCTATGGGTCACTCAGCTAACTGGCCCTTGAGATCGGTGATCTCAAGTTGCTGGTCATGGACCCTCCTTTGTAAGATAGTCACCTGTGATTCAAGGTGAGCTATCTTTGAAACCAGTTAGGTGCAGATGTCTTCAAGTTGGTGCACCCAGAGTTTCATACTCCCCTCATCTTCAGTTGAAGAATCATTGGGGGATGAAGGAGGTGAACTAAGGTCTGCTCCTTCACTACCAGCATGGGGTTCTTGGCTGCTGGATTTCCCCTGCCTAATGACAGTGTCAAGAGGCTGGGTTGCCGTGGTTGAGGTCTTAAAGATGTAATCACTGGTAACAGTGAGAGCCTCTTCCACATGGGTCTTCTGGACAATCACAGGAAGATCCACCTCAGTTTGGGGTGTCTGATGTGGGCTAGAAATGGGTGAAACATAAGCACTCATCTCTCCTTGAGTGTGGGTAGAGAGGAGAGATTCATGGTACTCACTGAATCCCAAATCTTCATCAGAGTAGAAGTCAAGGCTGGGTATGGGGCGGTTGAGATCAAGAGGCTGGGGATGTTAGCTTTCCCCTGAAGGTTGATCACTAGAGTGTTGAGACTCAGAGTGATGGCTTAAGGCTGTTTGTGTAGTTGTGAGCTCATCAGGCTGAGCATGAGGAACCTCAACACTGATTGTCTGAAAGATGGGAGTGGTCTACTCCTCAGGGGAAGTAGGAGCTCGAGATTCCACTTCCTCCTATATGGGTTGTGATATGGAGGCCTGCACATGCTCAATAGCAAGTGCAGGGGTTCGTTTGGATTTTCTAGTGTAGGTGAGGGTAATTGTTGGCCTTGATGGTGGTTGAGAGGTGGAGGGTGTTGGTTCATCAATAGATGGTGCAACTAGGATGTCACCCTAAGCAATGAGCTAAAACATTCTCGGGACAAGGCCTGTTTCTACCCCTGAGAACCCAACAGTTGGCTTTTTCAATATCTTGAAAATGCCAGGCCTCATGTGTGCAAGTTTAAGAACATTACTTGTTCCCCTCAACTGTGGTCCCAATTCACAGTTGAGAATGTGCTGAACATACCGGGGGAACATGTAATATTCTAAGGAATCCAAATTCGCTAGTAAATTTGTAAAAACAAACTGAGAGTACTTGAATTTGACCCCTTGAACCATCCCATGGACAATGAAGGAGAGGTCTTCTGGAATCTGGTCCCATCCTCCATGTTTGTTAGATAAGCTATGGATGACAACATGGAGGAGGTATTTCCGTTGGAATGATACCTTCCCTTCCTAAAGGTCTTGACCGAAAAGTCACCTTTGTAGCCCATCTGTGCAAAGGATTGGTTGACAGCAGCTTTTGGAAAGGACAACTCACCTGCTTCATCATCCAGCTGCAAATGGGTGTTTATAATGGCTGGAGTGATGAAAACCATCCTACCCTGCACTATGGCAGACAGTGCCTTCTCCCTGTCCATGGTGACCTCTTGACAGGTCCGCTAGAACTCAAGCAACTGATCCTCATAGAGAGTAGGATCGATTGTAAGGGAGGTGAAGTAGTGAGACAAAGAAAGATACCTACATACGTCTGAGAAGCTTGGATCCTTCTCAAAGTTTAACAGAGCAACTTGATTGTGTTACCTGTGTAGGTGCATGGTGAAATCAGGTTCATTATGACGATCAAGATTGGCCATTTGAAGAAGCTTTATAGTGAAGGAAAGAAGAAGAAGATGAAATTTGGGGGTAATTTTAGGTTAAGGAACAATGAGAGAAGTGAGATGAAATAGAACCGTTTGGAAAGATATACTTTGGATTTGAGACAAAGTTATGAAAAAAAGATAAACTTTGAAATCCGCAAGTGGGTCCTACTTCTGAAAAAGGCGCCCAAAAAGTTAGTTTTCTTGGAAGTAGTAAAAGCTTCCGAAGGCAATTTTGGTTTCAGAAGCTTTGCAATCAAAGCTTCCGAAAACAATTTTGCTTCGGAAGATATTTCAAAGAGTTTTGAAAATTTTGGCTTCGGACGAAATAAATGAGTCTTTCGAGACTAAATTGCTTTTGGAAGAAATGTGTTCCTAAAATGTATTTAAGTCCTTATACCAAAATTTAAGCTTCGGAAGATACTTCAAGAATTTCTTCCGAAGGTAAATCTCAGATAAGTTGTTTAAACGATTTAGACATAATTTTTTTCCGAAGGAAACTTTTGCTTCTTCCGAAGGTAAATTTTCATCATTCTAAGATATATCATTTTAAAAGTTCATTTTTCTTCCAAAGAGAACTGGGATTATGAAGTGATCTAATAGACAACCTAGGACACATATTTTTAAGAAATAATGTTAATTAAGTTATTAAGAAAAAAATCAATTGAAATTTAATCATCCCAATAGCTGATACAAGATATTTAAACCTCTGTTCATCAAAAGCTTTTGTGAACAGATCAGCATATTGTTCATTTGTGTTAACTTTGATTAGTTTTATCAATCCCTTTTCAAAATTATCCCTAATCAGATGATACCTGATGTTGATGTGTTTGGTCCCTTGAGTGCTGCACAGGATTCTCTGTAATAGAGATGACACTGTTGTTGTCTATGTGGATGGGAGTCTCTTTGAAATTGAACCCATAGTCTAGCATCTGATTCTGAATCCAATGCACTTGAGCACAGCAACTGGCAGCAGCAATGTATTCAGCGTTAGCAGTTGATGCAGAAACACAGGATTGCTTCTTGCATTGCCAAGAAACTATCCTTCCACCCAGGTACTAACACCCCCCCAGATGTGAACTTTGCAGTCATGTTACAGCCATCATAATCACTATCTGTATAAGATACAGATTAAAGTCTGAATTCTTTGGATACTAAAGGCCTAGATTTGGAGCACCTTTGAGATATATAAGGATCCTTTTGACAGTGATTAGGTATGACATCTTATGGTTGGCTTGATATCTTGCACATATGCATGTGGCAAACATGATATCAGGCCTGCTAGAAGTAAGATACATAAGTGACCCAATCATAGCCCTGTAAAAGATGTTCATCAACACACTCCCCCTCAAGATCAGGACCAAGGGAGTGGTTTCTGGCTATGGGTGTCTTTGCAACCTTACAGTCAGTCATCTTGAATCTTGTAAGTATGTCATGTACATACTTTGACTGACTGACGAAGATGCCATCTTCAACCTACTTCACTTGAATTCCTAGAAAGAAATTAAGTTCCCCATTGGCACTCATTTCAAATCTATTCTTCATCAGCATCTCAAAGTCTTTGTAGAGCTTTGGATTAGTTGAACCAAATATGATGTCATCTACATATATATGAACTAGTAATGTGTCATTTCCTGCTTCTTTGATAAAGAGAGTCCCATCAATAGTACCTTTTTTGTATCCATGTAGACAGAGATATGTTGATAGTGTCTCATACCACTTTCTTGGAGCTTGATGCAGTCCATAAAGGGCTTTATCAAGCTTGCAAACATAATCAGGATGATCTGGGTCTGCAAAGCATAATATAAACTTCTTCATCAATCACCCCATAGAGAAAGGCACACTTCATATCAAGCTGGTAGACCATAAAATCTTTGGATGCAGCATAAGCCAGTAATATTCTTACAGCATCAAGTCTTGCAACTGGAGCAAAGACATCAGTGTAGTCAATCCCTTCTTCTTGAGTGTATCCTTGGACAACGAGTCTACCCTTGTTCTTCATGATGATCCCTCTATCATCTTTCTTGTTCCTGAATACCCATTTGGTTCCTATGAAACTCTTCCCTTGAGGAAGAGGGCATAAGTTCCAAACCTTCTGTCTTCTGATTTGAAGCAGCTCATCTTGCATAGCTTCAACCCAGCTTCCATCCTTCAAAGCCTCATCAACCTTCTTCGGCTCTATCTGATAAGAAACAAGAATGTAGACAAACATGGCTGTCATGAGCTTGTCTCTTGTTCTTACCCCTAAGTCAATTTCCAAGATGTTTGTGGTGGGATGTGACTTGTGGATCCCATCAGGGATCAGCACACAGATAGATCTAAGAGAAATTTTGATCTTGATCACAATGAGTGATCCAATGAGTGATATCGTTCATGTTGTCTTCAATGGAGTGGTTATCAACATCAAGAAATTCTTGATCACTGTCACCACCTCCAGTTCCTCCTCCTGCATTTAAGTTCCTTCTCTTGAATTCTGAGCCTCTGAGCTGGAATTTGAAGGCAGTTCATTTGAATCAGCAGTATTTGTCATGCTAGTGCTGATGGGAGCTTCAATTACAGGGTTAGTCACTATTGGAGCTGAAGTAGTGTTCTTGTTTGGTCTTTTCAGCTCAAATCTTGGATCAGGATCTTCTGTTGACTTGTTATCTATAGATCCTAAAACATTCTCACTAGATTTGTTAAAACAGTTGGTAACTAAGTCAAGATCAAATAGCCAATTCAGACCAGAACTTTTCACACAAGGTGTGTGTTAATTGAAAGTCATATTGGCTGACTCTTCAATGATCCTAGTTCTGAGATTGTATACTCTATAAGCCTTAGCTTGAGAAGAGTACCCAACAAAGTGTCCATCATCTAATTTCTTAGCAAACTTGGTTATTTGATCTTTGGTATTCAAGATGGTGCAAGGACATCCAAATGTTCTGAGAAAACCAATGAACGGTCTCCTTTTGTGCCATAGTTCATAAGGAGTCTTATCATGTGTCTTAACTACCAAAACTCTGTTCCGCACATAGCAGGCTATGTTGATAGCCTCTGCCCAGAAGGTGATGGGCAGTTTAGAGTCAGACAACATGGTTCTTGTAGCTTCAATAAGTGTCCTGTTTCTTCTCTCAGCAACACCATTTTGCTGAGGAGTCCTGGGAGCACTGTATTGTCTTGAAATACCCTTTTCATCACAAAATGTATCAAGGATTTGGTTTTTGAATTCGGTTCCTTGATGACATCTTATGATTTTGACCTTGTGATTAGATTGATTCTCAATTTTCAGAATGAAATTCTCTAAGATTTCAGGAGTTTCATCCTTAGTTCTAAGGAAAAACACCCAAGTGAATCTTATGAAATCATCTGTGATCACCAAATAGTATGAGGTCCTTCCTAAACTCATTACATGGCCAAATAGATCCATATGTAACAAGTGTAGGGGAGTAGTGATAGAGTTCATTTCCTTTGGCTTGTGAGACACATTGTGTTGCTTCCCCTTCAGGCATGCAACACAGTGGTCACACTTGTAAACTCTTTCTTTGGCATTCCAGTTACCAAATCATTCTTAATCAGTTATTCATATTCTTAAAGTTTACATGGCACATTCTTTTATGCCAAAGGAAAGACTCATCCCTATTTGCTTTAGATAGAAAGCAAGAAATCTCTCCAGAGGGAGATGTTTCCTGCAAGTCCATCTTGTACATGTTCCTTTTCCTGGGGGCTCTGAGCAAATATGCTCTTGAGGAATGTCAACCCGGGCTTGAGAACAATGCACTCATGCTCAGTAAAGAGCATGTGATGTTTTTGGTCACAAAATTAGGACACACTCAAAAGATTGTATCCAAGCTTCTTGACGAAGTTTACCTTCTCAATGCTGAGCTTACCATTTGAGACCATGCCCCTGCCAGTGATGTAACCTCCTGCATCTCCTCTAAAAGTAACTGGTCCTCCATCAATTCTTTCAAAGTTTTGATGTAGGGACTCATTGCCTGTCATGTGCCTGGAGCAGCCACAATCAATGATCCACACATTTCTGTTTGCCTTTTGCTGTCCCTACACAAAAGAGATGATTTAGTTACATTTGGAAACCCAAGCCTCATTGGTCTTGGGCTTATAAAATTCAGATGAAGGCAATGAAATAGTAAGTGATCCAATGTTCAGGCTTTGAGGATCATTTGTTGTTGCTGAAAAGGAGCTTTCAGTCTCAAGGTCTTCCTTCATCTTCCATACCACCTTTAGAAGATTGGGCTTGACCTTAAATACTTCGGAAGCTTTTATAGCTATGAAAGCTTTGGAGATGAATCCTTCAGAAGTTCTTGCTTTCACTGTAGCAAGCTTCAGTGCTTCAAAATCATTCCTTTCTTCCGAGACCAACTTTTCTTCCGAAGGCAATTTCTTACTTGCCTTTTTCTTCATTTTGGAGCTTCCGAAGGAAACAGATTTTCCTTCCGAAGCTGTTTGTTTCTTCTTCTTCTTAGAAGTTTTCTTCTTGATCATGTGGATAGTACTCTTGGGATTGTATTGACAATCCTTAGCCAGATGTGAAGTACTACCACACATAACACAATCCAATTCTTTCCTTCTGAGAGTCTTCTTTTCCAAAGAAGACTGAGCTTGAACACTTTCCTTTTCTTTCTCCACCTTTTCAGATGATGCAGCAGGCTTCTTAGGGTGAAGCATGCTCTTTGAAGTGGATGGTTTTGGCTATGTAGCAGTGACACACGACTGATCAGTCTTCTTGTTGTTGCTGGAGTGGGTTCAAGCTAAAGTAGAACTCTTGGTATTAGAATTCTTGACAGGATCTTCAGCTTTCATCACCTTGAACCCTGCAAAGATAAATACTTGTTTCTGTTTGGGATCAAAGGTGGTCTTGATCTCTTGAGCTTTTCTAGATCTTCTCTTTGCTCTTCTGATCAAGTTCTTTCTCTTGGTTTTGCTCAAACCAGCTCCTTTTTCCTCCTTAGGAGCATGGTGAACCTTTTTGGATTTACTCTCTTCACTCACCTCAGAGTCATCCCTCACCTTCTCCTCTTCATCCTCTTTATCACTGGGGTCTATGGATGGCAGCTCATCTTGACCAATTCCACACCTAGGAGATCTGACTGATAGTAGAGTGTGTGGAGGAGCTATCTGACTAGATCCCAGTCCCTGCTTATTCTGATAACACACTTTTGCATGCAGAGATGAGGATATCATGTTCTTGAAGGTCTCTTCTTCAAGAAAACATTTTTCTACCCTGGCTTTGCTGATCACAAGCTCAGCCTAGCATTCAGTCAACTTGGTAATAAGATCCTTAATTTGAGTCCTATAGTTTGTTTGCTCATGTTTAAGAGTTGAAACTGTTTTCTCTAGATCTTCTATCTTAAGTTTATAGTCATTTTCAGCTCTTTTTAAATCAGCTTTTAAAATATTTAAAGACTCAATGTCAGATTTCATTTCCAAGTTGTAGGAGCTATATCTATTTACTTTAGCTATACATTCAAGAGAGCAAAGATGTTCAAGTACCTTGGATTCATCATGATCATCCATGAGTGCTTGGTTTGGAGATACATCTTTAGCTTGAAAGCTCCAGTCAAAGCCTCCTTCTTCAACAGCAACTGCAGCTTGCTGTCTTGGCTTCTTATTCCGGTGTCCTCCTTTAGTGTAGTTTGGCCTGGATGAAGCTTGGCCACCATTTGACTTAGGTGCCTTGCATTCTCTAGCAAAGTGTCCCATCTGGTTATAGTTGTAACACTTGACTTTGCTCTTGTCCAGCCCAAACTTGCCACTGGTAGCATTGCTAGGAAACCTTCTCCCAATCCACTTGTAGAACTTCTAGGCTCTATGAGTGAGAAGAGCCTTTTGCTGGACTATCTCCATGTACTCCAGATCATCTGGATGGATACAGTCCAGGTCTTCAAGAGTGAAAAGAAAGTTGCCTGAACTTTCATTAGTAGAGACAAAAGCTTGACAAGAACTTGTCTCTTGGAAGGGACTTCCTTGGATGTAGCTCTCTCTGGGTATCTCTGGGAAGGTGATGAAAGGACCCTTTTGTGAGTTTTCAGGGTAGCAGATGAGATGATGTTGTGGTTCTCTGCTATCCCTTTCAACCACATGAAGGGCTAAACTCTGGTGAGTGTTGGAGTTACCAGATGAATTTTGCATGTTCATCTCTATCTGGTATCCACTAAGTATCCCATACAACTCAGTGAGAGTAAGGGTTTTGAGGTTTTCAGTCCTCTTAATGACCACATAGTAGTGTGTCCATTGTCTGGGAAGAGAGGACATGAACTTCCTTATAATATCCCAGTTCTCAATAGTTACCCCAACATCAGCCAAAGTATCCACAATCTCAACATACCTGAAGTATTGTTGAGTCATGGTCTCACCTGTCTTGAAGGTGAAGTTTTCAAATTGCTACTTCAGGAGATCCTTCTTTTTCTCCTTGGCTTCATTTGAACCCTCATACATCAGTTTCAGTGCATCCCATAGTTGTTTAGTAGTCTTGCACTTCTTAAAACCTTTATAGATGGAGTTTGGAAGAGCAGTTTGGAGGGCTGTCATGGCTTTCTGATCAACATCAATTCTTTTCTAGTCTTCATTAGAAAAGTCAGCCCTCTCCTTTGGTATCATGCCACCACCACCAGCAGCTGAAGAGGTGCATGGTACATGAGGTCCATTAACAACAGACTCCCACATCCTGGAATCTTGAGACTTGATAAAGCCTTCCATTCTTTGACACCAAGTGTTAAAATCCTCAGGAGTGATCAGTGGGGACTTTGTCATAGTTCTAGTTTCAATATCAGCTTTGGAGATAGCTGCCATTTGAAGAGTTAAGTGATGTGTGTAACTAAGAGGATTTGAAGATGGTGAGATCTTACAATCAAGAGCCTGGAATGCTTTGATACCAAATGCAGGACCGTAAAAGGGTACTTAAGCTTACACTTAGTTAACACACTTAGGAGGATCTTAAGATCACTTAACAATTCAAATAGGGAACTATGAACCTTTAGAGAAGATACAAGATAAACACAAGTAAAACAAGAACAAGAGCACAAGATACAGTTTTCAAGGAAGTTGTATATTGCATCTCTAGTTTTATTACAAGTGTTGTACAAGTATGTTTGAATACAAGAACCGGAGACTACTTATACTACATCCTATAACCGTCAATATGAAAAAAGTTGATGGAAGAAAATCAGTCTTGCAAAAAGGTGAACTACAGAGCATGCAAAGGAAAGTAGGTTGCTTTATGATAAAGTTGATGGAAAAGGTATCTTTTCTCTCTCTTCAGAAGAAAATCAGTTTTTTCTTTAAACAGTTTCAGAAGACTTTATCTTAAGAGCTTCGGAAGACTTCATCTTTTACCTTTGGAAGAGTTGAGTCTTTGGCTTCGGAAGACTTTACACTTAGAATATTTTCCAAGTTAAGTGTAAAGCTTCCGCAGTAGTTTCTTCTGAACTTTGGCTTCGGAAGATTTTACACATAGAATTTTCTTGAGTGTGTAAAACTTTCGAAGCTAGTTCACCTTTGTTTCGAAGTGCATGTTGGAAGACTTGGTTGTTTAGGTATCTTTTGGTTGCATCAGCCTCTTAACTTCAGTGGTTCCTACACAAAAGTTGAAAACCAATTAGAACAAAAAGTAAAAATAATAAGAAGTGATAATGGAATGAAATTTAAAAATGCTAATATTGACATGTTCTATGCAGAAAAAGGAATTGCTCATGAGTTCAGTGCTCCCAGAACTCCATAACAAAATGAAGTTGCTAAAAGGAAGAACAAAACTTTGATTGAGGCTGCGCAATCAATGTTAGTAGATGCAAAAATTCCTATCACTTTCTGGGATGAAGCCATATGTACTACGTGTTTTGTACAGAATCATACTTTAATTGTGAAAGACAAACTGAAAACTCCATATGAGTTGATGTTTTGCAGGAAACCAAACATAGATTTTCTTAATCTTTTGGTTGTCCAGTTATGATTTTAAATTCAAGTGATCAGCTAGGAAAATTTGATGCAAAATCTGATGATGGATTTTTTGTTGGATATTTATCTGTTTCAAAAGCCTATCGAGTTTACAACTCTAGGACAAATGTTATAATTGAAACATTCAACGTTAAATTCCTTGAAAACTCTTTTCCATCAGTTTCAAATGGTCCATCTTGGTTATTTGATTTAGATTCATTGTCAAACTCTTTTCAATCTAACTTGCTTGATCAATATAACTTGCTTGATTCTACAGGTGAGAAGAAAATTCAAGGAGATCTCGGTTCTTTCAGTGATGATTCAGATTCTGATGATATGGATGACTCAAGCCCAGATTATCCTTTCTTTTCTTTTGTCAGAGACTCTATAATTCAGTCTAATAATGATGGTCTCTCTCAACAAGATGAAGATCATTTCATTTTAGAAAATCAAGAAGTTTCACAACCTATTCCTAATGATGGTTTAGAAATTGTACAACCTGATTCTGGAACGTCATCCATTTCTAGTGATGTAGTTGACACCGATAATCTTGATTACTTCATCAACTCACCGATTCAAGTTCCCAATTTCAATCCACATTCTTCAAGCCTATTGCATCAGCTTTCTAACGTGAACCAAACCAATCTGGATGTTCATGTTCGAGGGAATGAGATTCCAACATCTCGTATTCACAAGAACCATCCAACATCTCAGATTATTGGTCCATTGAATGAAAGAACAACAAGAAGTAAATTAGAACAAGCAAATCTTTGCTTATACTCATGTTTTCTTTCTCAAATTGTTCCTAAAAACATTACCGAAGCATTAAAGGACAATAGTTAGATTAAGGCTATGCAAGAAGAATTATTGCAATTCCGCAAACAAGAAGTGTGGAATCTTGTGGATTTACCTGAAGGAGAAAATGCCATAGGCACAAGATGGTTGTTCAGAAACAAAATAGATGATCGAGGAATTGTTGTTAGAAATAAAGCGAGACTTGTTGCATAAGGATACACCCAAGAAGAAGGAATAGATTATGATGAAGTATTTGCTCCAGTTGTAAGACTTGAATCAATTCGTGTCTTCCTGGCTTATGCATCATTCATGAAATTCAAAGTGTATCAAATGGACGTAAAAGGTACATTCTTGTATGGACCGATCACCGATGATGTGTATGTAAAGCAACCTCTAGGTTTTGAAGATTCACAATATCCACGTTGTGTGTACAAGCTTAGTAAAGCTTTATATGGTCTACATCAAGCTCCTAGAATCTGGTATGAAACATTATCACAGCACTTAATCCAACATGGATACACGCGAGGGAAAATCGATCCGACTCTGTTTATCAAGAAGGATGCTGATGATCTTTTATGTGTACAAGTGTATGTCGATGATATCATATTTGGTTCTACAAGTCCAAAATTATGCAATGAATTCAAAGAAATCATGAAGTCTTGATTTCAAATGAGTTCTATGGTAGAAGTAAATTTCTTTCTTGGACTTCAAGTCAAGCAACCTGTAGATGGAATATTCATAAATCAAGAGAAGTTTGTTGAAAAACTCTTGAAGAAATTTAAACTGCAAGATTGTCAGTCCATCAGAACTCCAGCTGACGTAAACACCAAGATTGAGCCTCATCCGAAAGGAAAATCTGTAGACCAAACTTTATATAGAACTATGATAGGTTCTTTGATGTATCTCACTGCATCTAGACCAAACATAATGTATGCCGTTTATGTCTGTGCAAGGTATCAATCAGACCCGAAGGAATCTTACTTAATTGCTGTCAAACGCATATTCAGATATCTCAAAGGATAACCAGCCTTAGGGTTATGGTATCCTTATGAAGGAAACTTCGAGTTATATGGGTATACTGATAGTGATTATGGAGGATGTTGTCAAGATAGAAAATCTACTACGGGTGGTTGTCAGTGTTTAGGACCCAGATTAGTCTAATGGCAATGTAAGAAACAAACAAATGTCTTCGTTTCAACTGCAGAAGCTGAGTACATAGCTGCTTTAGCAGGATGTTCTTAAATCCTTTGGTTACAAAACCAATTGCTGGATTACGGGTTCAACTTTCTAAAAACTCCAATTTACATTGATAACACTGTTGCTATTTTTATTACAGCTAATCCTGTCCAACATTCAAAAACAAAACATATCGAGATTCGATATCATTTTCTCAGAGATAACTCTGAAAAATGTTTAATCATTCTGATTCAAATTGCAACTGAAAAACAGTTGGCTGACCTTTTTACTAAAGCCTTTTTACCAGGACGGTTCGAGCCTAAACACAATGTTGCTGCTTTACTGAATGAAGAATTAAGAGATACTGTGGGATATGAAGAGATAATCAGATTTTTACTGAGAACAAAGTATGTTTATGCCATGTGTTATCAGCCAATCATATATGCAAGACTAATCAAGAAGTTCTGGAACACTGCATATGTAGATGTTAATAATAAAGGTAGAAAAGTAGTGAGAGGATTCATTACAAACTTCAGAATGATTGAAGTATTTGAAGAGTCCATAAGAGAAGCTTTGAGATTGGGACCGAATGATCCTGAGGATTTAGCTGAATTGTCATTTAATGAATATAGAGAGACATTTATGGCAATGGGTCATCCTGATCAATTTCCCAAGAAGCAATTTTTTTGAGAAAGAGTTTATAACCACTGGAAGCTGTTATGCTATATCTTTTAACACTGTATGTCCAAAAGGAGTGCTAGATGGAACTCTTTCCCAGTAGACATAGCATCTCCTATCGTAGCACTTGCAACTAATCGGAGATTTAATATGTCAAAGTGGATTCTTAACGGTTTTATCTTTAATTTGGAAAAAGGGATTAGGAAAAAGTATCTGATGTATCCTAGATTCCTATAGATGATTATAAATGAAGAGCATCCGGATATACGTGTAGATGGAGTGAGTGGTGAAACTATGTTGCTAGAGCACATGTCTGAGATTTCTTATAAGAGACTTGCTATAGTCACTGGTGCTCAAAATGTACCATTGTTTGACAACATAAGGAATGTGGCTAATGATGAAGTTGACATTACTATTGATCACTTCCATTTGACAGAAGAAGAACCGATAGACCCTAATGATCTCCTTGAAGAATTGCCTAATAATGATGACAATGATGATAATGATGATAATGATGATGATGAAGAGAGTTCAAGTTCTTCTGAAGATGATAATGGTGATGATGGTGGTTATGATAGTGATGTGATGGAAGTAGTTCATGATGATATACAAGAAGCTGAGCAAGTTACTGAAGAAGCTCATGAAGAAAGACATGATGATGTAGATGAAACTGAGTCACCTACTGAGGAAATTCATGAAGAAATTGATGAAAATGTACAAGAGATTGATCAAGTTACTAAAGAAATTCATGATGATGATACTGAAGTTAATCAAAGTGAAGAAATTATGGTGATAGTCAAACTATTGACGAGATAGTGAGTATGATTAAAGAGATGGTAGATACTAATGAACAGTTTGAGTTTAATGAGAATATTCAAGAATTTGAAGTTGTTGAAACTGCAATTCATAATGAATTTGTGAATGAACCTCAACAAGAAATTAATGTAACAGAAGAAGTTAATTTTTAGCAGATTATTGATGAGCTGAAAGAAGGAATTTTGAAGCAATTGAAAGTGATTAAATATTTGAAAGAAGTTAATGAGAAATTACAAGAAGAATTGAAAAAGAAAGATGAAGTGATTGAAGAGTTGATGAAAAGCAAAGAAGACAATGTGAATACATTTGAGGTAATGATGAAAGATTATGATCTAATGGAGGAAAAGCTTAAGAAATTGAATGAAGAAAATGAAATTATGAAAGAAGAATTGGAAAAGATGAAAGAAAACCAAAAGTCTCCATCTCCAGATTTGATGATTATTTCAGAGAGTAATCTGATAGATGTTGATAAAGTTCCTATTTTAGATAAAGGAAAGAGGAAAATACATGATATTGATGTTTCAGTACTACCTGAATCATCATCCAAAGTTCAAAAAGTGATTGATGAACATGCAAGTATAGATGAAGAAGATTCCGATATACAAGAAACCATTGAAGCTTTAGATGATATAGAAGCTGAATTTGATGATGACTGGTATAATGAAGTATTAGATGATGAAGATTTAGTAGAAGCAAATGTTGATGAGCATTATTCACCGATTGATATAAGCCATGATGATATACCTGTTAATGTTGAAGAAAGGTATAATCATCTTATCAGAATGAAGTACAATAGAGTTTTTCTTGATGGTTTAACTATGTCTCAAATTAATGAAGAGTTTGAGAAGTGCATAGCTACTGAATCAAGTGCACCAATTGATCCGGATAAGATTATAGTGGAACACGGGGAGTGGAATCCATTACAAGAGAGCATTAATATTGAAGAACTGACTACATCTGAGTTGCATCATCCAGATCCAAATGAAATGAATGTTACTGCATTAAGGACATGGTTACAATCAAGAAACTATCCAGCCGAATCATTAAGAAATATGGTATGGAGCTTTCAAGAAACAGAAAAGCAGACTAATAGAATGATTGTGCTTGATACTGATAGTCCTTAGTATCTTGAGATCATGAAAAGAACGAGGATTCTGAAACCTCAAGAAATTCAGTCTATGGCTATGAAGAGCACAGTGTATGAACAAAGAAAGGAGCTTATGAGAATGTTTCCAGAGACTGAAAGGCAAGGTTATCAAGTCTTTATGGGACAAAAGCAATTGTGGAACAAGGCACGTTCAGCAGGAGACCTAGTTCGCAATGTATTGCAGAAAGGGCAATCTATTTCAGAATTACTCAATGCTATGATTGTTCCAGAAAAGAAGTGAAGATCGTCGCATGGAAATATGATGAGATTTTTGATGCATTTTTTATTAAAAGGGTAAATGCAATCTGTGACGTTTATCATTTTTTCTCAAGTATCATAAAACTTCCTATTCAAGATCTCAAAGAGTTGAATAAATTTCCATTGATTAATCCATCTAAAGCTAAGCGTGGAGAAAACTTTGTGCAATTGTTGAATAGAGGAATAACTTGAATGAGTTCATTTTTACAAATAAGGTGTGATCAGGAAGATAAGGATTATTTTCAAACAATAAAGAAGAAGAGAAAAGGTGTTGGGAAAGACGTAGGAGAAGAAAAGTTCTTAGACACATTCAGTGATCAATATTTTGAAAAAGTAACAAATCCAGGACTTAAAGTCATCGATGGAACACAGCAATCGAAACCAATCTTGAGGTGGTTTTATAATTCGGATACATTTGAGCTGAAGTTAGTATGAGATTTGATTAATTGGGATCACAATATGATTTCTTTATTTGGTGTTTTTGAGTTGAAGCTTTTGCATCCCAGTTACATTTCATTCTTGTCCATACAGAAGTTTGAAAAAGTTGTTCCAGAAACAGCTGAGAATGATACGAAGTATTTTCTGTTGATCATTAAAGTGGTGAATGCGGTAATGGAAAGGATATCTTTGAGGAAAGCATTGGCATATGCTAACATTATGAAGAAAGATATTAAAGATATTAAGTTCATGAGAATATCGAGCAAAGGAGTTTTAGAGATTCACTGTAAAGATCATCCAAACCCTATAGAGTGTTATGCTAATGTGGATATTGCAGGTCCCTCAAAGCAAACTTTGGAAGTGATGAATAGCATGGAGATAAAGACGAATGAAGCTAAACCAGAGCAACGAATTTTAGCTAGCAAGTTGAAGTAAGCTATTGCTAAAGCTCTGAGAGAACAGGAACTTTATAAAGAGAAGCCAGTATTCAAGATTAAAGAAGAGCCTGAAGACTTATTTGATTTATGAAGACTGAAGACTGGAGATAAAGCATGGAGACTGAAGATAAAAGAGAAGACAAAGACAAAAGATAAGAAGATTGAAGGAAAAGATCTGAAGACTGAAGATTGATTTTGAAGACCAAAGACAATGTCAATTTTAGGAGGAGTATTGTAGATGCTTCTTAAAGATTAACATTTAGTCTTTACGTGTCTTGTATAGTTTTTGTCATAGTTTAGGGACTATTTTGTAAATATTTGTTCCTTTTGTACCGATAGTATAAATAGCATAGATAAAGTATGTGTAGATATATTAGATACATCTTAGAAGCACCTAAGAACGAATTGGAACTGATTTCTATACTTGTACTTTCTATGCATTCTATCAATAAAACTATGAATTTTTGTGATATGTTTGCATTGAATTGATTACTTGTGTTTGTTTGATTGAATTGCATCATGATATCATCACAGATCGATCCATTTTGATTCTATCAAACATTACCTGCCAACTAAAACTGCATATTAA
This sequence comes from Flaveria sonorensis, assembly GCA_025506505.1. NCBI lineage: Eukaryota > Viridiplantae > Streptophyta > Magnoliopsida > Asterales > Asteraceae > Flaveria > Flaveria sonorensis. The sequence continues at coordinate 17,941,889 of CM046439.1, forward strand.
AGTCAGCATTGCTCAGTGAGTTCTAGTTTTATATAATAAAATACTTTACTTTTAGTAAAAACCTTTCATTTACTTTCGTTCGTGATCACAAAACATACGTACATCTTTATAATATCATTATTATCTTTTATCATCGTTTATAATCGTTCGTTTTTGCACATTCTTTCATTATTATCTTCCACTTTAATCTAGATCCTGTCATAAGCTATGCCCCATCATTTGTGCAGGAAGCAACTACCGTTTGGGGTCAAGCAACAAGGATCCCGTTTTCGCACGTCTTGATCAATCACACAGACTGACCCTCCTATGTGAATTCTCATGGGTTAGCTAAACCCCACACATTTGAGCTAACAACCCTTCATTGAGTTATGAACTCCCTTTTTAATTTGCTTGCAAGTTCCACTTCGTTAACGTTGTCTTCCACTTTCATTATATAATACTTTACATTTAAAAGCATAACACACCACATAAAGTCACATCATACATAACGTGGGACAACATCATCATACAATGCATACATATAAACAAGCATAAGCCACCATAAAACATCATTTCTTAGCACTTAAATTCTACTTCCCCAAATCTCAAAAAATTCTAAGTCCTCATGGAAATGCGGATGAGCAAACTAATGCGGATGAACAGAAAAATGCAGATGAACCAAAGAAATGCGGATGAACAAAAGAAATGCAGATGTACAAAAGAAATGCAGATGTTCATACTCAAAAATATTCTAAGCGTCAGGAAATACGCATGAACCAGATGTGGATGACTGAAACAAATGTGAACACTGTAGCAAATGCGCATGAACAAAAGAAATGCACATGATCACTGTAGCAAATGCGCCTGAACAAAACACTTATGCAAATATTCAAATCTAAATGCGGATGAACTAAACCAACCTACAATTGCAACTTATGCTATATTCAGTTCCAAATCCTTATTCTTATACATTCTTAGCCAGATCTAGCATGCTAAACACTTAGAACAAGCATACAATCACAAAACTCGATCAAACATTAAAAACACACACCCACACTCATAAAAGGTGCAAAAACACAGATCAGATCATGCTGTCGGTTGTAAAATAGTGGGTACTATGCATTTTAGCCCCAAACAAGTTTAAAACAAGTAAAATCAGGGATCTAGAACTCACCTTAACAGCTTATGAGTAAGACTTCTTCAGACCCGTGAGCAACCTAGAGTTCAAACACCTAAACACATAGAAACACACAACCGAACACACAGAAACACACAAGAATTAGTCTAGCAGCTCAAACACAGCTGAAACCAAACAGGAAACATAAGAAAACCTTACCATCAAGCAGATCTTCCTCCTTCCCTCTCTGGAAATCGATTTGCAGCATCACTCTCTTGCAGCCGAGAAACGTCTGTGAAGGGAGAAGTATGGGCTGCCATACTTCTTTTAAATCTCATAAAAGTGCAAGTTTACCACTTGCATAGCTTTAACCCCTTGACTTGGGACATTTAACCCTTTCTTCTTTTTTATTCTTCTTTTCTTTTAAATTTCCGGGTGTTACAATTTTGTTTTACGAAAACTTTTGATTTAAGATTTGATTTTGTTGGAATATCAAAATTTACTGTTTGTTGCTTTGGTTGAGTGGTGATTTTTCCCTTCCCTTTAGTGAGTCATTTAAGATAGGCAGTGGAAGATTTAACCTTTCTTCCACTTGAGAAAATATCAACTATTTGCTTTTGTTTTGTTTGTTTGGGGGATGGATTAGCAATCATTGATACATTTGAAACTTTTGTAGTTTCAATGGATGGTTGTTTAGACTCATCAATCAAAAGACCTTCATCATCATCATTAGTCATGTGAAAATCGAATTCATTGTTTTCTCCTTGAAAAAAGTCAGTTGATTTGATTTAAGGTGGATTTTGACTTTTAACGAATTTGATTAATGGTGATTAGGATGATGTTGATGTAGTCTTTGAGTCATCTGTTCTATCATGAGGATCAAGTGAATCCCCGTGCTTGTTAGTGATGGATTTAGGCATTGGGATATAATTGTTATTATATGGTAGGTTAACTTTGTTATACCCAAGGCCTAAAGGGTCTTTGAAATCCCGTTGTTATGACAGAAATTCTTCAAGTTTCTGATTGCTCACTTGAAATTTCTAAACTTTAACTTCTATTTCAGTATGTGTTGTTTTGGATAAAGTTAATGACTTAGTGAGCTGCTCAACCTATGTTGTTAGTGTTAATTTTGCAGACAACAGCTTGTCTAAATCAGTTTTAAGTGACAAGATCTTAATCTTATATTGTTTCTTTTCATTCCTAAGACTGTCATTTAAAATGTTTGTTTCAATCACTTTCTTTGAAAGTTGATTGGCATGTTCTCTATATTGATTAACCTTATCATTGCATGCTTGTGTGTAGAGATTTTCTTTTACCTACTTCGGGATCTCAGTCAATTTTTCCTCAAGCTAAGCCATGAAGGCATGATCCGTAGATTTTATCTCTACTTCATGCAGACTCAAATCATATTCACCGTCTTGCTTGATAATCATGGCTAATGATTTGGAATGTTGATTGGGGCTGTATTGTGTGATTTGAGGTGGTGTTGGAGCAGACGGTATGCTGAGTGGTGGTGGAATTGGTCTACTTGTATGATATCAACTTGAAACTTGTGGTTGTTGATTGTTTCTGTCTGTTCTGGGTTCTTGACATTTTGTTGAGAAATGTAACACCCGAAAATTTATTAAAAGGAAAAGAAAAGAAGAGTAAAAAGAAAGAAAAGTAAAAAATTTCAAAGTAAAGGGGGTTAAAGTATGCAAGTGGCAAACTTGTCTATTATGGTTTTGAAAAGCAGGGGATGGCCACCCACACCCCTATTTTCGGCTGCAATAAGAGAGAAGAAGAAGTTTCAACCGGTCTTAGTGTGAGAAAGCTGGAATTCTCCTAGAGGTGAGGTTTTCTTGCATTTTCTATTCGGTTTCAGTTGGATTCGAGCTACTGGACCAATTTTTATGTGTTCTTTTGTGTTTGGCTGCTTGTTTTGGTGTGTTTAGATGCTAGAACTCCCAATTGCTCTCGGTCTGAAGAAGTCTTACTCGAAAGCAGCTAGAGGTGAGTTATAGAATCCCCTATTTTACTTGTTTTAAACTTGTTTGGGGGTGAAATGCATATTAACTGAATTTTTACAACCGAAGCATGAGTTTTCTACGTTTTTGCATCTGATGTGTATGCGATGTGTGTGTTTTAAATGCCTTCTTTGATGTTGTGTAGTTGTAAGCTTTATTCTAAGTGTTTAGCATGTTAGATCTGTGCTAAGGATATGTTAGAACGAGGATTTGGAACTGGTGGAATAGCCTAAGTAATGTGTTCACCCGCATTTGCATTTGTTCTTCAGCATTTGTAAGTGTTCATCCGCATTTGCTGATCTTCATCCGCATTTGCTGAACTTCAATCGCATTGGTTAAGTTCATTCACTTGGACTTAGCTCATCCGCATTTAGTGTTGTTTATCCGCATTTTGACTGGTTCATCCGTATTTGGACTTGTTCTTCCGTATTTGGTTCACCCGCACATCTTTAGACACTTAGAATATTTTTCTAAGACTTTCATCCGCATTTGCTTCTCCGCATTTGCTAAACATCCAGCCGCATTGGACTATGTTCATTCACATTTCTTTGGGGAAAATAGAATGTAGTGTTAAGTTCTGGAATGTTTTGATGGTTTATGCCTAGTTAATCTTATGTATGATTGTGGGCTGTGGTCGATGTTCCATATTACTTATTAGTATGTGACTTTATGTGGTGTGTTAATACTCTTGTATGTAAAGTATTATTGTAATAAAAGTGGAAGATAAAGATAATGAAAAGTGGAACGTAATGAATGAATTAAAAGTTTTGCAAGCATATAAAAGGGGTTCACAACTCTTTATGGGTTGCCACCTCGACAGTGTGCTGAGTGCACACCTAACGGTTAGTCTTTGTGACCGATGGAAATGTGCGAAAACGGGGTCCTTGCCACTTGCTCCCAAGACTTTAGTCACTTTGTGCACCAAAGATGGGGCATGGTAGGATCTAGATAGAAGTAAAAGATAATAAAGTACGAAACGAACGATTATGAACGATGATAAAGGATAATAAATGATTATTATCAAGATGTACGTTTGATGTGTGATCACGAACGAAAGTAAAGGAAAGGTTTTTATTAAAAGTAAAGTATTTTATTATATAAACTAGAACTCACTCAGCAACGCTAACTTTTTATGCATTTTCAGTTGATAGGTAATGTTGTTGCTTAGGATGGCACGGAGTTGAAGCTACTTGGCAAGCAAAGACTGGCATCCATCTCATGCAAAAAATAATAATATTGTTGTTTTGTAATGCAACTAAGTATTATTTTGTAACTTCAATCAGCGATGTATTACTTGGCAAAAGTAATTATTAATGCATGAAATGGTTTTTGATAATTCTTTTGCTGCAATGTTTTCTTATGATCATATATTTTAAATGAGTTTTTATATTGAATGATGCTATGAATGACCAACTGTGGGGTCTCCGGGATCGGGGCCTTACAAGTTGGTATCAGAGCCAAAGTTTAAGAGAAATGGGTAAATCATTTTGAAAAACCTAAACTTAAACAGAAAATAGGACCCAAATGGAAGGATGCCAGCCTAAGTAGCTACAAGCCATCAGCTAATTTTCCTTAAGAATAACTAGTATTATGTGCATGTGCTATCTGATTTATGAGCTCTTAGTATATTTGGATATTGATGTAATAAGAAATGCTTGGGGGATGAAGAGTAAAATAAGTGACTAATCACAACTGGCCACTGTAATTAGGGACTTGTTATACTTGACATAATCTGAGCTATTACCTTGAATGACCGTGTTGGTGTTTGAATCTTATGGCTGGTGGTAGGTCTTCGAAGGCTTCTCGAGGTGGAGTACAGGGTGGTCGTGGTGCTGGACCACGTGCCACAAGAAACAAGGCTAAGACTGCTGAGACGACTCCTGTAGAGCCCGAGCTTCATCACCATGAAGGCAGTGATGAGAGTGCAAACCTAAGATCCTCTGTGAAGGAGCCAGTGGTGGAGGAAGTCCATCAGGTCATGCAAACAATTCTGCCATCTGTAGTGACCGAGGTTATTCGTGCTGTGAGGGATGATGAAAAGAAGGTGAAAGAGGAGAGGGGGAAAACTGCTAGGCAAGGAGGCAAAGAAGGAGGTTCAGGGACAAGGGGGCAACCGGAAACTGAGATGGTTGTCTCCAGTGACGAAGAGGAAGAGGAAGCGGTGTTGGAAGCTGCAAAGGGGTGCAGCTATGGGGCATTCCAAAGATGCAAGCCCCCGAATTTTGATGGAAATGGGAACGCTGCTACTGCTTACCGATGGGTGAGAGAAATGGAGGCTGTGCTGGATATCAGTGAATGTAAGGAGGATCAGAAGGTAAAGTTTGCTACCCACTCATTTATGGATTTAGCCTTGTGTTAGTAGGACAATATTATCCAGGCTGGGGGTAGCAGGGCGATTGGGAGAATGAGGTGGAGTGAACTGAAGAAGATGGTGATCGAGGAGTTTTGCCCTCATAGGGAACTCGATAAGATTGAGAGGGAGTTCCAACAAGTGGAAGCGGGAACCATGACACACCAGCAGCATACGACCATGTTCAAGGAGATGGCAAGGCTGGTGCCAGATTAGGTGACGTCTGTGTCACGGAAGATCAAGAGATACATCCAGGGTCTACCGGCGGATATCCATAGGCATCTGATTGTCGCCCGGCCGAGTACGTTTAGGTCGGTGGTTGACCTAGCAGGGAGGTTGTATTATGAAAGGGAGGAGATGGCAGTAGTGGAAGTGAGTAAGAAGGGTGATGGTGACAAGAACTGGATTAGGAAATTATTTTGTCGTGGTGGTTTCACCCCAAACAACAAAAAGGAAAGGGTGGATGATCGGAGGGTAGAGTCGGCGGGTACAGGGACGAAGAAGTGCAGTAAGTGCGGGAAGTAACATATAGGAGAGTGTAAGTGGGGACTGAACGTCTTCTTCAAATGCGGGAGGCTTGGTCATATAACAAGGGATTATGGGGTGATAAGATGCTACAACTGTGGTGAAAAGGGCTATCTGAGTAGGTATTGCAAGAAGCCGAGGGCTGAGAACTCTGGGGTGAGAAAGGGGATCTAGAAGGAGAAGGAAGGGCAGAGGGCAAAAGCCAGAGCATTTACTATGACCCGGGAGGAGGCTAGGGTGGACCCCGATGTTGTGTCAGGTACGTTCCTAGTAAACCAAATTTGTGAACTGTGCTTTTCGATTTTGGTGTTAGTAAGAGTTTTATTTCTACTACCTTTTGTGTTATGTTGCCTGTTAGAAGTAGAAGTATTGATGAGCCCTTTGATGTTGAAACTGCCATTGGTATGTCTACCAGAATTTCTGTTCTGATTGAGGATTGTGACATAGAGTTGGAAGGCCATATGTTCTCTGCTAAATTATTTGTGATGCCTCTAGACGGATTCGATATGGTTCTAGGGATGGATTGGCTAGCAGCCTATGAGTCAAATATTGTGTGTCGCAAGAAGATGATTCGATTGACCGTGCCTGATGGGATGAAAGGATCGGTTTTGACTCTAAACACAGAACTCACTAAGTCTCACTTGATCGATGAAACACAGAATCTCAAACTAGAGTTGATAACAATACGAAGTTAATGAACAAGAGAATGATTTTCAAGATACTTGTATATATTACCTCTCAACTCAGTATTACAAGACTCTTAAGCTCATGCTATATAAGTTACAATAAGAAACTATATATACTACTATCTACAGTCGGTTATACTTGGAAAACCAGTTGGAATCTACTACTAGACAAATACTATATTGCTAGAAGTAAAGTATCTAAGATAAAATAATATCCTAGATAAGGTAGTCATGACAGGTCCATGACTTACCTTTTATGCACTTTTGCACTTTGCCCCCTTCAACTTGTGCTCATTATCTTTTCTTTCTATTACTTTCCTTTTCGTTTTCGTTTTAATAAAATTCGGGGTGTTACAACTTGGTTGTTCATCCGCTGTGGATGTTCATCCGCTGTGGATGAACATCAGTTGTGGAATGTTCATCCGCTGTGGATGAACATTCGCTATGGATTTTGTCCGTTGTATGTTCTTTATCCGCTGTGGGATTCTTTCATCCGCTGCACATACTTAGATGAATTTTCTTCATCTGCTGCTGATGATCTTCATCCGCTATGGAGACTCTTCATCCGCTGTGAACACTTGGTCAAAATTTCTTTTATCTACAAATCTAAAAAAGAAATTTAAACAAATGTTAGTGATTGTTATGAATGTTAATAATGTTAATGTGTTATAAATGATTGTTTTGTATGTTAAAACACATTTTGTTTGATATATGTCTGATATGGAAAGCATCATACTTTTATGCATTAATTCTTAATGCATTTGTTGAGTCCAATAATACGCCCCCTAAGTATGATGTTGCCATTGTTTTCTGTTTGTTTGATAAATGTTTTGTTTAATAATGTTGATTGATTTCTAGTGTTATAAAAATAACACAAGCATGAATGTTTGTATGTATCTATATGTTTACAAAAACACATATATGAATGTTTGTATGATGTCATATGCATAAAAGCATATGTATGTATGTTTGTATGATTGGATGATTGTATGATAATATCGATGTATGATTGTAAGATAAGAGACAAGGAAATATGTTTGTTTGTTTGTTTCCCCAGTTGTCTGTTTAGAAACCTCATGAATAAGATGGTCTTGCTTCTTCAATTTGTTTCTAAGCCTCTTCCATAGCCTTGAGTGTATATTCAATGTCTTGTTCTATGTCCTTCTTCTTCAATATGTTTGTTTGTTTGTTTGTTGAATGTTGAACAGGATTGTCTGTTATAAACATGGTTGCAGAACTGTCAATGTGTATGGGTGTTTTAAGAAAATTAAAGCCATAGTCAAGCATTTGGTTTTGAATCCATAACACTTGAGAACAGCATGCAGAAGCAGTTATATATTCTGCTTTAGCTGTTGACACAGAGACATTTCTCTGCTTCTTGCATTGCCAAGAGATCAATCTTGATCCAAAAAACTGGCAGCCTCCACTAGTTGATTTCCTGTTGTTATTGCATCCCCCATAATCACTGTCTGTGTATTCATATAATGAGAAGTCTCCATCTTTAAGATACCACAAACCAAGAGCTAGTTTGCCTTTCAAGTATCAAAGATTCTTTTTACAGCATTTAAGTGTGATTCCTTGGGATCTGCTTGATATCTTGCACACATGCATACTGCATACATGATATCTGGTCTGCTTGCTGTTAGGTACATCAGAGAACCTATCATAGATCTGTAAAGTTTCTGGTCAACTAATGTTCCTTCTGGATCTGGTCCAAACTTCAATCCAGTTGCAAATGGTGTCTTGCTTGAATTGCAATCAGTCATGTTATACTTCTTGAGGATCCGATGCACATATTTTCTTTGATTGATGAAAATTCCATCTGTTGATTATTGGACTTGTAGACCTAGGAAGAATATGAGTTCTCCCATTTAGCTCATCTGGAATTTTGATTGCATAAGAGTTTCAAACTCTTTGCAAAGCTGTATGTTTATGGAGCCAAAAATTATGTCATCCACATAGACTTGCACTACTAACAAGTCTTGTTCTTTTCTTTTTAAGAACAATGTCTGATCAATTTTACCTCTGGTGTAACCATTTTGTAGCAGAAACTTTGATAGAGTTTCATACCACTTTCTGGGTGCTTGGTGAAGACCATACAGAGCTTTGTCTAACTTGTATACTCTATGAGGGAAATCTGGATCTTCAAATACACCTCTTCATCTATCTTACCATAAAAGAATGCACGTTTGACATCCATTTGGTAGACAGTGAACTTCTGTGATGAGGCATAAGTAAGGAATACTCGGATGGCTTCCAATCTAGCTACAGGAGCAAAGACATCATCATAATCAATGCCTTCCTCTTGAGTATATCCTTGAGCTATAAGCCTTGCTTTGTTTCTTATGACAATCCCTCTGTCATCTGCTTTGTTTCTGAATAGCCACCTTGTGCCAATTACATATTGACCTTCAGGCAGATCTACGAACTTCCAAACTTCTTGCTTCTTGAATTGTTGTAGTTCCTCTTGCATGGCTTCTATCCAACTATTTTCCTTTAAGGCTTCAGTGATGTTTTTGGGTACAGTTAAGGATAAGAAACAGGAATTCAAACAAATGTTTGCTGTATCAGATTGACTACGAGTCAATCTGGTGTTGGGATCACCTATGATGTTTTCAATGGGATGATCTTTATGAATTCTTGTTGTGGTGATCTGATTAACATGGATTGTTGAATCAAGATTGGTGATTGTCTGATGAGGGTTGAGCAAGAGTATTGGGTGATGTGTGATTGTCTGATTGAGGAGGTTCAGTGAAAATGTTTGAGGGGAATCATGAAAGAAATCAGGGATTTCATCTTCATGATGTGTGTCTGGTAGAGAATTATAGTCATCATCATCTTTAAGTTGTTTTGTTTTGTTGGTATCTTATGATTAAGTGGGTACAGGAGATGAAGATACTGGAGTGTCTGATGATGTTTCTCTTGAGGTGTTTGGTTGATCATGAGGTGTTGATACAGTTGTGCTTGATGGTGTGTTAGTGGTTCTCCTTGGAGGATCAACAGTCAATGGAACATCAATGGTTGATGGTGGAACTATTGGATACTCATTGTTCTCCTTTGAACCTGAAACATCAAAATATGCTATGTCAAATGATTTGGTTAATGCATCAATATCAAACAGCCAGTTAGATCCAATGACTTTCTTTGTGAAAGAATGTTCATTGAAAACAACATCTGTTGTTTCTTCCACTATATTTAGCCTTGGATTGAATACTCTGTAAGCTTTTGAGCTTCCAGAATATCCAACAAAGAATCCATCATCTGCTTTTGGAGCAAATTTGGATGATTGTTCTTCGGTGTTTAATATTGAGACAGAACATCCAAAGGCCTTAAGAAATCCAATATATGGTTTTCTTTTAAACACTAATTCATAAGGCATTTTGGAATGTTCTTTGATGATTAATGTTCTGTTTTGTATGTAGCATGTTGTGTTTATGGCTTCAGCCCAAAAGGATATGGGCAATAGAGAGTCAGCTAGCATGGTTCTAGCTGCTTCTATTAATGTTTTGTTCCTTTGTTCAGCTAGTCCATTCTGCTAAGGAGTTCTTGCTACGCTAAATTGATGATTTATTCCTTTTTCTGCACAAAAAGAAGAAATGTAGTCATTCTTAAATTCAGTGCCATTATCACTTCTTAAAGATTTGACTTTAAGATCAAGTTGATTCTCAATCTTTGTGATAAAGGATGTAATGATTTGTGCAGTTTCTGTCTTGTGTAGTAGAAAGAAAACCCATGTGAATCTGGAGTAATCATCTACTATGACAAGACAGTATTGCTTCTTTCCTATGCTTAGGATGTTTGTTGGGCCAAAAAGGTCCATATGAAGCAATTTGAGTGGTGTGTTGTTAGAGTTTATCAATTTTGATTTATGTGAAACTCTATATTGTTTGCCTCTCAGACATGCTGTGCAAAGTTTTGGACCAACTTTGTAATTTTATAGAGTTATGGACCAGAAGTGAAATCAGACCTAACCACAGTGACCGCCCGTGTAGTTTAGAAAGTCTATTAAATTTGCATTTTCATCACAAACATTACACAAAATCCACCAAAAATAACTAAGTACTTAACATAAATATCAAAAAGTACTTGATATAATGGTCATAAAAATAATTAACACAAACATTAAGAACAAAAAAAACACATCAAAGAACACAAAACGAGCACATAATCGAACGTTTACGAATGCACATTAACAAACACATTATTAAACCTTCACGAACAATTCCTTTTGTGACAGACCTATGACTAGATCATTTTTAGCAAGTTTGTTCATTCGGTTAAAATTGGAATGACCTAATCGTCTATGCCACAATTGTGATACATCTTTTGTGGCTTTTGATAATAAACAAGTTTTAGGAGTTGATGCTGAAACATTGTTCATATTAATAATGTATGTGTTGTTTAGACGAGGAGTTTTCAAAAGGATATGATCTTCTGGAATCTGAAAACCTGTTTAAGGATGTAGAAGCTGTTGGCGTCAAATAGGGTGACATAAACCTTGTCACAGATTTGGGATACACTCAGAAGATTGAACAGAAGATTGGAGCAGTAGTTGACGTTCTCAATGCTAATGAACCCGTTTGTTACTGTTCCTTCGCCAGATATCTTCCCACCTATTTTATCTCCTCCAAAGGCTACATTGCCTCCATGTTTGTTCTTAAAATCCCGAAGGAGGGAACAGTTGCCTGTCATATGACGGGAGCATCCACTGTCAACATACCAGATGTTGTCAGTCCTTCTAAGATGTCCCAGAAAAACAAAAGAAATCAGTTAGTTGGAGCAACCCAAGCCAAGATGGTCTTGGGTTTTCCGTCTTTTCCAACAATGCAAATTTCTTCCAAGATAGCATTATCTAAAGGTTTTGGAGCTCTAGACACACTAGATTTCCTTTGGTTTGATTTAGCTCTATTTGGATAAGTGCTTTGTGCTCTTCTCTTTTGTGAGCTAGTGATAATGGTTTGTCTGTTCTGAGACTTATGTCTCCTTGATGTGTGTTGAAAATTGTCATAAAATATTTTATCATTATCTAAAACAATTTTCTGATGAGGAGTATGTTTAGGAACTCCTACTCTGCTCTTATTTTGAGCAACAGGTTGTTTTTCAATAGTTTTCTCAACCTGAGCTTGTTCGTTTTGTTTCTTGTTTTTCTTGTTGAAAAAACAATTTGCCGTGCTGTTATTGTTTCTTTCACAAATGGAGCAATAATTGTGAAAATGACATGTTATTATTCATCTTATAGTACTTGCAGTACTTGCCATATCTGCACTTTTCAGTTGAATATTGATCACACCATTCACAATATGGCAATTCTATTTTTGTTTGTTTGCTGAAAACTTTTGATTTCAAATTAGATTTTGATGGAATTTCAAAAGTTACTGACTGTTGTTTTGGTTGAATTGTGGTTTTGCCTTTCCCTTTATTTACCTGTTTAGGAAGGGCAATGGAAGTTACAACTTTCCTTCCACCAGAACAGATATCAAATCCTTGAATCTATTTTGATTGTTTGTTTGATGTATCAGCCATACTTGAAACCTTTTGAGTTTCAGTAATTGGCTGATCAGACTCATCATCTAATAAATCGTCCTCATCATCATCTGTTCTTTGACTATCAAATTTATTATTTTCTCCTTGATAAAAGTCAGTTGATTTGATTGATGATGGTGTTGAACTTTTAACAAACTTTATCAAGGGTGATTTTAATTTTAAAAGTGATTTTGATGATGATGATGATGATTGTTTAGAGTCATCATTTTTTTCTTGAGAATCATGAGATTCATCCTGTTTGTTGGTCATGGAGTCAGGTAAAGGAATATAATTATCATTATACGGTGGACTTACCTTCTTATATCCTAAACCTGAAGGGTCCTTAAAAGCCCTTTGTTGAGCAAGAAGTTCTTCGAACTTCTTATTGCTCACCTGAAACTTCTGAAGTTTAACTTCAGTTTTAGCTTGAATTGTTTTTTACTCAATTAATGAGATAGAGAGCTGCTTGACCTGAGCTCCCAATGTTAATTTTTCAGAAAGTAGTTTGTCTAGGTCTGACTGTAATGAAAGTATTTTTGTAGCATACTGCTTTTGTTCTGATTTTATACATTCATTAAGAATGTTTGTTTCAATTACTTTCTTTGACAGCTTATCAGTATACTCTCTATACCTATTTACCTCATCAATACATGCTTGACTGCAGAGGTTTTCTTTTACCTCATTCGGGATGTCTGTTAATTTGTCTTCAATATCAGCCATAAGGGCATGATCTGAAGGTGATGGTATTTCAGCCTCATAAAGGCTCCAGTTACATTCTCCATCCTTTTTTTATTATCATTGCAGAAGATGTTGGATGTTGAGTTAGACTGAATTGTGTGATCTGAGGTTGAGTTGGTGCATTTGGAATACTGATTGGTGGAGGCACTTGTCTGTTTGAATTAATTCCACTTGAGTGTTGTGCCTGATGAGTGTTTCTATCAACTCTGGGCTGTTGACATTCTTTGGAGAAGTGCCCATAAAGTTGACAGTTATAGCACCTAACTTTGTTTTTATCAAAACCAATTCTTGTTTTCTTGTCCATGGTTAAACCTCTATTTCTTTGCAGAAACCTTTTAGACCTGTATGCTATCATGGCCATGGACCATTGTAAATCCATTTCTTCTACCATATCTGGTGGAAGCTCATCTAAGTCCTGTTGGATGATTTGAGATGGAGTCAGACTTGCTCCTAAGAATGCTTCAAAACTGGTTGAAAAGTCTACATAAGTTGCCTTTTGCTCTTCACTTTGTACAATAATAGTAAGAGCATCCATAGGTTTTTCAAGTTTGTGTATGTTTGATGTTTGAGGTTTTGACTATTTGTTTGAGGTAGAATTATGAGGGTGATGCTTGCTTTGAGGTGTGACTTCATGTGAAGCATGAACTCCAGTCTTCTTAGACTTATGTTTGTTGTTGGATGATTCTGGTGTTGAGAAGAATGATGTATCATGAGAATCCAGAAATTCTTCTTCTTCATCTTCAACAGTGGTTGTGAGGAAAGCACTGTCTGTGTGTTGTGGTTCTTTGAACTTGTAGGCCTCGACATGTCTGATTTGGTTGTTGTTCCTGGATTTTTCATCCATTTCCAGTGCTTCAACCTTGGCTACAAGTGAGTCAAGGGATAGTCCCTCCAAGTCCAATGTTGCTTTCATGAGAGACACTGACTGAGTCCAACTCTCAGGCAATGTATGCAACATTTTCTTGTTGATTTCAACAGTGTCATATTTAAGTCCATATACTATCATTTCATTGACCAATTGGACATATTTGTGTAACTGTTGAGGAATTGATTCTCCATGGATGTGGTGGAAGGTTTCATATTGAGTTCTTAATTTTTCCTTTTTGATCTCTCTTATTTCCTCACATCCTTCACACATGGTGTGAAGAACCTTCCACAGCTCATGGGCTGTTTTGAAATTTCCGACCCATGTCAAAGAAAATTTCAAAAGGAAAAGTCATAGCTAGAATACTGTATGCCTTCATGTCTATTTTGACCCGCTTGAGGTCATCACCAGCTACACTTTTCAGACTAACTGGTTTATGTATGTTATAGTCAGGTCCTAAAGTCACTGGAATATAAGGACCTTCAGTGATTGATGTCCATAGATCTGGATCTTGATATGTAATCCAATTCCTGAACATGATTTTCCATTGCTTGAAATCTGATTTGTTCTTCAACTTTGGGGGTTTTAGTCCATTGTTTGAACTCATCATATCATCAGCCATGTTTGAATGATTTGATTTTAACTTAATAATAATTTTTTGTAAATTTTGTTTGATTAAAATTTTAGTCCGATGCTAAATTTTAATTAGTCCTAATTGTCTCTAGGATTTGTTTGTTAATTTGATAAACTAATTTGTTTTAATTTTTTACCAAATAAAGGAATTAATTAATTAATTAATTAATGTCTTATGAAATGTTGCTTTCTAGGTCACGGTGACAAGAAAGATTGTGGATGATGGGAATATTTGTCCTTTTATGAAAAAGTCAATATTCTTTTTGTAAAAACCCTACAAACAGATTTTGTCTTATGTAAAACAACTTTTTGGATCAAAAAATTGATTCTGAAACTTTTCAAACAAGACAATTTGTTTTTGATGGTTTTATCAACAACTACAACAATTCCCGTGAATTGTGTTCTGCAAAAAACTAGGGTTTTCCTAGGGTTTTTGCGATGATGATTTTTCAAAATATTCAACCCGATGGTTGAACAATGAACGAAATATGTTTCTAGTGAGATTGTCACTAGTTTGTGATGATAATGAACAATCTAAACCGGTTAGATTGTTCACAAAATGATTTTTTTCAAAGAAAAATCAATGAAACAGTGTTTAAAAACCAAACCCTTAAAATCCGATTAGGGTTTTAAGGTTTGAATGATGTAAAAAGTTAAAAACCTTCTATTTAAAGGTTGTTTAACAATGTATAAACAATACCCGTGTATTTTTTGTTGCAAAAACCACTGAAAACTTGTGTGGTAGTGTGATGTTCAAGCAAAAGTCAACAACACTTCTTCAAAATGCACAAAATGATTCAGTAATCATGATGTTTTCATTTAATGAATGTTTATGAGAAGAAGAAGATGAGTTTGATGCTTGAATGTGTGTTTTTTAAAGCTAATGAACCACTGAAATCAATGTTGTTGAATGAGAGGATCGAAATCAATGAATGATTGAGCCAAGGCTCTGATACTACCTGATGAATTCAACTTTACAACAACATGTTGACCATGAACATATTAGAACAATATTCAACATGAACAAGTTGATTCCCCCAAGGACCTTTTCAATACCTCTCAATAATCAACAAACAAGAACCATGGTGCGGAAACCCATGATTCAAGTGTATGAAATCAGTGTGTGTGTGTGTGTGTGTGTGTGTGTGTGTGTGTGTTTGAATGCTTGATAATAATAACTACTTGATTGTATTGATTGTTCAAAAGCTTACAAATGATTAGGGTAGTGTGCTATTTATAGCCTATACACAAAAACTATATAAAATTACTGAACTGCTCTTATGTAAACAAATATTACATAAATAATCCTAAGTGTCTAAGCTATCCGCTGTGGAATTAAGTCATCCGCTGTGGAGGTTTTCTCATCCGCTGTGGAGAAGACAATTCATCCGCTGTGCATACTTGGTTGTTCATCCACTGTGGATGCTTGGTTGTTCATCCGCTGTGGATGAACATCCGCTGTGGAATGTTCATCCGCTGTGGATGAACATTCGCTGTGGATGTTGTCCGCTATATGTTCTTCATCCGTTATGGGATTCTTTCATCCACTGCACACACTTAGATGAATTTTCTTCATCTGCTGCTGATGATCTTCATCCGCTGTGGAGACTCTTCATCCGTTGTGAATACTTGGTCAACATTTCTTTTATCTACAAATCTGAAAAAGAAATTTAAACAAATGTTAGTGATTGTTATGAATGTTAATAATGTTAATGTGTTATAACTGATTGTTTTGTATGTTAAAACACATTTTGTTTGATATATGTCTGATATGGCAAGCATCATACTTTTATGCATTAATTCTTAATGCACTTGTTGAGTCCAACAGCTAGTTTAGCCTTGAGATATTCAATCTCAAGTTACTGAGTGGCAGACCTGTCCTCTAAAGACATAACCTTTGATTCAAGGTTTGAGACTTTAGAAATCAGGTCTTCGATAATAAGTTGCAGTCTACCCTCATCTTCTTTTGAAGAATCATAGGGAGATGAGATAACATGACTGGCATGTTCATCATCACCACCAGTTATGGTCTCTCAGCACCCTGGATACCCTTCCCTACTGATGTCCTTTTCAGAAACATCAATTGGCAAGGTTGTTGTAGACTCAGTCTCACTGATGTCACCACTTTCCTGAGAGGCCAGAGAGACACTCTCAGTAGTGGCGGCTAAGCCTACATGAGTCACCTCTACACCAGTTGGACTCATCTTAGTTTGGCTGAACTAATGTTGGCTAGATATTAGAGGTAACCTGAGCTCAATTGATCTTGAGAGAGGTATTATAGATCAACATCATGGCCCTGACGGAACATAATATCCTTATCAGGTTGGATTAAAAGGTCAATGAACGATAGAGAGGTTAATTCTAATGACCCAGGACCTCGGTCAGCACCTAATGGATTTTCGGCAATAGCAGATGTGCTAGTGATGTGGCTGTCCCTTTTTGGTTGCTCAGGGGAGTGTTGGGACTCACCCTGAGGGCTAATGGCTTGGGTTTTGGGCTCATCAGGTTGAGACTGACGAGACTTAACACTGATATTGAGGTTGATGGTGGAGGAAGGTGTGACCTCTGGCTGAGTGGGAGCCCTGAGTTCCACTCGAGCCTTTTTGGTGTGAACAGTGGGGACCTGATCAATCAGAGTAGATTGATCAGGGGTTCGCTTAGGGCGTCTGGTGTATGTAAATTTAATTGGGGGGAAGAAGTAGTTGGCATTTGAGTGGGGAGGTCTGGTGTGGGTTGATCGCCTGCTGGGCTTGCAGGGATGTCACTAGGAGCCATTGGCTCAAGCATACTTGGGAGAAGATCAGTGAATCTCCCCGTGAAATTGGTGGACACCTTCTTCAAGGTCTTGAAGATGCCTGGCCTCATGTGTGGGACCATGAGAGTGCCATCACATTGTAGTCTACTCTGGTCCAGCTCACAGTTTATGATATGCTGAATGAACCGGGGATACATGAAAAATGAATCCCGGGAAAGATTTCCTCGCAGATTGTTCAGCACAAACCTTGAATAGTTGAAGCAGAGGCCTTTTACCATTCCATGGACTAGGAATCCCAGATCATATGGGATTTGATCCCAACCCCCTGATTTGTTGGATAGGCAGTGCAGAACGATGTGCAACAAGAATTTCCAGTTGTAAGAGAAATTAAACTTGTAGACAGTGGACTTGTGCACATCACCACCATATCCCATTTGAGTGTATGTGCTTACAAGCTTAGATTTGGGGACTTTAGTTGGGGCGCCTTCGTCATGAAGCTCCAGATGCTCCCTGATGGTAGATTCAGAAATGATGATCTCTTGTCCGTTGATTCTCGACCTGATGACCCTCTCATCATTCAGAGTTTCACAACGGCCGTTTTCCCAAAATTTGGTCATGTGATTAGAGTGTATGGTGGGGTTTATGGTGAGGGCAGTAAAGTATGTGGAGTGAAACAGAAAATTGATGACAGGGGCAAAGTCAGCATCCTTAGAAGAGTCAAGGATGGCAACTTGGTTATGTTGAGGATTGAGAGCCATTGTAAGAAAGTATGGTTGGATTGAAGGAATTTTGAGAGAGAGTGAAGATGATAATGGGAGTATTAGGTTTCAGTGGTGGTAAGAAGGGTAAAGAAAGAGAGTCGGAATTTTTAAATAGGGGGTAAAAGACCATGCCGATAAGGTGAAAAGACAGTTAGCGAGTGTACTTAAGTACGGCGGTAAGGTAGATAATTTTAAATATTCCGAAAAGATCTTAATCTTTACACAATAGGGCCCAAAGGTTTCCGTTACACAGTAAAAGTTTTCTTCCGAAGGAAAAGTTGCTTTCGAGAGAAAAGACTTCTTCCGAGAGTAAATTAATAGCCTTCGGAAGTAAATTTGATCTATGATCAAATTTGCTTCCAAGGGTAAAAATTCTTCGGAAGAGAGTACTAAAGTGAAGGAATTTACCTTCGGAAGATATAAAGATCTCTTCCGAGAGTAAATTTCTTTTCTGAATAATTTCCACTTAGAAAAAAACTTTAGTAACAGGGCTTAGATTGTAATTAGACAACATAAACAAGACATATTTTAAAAGGTTTTCAAAAGAAATAAACTAGTCGATGTTAATCATCCCAATAGCCGTGATTAAGTATTTAAATCTTTGTTCATCAAAGGCTTTGGTGAACAAGTCAGCATATTGTTCATTTGAATTAACTTCTACTAGTTTAATCAAGTATTTCTCATGAATATCTCGAGTGAAATGATACCTGATGTCAATGTGCTTTGTCTTGGAGTGCTTGACTAGATTTTCTATAATACAAATAGCACTCGTGTTGTCTATGTGGATAGGAGTATTCATGAAGTTGAATCCATAGTCTAATATCTGATTTTGAATCCATAGCAGTTGAGCATAGCAGCTTGCAACAGTAATGTATTCAGCTTCGGCAGTTAATGTAGAGACATATGATTGCTTCTAGCATTCCCTGGAAATAATCCTTCCACCAAGAAATTGACATCCTCCTGATGTTGATTTCTTGTTAATGTAACAGCCACCATAATCACTGTCAGAGTACCCATATAGATTGAAATCCTTATTCTTAGAATACCAGAGACCTAGTTTGGGAGCTCTTTTGAGGTATCCAAGAATCCTTTTGATTGTAATTAGGTGAGACACCTTGGGAGCAGCCTGATATCTCGCACAGATGCAAGTTGCAAACATGATATCTGGTCTACTAGCTGTGAGATACATCAGAGATCCAATTATTGCCCTGTATTGATGCTGATCAGTATCCTCCCCCTCGGAATCAGGACATAAATTATGATTTCTGGGTATAGGTGTCTTGGCTGTCTTACAATCTTGAATCTTGAATCTTTCTAAGATGTCCTTGACATACTTAGACTGGTTGATAAAAAATCCTTCTTCCATCTGCTTCACTTGAATCCCAAGAAAGAAATCCATCTTTCCCATGGAGCTCATCTCAAATTTATTTCTCATGATGCTTTCAAAGTCTTAGAATATTTGGTCATTTGAGGAACCAAATATGATGTCATCGACATAGATTTGAACAAGCAACATGTCCTTCCTGGATTTCTTTATGAACAATTTCTTGTCTATGGTGCCTTTGGTGTAGCCGTTTTTTAGGAGAAACAGAGACAAAGTCTCATACCACAGCCTAGGTGCTTGATGCTACCCATAAAGAGCTTTATCCAGATTACACACATAGTTAGGATGTTATGGGTCTTTAAATCTAGGTGGCTGACACACATAGACTTCTCTGTCTATATTCCCATACAAAAATGCACATTTGACATCAAGTTGATAGACTGTGAAGTTCTTGGATGCCGCAAAAGCAAGGAAGATTTGCACAACTTCAAGTCTTGCAACAGGTGCAAAGACATCAGTATAATCTATGCCTTCTTCCTGTGTGTATCCTTGAACAACAAGTCTTGCTTTGTTCTTGATGATCAAACCTCTATCGTCTCTTTTGTTTTTGAGCACCCACTTGGTGCCAATAGGGACTTGACCAGGTGGCAAAGGACATAGGTTCCATACCTTTTGCCTCTTGAATTGAAGCAATTCCTCTTGCATAGTTTCAATCCAATTATTGTCCTTGAGGGCTTCTTCCACCTTCTTTGGTTCCATTTGAGAGAGAAAGCATGAGTGCAAGCATACATTCCCATTATGGGTCTGACTTCTTGTTATCACACCTTTTGATACATCCCCAATGATATTTTCAGCTGGATGAGTGTTGTGTATCCTGAGCCTAGGAATCATATCTAATTGCATAGATAGGTCTAGGTTTGAGAAGTTTTGCTCAGAACTTCGAACACCTTCTCCAGCTGATGTCTCATATTCATTCAATGAGGACTGATTGAATGAATGAGTGACATCATCAATGCCAGTATGCTGTGAAGCAGCATCAACAGTTGTTTGTTCCTCCATGTCACTGTCTTCATTAGCTTGGTGTTGAGTGCTTGAATTGTCAACTTCTGGGTTATGAGGCTCAGTGAGTTGACAATTTGTTAAAGCTCCTTTGTTTCCTAAGATACTCATGCTTTCAGGACTTTCAGCAGTAGGAGATTGTTCTTCATTTCTTCTTGGAGAACTGGAAATGGGTCTGGGTAGCTCAAACAGTTGATCTTCATATGGGTCACTTTGAGTTCTTGTTCCAGCTTAAACATTCTCACAAGATGGTTTAGAATAGTTTGGAAACAATTCTAAATCAAAAATGTATTATGGTCCATTCCCTCTAACACAAGGAGTGTGCTCATTAACAACAATGTTCGATGATTCCTCAAACTATTGAGTTTTGATATTATACACTCTATAAGCAATAAAGGTGGAGGAATATCCAACAAAGATAGCATCATCCAACTTTTTAGCAAATTTTGCTAAATTGTCCTTTGTGTTGAGTATGGTACACCTGCTACCAAAGGACCTAAGAAAGCCAATGAATGGTGGCCTCTTGTTCCATAGCTCATAAGGGGTCTTCCCATGAGGCTTAACAATGAGAACTCTGTTTTGCACATAACATGTAGTGCTGACTACCTATGCCCAGAAAGTTAGAGGCAGCTTTGAATCAGCTAACATTGTTCTTGCAGCCTCAATAAGTGTCCTGTTCCTCCTCTTAGCAACACCATTCTGTTAAGGAGTTCTAGGAGCACTATATTGTCAGCAACACCTCTCAGCAACACCATTCTGTTAAGGAGTTCTAGGAGAACTTGATTCTTAAACTCAGTCCCTTGATCACTTCTAATGATTTTCACCTTGTGATCCTTTTGATTTTCAATTTTAAGAATAAAAGATTTTAAAGTTTTAGCTGTTTCATCTTTAGTTCTTAAAAAGAATACCCAAGTGAATCTTGTAAAATCATTAACAATCACAAGGCAGTATGATTTCCTTCAAATGCTCATTATACTTGTGGAACCAAAAAGATCCATGTGCAATAAGTGTAATGGAGTGGTGATAGAGTTAACTTCTTTGGATTTGTGAGTGACCTTGTGTTGTTTTCCTTTTAGGCAAGCAATACAATTGTCTTTACAGAAAAACTCCTTTTTAGGCGCACCATGTACCAAATTGTTTTTAACCAAATTGTTCATGGTTTTAAATTAACATGGCACTGAACATAAAATGAGATGATTAGTTAATATTAGAAACCCAAGCCTTGTTGGTCTTGGGTTCTTCCAATGTAGATGATTTAATTGAACCAAAGTATAGGCAAGTGGGTTCAATTTTTGTTTGTGAGGAAGAGGTACTGGCTGCAGCATCTATTTTGTTCTTCCATACCATCCTATGGTTGACTAGTGTAGATGATCCTGAAGAGGATTAAGCAGCATGACCTTCTTCCGTGACTACATTCTTTTCAAAAGATTTCAAAGGGTTCATTTTGTTCCTTAGTTTGTTCTTTGGCTTGTTTTGTGAAGCTATTTTTCTTTCGAAAGAATGATTTCTTCTGACAGCAACTTAGCTTCAAAAACAAGCTTTCCTTTCCTTATCACTTAGACCATATGATAAGGTCCAAATGTGAAACCTTCCTTGACTCCTTCTCTTTTAACATTGGTTGCATAATGTGTGCTTGTAGGATTGTAGTAACAATCTTTAGCCATGTGGTTATGCAGTCCACAGATTATGCACTCAATGTTACTCCTGATGGGGCGTGATGGTTGTTTGTTCTTGCATTCCTTTTCTTCAATAGCTTTCCCTTTTAACTTCTGATCCTTCAGTTGGATAGGAATGCTGGTACTACATTCCTTTCCTGGGTCAGAGTTTCCAACCACTTGGAATCCGGCTGAAATGAATACACCCTTTTGTCTAGGATCTATCTCCATCATAGACTCAGTCACCTTCTTGGCAGTTTTCTTTACTGCCTTGATTTTGTTCTTTCTCTCTTTGGTGGTTAGGGGTAGGACGTCAGTGGTGGGAATGATCTTTTCAACCTTATCCTTCCCTGTGGTGGTCACCATAGTTGCATCATTCTTTTGCTCAATGGGTAGTGGGTCAGCAGTTGGAACCTCTTGCTCATTAGTGCCACATCTTGGCTGTCTAACAGACACATAAGAGTATGGTGGAGCAATTTCATTGGTCCCCAACCCACTTTTGTTTTGATAACACACCTTTAAGTGGGGGGATGATGTAATGATGGTGTTGAAGTTATGCTCTTCAATAGCATACTTCTTTGCTTTAGCCTCAACTATTACTAGCTAGGCTTGAGCCTTAGTCAACTTAGAAATTAAATCCTTTATTTGAGTCCTGTAGTTTGTATGTTCATGTTTTAAAGTAGAAATAGTTTTCTCTAACTCTTCAATTTTGAGTTTATAGTCATATTCTACTTTCTTGAAATCAAATTTTAGGATGTTCAAGGACTCAATATCAGATTTAATTTCCCTGTTGTAATCCTGATAAAGTTTAACCTTCGCAATACAAGCTGGAGTATAAAGGTTTTCATATACCTTGCTATCTTCAGTTCCAGCCATGAGTGCTTGAGCAGGAGTGACATCTTGGACCATGAAGCTTTGGTCAACTTCTTGAGCAATAGTCGCCGTTTGCTGCTCAGTAGGTTTTGGTGCAGCCCTTGAGGTGATAGGATGTTAGGAGGCTTGAGTTGCTCCAGGATTGGATCTTGGAGCTTTGCATTCCCTAGCAAAGTGACCAAGCTGGTTATAGTTGTAACACTTGGCTTTTGCTTTTATCAAATCTAAATTTTCTATTGGTTGGATTTTGAGGGAACTGCCTTCCTGTTCTTTAGAAGAACTTCTTTGCTCTGTAGGTCAGGAGAGCCATCTGTTGGACAATGTCCATGTACTCAATGTCATCTAGGCTAAAGCACTCTAGATCATCAAAGCAGAATTGAAAATCTCCAGAATGTTCACTTCTTGAGACAAAGGCACAATTATCCTGAAAAGGAGTGTGTTAAGCCTGTTGAGACCTGGGTGTCTCAGGGAAAGTGATGTATGACCTAGAGGAAGATGATGGCTGTTGGGGATAGTTCAGGTACAACTGAGGTTGTCTTGATCCTTTAGCAACATGTAAAGCATTGCTGACAGCAGGATTTGAGGGACGGTTTATCTGTTGGCTTTTCTGAGTCTCCATTTCCATACGGTATCCATCATGGATTCCGTATAGTTCAGTCATGGTGAGAGTGTTAAGATTCTCAGGTCTCTTGATAGAAACACAATAGAAAGTCCATTCGTGAGGAAGTGCACTCATGAATTTCCTTACAATGTCTCTCTTCTGAAGATCCACTCCCATATACTAAAGAGAGGTGATCAAGTTCATGTACCTAAAGTATTATTGGCTCAAGGTCTCACCAACAATATATGTGAAGTTTTCAAACATCTGCTTTAGTACATCCTTCTTGGACTCCTTTGATTCAGTGGAACCAGAGTACATCAGCTTCAAAGCATCAAAGAGTTATTTGGCTGACTCGTATTGCTGAAAGCCAACCATTATGGAGTTTGGTATGGCTGTTAGGAAAATAGTTATTGCTTTGCAGTCAATGTTTATTTTCTTGAAGTTTTCATCAGAGTAGTCTTCAATGGCCTTCTCTATCATGGCACCATTACCCGCTGGGCTGCTACCTTAGGAAGGTAAGGACCATGAGTGATAGATTTCCACATGCGGCTATCTTGGTACTTGATGAACCCTTCAATACGTTTACACTAAGTTCGAAAATCATCAGGAGTGATGATACGAGCCTTGGTCATGGTTCCCATTTCAAACTCAGAAAATTTTTGGTTAAGATCCATTAAAGTGAGGTGGGTGAGTGAGTGTGAAGAAACAAGGGTGATTTGGGATGGCTAGATCTCACAATCAAGAGCCTGAAGCTCTGATACCAATTGCAAAGATTGGTTTTGACTCTAAACACAGAACTCACTAAGTCTCACTTGATCGATGAAACACAGAATCTTAAACTAGAGTTGATAATAATATACTAAGTTAATGAACAAGAGAATGGTTTTCAAGATACTTGTATATATTACTTCTCAACTCAGTATTACAAGACTCTTAAGCTCATGCTACATAAGTTACAATAAGAAACTATATATACTACTATCTACAGCCGGTAATACTTGGAAAGCCAACTGGAATCTACTACTAGACAAATACTACATTGCTAGAAGTAAAGTATCTAAGATAAAATAATATCCTAGATAAGGTAGTCATGACAGGTCCATGACTTACCTTTTGGCACCAACTAAGGATGGTATCAGTACTAAGTTGAAAAGGTGAATAGTGGATTAAAGTATGGTCAACTACATAGGTTAGGAAAAGCACCATGCAGTGTATCAGAGTCTGTCAAACAGACCATACTTTTGTCCACTGGTTCATAGTTGATTCTTTCGAAGCTAAATGGCTTCGGAAGAACAAGTTCTTTTGAGGCCATTTATACTTTGGAAGAAACAACTTCTTCCGAATCTTCTACAGGTCTTTATGACTTTATTCTTCGGAAGGCTTTATCTTGGATCTTCTAAGTGTGAATACTTCAAAAGGAGAACTCCTTGGTCTTTGGAAGACTTTGTTCTATCCTTTGGAAGTTCTTCATATTCTTCGGAAGGAAAACTACTTAGCCTCAGAAGACTTAGTTTTCCTCCAGAAGCTCCTCAGACATAATGCTTCGGAAGATCTTTAACATAGTTGCGGTAGAGTAGTTTTGTCTTCGGAAGACTTCTTCAACTTGTACACAAAATTGTTCTAAGTGTTGTTTTGGTTGCACCAGCCTCAGGTGATCCAACACGGGAGTTCGGTGATGATTTATGGTGATAAAGTCAGTGGTTCTGAAGGTAATTTCAATGGTGGTGGCAGCGAAGTGCTTGAGACATGGATGTAGTGCCCACCTGGGTTATATGAAGGATGTGGATGCGTCAGTACCACGATTGTCCGACGTACTGGTCGTGTGTGACTTCCAAGATGTATTCCCGGAGGATCTACCAGGTGTGACACCGGATCGCGAGATCGAGTTTCGGATCGATTTTATACCTGGTGCCCAACCTATTGCCAAGGCACCGTATCGACTAGCTCCCTCCGAGATGAAGGAACTGATGATCCAGTTGCAAGAGTTGCTGGATAAGGGGTTCATCAAACCGAGTATCTCTCTCTGGGGTGCACCGGTCTTGTTTGTAAAGAATAAGGACGGTAGCATGAGGATGTACATCGGCTACCGTGAGTTGAACAAGTTGACGGTGAAGAACCGGTACCCACTACTGAGGATTGATGACTTGTTTGATCAGCTTCAAGGTGCCAGTTGGTTCTCAAGGATATATCTTCGATTTGGTTATCATCAGCTAAAAGTTAAAAAACAGGATATCCCGAAGACCGCATTTCGGACGCGATACGGGCACTACGAATTCATTGTTATGTCTTTCGGTTTAACCAACACACGAGCTGATTTGATGAATCGGGTGTGTCGGCCGATGTTGGATAAATCAGTGATTGTGTTTATCGATGATATCCTGATTTATTCGAAGAGCGAAAAAGAGCATGTAGGTCACATTCGCAAGGTATTGGAGACGCTTAGAAGAGAGAAGCTGTATGCTAAGTTCTCCAAATGCGCGTTCTGGTTGCGGGAAGTTCAGTTTTTGGGTCATGTGGTTAATTCTGGAAGGATTATGGTGGACACGGCAAAGGTGGAGGCAGTGATGCAATGGAAAACTCCAAAGAAGCTATCTGAGATCCGTAGTTTCTTGGGTTTGGCGGGCTATTATAGAAGATTCATCCTAGACTTCTCCAAGATAGCTTCACCATTGACTTAGTTGACCCGTAAGGATGTGAAGTTTGTATGGGGTCCAGGGCAGGAGAATGCTTTTAAAGAGGTAAAGACGAGATTGACCAAAGCTCCTGTCTTAACATTACCCGAAGGGAGCGAAGACTTGGTGGTCTATTATGATGCAACGGCGGAAAGTTATAGCCTATGCGTCCCGACAGTTGAAAATCCATAAGGCTAACTACCCTACCCATGATCTGGAGTTGGCGGCTGTGGTCTTTGCATTAAAGATTTGGAGGCACTACTTGTACGGGATGAAGTGAACTATCTTCACTAATCACAAAAGATTGAAGTACTTCTTCGAGAAAAACGATCTTAACATGAGGCAAAGGAGATGGCTGGAGCTTATCAAGGATTATGACTGTGAGATCCACTACCATCCGGGAAAGGCCAACGTAGTGACAGATGCCTTAGCCTAAAAGAGAGAGCCGAGCTGATCCGAGTGAAAGCTTACTAGTTGGTGATAACCTTTGATATGATGAAGAAGGTCAAGGAGTTTCAGGATGAGGCGTTGAAAGAGGATCGAATCAACTCCAAAAGGATGAAAGGCCTAGTCATAGAGTTGGGTGGATGTGGATTCCTCGTTACGGGGATCTATGGGGAAAGATCATGAATGAAGCTCATAAGACTTGATACTCAATTCATCCCGGTGCTACAAAGATGTATCATGATATGAAGAAAGATTACTGGTGGCCGGGAATGAAGACCGATCTAGCGGAGTATGTGAGTAAGTGCCTTACTCGCTTGCAAGTGAAGGCGGAACAACAAAAGCCATACGGGAAGATCTAACCCTTGGATATACCTGACTGGAAATGGGAGCACATCACCATGGACTTCATTACGAAGTTACCATGTACTGCAAGGGGGTACGATGCCATATGGGTGATAGTTGACCGTTTGACGAAGAGTGCTCACTTTCTATCGATCCGCGAGACGTATTCATCTGAGAGGTTAACGGATTTGTTCATCAAAGAGATTGTGACTCGTCATGGTGTACCGGTGTCTATAGTGTCTGACTGTGTCACTTGGTTTACATCTAAGTTTTTTAAGAGTCTCCATGATGCGATGGGTACGAGGTTGCACATCAGTACGGCTTACCATCCTCAGACAGACGGTCAGTCAGAAAGAACCATTCAGATGCTTGAGGATATGCTTCGAGCATGCGTCATTGATTTTGGAGGAAGTTGGGACGAACACTTACCGTTAGCCAAATTCTCAACAGTTATCATGCCAGCATTGGTATGCCTCCATATGAGATACTATACGGTAGCAAGTGCAAAATGCCCGTATGTTCGGGTGACATTGGACAGAAGGAGTTAGGGAGCATCGAGGTGATCGAGGCTACAACCGAAAAGTTAGAGAAGATCAAGGCCTTTATGAAGGCGGCAAAAGATAGACAAAACTCGTATGCTAACAAGAGGCGTAGACCGATTAAATTCAAGGTGTGTGATAAAGTTATGTTAAAGGTTTCACCTTGGAAAGGGATCATCTGGTTTAGAAAGCGAGGTAAGTTGAGCCCGAGGTATATAGGGCCTTTTCGAATCATTGCTCGAGTAGGAGAGGTGGCCCACAGGTTGGAGCTACCCGATGAGTTAAGTGGAACTCATCCGACATTCTATGTATCTCACCTAAGAAAGTGCTTGGCCGATGAAGATATGATCGTGCCACTGGAGGATATCAAGGTGGATGAACAGCTCAATTATGTGGTGCAGCCAGTGGCAATCATTGACAGAAAAGATAAGAGGTTGCGGAATAAAGTGGTTCCACTGGTGCGAGTACAGTGGAGACACAGGAAGGGATCGGAGTCTACGTGGGAAACTGAGGAAGAGATGAAACAGAATTAGCCACAACTATTCGAGGAGTGACAGGTTTCGGGGACGAAACCTATATAAGGGGGGTGGACTTGTAACACCCAGAAATTTATTAAAAGGAAAAGAAAAGAAGAGTAAAAAGAAAGAAAAGTGAAACATTTCAAAGTAAAGGGGGTTAAAGTGTGCAAGTGGCAAACTTGTCTACTATGGGTTCAAAAAGTAGGGGATGGCCGCCCACACCCCCCTTTCACTTCTGCTTTCGGCTACAAGAAGAGAGAAGAAGAAGTTTCAACCGGTTTTAGTGTGAGAAAGCTGGAATTCTCCTAGAGGTGAGGTTTTCTTGCATTTTCTGTTCGGTTTCAATTGGATTCGAGCTGCTGGACCGATTTTTATGTGTTCTTTTGTTTTTGGCTGCTTGTTTCGGTGTGTATAGGTGCTAGAACCCCCAATTGCTCTTAGTCTGTAGAAGTCTTACTCAAAAGCTGCTTGAGGTGAGTTCTAGATTCCCCTATTTTACTTGGTTTAAACTTGTTTGGGCCTGAAATGCATATTAACTGAATTTTTACAATCGAAGCATGAGTTTTCTACGTTTTTGCATCTGATGTGTATGCGATGTGTGTGTTTTAAATGCCTTCTTTGATGTTGCGTAGTTGTAAGCTCTGTTCTAAGTGTTTAGCATGTTAGATCTGTGCTAAGGATATGTTAGAACGAGGATTTAGAACTGGTGGAATAGCCTACGTAATGTGTTCACCCGCATTTGGTTTTGTTCTTCCGCATTTGTAAGTGTTCATCCTCATTTGCTGATCTTCATCCGCATTTGCTGAACTTCAATCGGATTGGTTAAGTTCATTCACCTAAGACTTAGCTAATCTGCATTTAGTGTTGTTTATCCGCATTTGGACTTGTTCATCTGCATTTGGACTTGTTCATTTGCATTTGGACTTGTTCATCAGCATTTGGTTCACCCGCACATCTTTAGACACTTAGAATATTTTTCTAATACTTTTATCCACATTTGCTTATCCGCATTTGCTGAACATCCATCCGTATTGGCCTATGTTCATCAGCATTTCTTTGGGGACTTAGGATTTTCTGAAATCTTGGGAAATAGAATGTAGTGTTAAGTTCTGGAATGTTTTGATGGTTTATGCCTGTTGATGTTATGTATGATTGCGGGCTGTGGTTGATGTTCTATATTACATATTAGTATGTGACTATACCTGGTGTGTTAATACTCTTGTACGTAAAGTATTATTGTAATGAAAGTGGAAGATAAAGATAATGAAAAGTGAAACATAATGAATGAATTAAAAGTCTTGCAAACATATAAAAGGGGTTCACAACTCTTTATGGGTTGCCACCTCGACAGTGTGCCGAGTGCACACCTAACGGTCAGTCTTTGTGACTGATGGAAACTTGCAAAAACGGGGTCCTTGCCACTTGCTGCCAAGACTTTAGTCGCTTTGTGCACCAAAGATGGGGCATGGTAGGATATAGATAGAAGTGAAAGATAATAAAGTACGAAATGAACGATTATGAACGATGATAAAGGATAATAAATGATTATTATCAAGATGTACGTATGATGTGTGATCACGAAAGAAATTAAAGGAAAGGTTTTTATTAAAAGTAAAGTATTTTATTATATAAACTAGAACTCACTCAGCAACGCTGACTTTTTATGCATTTTCAGTTGGCAGGTAATGTTGTTGCTGAGGATGGCACGAAGTTGAAGCTACTTGGCAAGCAAAGATTGGCATCCATCTCATGCAAAAAAAAATATTGTTGTTTTGTAATGCAACTAAGTATTCTTTTGTAACTTCAATCAATGATGTATTACTTGGCAAAAGTAATTATTAATGCATGAAATGGTTTTTGATCATTCTTCCGTTGTAATATTTTCTTATGATTATATATTTTAAATGAGTTTTTATATTGAATGATGCTATGAATGACCAACTATGGGGTCTTCGGGATCAGGGCCTTACAAGAAATATCCATGTAACTGACCGTCGTAACACCTCACTTTGGATTTATCAAATCCAATCTTGGTCTTTTTGTCCATGTTTAGACCTTCGTTTCGTTGAAGAAATCTTTTTGATCTATAGGCAATCATTGCCATAGACCATTGAAGATTCATCTCGTCAACCATATCTGGTGGAAGTTCATCTAGATCTTGTTGGATGACTTGTGAAGGTGTCAAGTTTGCACGTAGATATGCCTCAAAGCTAGTTAAAAAGGCTGCAAATGCTGCCTTTCGCTTTTCACTTTGAAGAATGATTATGAGAGCATCCAGAGGTATGTCAAGCTTGTGTATGTTTTGACTTTGTGAGTGTTTCTGTTTGCTTGAACTTTCTACGTGTTGGTGTTTGCAGGACCATGTGAAGGGTGGTCAATACAAGCAGTCTCACAATGAGGAGAGTTTTAGAACACTTAACAGATCAAATGGGGAATCGGGTTTGTTTAAGATGATACTAAGAACACAAGTAAGTATTGAGATAGAACTAAGAACACAAACAGAGAAGTATGGTTTTCAAGGATGTTGTATATTGCTCTCAAGTTCTATTACAAGTGTTACAAAGCACAAAAGAATTAGAAGGACCTGAGATACTTATACTACATCCTACAACAGTCAATACTTAGAAAGATAGTTGGAAACACTAATCTAGTCAACAAGATCAATGTAGAGTCAAAAGGCAGATTGCCTTTTGACTAGTGACTATGACATGCCATAGCTCACATCCTTTTTCTAATATGAGAAGGTTAATAGGTACAATAGTAGGAAGTTACAGACAAAGACCTTAATCTACAGTTTACAAAAGCATGGACTTTTCACCAACTTGTATAAGTTGGCGAGTCTTCAGAGTTGCAGCGGATGGTGTGCCAGCTTTATGAAAAAGTAGATCAGAGAAAGCATGTCTTCTCTGTCTTTGGAGGAAATCAGTATTCACAGCAAATTGTCTTCGAAAGACTTTCTCTGAAGCTTCAAAATACTTCATCTTTGGCTTCGAAAGATTTGGACTTTGGCTTCGGAAGATTTTACACTTAGAGTATTTTTCTGTGGAGAGTGTAAAACTTCTGAAGCAACTTCTACCTTGGATGTTCAGTGCATGCATGCAGGAAGATCCTTGGGTTGTTTTGGCTCTTTGGTTGCATCAGCCTTATAATCTTCTAATATTACCTTACAAACTCCCCGTAGGCTGATGCTACAAAAATAGAGAAGTTCTTTAGATATTGACAGTCCTCATTAGGATCAAGACCATACATTTCTTCATCATCTGGTTTGGATCCCTCAGACTCTCATAATATCTTCTCATGTCATATAGATTATATAGAGGAAGATCAAGCATGTCTTGCTAGAAGTAGACATCTTGACCTCCTTTATCTCTGATGACATACCATCTGTCTGGATTAGCAGCAAAAGTCCAGGACAAGATGGGTCTTCTAGTTACAAGAGGCTCTACTTGAATTGGAGTTGGTTGAGCAGCCTCTTCATGCACTACCTCAGGATGCCCTGACTCATCCTAAGGTGTAGAGGTGGATGCCTTGGTCTACTTCTTGGAAACACTTTTCTTGGCCATCCTTTTCCTCCTCTTTGAAGTCTTTAACTGAGAGGACTGGTCTTCAGCACCAGGTTGTTCCATTGTGTCTCTCTCAGTTGGGTTCTTTTCTCTCACAGGTTCAAAAGGAGAGAGAAGGGGACCCTGTTGTGGATCAAAAGATGAAGTTGGCTGAGATACAGCTCTAGGTCCAGGTTGTGTTGTCTCAGTTGGTTCATCCTTTACCACAACTTCAGGTTGAGCTGGACTTGATGGAGAATGCAAGTTAACAATCTCTCCCTTCTAAATCTTCTGCTTGATCACTATGATATGCTCATCCATAGTGGATAGAGACATAGGACCAAGCCTCCTTCCAGAGAATCCATACAGCTTCAAGAAGCTCATCATCCTTTTTCTGTCAGAAGACTTCTTTTGGCTTTTGTGGATGATGGCTCTTGACTTTGCATCTTCTTCCCTTAGTTTTCTCTTAGAAACTTTTCTTTCTTTGGTAGCTTGTTGCTCCAGCTGCTTGAGATATTCAAATTCAACAAACTCAGGTAGTTGGTTAGATAGTTGGTCATGTTCAGTCTTTCAGCTTCCTTGTCTACCTGAGGTTGTGCAGTTGCCACGGCCTTTTTTTTAGGACTTTCTTGAACTGGGGAGAGGATAGGAGCATGTTTGTAGAGCCTTTTCAGTCTCCTTTCTTCTTTGATCTTGAGGAACAATGCTGCATCCTCTGCCTCCTTCCTCTCATTTGACAATTCATTTTCAGCCAGTTCATTCAATTCATCTAATGGGAGACATATGAGTTTATCAATGTTGTAGTTCTTGGTCCCCAGGTAGTTTAGCCTGGCTGCCCTCAACTTATCATCTTGAGTGTTTCGCCTGGGGGTAGCCTGGATAGCAGCTTTCATGAAGCCTGGAGACCCTCTTGAACTCTCTCCCCTTAGCTTTCTCGTCCTCTCTCTCTTCTCCTCCTCGATCTCCTTAGAGGTCATCTTCCTCTTCCCTTTGTCACGCACAGGCCTTGGTGACTCAAGGTGGAGAGAGCTTTGGCCTTCATTACTTGGTTCAGCAGTCAACCTCTAGCTAGAGAGAGGTTGTGAAGCACCTTCACCAACTAGTGCCTCACAAAGGGTTATGGGTGCTAAAGAAGATCATGTCTCAAGGTTCACAAGTTCAACTTCCAGACCTTCAGTCAAGGCTTCCCCTTCGAAGCGGACCTTAGGGTCCACCTTAACATCCAGTTGACCAAAAATCTCACCTGCTAGCCTCTGTCTATATAATTTTGATCTCAGTTTGAACTCTTCTAGCATCCTTTCTTGAATCCTATCTGCTAATCTTGCAGCTTGTCTGTTTTGACTTGGATTGACAAGTGGAAGATCAACCAGATGGATGCACTCATAGAAACTCAGGTTTGAAAAGTTGAAAATTTCCTGTTGACCCTGAGCTCTAGAGATGACATGAGCTCTTCCTTTTGTGTCATACCTCCATCCCATGACTGGGTTCTCAGAGTGATGAGATGGGGTAGGCATGGCTCTGGGACAGGCTATGTATGAGTGAGTCCACATCAATGTGGACTTGGGCAAGTAAGTCCATATTCATGTAGACTTAAGGAGGTTGCTGAGTATGAACCATTGCAAGTGAGGGTGGTGAGTCCTCAAATTCCTTACTCTGTGAAGAAATCCCAGGTTCTGTGACTGTTCGGACTTTCTCCCCCTTTTTGGTAGCATCACTTTCTTGCATAAGTGAGCTAGGGGTTGAGTCTGTCATATTCACAGGTTCTTATGGACCTGGTTGAGTTCTCCTGAGTGGTCTCTTAGCTAACTTGCCCTTGAGATCGGTGATCTCAAGTTGCTGGTCATTGACCTCCTTTGTAAGATATTCACCTGAGATTCCAGGTGACTTATCTTAGAGACTAAATAGGTGCATGTTTTAGTTAATTTGTGCACCTTTAGTTTCAGACTACCCTTATCTTCAGCAGAAGAATCACAGGGGGATAAGAGAATAGGACCAAGGTCTTCTTTCTCATCACCAGCATTGTGTTCTTCACTTCTAGATTTCCCCTGCATCGTGACAACTTCAAGAGAAGTGTCAAGAGGCTGGGTTGCCATGGTTGAGATCTAAATGATGTAATCACTTGCTGAAGTAAGAGCCTCTTCTATATAGATCTCCTGAATAGGTTCAGGGAGATCCACCTTAGTAGTGGGTGGATGATGTGGGCTAGACATAGCTGAGACAGGAGTACTCATCTCTCCTTGAGTAGGGGTGGAGAAGAGAGACTCATGGTACTTACTGAAGCCCATGTCTTCATCATCATAGAATTCAAGGCTTGGGATTGGTTGTTTTAAATCAAGCGGCTGGGGATGGTAACTATCTCCTAAAGGTTGTTCATTAGATTGTTGAGACTCTGAGTGAAGGCTTAAGGCTGTGGGGGTTGTGAGCTCATCAGACTGAGCATGAGGAACCTCAGCACTGATCACTTGAGAGATGGGAGTGGTTTGCTCCTCAAGAGAAGTAGGAGCTCAAGTGTCCACTTCATCCTACATGGGTGATGATATAGGGGCCTGCACAAACTGAGTAGCATGTGTAGGGGTTTGTTTGGTTTTTCTCTGGTAGGTGATGGTTATTTGTGGTTGTTTAGGTGGTTGGGAAGTGGAAAGTGTGGGTTCAACACTAGCTGGTGCTGCTACATTGTCACCTTGAGCAATGATCTCTAACATTTTTGGGACTAGGGCTGTTTCTTCCCCTAAGAAGCCAACAGTTGGCTTCCTCATGGTCTTGAAGATGCCAGGCTTCATCTGTCCCAATTATAGAATATTACATGTTCCCCTCAATTGTGAGCCCAGTTCACAGTTGAGAATGTGCTGGACATATCTAGGTAACATGTAATACTCTAAGGAGTCTAAGTTTGCAAGTAAATTGGTATAAACAAATTATGAATACCTAAACTTGACCCTTGAGGTAGCTTTACTTTAAAGGAAGATAAGAACGAAGGCGGTTTGTGGGTGAAATTAGGTTAGAGAAAAATGCAGATGAAGAGGATAGTGAGAAGATGGGGAATTGTTGTGAGAATATATATGAAATGGATTTGAGACAAAGTTAAAGAAAAAGAATAAACATTGAAATCCGAATGTCGGTCCCACCTCTGAAAAAGTGCCCAAAAAGGTAGTTTTCTTGGAAGTTGAAAATCTTTCGAAGGTAATTATG
This sequence comes from Flaveria sonorensis, assembly GCA_025506505.1. Taxonomy (NCBI): domain Eukaryota; kingdom Viridiplantae; phylum Streptophyta; class Magnoliopsida; order Asterales; family Asteraceae; genus Flaveria; species Flaveria sonorensis. The sequence goes on from CM046439.1 coordinate 17,976,588, forward strand.
CTTCGGAAGTTATAAGAAAAAGCTTCCGAAGCCAATTTCGCTTCGGAAGATGTTCTTAAGATTTGTGAAAAGTTGGCTTCGGAAGAAAAATACTTAGAGAATTTTTCTTCCGACACATATTTGGTTTCAGAAGATATTTAGACTTGGTAGTTTTACTCTAAAGAGAATAAATCTTCTGAGACTTAATTACTTTCGGAAGAAAATTGTCCTTCAAATACATGTAAGTACTTAGAAGCATATTTAAGCTTCGAAAGATATTCACAGAATTTCTTTCGAAGGTAAATTTCTTATAAGTAGTTATTTGATTTGAAGATATAATTTTCTTCCGAAGGCAACTTGAAATCTTCCAAAAGAAAATATGTTTGGAAAAAATTTTAAAAATCTAAGGAATATCATTTTAAAGATTTTCTTCCAAAGTAAACTGGCTTATGAAGATGATAAAATAGACAACTTAGGACACACAGGTTTTAGAAATAACGTTGATTTAAGTTTTTAGAAAATCTACTCAAAGTTAATCATCCCAATAGCTGATACAAGATATTTGAATCTCTGTTCATCAAAAGCTTTAGTGAACAGATCAGCATATTGTTCATTTGTGTTAACTTTGACTAGTTTGATTAATCCCTTTTCAAAGTTATCTCTAATCAAATGATACCTGATGTTGATGTCTTTTGTCCTTGAGTGCAGCACAGGATTCTCTATAATAGAGATAACACTTTTGTTGTCTATGTGGATGGGAGTCTCTTTGAAGTTGAATCCATAGTCCAGTGTAACACCCGGAAATTTTAAAAAAAAAGAAAAGAAAAGAAAAGAGAAGTTTAAAGAAAGAAAGATGAACCCAAGTTAAGGGGTTAAAGTTGTGCAAGAGGCAAAATTTATTATAATTATGTTTAAAAGGTGGACATGGCCGCCCACTCCCCCTGCTCACCAACTGCTTCGACTGCAGAAAAGATAAAGAATAGAGTTTCCATCGGTTTTAGAGAGAAAAAGAAGAAGATCGACTTGAAGGTAAGTTTTTTTGTGTGTTTGTTCGGTTTCAGCTGAATTTTCAGCTTGTGGACCAAGTCTTATGTGTTCCTCTGTGTTCGGTTGGGTGTTTTTGGTGTATTTAGGTGTTTGAACTCCAAGTGCTCTCGAGTTTGGAGGATTTTTACTCGAAGGCTGCTGTAGGTGAGTTCTAGATCTCCGATTTTTCTGTTTTAAACTTGTTTTGGGGCTGAAATGCATATAAACTTTTTTTTTACAACTCCCAGTGTGTGGAACCGTATGTGTTCCCCTGTTTTACATATGTGTGTGTGTGTTTTGAATGTTTGGCCGAATCATATGATGGTATGCTTGTTCTATGTGCTTAATATGCTAGACTTGGGCTAAGAATATTTTAGGATGATGAATGGGGACTGAAATTAGTATAAGTTAGAACTGGTAACTGCTCATGCGCCTAACATTTTTGCCCATGCGCCTAACACTTGCCCGTGCGCCTACATAGTGCCCATGCCCCTACTTTTTGCCCATGCGCCTAAGTTTTTGCCCATGCGCCCAAATTGCCCATGTGCCCAAGTACCCATGCGCCTGCATAGTACTCATGCGCTTGCATAATACCCATCCGCCTAAGTTTCCCCATGCGCCTAAGTTTTCCCATGCGCCCAACTGTCCGTGCACCTGCATAGTGCCCATGCGCCACATAGTGCTCATGCGCCTAAACTGACTTAGGATTTTTCTGAAATTTTGGAAAATAGAAATTAATGGTTAAGCTCTGGAATGTTTTGATGGTTTATGTTTGTTCATGTTATGCTTCTTTGTGCCCTGTTATTGATGTTCCTTATTACGTATTATTATGTGACTTTATATGGTGTGTTTATGCTCTTATACGTAAAGTATTATATAAAAGAAGCGGAAGATTAAGGATAATGAAAAGTGGAACATAACGAATGAATGAAAGTCTTGCAAGCAAATTTAAAGAGGTTCACAACTCATTAAAGAGTTGTTAGCTCAACTGTGTGCGATGTAGTGTGCGATCTTGGATAACCCATGAGGGTATACACATAGGGGGGTCAGTCTTGGTGACTGATCCATAAGTGCAAAACGGGATCCTTGTCGCTTACGTGCCTAATGATGGGGTATAGCTTATGACAGGATCTAGATAGAAGTGAAAGATAATGAAAAAGTGAGAAATGAACGATTATGAACGATGATAAAAGATAATAATGATATTATCAATAAGTATGTATGTTGTGTGATAACAAATGAAAGTAAAGGAAAGGTTTTTACTAAAGATAAAGTATTTTATTATTTAAAACTAGAACTCGCTCAGCAACGCTGACTTTATATGCATTTTCAGTTGGCAGGTAGCTTGATGCTGAGGATGGAACGAGGGTGAAGCTACTTGGCGGGCAAAGACAGGCATCCATTTCATGCACGATAATGATGTTGTTTTGTAATACAACTAAATGATATTTTGTAATCTTTTAAACGACGATGTATTACTTGGCAAATGTATTTATTAAAGCATGAAATGGTTTTTGATGAATTATTCCGCTGCAATGTTTTATTTACTTAATAAATCTTAATATGTTTTGATATAAATGAGGTTGTGATTAACCAACTGTGGGGTTCCCGGGAACGGGGCCTTACATCCAGCATCTGATTCTAAATCCAAAGCACTTGAGCATAACAGCTTGCAGCAACAATGTATTCAGCTTTAGTAGTTGATGCAAACATACAGGATTGTTTCTTGAATTGCCATGAGACAATCCTTCCACCATGGAATTGACATCCCCCACATGTAGACTTTGCAGTCATGTTGCAGCCACCATAGTCAATATCTGTATAGGCATACAGATCAAAGTCAGAATTCTTTGGATACCAAAGGCCAAGCTTAGGAGCACCTTTGAGATATCTAAGAATCCTCTTAACAGCAACCAGGTGTGAAATCTTAGGGTTGGCTTGATATCTTGCACAGATTCATGTGGCAAACATAATATCAGCCTACTGGCTGTGAGCTACATAAGAGACCCAATCATAGCCCTGTAAAGATGTTCATCCACACACTCCCCCTCAAGATTAGGTCTAAGGGAGTGGTTTCTAGCTATAGGTGTCTTAGCAACCTTACAATCAGTCATATTGAATCTTGTATGTATGTCTTGTACATACTTTGACTGACTTATGAAGATGTCATTGTCAACTTGCTTCACTTGAATTCCCAGAAAGAAATTGAGTTCCCACATGGCACTCATTTCAAACCTATTCTTCATCAGCCTCTTAAAGTCTTTGCAGAGCTTTAGATTAGTTGACCCGAAGATAATGTCATCTACATATACTTGAACCAGCATTAAGTCATTCCCTGTTCCTTTGATGAAGAGAGTTCCATCTATAGTACCCCTTTTGTAATCATGTTGGTAGAGTTACTGAGATAGTGTCGCATACCACTTTCTTGGAGCTTGGTGCAGCCCATAAAGAGCTTTATCAAGCTTGCAGGCATAATCAGGATGATCTGGGTCTGCAAAGCCAGGTGGTTGTTTGACATACACCTCTTCATCAATCACCCTATATAGAAAAGCACACTTGACATCAAGTTGGTAGGCCTTGAAATCCTTGGATGCAGCAAAAGCCTGGAATATTCTTATAGCCTCAAGTCTTGCCACAAGAGCAAAAACATCTGTGTAATCAATTACCTCTTCTTGTGTATACCCTTGAACAACTAGTCTAGCCTTGTTCTTGATGACAAGTCCTCTATCATCCTTCTTGTTTCTAAAAACCCACTTGGTTCCTATGGTAGTCTTCCCATGAGGAAGAGGACATAGGTTCCAAACCTTTTGTCTTTTGAATTGAAGCAACTCCTCTTGCATTGCTTCAACCCAACTTCCATCCTTCAAAGCCTCATCAACTTTCTATGGCTCTAGCTGGGACAAGAAGCAATAGTATAGACAAACATTTTTGTCATGGGTTTGTCCTCTTGTTCTCACCCCTCTATCAACATTTCTAATGATGTTTGTGGTGGGGTGTGACTTGTGGATCCTGAGTTGAGGGATCACAGCAAGTTGAATGTAAAGATCTAAATTAGAGAAATTCAGATCTGGCAGTGAAGTATCACCCAACACTTCAGCACACTTATCAAGAGAGACTTGATCCAATAAGTGTATGACATCATTCATGTTGTCTTCTATAGAGTGGTTATCAGCATAAAGAAATTCTTGATCACTTTCACCTGAGTTTTGAACCTCTAAGCTAGAATTTGTAGGCATCTCATATGTATCAGCTGAATTTGTCATGTTTGTTCTGATAGGATCTTTACTTGCAGGGTTAGTTACCACTAGAGCTGAAGTAGTATTCTTGCTTGGTCTTCTCAGCTTAAATCTTAGGTTAGGATCTCCTGTTGATAAGTTACCTATAGATCCTGAAACATTCTTAAAAGACTTGTTAAAACAATTGGTGACTAAATCAAGATCAAATAGCCAATCCAAACCAGAACCATTCACACTAGGAGTGTGCTCATTGAAGGTCATATTAGCTTAATCCTCAACTACTCTTGTTCTGAGATTGTATACTCTATAAGCCTTAGCTTGGGAAGAGCATCCAATAAAGTTTCCATCATCTGATTTCTTAGCAAACTTGGCTACCTGATCTTTGGTATTCAAGATGGTGCAGGGAAATCCAAATGACCTTAGGAAACCAATGAATGGTCTCCTTTTATGCCACAGCTCATAAGGAGTCTTACCATGAGTCTTAACTACTCAAAATCTATTCTGCACATAGCAGGCTATGTTGACTGCCTCTACCCAGAAGGTGATGGGCAATTTAGAGTCGGACAACATGGTTCTTGCAGGCTCAATAAGTGGCCTGTTTCTCCTCTCAACAACACCATTTTGCTGAGGAGTCCTGGGAGTACTATATTGTCTTGTAATACCCTTTTCATCACAAAATGAATCAAGGATTTGGTTCTTAGATTCTGTTCCTTGATCATATCTTATGGTCTTGACCTTGTGATTAGATTGATTCTCAAATTTCAGAATGAAGTTCTTCAAGATCTCAAGAGTCTCATCCTTAGTTCTAAGGAAAAAGACCCAAGTGAATCTTGTGAAATCATCTGTGATCATCAAACAATATGAGGTCCTTCCTAGACTCATTACACTGGTGGGGCCAAAGAGATCCATATGTAATAAGTGTAGGGGAGTAGTAATGGAGTACCTTTCCTTTGGCTTGTGAGACACTTTCTGTTGCTTCCCTTTTAGGCATGCAACAAAGTGGTCATCACTTGTAAATTCTTTCTTTGGCATTCCAGTTACCAAATCATTCTTAATTAATTTATTCATGTACTTAAAGTTTACATGGCACATTCTTTTATGCCAGAGGAAAAACTCATCATTATTTGCTTTAGATAGAAAGCAAGAAACTTCTCCTGAGGGAGATATTTCCTGTAAGTCCATCTTGTACATGTTCCCTTTCTTGGGGACTCTGAGCAGGATATGCTCTTGAGGAATGACCACCCCAGGCTTGGGAACAATGCACTCATGCTCAGTAAAGAGCATGTTGTGTCTCTGATGATAAAATTAGGATACACTCAGTAGATTGTACCCAAGCTCCTTGACAAAATTTACCTTTTCAATGGTGAGCTTACCATTTGTGACCATGCCCCTTCTTGTAATGTAACCTCCAGTATCTCCTCCAAAAGCAATTGGTCCTCCATCAATTTTCTCAAAATTTTGAAGCAAAGAACCATTGCGAGTCATGTGCCTGGAACAGCCACTATCAATGATCCATACATTTCACTTGGTCTTTAGCATTTCCTACACAAAAAGAAGTGGTTAGTTATATTTAGAAACCCAAGCCTCATTGGTCTTGGGCTTTTCAAAGTGATCTGAAGACAATGTAACGGTAACTGATCCTATGTTCAAGCTTTGAGGATCATTAGCTATTGTTGATGAAGAACTTTTAGTCACAAGATCTTTCTTCATCTTCCACACCATCTTTGAAAGATTGGACTTGACCTTCAACACCTCAAAAGTTTTAACAACTTCTAAAGTTTTGGAGACTAGACCTTCGGAAGATCTTGCTTTCACTACAGCAGGCTTCGGTACTTCGGAAGCATTCCTTTCTTTCGAGACCAAATTTTCTTCTGAAGGCAAGTTTTCACTTGTCTTGTTTTTCACCTTGGGGCTTCCGAAGGAAAAGGATTTTCCTTCTGAAGCTAGCTTTTCCTTCTTCTTCTCAGAAGTTTTCTCTTTGATCATGTGGATAGTACTTTTAGGATTGTAGATGCAATCCTTATCCAGATGAGAAGTACTACCACACATGATGTAGTCCATTTGCTTCCTTCTGAGAGTCTTCTTTTGAGAGGAAGACCAAACTTGATCACTTTCCACCTCCATCTTCATCTTCACAGATGATGCAAAAAGCTTCTTAGGGAGAGGCTTGCTCTTGGAACTAGATCGTTCAGGCTGTGAAGCAATGGTACACAGCTGATCAGCCTTCTTCTCTTTGCTAGAATGATTTGGACATGAACTATAACTCCTAGTACTAGAGTTCATAGTTGAGTCTTCAGCCTTCACCACTTCAAATCCTGCAGAGACAAACACTTGTTTCTGCTTAGAATTGAAAGTGGCTTTGATTTCTTGAGCCTTCTTTGACTTTATCTTGGCTCTCCTGATTAAGTTCTTCCTTTAAGACTTGGTCATCCCATCTACTTTTGTCTCCTCAGGAGAATAGAGACCCTTCTTAGGATGGTCTTCTTCACTCTTCTCAGACACATCCTTCACTATCTCCTTCTTATCCTCTTCAATAATAGGGTCTATGAGGGGAAGCTCATCTTCACAAGTTCCACACCTTGGAGATCTTACAGATAATAGGGTGTATGGAGGAGCTATCTCAGTATATCCCAGTCCCTGCTTATTTTGATAACAAACTTGTGCATGCAGGGATGAGGATATCATGTTCTTGAAGGTCTCTTCTTCAAGAACAAGTTTTTCTGCCCTGGCTTTGCCGATCACAAGATCAGCCTGACATTCAGTTAACTTAGTGATGAGATCTTTTATCTGAGTCCTGTAGTTAGTATGTTAATGCCTTAGAGTTGAAAAGGTTTTCTCTAAATCTTCTATTTTATGTTTGTAATCATTTTTAGCTCTTTTGAAATCAGCTTTTAAGATGTTTAAGGACTCAAGATCAAATCTCATCTCTAAGTTATAGGACCTATATTTATTGACTTTAGCAATACATTCAGGTGTACAGAGATGTTCCAATACCTTGGCTTTTTCATGATCTGCCATCAGTGCTTGGTTTGGAGATGCATCCTCCACCTGAAAGCTCTAGTCAAAGCCTCCTTCTTCATCAACAACTACAGCTTGCTGCTTGGCGTTCTCATTCTGGTGAGCTCCTTCAGTGTAGTTTGGCCTAGTTGTGCTTGGCCACCATTTGTCTTTGGTGCCTTGCACTCTCTGGCAAAGTGTCCCATTGGTTACAGTTGTAACACTTCACCTTGCTTTTATCCAGCCCAAACTTTCCACTGGATATATTGCTAGGAAACTTCCTCCCTGTCTACTTATGGAACTTCTTGGCTCTATGAGTGAGAAAAGCCATCTGCTGGACTATCTCCATGTACTCCAGATCATCTGGATAGATACAGTCCAGGTCTTCAAGGGTGAAGAGAAAGTTGCATGTGCTTTCATCAGAAGACACAAAGGCTTATGAAGAGCTTGTCTCTTAGAATGGGCTTCTATGGATGTAGCTCTCTCTTGGTGCCTCTGTAAAGGTGATGAAAGGACCCTTCTGTGAGTTGTTAGGGTAGCAGATGAGATGATGTTGTGGTTCTCTGCAATCCCTTTCAACCACATGAAGGGCTAAACTTTGTTGAATGCTGGAGTTACCAGATGAATTTTGCATGTTCATCTCCATCTGGTAGCCACTAAGGATACCAAACAACTCAGTGAGAGTAAGGGTCTTGAGATTTTTAGTCCACTTAATGACCACACAATAGTGTGTCCATTGTCTGGGAAGAGAGGACATGAACTTCCTTATAATATCCTTGTTCTCAAGAGTTACTCTAACATCCACTAGAGTATCCACAATCTCAACATACCTGAAGTACTGTTGAGTCATGGTTTCACCTGTCTTGAAGGTGAAATTCTCAAACTGCTGCTTCAATAGGTCCTTCTTGTTCTCTTTAGCTTCATTTGACCCCTCATACATCAGCTTCAGTGCATCCCATAGTTGCTTGGCAGTCTTGAACTTCTTGAAGCCTATGTAGATAGAGTTTGGAAGAGTAGTTTGGAGGGCAGTCATGTCCTTCTGATCAATGTCTATCTTCTTCCAGTCTTCATCAAAATAATCAGCTACTTCCTTTGGTATCATACCACCACGAGTAGCAACTGAAGGGGTGGATGGTACATGAGGTCCAAAGACAACTGATCCCCACATCCTAGAGTCTTGAGACTTGATGAAGCCTTTCATTCTTTGGCACCAAGAGTCAAAGTCTTCAAGAGTGATCAGTGGAGACTTAGTATAGTACCAGTTTCAATGTTAGCCTTGGTGATAGCTGCCATTTGAGATGTTAAGTATTTTGTGAAACTGAAAGGATTAAAGATGGTGAGATCTTACAATCAAGAGCCTAAAATGCTCTGATACCAATTGCAGGACAGTGTGAAGGGTGGTCAAAACAATCAGTCTCATAATAAGGAGTGTTTTTGAACACTTAACAGATCAAATGGGGAACCGGTTTGTTTAAGATGATACTAAGAACACAAGTAAGTAATAAGATAGAACTAAGAACACAAACAGATAAGTATGGTTTTCAAGGATGCTGTATATTGCTCTCAAGTTCTATTACAAGTGTTACAAAGCATAGAAGAATTACAAGGACCTGAGATACTTTATACTACATCCTACAACAATCAATACTTAGAATGACAGTTGGAAACACTAATCTAGACAACAAGATCAATGTAGAGTCAAAAGGCAGATTTCCTTTTGACTAGTGACTATGACATGCCATAGCTCACATCCTTTTTCTAATATAAAAAGGTTAACAGATACAATAGTAGGAAGTTATAGACAAAGACCCTAATCTACAGTTTACAAAAGCATGGATTTTTCACCAACTTATATAAGTTGGTGAGTCTTCAGAGTTACAGCGGATGGTGTGTCAGCTTTATGAAAAAGTAGATCAGAGAAAGCATGTCTTCTCTGTCTTTGGAAGAAATTAGTCTTCACAGCAAATTGGCTTCGAAAGACTTTATCTCTGAAGCTTCGAAAGACTTCATCTTTGGCTTTGAAAGATTTGGACTTTGGCTTCAAAAGATTTTACACTTAGAGTATTTTTCTTTGGAGAGTGTAAAACTTCCGAAGCAACTTCTACCTTGTATGTTTAGTGCAGGCATGCAGGAAGATCCTTGGTTGTTTTGGATTCTTTGGTTGCATCAGCCTTATAATCTTCTAATATTACCTTATAGTGTTGTTGTTTGCTTTGGGTCCTGCTTCATGGAAAGCATGAACACCAGTCTTTTTAGACTTTTGTTTTTTCATTGACGATTCTGGTGCTGAGAAGAAACATGTTTCACTTGAATCAAGGAACTCTTCATCTTCATCTTCTCAAGTGCATGTCACGAATGCACTGCCTGTTGTTTGCATTTCTTTGAATTTGTATGATTCTACATGCCTCATTGTACTATTATTTCTTGATCTCTCTTCATGTTCTAGTGCCTCCACCTAGGCAAAGAGAGCATCTAGAGGTAAATCTTCCAGATCAAGTGTTGCTTTAATCAGAGGCACTGATTGTCCAGCTCTCTAGAAGAGCATCAAGCATCTTTTTATTGATATCCACTGATTCATACTTAAGTACATAGACAATCATTTCATTCACTAACTATACGAATCTGTGAAGTTGTTATGGTATGGATTCACCCTGGATGTGACAAAAAGTTTCATTTTGGGTTCTCAGTTTTTCTTTCTTGATTTCACTAATTTCATCACTTCCTTCACACATGATTTGAAGTACTTTCAATAATTCATTTGTTGTCTTGATGTTCTCTACCCTGGTTAGAATCTCAAAAGGTAGAGTCATGGCCAAGATAGTGTAAGCTTTCATATCAGTTTTGACATTCTTCAAGTCATCACCTGTTACACTCTTTAGGCTCACTAGTTTCTATGTGTTGTAGTTGGAACCCAAAGCCATGGGTGTGTATGGTCCTTCAGTAGTTGAAGTCCACAGGTTAGGGTCCTTGAAGATAATCCAATTTGTGAACATAATCTTCCACTGTTTGAAGTGTGCTTTGTTCTTCAGTCTTGGTGATTTAAGGCCACCGTTGCATCCAGAAACTTCATTAGACATGTTTGTGATAATCTAACTTAACAGTTTATGTTAATCGGTTTGATTATTTAGCTCAAAGCTAAATTGTTCTAAGTGATATTTATCCACGTCCAATTAGTCAGGATTTATTGATTTGTTTATGACTTTTAATTACCGAATTAAGGAAATTTAATCAATTTGATTTTAACTAATTATTTCCTAGGTAACGTCAATCAAGTACAATGATGGTAGGGAATATTAAGTGACAGACAAAAATCTTTTTTAATTTGGGTCGATGAATGTCAAAACCCTAAAAAACCTTAAAATACAATAAATGTGTCGGCTAAAAGCTCAACAAGTTAAAACTTAATGATTTTGTGAAAATTAAAATGAAAAACGTTTTCTTCACTTGTTTTGATTAGGGGTGTAAACGAGCCAAGCCGGCTCGCAAGCTACTCGGGATCGGCTCGAAACGAGCCGAGCTTAAATGAGCTCAAGCTCACATCGTGGCTTGTTTACTAAATGAACTCGAGCCCAAGCTTTAGACATCGAGCTCGAGCTGCCTCGCGAGGCTAAACGAGCTTTTTGTTTGATATAATTTTCTATTTACATATTAAATATATGTTTACATAAATCATATTATTATATGTTGGATCATATGAGGCTGGTGCAACTAAAACAACACTTAGAAGATTTTGATGTACAATTGAAGTGGTTTCCGAAGACAAAGTTGCTCTTCCGAAGACAAAGCTGCTCTTCCGAAGACAAGTCAAAGATCTTCCGAAGCTCAAGTTTGAAGAACTTCCGAAGTGAGAACTCAGTCTTCAGAGACTAAGTAGTTCTCCTTTGGAAGTATACAACTTAGAAGATCCTAAAGAAAAAGTCTTCCAAAGAATAAAGTCCTGAAAACTTGCCGAAGATTCAAAAGAAGTTGATTCTTCCGAAGTATAAATGGCCTCAGAAGAAGTTATTCTTCCAAAGCCATTTAGCTTTGAAAGAACCAACTATGAACCAGTGGACATAAGTATGGTCTGTCTAACATCTGCTGCAACCTCTAACATACTGCATGGCTCTTTCCCACGCCTATGTAGTTGACCATACTTTAATCCACTGTTCACCCATTATCAGTTAGTACAGTTGCCACTTTTAGTTGGTAACAAAAGGTCAGTGATGGACCTGTCATGACTACCTAATCTAGGATGGTATTTTATCTTATATACTTTACTTCTAGCAATGTAGTATTTGTCTAGTTGTAGATTCCAGCTGGTTATCCAAGTATAACCGGCTGTAGATAGTAGTATATATAGTTTCTCATTGTAACTTTATAATCATGCTTGTAAGAGTCTTGTATTACTAAGTTGAGAAGTAATATATACAAGTATCTTGAAAAACTACTCTTGTGTTCATTAACTTATTATATTACTTGTGAACTTAGTTAGAGATTCTGCTTCATCAAACCGAGTGAGATTAAGTGAGTTAGTGATATAAACTTGTCTTATGAAACTAACACCGATCCTGCATTATATTTATTATTAAGTGAGTTAGAGATTCTGGGTCAGCTGGGCTCGTTTACACCCCTAGTTTTGATGATTAAATCAACAAAATCACCTGAGATTTTGAAAATTTGATAAGGCTCATGAACTAGGGTTTAACCTAGAAAAGTTGTGGTCGAGGAACATGTATGAATAACAAATAATGTTGTTGTTTCGATGATGATTTATGATTGATTCGAGTATAGAACTACCTAAAAATGATGATTAGACACAATTTATGGATTGAAATCAACCAAAAAAGGTGTTTGAATGTTGAAAATTGATAGAACATTACCCGTGTACTATTTTATCCAAAATCTTCTTAAAATCCATTAGGTTTTGAGAGTTTTGTGATGATTTTGTGGAAAATAGTGTATAAATGCTTTTGAGAGCTTTGTTACCAAAGATAACACAAATTCTTCTTCAAAATGAAACATAAACAGCCTATTAAGACATGTTTTCATAATTTTGATGAATGGATGAGTAGAAGAGTGCTCTTGTGTGGTTTTATGCTTGATATTTATGTTTTTGATGCTAATGAACAGTAGAGATCATCATGTTGATTGAGAGGATCAAAAACCAGTAATGATTTGACCTAAGGCTCTAATACCACATGATGGAATCAACCTGTTCTTAGACAAATTAAGAGTTTTTTTCTTGACGAGGATGATCCTCCAAGGACCTTTTCAATATCTCAAATGATAAATCAACAAACAACCATCATGGTGCGGAAACCCATAATGATCGTCATGATCTCTATTATGTGTTTCTGTGATTGTGTTTGTGATTGCTAGTGATTGTTAGTAATTGAATGCTCTAAATGATGAGTGCTTGTTTGATTGATAATATGTTCAAAAGCTTACAAAGGATTAGGATACAAGGCTATTTATAACCTATGCACATACTATATACAGTTACAAAAGTACCCTTATGTTAAAACAAATTACATATAATCCTAAGTCTAATTGTTGTCCACTGTGGATGATGAACTATCCGCTATGGATAACAGGCTGTCTGCTGTGAATAATAGACTAAGCTACCCTCTATGTTTGTGTTTTTCCGCTATCAACTTTGTCTGTCCACTGTGAACACTTGGTTGTCTGTCTTGATGTTATGCGTTGTGATGTTGTTCATTTGCTATGGATAATGAAAATCCGTTGTGGACTTGTTCATTCGCTTTGTATACTTGGACATTTCTTCTACGTCTTCATCCACTGTGCATTCTTGTTCATCTGTTGTGGGCATTCCTTCATCCGCAGCCAACACTTGCAAAATTTCTTTTATCTACAAATTTTAAAAGAAATATAAATGATAATTAGTGTTTGGTTTGAATGATACTAAGGTTTATACATTATTATACAATTGATGGGATGTTAGAACATGTTTGATTGATTAAGGCAAGCATTATCCATCAATGAGCTTGTTGTAGTCCAACACCAAGGGTAAAGATGCGTGAATACCGGTTCTTTTGGAATGTACCGCTTGTTCGAACCGGTGATAATAAGGAATCAACGGTACATTAGTATTAGTACTAGTGTTATTATCTTTTGGCATTAGGGTTATTGTTAGGGCTAGGTATTAGGTAACATAGCCTTAGTGAGGCATGGACTGGTCACCCATGCATAAGTAAGGCAGCGTAAAGCAATAACCAATCATGACAATAACTAGTTAGTTGTACTGTTACCTAAGGTGGAATTACTTAAACTGTATCATGACAAATCAGCAGTCACTAACACACATTGAAGGAATCAAAAGCCTAAGAATTTCATAGAATAATAATTTTTAAGTACTCAAGGGTGATCATGTTGTAACCATTCTGGTTAGCAACATTAAAATTTAATGTCTAGATCAAACCACCCTGGAGCAGATGGTTAGCAACAAGATTGTAATAGGAACAATTATTACCTATTGAGCAAACAGGTTAGTTCCTCTTAACTATTTTCTAAAACGGGATGTGATGTTGTTGATAGCTGGTATTAATCGTAGAATGGCTATCAATAGGATATGTGAATATGTGGCAATGCTTGATAGGATGCTTGAGGGCAGCTTGTATGATTTTGCTTTAGCCAGTGGAGTTTGTATACATAGCCTGGTATGTGAATTTATACTAAAGCTAAATTCTATGATAACTTTGGTGGTTATCATAAACAGTTTGAGAGAAATGTATGAATGAATGAATGTGTCATTCCTAAAGACAAAGTCATTCCCTGCAATTGATGATGTGCTGTGCAAGGGTGATTGTTGTTACTTCATACACATGTTGAAGATTCTAGGCACGTGTATGTGAATGTTGCATTAAAGCAAAGATTAGAGACAAATCGGCAATCACTGACACACATTGAAGGAATCAAAAGCCTAAGAATCTCATAGAATAATAATCTGGAAGTACTCAAGGGTGATCATGTTGTAACCACTCTGGTTAGCAACATTGAAATTCAAAGTCTTGATCAAACCACCCTGGAGCAGATGGTGCAACTTCCAATCACCTTTAAGTATGATGATCAGAAGAGTGCAATTCAATACTTCACTGAACACATAGTGAACTGCCTTGATGCCCTGAAAATTACACCTTTATCTGATCAAGTGAAGGAAGCTGAGAAAGACATGTTCACAGAGAAAGATGTTGAAGAGTCTCTCAAAGCTACATCTAAGGTGCAGAAAAGTGCAGATGAAGGTGGTCCTTATCATGCTTAAAGGTTCAATAACATTCAACAATGCAAAACAAACATAACAAACATATCAAAACATCAATCATTCATTAATATCATACATATTATCAAACATAACAACAATCATGCAATTAACAAAACATACAAGCAAACATATGAACAAGAACATACAAGGTAATCTGATGTGTAATCGGTTAATCACGCAATCATGCAATCATACATGTTATTATCTAATCATTCATTATAAGTGAAATCATATAATCATTCAAATCAAACCCAAACAAACATATTATCACTAACAAATAAAACATTAACAAACAAACATCAAAGACTGGCAACATCATCCTTAGGGGGAGTATTGTTGGACTCAACAAGTGCATTAAAGGATAATGCTTGCCATAATCAAACATAATATGTTCTAACATTCAAACAAACATTGACTAACATTCAAACAACATTAACATTCATATCAAACAATAATTAAGTTTAAATTTTTTTCACGTTTGTAGATAAAAAGGAATCTTTGCTAAGTGTCGACAGCAGATGAAGACCTGCTCATAGTGGATGAATAAGAAGATGTAATGGATGAAGAATGAAGTCTAAGTGCTGACAGCGGATGAACAATCACATACAGGAGATGACTAAGTCCACAATTGATGAACAGTCCATAACGGATGTACATTCATAACTGATGCACACTCCACAGCGGACAACAATAAAGGAAACACCAAGTGTTCATAGCGGACAACATCCAAGGCACAATGGACATCTTATCATCCATAGCGGACATCTTATCATCCATAGCAGATAGCTAATCATCCATAGCGGACAACATATAGACTTAGGATTATATGTAATTTGTTTACATAAGGGTATTTTTTAACTGTACATAGATCTTATATAGATTATAAATAACAGTATAGCCTAATCCTTTGTAAGTTTTTGAACAATCAATCAAACAACCAGTTATTATCATTCATAGCATTCAAGCATACAAATACACACAATCATACACGCACATATAGATTTCATATCATTAATCATGGGTTTCCGCACCATGATTATTGAGTATTGATACCATAACAAGTTGTTATTATTGAGAGATTGAAAATGATCCTTGGGGGAAGTCATACATTTTGTTCTTGTTGTCAAGTGCAAAACCCAAATTCCATCAATTTCTTAAGATGAAATTCTACAACTAAGAATTCATAAAAAATCATCCTACTCATGCAATCATTGGTACTTAATTTGATGGTGTGCAAACTAGGAGTCGATCTAGAGCAATTAACACATCTATTTGCTAGCTTCATTTATTAGATTGTGTCAAAGAATGTAGAAATCACGTTGAAGGAGCGCATTTGGATTGAATCAATGTAGGATAAGTTGATACAATTCAAGAAGTTAGATGTATGGCATCATGTTGAATTACCCAATATAAGTTGTCGATTGGAACAAAATGGGTATTTCGTAATATGATGGACGAGAATGGTGTTATAGTCATTAACAAGGCCCGACTTGTTGTGCAAGGAGTATGCACTTATGGCTAGACTTGAAGCAATTCGTATTTTTCTTGCTTATGCTTTCTTAGGAAATTCAAAGTCTATCAAATTGATGTCAAATTGCTATCTTTGTAGTTTATATCTGGCACCTCATGCTTGGTGTTCCATTCTTATAGAAATTTTCTTTATAAATGGTTATACTATAGGAACTATTGATCAAACTTTATTCATAAGGAAGACTGGTGACTATCTGCTTATTATCCAAATTTTATTGGTGATGTCATATTTGGATTTACAAATAAAGACATGTGAAAGGTGTTTGAGGCTGTAATGAAGAAGAAATTAAGATTGGTTCACTTGGAAAAATTTAGTTTGTCTTGAGTATTTGAGTTAAACAAGATGAAGAGGGTATTTTGAATCATCATGAAAAATATATTCAAAATATTCTAGAAAAATACATGTTTCAATACTCCAAGATCGCTCCAACTCCTATATCTTCTCATCCTACTCTATCTCTAGATATCATGGATGAAGCTTTTGATCAACATTTGTACAGATCAATGACTGGATACTTGATATATCTTAGTGCAAGCAGGCCATACATTATGCTTTATGTTTGTTAGTGTGCCTGTTATCAAAGAAATCCAAAAGAACCACACATGAAAGCTGTCAAAAGAAACTTCAAGTATATCAAATACCAACGATAACTTGGACTTTGGTATCATAAGAATTCTATCTCAAATACCAACTAGAACTTGGACTTTGATATCCTAGAAATTTTGAGTTCAATTTATTTGCTTATACTGTCAGTGATTACGGTGGATGTAATTTAGACAGCAAATCAACTACAAGGGGATGTTAATTTCTTTGAAAAATATTAATTTCATAGCAATGCAAGAAGCAGGACATTATGTCTACGTCTAGTGCATAAGCTGAATATGTGACTACATCAAGTTATTGTTCTCAAATTGTTTGAATTCAACAACTTCTTGATTATGGCCTTAACATTTATGACACCGCAAATTTGTGTGATAATTCTATAGTTCTTAACATTATGAACAATCCAACTCAACATTCAACCAAAATATTTTGTTTTCATATTTGTTTGTTAGAATTTATATTTTCTTTCAATAATCACAATTTTAGGGGGAGACAATTAAAAAGTGTAATGAAAAAGATTTTTTGTCGTAGAGGGAGTTAGAAGTATTTTGAAAAATATCAAAAATATTTTTAGCAGGTAAAAGATTTTAGAAATGAATTTTTTGTGTAAACAGAAAATGATAGTATTTTTTTAACTTTGATATATTACAAACAAAGGCTTAAAGAGGAACTGACTTGTATTTTATTTGATATATTGATAGACTCTACTTACCAGAATCAAAAAGTCATTTGGATTATGATATATTGGAATAAAATTATCAATGACTGAAGTGTGTAACATATTAGGATTTTGTGACAATGCTAAGTCCACGCTAAAACATACTAAGAGTTACAATCCTGTCGTACTCAAGCCAGTTATTTTCTGATTCAGTGTTTGTCATATATACACATACATGTATATATATATATATATATATATATATATATATATATATATATAGGTGTGTGTGTGTGTGTGTGTGTGTATATATGTATATATATATGTATATATATATATGTATATATATATATATATGTATATATATATGTATATATATATATGTATATATATATATATGTATATATATATATATATGTATATATATATATATGTATGTATGTATTTATGTACGTACGTATGTATGTACGTATATATGTATGTATATGTATGTATGTATGTATGTATGTATGTATGTATGTATGTATATATGTATGTATGCATAGGGGAGGGATCAAATGAACCAAGGTGAGCCATAAGTTTTCAATGGCAAAATGATAAATATCAAAAACTTAATAAAAAATTATAAAATGAAATAACATAAAAATAAAAAAAATAAATGCACAAAAATGTTTCTCTCGTTTTCTGTTTTCATAAAAAAAATAAAAAAAATATCTACAGGGGAGGGAAATTGTTGTTTATCTTGGATTTTAAAGAAGCGAGAGGTGATCGGCCGCCAGATTTTCTACTCCTTTCTTATCGTGAATTTCAATATCAAATTCTTGGAGTAGAAGTATCCAACGTATCAGTCTTGGCTTTGCATCTTGTTTGCTGAATAGATAACGAAGGGCTACAGGATCAGTGTAAAAGATTGTTTTTGAGACGACGAGATACGAGCGAAATTTGTTAAATGCGAAAACAACCACAAGACGTTCTTTTTCGGTGGTGGTGTAGCTTTCTTGTGCATTGTTTAGGGTTTTGCTCATATAGCAAATTGGGTGGAATTGCTTGTCTTTCCATTGGCCTAACACAGCTACTACCGTGAAATCGAGTGCGTCACATATGAGTTCAAATAGTAATGTCCAATCAGGGAAAACCATGATCAGAGTTGTTACCAGTATCTCCTTCAGCAAATTAAATGCACTAATGCATTATTTCGAAAATACAAATCGGGTGTCTATCTCGAGGAGTTGGGTCGTTGGTTGTGTGATTTTGGAGAAATCTTTGATGAAGCGTCGATAGAATCCTGCATGACCTAGGAAGCTTCTGATTGCTTTCACAGCTGTGGGATGCGAAAGTTTGGAAATAGTGTCAACTTTCGCTTGATCGACCTCAAGTCCCGCTTGAGAGATTTTTTGTCCTAACACTACCCGTCTGTAACCATGAAATGACACTTTTCCCAGTTTAAGACAAGGTTAGAATCTTCACATCTAGCCACCATCTTTTCTAGATTTTCAAGACATTGTTCAAATGAGTTCCTAAAGATGGAAAAATCATCCATGAAAACTTCCATGGGATGTTTGATCATGTTATGAAAGATTGCTATTATGCATCTTTGGAATGTAGCAGGGGCATTACATAATCCAAAAGGCATTCACAGATAAGCAAATGTGCCATATGGACATGTGAATGTCGTTTTCTGTTGATTTTCAAGACCAATTGGAGTTTGGAAATAACCAAAGAAACCATCAAGGAAACAAAAAACATTTTCCTCCATAATGTTTCAAGCATTTGATCGATGAATGGCAGAGGGAAGTGATCTTTCCTTGTGGCATCATTGAGTTTGCGACAGTCGATGCAAACTCTCCTTCGTGTAACCATACGAGTTGGAATGAGCTCATTCTTCTCGTTGGTTACAATAGTCATTCTTCCATTCTTTGGAACAAATTGGATAGGACTGAGCCAAGGAGAATCAAAAATAGGGTAAATCAAACCAGCATCTAGCAGTTTGATTACTTTTTTCTTCACAACCTCTTGCATGCTCAGATTTAAACATTTTTAAGGTTGAATGACGGATTTAAAGTTCTCCTCCATCAGAATTTTGCGTGTGCAAAAGGATGGATTGATTCCCTTGATGTCTATGATTTTCTAAGCAATTTATTGTTTATCTACCTTAAGCACATTAAGCAACTTGTTCTTTTCATCATTTGATAAGGTGGATGACATGATGATAGGAAGTTAAGATGTATTTTCAAGAAAGGCGTATTCGAGATGATACGGAAGTGTTTTGAATTCTAGAACTGGAGGATCTTTGATAGATGGTTTGGCTTTAGGTTCTAGTTCTTGTTCAATGATCTCAAATGCTTCTTGATGAGATATTGTTTCATCAACTTCTGGGGCTGGAATAGTTTGATCTTCACAGATGAGTTCGGTTCTTTGGACTTTTATTAATTAACTGTTGCAAGCTTCACTTTCAAGGGTTTCCCTTGAATGATAGCTTATGATTGAATCACATACCTTAGTGTAATACAATGAGTCATCATGATGTTGAGGATGTTTCATGGATCGTCCTGTGTCAAATGTTACTTCCTCCTCATCCACTCGAAGCGTAAGTCTTCAGGTGCAAACAGCAATGAGGGCTCGAGCGGCTGCTAAGAAAGGTTGACCTAGCATATGAATTTGTCAATTTTAACTAAAAGGTTTTCAACGATGCCCCTCTAATATTCGACAGAACGATCAGCTAACTGGATGCTCATACGGGTTGGTCTACGTTCATCTAAGTTTAGCTTTTCGAAAATCGCATAAGGCATAAGGTTAATGCTAGCACCTAAGTTAGCTAAGGCGTTGCTAACAGATAGATTTCCTATTAGGCAAGGTATGGTAAAGCTCCCTGGATTAGTCATCTTTTGAGGTAGTTTGTTTTGAAGAACTGCAATGCATTCCTTATTCCAAAATACATGTGATAACTCTTCCAGTTTTATTTTGTTCGACAACACACCCTTAAAAAATTTAGCGTAGTTTGGCATTTGATCTAACACTTCTACTAATGGCAGGTTGATGTGGACTTGCTTGAAAAACCCTAGGAACTTGCCATATTATGCCTCGATTTGTTATTGTCTTAAACGACTAGGATATGGAGGTGGTAGAACATAGGTTGATGATGGTACATATTTCTTCGATTGTTCTTCAACATCATCAGGTTGCTTTTACTTGTCACTTGCATTACTTGGAGTTTTGATTTCAACTTTTTCCAAGATTGGTTGTAATGCAAGTGCATCACCTTGAGTGGTTTTGCCACTTCTTGTGGCGATGGCTTGCACTTGTGTATTAGGGTTTGTCATAATGTTGCTAGGCAAAGCACCTTGGGGTCTTTCAGATAGTTGTTGTGCTATCTGACCTACTTAGTGTTCAATGGTTTGAAATGATGCTTTGTTGCTTTTGATCTCAGCTTCCTTTCTTTGGAAACTCTCCTTGTTTCTTTGATTAGATTTATGAATGCATTCATCTGTGGCTTGCATGGTAATCAACAATTGCTGCAATAAGTCTTCCATTGATGATGCTCCACGATCTTGGTTACTACTACTTGGACTTTGGTATGGTGGTTTCTATTGTTGGTAAGGTGGCCTTTGGTTGAATCCAAAGGATGATTGGTTATTGCTAGTTTCTCTGTAGTTTGAGTTGCTTTTCTAATTTTAGTTATTGTTATATGAATTGTTTGGGCCTCCTACGTAATCAACATCTTCAACCATCATCATGCTTTGTGGTCATTCCTTGGTCTTGTGTGAATCTACTCATGTGTTGCATCATGTTGGAGTTTTCTTCAGCTCGGCTTGCAATTGTTTGAATGATTTGGTTAGGGCTTCAAATTGGGCTGCAACTAGGGTTTCAGAGCCTAGGTTATGAATACCTTTAGAATTGGGTTTATTTGTAAGGCTCCGTTCCCGGAAACCCCACAGTTGGTCAATCACAGCCTTATTTATAATAAGACATAATAAATTTCATAAAAACATTGCAGCGGATTAATTTATCAAAAACCATTCATGCATTAATATTTGATGTTGACAAATAATACATCATTGTTTAAAAAGAGTTACAAAAGAATATTCAGTTGTATTACAAAACAACAACATTATCGTGCATGAAATGGATGCCAGTCTTTGCCCGCCAAGTAGCTTCACCCTCATGCCATCCTTAGCAACAAGCTACCTGCTAACTGAAAATGCAAAAAAAGTCAGCGCTGCTGAGTGAGTTCTAGTTTTATAAATAAGATACTTTTCTTTCGTTTAAAACATTTTCTTTATTTTCGTACATGTTCATTCATCGTACATACATCAAGGTAATATCATTATTATCTTCCATTATCGCACATATTCGTTCGTTTTGCACTTTTTCATTATCTTTCACTTCTATCTAGATCGTATCATAAGCTATGCCCCATCGTTAGGCACGAGGCCACCTCAGTCTTGGGGTTAAGCGACAAGGATCCCGTTTCGTACATATGGATCAGTCACCAAGACTGACCCCCCTGTGTGTACCCTCATGGGTTAGCCAAGATTGCACGCTACATCGTACACAGTTGAGCTAACAACTCTTCAATGAGTTGTGAACGTCTTTATATTTTCTTGCAAGACTTTCATTCATTCGTTATGTTCCACTTTTCATTATCTTTAATCTTTCACTTCTTTTATGATCATACTTTACGTAAGAGCATTAACACACCATGTAAAGTCATGTAATAATAAGTAGTAAGGAACATCAATAACAGACCACAAACATGCATAACATGAACAAACATAAACCACCAAAACATTCCAGAGCTTAATCATTAATTTCTATTTCCCAAGATTTCAGAAAAATCCTAAGTCAACTTAGGCGCATGAGCACTATGTAGGCGCATGGGTACTATATAGGCGTTTGGGTTCTATGTAGGTGCACGGGCAGTTGGGTGCATGGGAAAAACTTAGGCGCATGGGCAAAGTGTTAGGTGCATGGGCAAGTGTTAGGCGCATGGGCAGGTGTTAGGCGCATGGGCACTATGTAGGCACACGGGTAGTTGGGCGCATGGGAAAAACTTAGGCGCATGGGCAAAGTGTTAGCACATGGGTAGTTTACCAGTTCTAACTTATACTTATTTCAGTCCCCACTCATCATCCTAACATATTCTTAGCCCAAATCTAGCATACTAAGCACTTAGAACAAGCATACAACCACATGACTCGGTCAAAACATTCACAAACACACACCCCCACGTAAAACAGGGGTAAGCATACGGTTCCAACCCAATGTGAGTTGTAAAATGATAGTTTATATGCATTTCAGTCCAAAACAAGTTTAAAACAGAAAAATCGAGGACCTAGAACTCACCTACAGTAGCCTTCGAGTAAAAATCCTCTAAACTCGAGAGCACTTGGAGTTCAAACACCTAAACAAACCAAAAACACACAGCCGAACACAGAGGAACACATAAGACTCGGTCCAAAAGCTGAAAATCCAACTGAAGCCGAACAAAACACACGAAAAGCTCACCTTCAAGCTGATCTTCTTCTTCTCTCTAAAAACCGATGGAAACTCTGTTGTTCTTCTTTTTGCAGCCGAAATCAGTTGGTGGAGCAGCGTAGTGGGCGGCCATGCCCACCTTTTCAACATCATAATAATAAAGTTTGCCTCTTGCACAACTTTAACTCCTTAACTTGGGTTATTTCGCCTTTCTTTCTTTATACTTCTCTTTTCTTTTCTTTTTGTTGGTAAATTTTCGGGTGTTACAAGTCCACCCCCTTATATAGGTTTCGTCCCCGAAGCCTATCACTCCTTGAACAGTTATCGATAATGCTGTCTCATCTCTTCCTCAGTCTCCACGTAGACTGGGATCCCTTCTTGTGCCACCACTATACTCACACCAGTGGAACCACTTTGTTTCGTAATCTCCTCTCTTTTCGGTCAATGATTGCCACTGGTTGCTCTACGTAATTGAGTCGTTCATCCACTTCAATGTTCTCCAGTGGTACAATTATATCTTCATCAGCTAGGCACTTTCTCAGATGAGATACAAGGAATGTTGGATGAATCCCACTTAACTCATCGGGTAGCTCCAACCTATAGGCCACCTCTCCTACTCGAGCAATGATTCAGAAAGGTCCTATGTACCTCGAGCTCAGCTTACCCTGCTTTCTAAACCGAATGATCCCCTTCCAAGGTGAAACCTTCAGCATAACTTTATCACCCACCTTGAATTCAATTGGTCTACGCCTCTTGTCAGCATACGACTTTTGCCTATCTTTTGCCGCCTTCATAAAGGCCTTGATCTTCTCCAACTTTTCAGTCGTAGCCTCGATCACTTCAACGCTCCCCAACTCCTTCTGTCCGATGTCACCCAAACATACGGGCGTTCTACACTTCCTACCGTATAGCATCTTATATTGTGGCATACCAATGCTGGCATGATAACTGTTGATGTATGAGAATTCAGCTAACGGTAAGTGTTCGTCCCAACTTCCTCCGAAATCAATGACGCATCCTCGGAGCATATCCTTAAGCGCCTGTATAGTTGTCTCTGACTGACCATCCGTCTGAGGATGATAAGCCTTACTGATGTGCAACCTCATCCCCATCGCGTCATGAAATCTCTTCCAAAACTTGGATGTAAACCGAGTGTCACGGTCAGACACAATAGACACTAGTACACCATGACGCGTCACAATCTCTTTGATGAACAGATTCGCCAACGTCTCAGATGAATATGTCTTGCGGATCGGTAGAAAGTGTGCACTCTTCGTCAAACAGTCATCTATCACCCATATAACATCGTACCCCCTTGCCATACGTGGTAACTTCGTAATGAAGTCCATGGTGATGTGCTCCCATTTCCACTTGGGTATATCTAAAGGTTGGATCTTCCCGTATGGCTTCTAATGCTCCGCCTTCACTTGCAAGCAAGTAAGGCACTTGCTCACATACTCCGCTACATCGCGCTTCATACCCGACCACCAGTAATCCTTCTTCATATCATGATACATCTTCGTAGCACCGGGATGAATTGAGTATCGAGTCTTATGAGCTTCATCAATGATTCGCCCCCGTAGGTCTCCATAACAAGGGATCCACATCAGCCCGAAGTGGGTTCTAACTCCGAGAGTGTTTTCACCAACTCCGAGACTAGACCTTTCATTCTTTCAGAGTTGATTCGGTCTTCCTTCAGCGCCTCATCTTGAAATTCTTTAACCTGTGCCATCACATCGGAGGTCATCACCAACTGGTAAGCTTTCACCCGGATTGGCTCGGGTCTCTCCTTTCGACTAAGGGCATCCTCCACTATGTTGGCCTTGCCCAGATGGTAATGGGTCTCACAATCATAATCCTTGATCAACTTTAACCACCTCCTTTGCCTCATATTGAGGTCCTTCTGCTCAAAGAAGTATTTCAAGCTCTTATGGTCAGTGAAGATAGTGCCTTTCGTCTTGTACAAGTAGTGCCTCCAAATCTTTAATGCAAAGACCACAGCCGCTAGCTCTAAGTCATGAGTAGGGTAATTAGCCTCATGGATTTTCAACTGTTGGGACGCATAGGCTATAACCCTTCCCTTTTACATCAGCACGTAACCCAATCCTGAATAAGAAGCATCTGAATAGACCACCAAGTCTTCATTCCCTTCGGGTAACGTAAAGACATGAGCTTGAGTCAATCTTGTCTTTAACTCCTCAAAAGCATTCTCCTGTTCCAGACCCCATACAAACTTCACATCCTTGCAGGTCAGCTTGGTCAATGGTGAGCCTATCTTAGAAAAGTCTTGAATGAATCTCCTGTAATAGACAGCCAAACCCAAGAAACTGCGGATCTCGGATGGCGTCTTTGGAGTCTTCCATTGCATCACCGCCTCCACCTTTGCAGGGTCTACCATGATCCCTTTGGAATTTACCACATGACCCAAAAACTGAACCTCGCGCAACCAGAAAGTGCACTTGGAGAACTTAGCATACAGCTTCTCTCTTCTAAGTGTCTCCAATACCTCACGAATGTTACTGGCATGCTCTCTTCGCTCTTCGAATAAATCAGGATATCATCGATAAACACAATCACTGATATATCCAACATCGGCCGACACACCCGGTTCATCAAATCCACAAAGGCAGCTGGCGCGTTATTAGACCAAAAGACTTAATGAGAAACTAGTAGTGTCCATAACACATGCGAAAAGCTATTTTGGGGATATCTTGCTCCTTCACCTTCATCTGATGGTAACCAGATCGGAGATCTATTCTCAAAAACTAACTGGCACCTTGGAGCTGATCTCGAACTCGCGGTCCGATGGCACACCTGCTAAATCTTCTGGGAACATGTCTGCAAAGTCACACACAACTGGTACGTCAGTCAATTGTGGTACTGACGCATCCACATCCTTCACGTAAGCCAGGTAGGCACCACAACCACGTTTCATGCACTTCTCTGCCACCACCATCGAAATCACCTTCGAAACCGTAGTAACTCGATCACCGTAGATCCTCACCGAACTCCCATCAGGCGCAGTCAATTGGATCATCTTCTTGCGACACATAATATTTGCCTCATAGGCTGCTAACCAATCCATCCCCAGAAGCACATCAAACTAGCCTAGGGGCATCACGAATAATTTTGCCGAGAACCTATAGCCTTCAAATTCTATGTCACAACCTTTTATCAGATCAGAAATCCTGGTAGACTTACCAATGGCAGTTTCTACATCGAAGGCCTCACAATACTTCTACTTCTAACAGGCAACTTAGCATAGAAGGCAGCAAAAATGAAACTCCTACTAGCACCAGAATTGAATAATACAGAGGCATAAGTTTGGTTTGTTAGGAGCGTACCTTACACGACATTGGAGTCCACCCTAGCCTCCTCCCGGGTCATCGTGAATGCTTTGGCTTTTGCTCTCTGCCCATCATTCTCGGTCCCCTTCTTTGCCCCAAAACTTTCAGCCCTCGGCTTCTTGCAATCCCTACTCAGATGGCCCTCTTCACCACAGTTATAACATCTCACAACCCCACACACTCTTGCCATATGACCGGGCTTCCCACACTTGAAGTAGAGATTCAGTCCCCACTTACACTCCCCTGTATGTTCCTTCCCGCACTTACCACACCTCTTCATTCCCGTACCTGATGTTACTACCCTACGATCATCCACCCTTTCCCTTTTGTTATTTGGAGTGAAACCACTATGACCAAACCGCTTCCCATTCCAGTTCCTGACACCACCACCCTTCTTACTCACCTCTACCACTACCACCTCTCTCTCATCATACAACCTCCCTGCCAGATCAACCACCAACCTAAAAGTACTCGGTCAGGCAACGATCATGTGCCTGCGAATATCCGCCGGCAAACCCTGGATATACCTCTTGATCTTCCTTGACACCGGCATCACCTGATCCGGCACCAGCCTTGCCATCTCATTGAACTTAGTAGTATAATGCTAGTGTGTCATGGTTCTCACCTCCAGCTATAAGAACTCTCTCTCAATCTTGTTAAGTTACCTGTGAGGACAAAACTCCTCGATCACCATCTTTTTCAGCTCACTCCACCTCATCCTCCCAACAGCCCTGCTGCCCTTGGCCTGGACAATATTGTCCCACCAACATAAAGCCGAGTCCACGAATGAGTGGGTAGCAAACTTCACCTTTTGATCCTCCCTACATTCGCTGATCTCCAACACAGCCTTCATTTCTCTCACCTATTGGTGAGCAGCAGCAGCATTCCCATTACCATCAAAAGTCGGGGGCTTGCATCTTTGAAATGCCCAATAACTACATCCCTTGGCAGTTTCCTGTACCTCTTCCTCTTCTTCTTTATCACTGGAGACGACCATCTCGGTTTCTAGTTGCTCCCCTTCACCTGAACCTCTTTCATCCTCCCTCACAGCATGAATAACCTTGGTCACCACAGACGGCAGGATCGTCTGCATGACCTGATGAACTTCCTCCACAACTGCCTCTTTCACAGAGGCTCTCAGATTAGCACTCTCATCACCACCTTCCTGGTGATGAAGCTAGGGCTTTGCAGGAGCCGTCTCAGCAGCCTTAGCCTTGTTCCTGGTGACACGTGGTCTAGCACCACGACCACCCTGTACACCACCTCGAGAAGCCTTCGAAGATCTATCACCAGCCATCCTAACCGCTATAAGATTTGAACACTAACAAAATCATTCAAGGTAATAGCTCAGCTTATGTCAAGTATAGCAAGTCCCTAAATACAGTGGCCAGTTGTGATTAGCCACTTACTTTACTCCTCATCCCCCAAGCATCCCCTATCCAGACTACATCAATATCCAAATCTACTAAGGGCACATAAATCAAATAACATGCGCAAATAATACCAGTTATTTAAGAAAAAAAATAAATTACCTGATGGCACTTAGCTACTTGGGCTGGCATCCCTCCATTCGGTCCCATTCTCTGTTTAAGTTTAGGTTTTGAAAATATTTACCCATTTCTCTTAAACTTTGGCTCTGATACCGACTTGTAAGGTCACGTTCCCGGGAACCCCACAGTTGGTCAATCACAGCCCTATTTATAATAAGACACAATAAATTTCATAAAAACATTGCAGCGGATTAATTTATCAAAAATCATTCATGCATTAATATTTGATGTTGACAAATAATACATCATTGTTTTAAAAGAGTTACAAAAGAATATTCAGTTGTATTACAAAACAACAACATTATCCTGCATGAAATGGATGCCAGTCTTTGCCCACCAAGTAGCTTCACCCTCGTGCCATCCTCAGCAACAAGCTACCTGCTAACTGAAAATGCATAAAAAGTTAGCGTTGCTGAGTGAGTTCTAGTTTTACAAATAAGATACTTTTCTTTCGTTTAAAACATTTTATGTACTTTCGTACATGGTCATTCATCGTACATACATCAAGGTAATATCATTATTATCTTCCATTATCGCACATATTCATTCGTTTCACATTTTTTTCATCATCTTTCACTTCTATCTAGATCTTGTCATAAGCTATGCCCCATCGTTAGGCACGAAGTCACCTCAGTCTTGGGGTTAAGCGACAAAGATCCCGTTTCGCAAGTATGGATCAGTCACCAAGACTGACCCCCCTGTGTGTACCCTCATGGGTTAGCCAAGATCACACGCTATATCGCACACTGTTATCTAACAACTCTTCAATGAGTTGTGAACCTCTTTATATTTGCTTGCAAGACTTTCATTCATTCGTTATGTTCCACTTTTCATTATCTTTAATCTTTCGCTTCTTTTATGATAATCCTTTACGTAAAAGCATTAACATACCATGTAAAGTCACGTAATAATAAGTAGTAAGGAACATCAATAACAGACCACAAACATGCGTAACATGAACAAACATAAACCACCAAAACATTCCAGAGCTTAATTATTAATTTCTATTTTCCAAGATTTCAAAAAAATCCTAAGTCAACTTAGGCGTATGAGGACTATGTAGGCGCATTGGTACTATGTAGGCGCATGGGTACTATTTAGGCGCACGGGCAGTTGGGCGCATGGGAAAAACTTAGGCGCATGGGCAAGTGTTAGGCACATGGGCAGGTGTTAGGCGCATGGGTACTATGTAGGCGCACGGGCAGTTGGGCGCATTGGAAAACTTAGGCGCATGGGCAGTTTACCAGTTCTAACTTATACTAATTTCAGTCCCCATTCATCATCCTAACGTATTCTTAACCCAAATCTACCATACTAAGCACTTAGAACAAGCATACAACCAGATGACTCGATCAAAACATTCTCAAACACACACCCCCACGTAAAACAAGGGTAAGCATACAGTTCCAACACACTATGAGTTGTAAAATGATAGTTTATATGCATTTCAGTCCCAAAACAAGTTTAAAACAAAAAAATCAGGGACCTAGAACTCACCTACAGCCGCCTTCGAGTAAAAGTCCTCCAAACTCGAGAGCACTTGGAGTTCAAACACCTAAACACACAACCGAACACAGAGGAACATATAAGACTCGGTCCAAAAGCTAAAAATCCAGCTAAAACCGAACAAAACACACAAAAAGCTCACCTTAAAGCCGATCTTCTTCTTGTCTCTAAAAACCGATGGAAACTCTTTTGTTCTTCTTTTTGCAGCCGAAATTAGTTGGTGGAGCAGGGTAGTGGGCGGCCATGCCCACCTTTTAAGCATCATAATAATAAAGTTTGCCTCTTACATAACTTTAATCCCTTAACTTGGGCTATTTCACCTTTCTTTCTTTATACTTCTCTTTTGTTTTCTTTTTTTTTGTAAATTTTCGGGTGTTACATTATTTCCTTAGGGATTATAATCAAAGCTCTTCTTAGCTGCTTTTTCTAGTGTTTGGTATGCTTTCGTTGGCATGACACTTCCAAAATCTCCTCCCGCACTTTGATCAACATCTTGTTTGTGTGCTCCTCTAACAGCATTATAAAAGGTTTGACACTGTAGCCATAGATCAAGTCCATGATGTGGGCATCTCTGAAGGAGACCTTTGTATCTCTCGCATGATGCGTGTAATGATTCATCATCATCTTGGCGAAAGCTTGTAATGCTGCTTCTCAATTTGGTAGTGCGACCAAGTGGTAAGTATTTCAAAAGGAATTGTTTAGCTATTTCCGCCCATATGGTGATGGAACCTGTGTGAAACGAATCAAGCTAGTTAATGGCTCAACTTCTAAGTGAAAATGGAAAAAGTCTTAGTCTAATTGAATCATCTGAACAGTTGTTGATTTTAAAAGTTGCACAGATACGAAGGAATCATGAGATGTGAGCATTATGATCTTCGTCTTGCAATTAGTGGAACTGAATAGACTTTTCTACGAGTTCGATAATACTAGACTTAATCTCAAAATTATTGGCCACTACTGCTGGTTGGACAACGCTAGACTCATAACCATCAATTGATAGTGTGGCATAGTATGTCATCTTCATTTACTCACATTGGTTAGCCATGTCTTCCTCAGATGGTGTACCTTCCAAAATGTCTTCTTCGATGATTTTTGCTATTTGTCATGGTCTTTCACATAACATTTGATGGAAATGTCATTCGGGTTTCGAAAGAAGTGAAACAAGTTTAGGACTAGACGAGTCGGACCTACACTAATTTAAGGAAGCATATGCTAACTAAGGCTTAGAATGAATCAGGAAATTGTAACTAACTAACTAATCTAACTAACAAAATGAAACAAATTGAACAAAAAATACTTATAGAATATAAAGAAGATAGTTAAAAATTCAGATTGTCTTTCAAAACTGCCGTGTGTCCCTCGACAGCGGCGCCAAAAACTTGATGCGTGTGAAAGGTGTATATATTTTGATAAAGGATTTTCATACAGATTATGTTTTAATTGGTTATTACTATATTAACTATATACACAAAAGGCAAGTGTACCTGTCATGTGGTAATATAGTTTTGGTAAGAACCGAGCATCAATCCGTGTATACACCCAGCCTACTCAACAGTCATTATAATTAACTATCAGTTTTAGTTTTGTTTTGGGAAAATTGATAAGTTGCATTGATGTAACAAAATTTTTGATTTTTTTTGAAAATAATAATTAAAGTAAAAGTAAAAGTAAAATTGAGACTATTGGTTTTAAAATAGGGAATTAGGGCTATCATCCTAATTAAATTACACTTATGTAACTATGATGAATACCATGGTGTGATTAAGTATATATGTTTAAGTCATTATGTTAATGTCTATAAACATGAGCCAACTCGGATTTCTCGTCTGCCAGCTCTGTAGTGACAAGGACATGAACATCGAGTAACTTACAATGTTGATCTATCTGAGCCACTAGTAATGTAGGTAGATCTTTTGTAACATTTCAACTTACGATTTTTGAAAACATAACTTAATGTTAGAAAAAGAGTTGATCAAGTTCCTTTTTAACATACCAATATTTCTAGAAAACCATAACAATTACTATAGATTTCTCAAACTAATTAGGGTAACTAGCAAGTGATCAGAAATCTAAAGTTATATGATTTCTAATAACCATTTCTATTTCATTAGCCATGGATATGTTATAAAGATTGGCTTTACGAATAAAAGCTAGTTCATACATTTTTCAACCTTCTATGACATTCACAATTACAAACCATAAGTTCATAACTTCCCGTTCAAATGTAGATGCTACCCATTAAAAGTTTACACAAGATTACCATAACATTAACATAACATAAGTCACACTATTAGTTCATTACAAATTACATAAGTTTTATCAAATTAGGATGATAATAAGAGTTTAGCTCATAATAAGCTTGAAATGACAACAAACAACATAGAAGATGGATATGAAATTATCGATGAAATGGAACAATCAAACTGGTAATCCACAATGGATGATGTTTTGACATTCCCAAGATTCTTCCAAGTGTTGCATGCACCTCCTAAGCCTCCTAATTGTCTTCAATAATTAAATCCCAAGAGGAATTAGTAGGGTAACCCTCCACCAATAGCTTTTCCAAATGATGGACTTAGGCCTATATTCATAGGCTTTCTAGTGTGTTTAAGCACGGCCCTATGCTTAAAAAGAACAGCCTCGTGATAGTACAATGCTTACAAAGTTGGTCGGTTCATACGTGCAGATTGTGTCGGGCACTTCCCCGTGATTGGGGTGGGTCACAACGCCGTGACTCATGGGGCACTGCCCCGTGACTACTTTTGGGGGATGGTACTTTTTGTCCTTTCAGATGTCCAATCATGGGAGTGTGCCAATTTAAGCGTGGGGGCGTGTTTCAGGCAAGTTATGGGTTCATGCTTAATGAGGCACGCCCCATGCTTGGACTTCAAATCTTGATTTTCTTCAAATTCTTGCTAAGTATGCTTCTTTTGTCCATTTTGCCCTTTTGAACACCTGAAAACACAATTTAACATTTTTAAGTTCATATTCATCATTTCAAGGAAGATATTTAGGAATAATTGATGTGCTATTGATAGGTTTTCTATGTATAATTTAGAGCATATCAATAATGATATAACTCAAGATCATCAAGGTTTGAAGAAGAACTTATATTTGAAGATATTCCTCTAATTTAAGATGGACTAGGACCAACATCATCAGAAAATACGTCATTAATGGATCATGTCAAAGGGTGTATATCTGCAGAAACATAAGAAGATTAATTAAAAGTGTCAAACAATAAAGTATAATCATATACCCAAACAGGAGTAGATCTTGCATCAGTTTTGTTAGATTCGTGCCAATCTATATTAAATGACTCTATAATCTATTTTCTTCTTTTATTATAAACCTGATGTGCTACTTTGTTAGCTGAATAGCCAACAAAATAACAATCTTCCGCATTTTCATCAAATTTTAGATTTCAAATAAGTTGTGAGTAACAATGTACAACAACAACCGAATGCTTTAAACTATTTGACTTTAGGTTTATGTTTAAAGATCTCATAATAAGTCATATTTTGTTGTTTATTTACCAAGACACGATTTTGAGCATAACATGCAATATCGACATCCTCTGCCGAAAAGAATGATGGGAGTTTTGTAGCAGATAGCATTGTTCAAGCCACTTCAATTAATATTGTGGAGATCTTGTTTCTTCATTCAACGACTCCATTTTGTTGTGGAGATCCTGCTGCACTGAATTGTCTAGCTATTCTCTTTGAACCACAGAATTCATTTAAGATGCGATTACAAAATTCTATTCCATTATCACTCCCGATGCACTTTATCTTCTTATCAGCTTGATTATGCACGAGAGTGATGAACTTTACTAGCAAGTGTGGCGTTTCATCCTTCGATGCTAAAAAGAAAACCCAACTAAACCTAGAAAAATCATCAATAATGACCAACCAATATGCATGTCTTGCTAAGCTCAACATACTTGTGAGACCAAATAGATCCACGTGCAACAAATGGAGGACTGATTCAACTTTAGTATGTGCAATTGGTTTGTGAGGAAGTTTGTGTTGTTTACCCTTGGAACATGATAGATATTGTTCAACAAGTTGAAATTCTCTCAATGGTAAACCCACAATATGATTCCTCTTACTAATTTGTTCATATTTTTAATATTAACATGTTCAAAATGATAATGCCATAACATGGAATCACTTTTCAAGGATTTTGATAAAAAAAAAACATGAAAATGTTACTAATGAATGTGAACCATTCATATCCAACAAGTATGTATAGAAATAGTTATTTTTTTTCCTACAAAAAATATTCGTAGCAAATTTGTTAAGGAGTAGCTACGAATTTGCTATGAATATATTTTGCTACAATTTACCTACAGATTTACCGTAGCAAATTGTGTTCGTAGCAAATCCGTAAGAAAATTTAATCCAAATTGATAAAATTAATATATTAAAAAATAAATTAATAAAATTCATAGCAAATCCGTAGTAAAATCAATAATTAAATTTAGGGGAAAAATAATAATTAGTCTAGCAAAATTCGTAGCAAAATTCGCAGCAAGAATAAAAAATACATTAAAAAAATAATTTAATAAAATCGATAGGAAGATCGGTAGCAAAAGTGAAAACATATGTATTTAAATAATGAATAAAAATTTCTTCAGGAAATCCCTAGTAAAATCCATAGCAAAATGAAAAATCCGAAATGTAATTAACTATATATATCCATCTCGTAGCAAAATTCATAGCAAATTTCATGGCAAATCAATAAAATAAATTTTAAAATAATTTAACTTAGACTTGTAGTAAAAATTAATAGTAGAACGAATAAATAAATATTTAAAAAATAAAATATGTAATAAAATCCTTAGTAAAGTTCATGAGAAATCAAAAAATGATAATTTTAGTAAAATAAGCAGAAGTTTTATATTCCAAGTTTGACAAAACTATAACAAATATAGTTAAATTAACATTGACATTGATCATATTGATCAATTAATAAAAATTTATGTAAATTATAGATAATTAGTATCATTTATGATCAATTAAAGGAAATTAAATGGTTAGTGGGGATTGGCGTAATTAGAGTGAATGAGGGTCAATAATAGTCAACTTAAAATAAATAGTATCAATATTGATCAGATATGGATAATTAAGGTTAATAATGGTCAATCATCACCAATTGGGACCAATGAGTTTAATATCTATTGATTAGGAAAATAATTGCAATCAACGCTAATTAGTTTAAAATAGGTTGATCAAGGCAAAATAAGATTAATATTGATTATGTTTAATTACTAGGATTAAGTATGAGCAATTAGTTCATATTAGTTAGTCATAGTGAATTATGGTCACAAATTTGATTACATATAATAAGCGATGATTAATGAGAGTTGAATATCATTGCATTGTCCGGCCTATTATGACTCATTATGTACTATTATAACTTATTATGAAACTTTATGACTCATTACAACCTATTATCACAATTATATATGATGTGATATGACATGTTAGGTCAAAATAGTTTAAATGGCGAAGACTTGATTAATCATAATGGTTCATGGTCAAAGATAATTATTATAGGTGATATAATGATCAATGGAGGTAAATACTAGTAAAATATAGCGATTCATATTCACAAATGCATATGTATGACCTACAATAACTTCTTATATGTCATAAAGACTTATAATTACCTATTATAACATATTACAACTCGTGATACTTATGGCATATTACAACATGTTAAGTCAACATATCAATTCCCCCGTAAAAGTGATGTGGGTTCAAATATTCGTTACAAGTAATGTCCACGTATCAATGTAGGTCAAACTTGGGTAATAACTACTATTAAGGGTCAAACTCATTGAATACATCAAATAGTAGTCGGTATAAATCGTAACTTTCGATTTTGTTACCCATAATAGTACTAGTATAACTGTTTGTTAACTCCGTCTATTTTGATGACATGGCACTTGACATTACTTGTCACATGACATGTGACATGTCGTATTACATATTTAAAATAAAAAATATAAATACGTCACTCAATTTAAATGTCTCTTTATCTTCGAGCCACATCACGTGATACGTTATCAAAAACCAATGAAGTTGATGAACAGTGATGCTGGAACTATTATTAATAACAAAATAAACACTATTAAATTTGTAGTTAGGATTAATATTCACCAATAATAAATAATTTGAATTAATAAAATCTAATTTTTCTAACAATAATAACATAAATAAATAAATAGTATATATATAATATATATATATATATATATATATATATATATATATATCTACTATATTATAATGCACGAAGGAAGGATTCCGGCCAAAGTTAAGAGATTTGTAAATTTTAAGCATAAGGTACAACCTAAAAAATCAATTTAACAAGGGTAATTATGTCTTTGTAACACTATTAAAAAGTGAAACTTTAAACTTATTTACACTTAGATCCTTGTATCTTTAATTATATATAATTTTTTTCATGTTTGTTACAATATGCTTAAAAGAAAAAAATCAGTTTTTTAAATATAAAACTAACCAGAGACGAGTACCATAATAAAAAATGTCGCACGCGCCGTATCGCGGTGGCACGTTACTAGTATATATATATATATATATATATATATATGTATATAATATGATATTGAGGGAAAGAAATCCTTTTTTGTTGAAATTGGGAAAACTAGATGCTTCTTGAACTATCTATATCATCTCTAGATCAAACCGAAGTTTATGAAACTGATTCATAAAGAAAACGGGATGTTTTATCCCCGTATATACACGTTCCCTTTTGATTATCAAGAACCGGTCGCTCCTCACAAACCGTCTAGTCCGACGAAGAACTTGTTGCTTTCCTTCAAAGAAATTCCGGCGGAGAGACTCGAATCGACGAGGTAATTCAACTTGTTCTCCATTTTGTTGTTTGTAAATGGGAATTAAAGTGTTTTGCAATGTATTAGGCACAAGCCAATTAGTGGTGGGAAAATTTGTAGTTGGGTAATTGAGGCCCAGTAGTTGTGAGTAGAATTCAATACCCCTGTTTTCATCGTAGTGGAATTGGTATCTAACTTTGATGCTATTAGCTTCTAGCTATGAAGCCCCATTGTTTATTTTGAGTTTAATGGTCAAGAGTGACAACTTCAAAGCTAAGGACAAAATCAATAATGAAACAATGAAAGTGAAGATTTGCAAACTGATGACCATGATCCATGTTTTTGGTCGTTGAATGTGCTTTTGGTCATGTTAATACAATGTTATGCCACGGTATATCAATTACGCACAATATTATTTGAATATATAGTATAGATTAAATCTTAATTTATACATGCTTATATGTCTTATATCTTTTCTTGATTTGTCTAAAAGGCTATCTTTGGAAGGAGTATTTGCACCTGAGTTTGGCGATCTCAGCTTACTCACTTGATACATCTGTAAGTGTTGATAAACTGATTATATTAATATGAGTTTTAAATTTTGAAAAGTAAGTGTTGATTTGAGGAATTATCATGTTTTCTATGTTTGTTTTTATCAGTTGTTTTTGATATTTGTTGCATTTTTATTTGATACAATGTGTGGTCATGTATATTACTTTTTTAGTAGTTAATAGGTTTACTTGGCATTCACACTTTTAAAAACTAGGTTTTTCCACCCGCTCGTTGCGCGGAGGAAGTTCGATCACAATCCATAAATGAATCTAATTGGTGCTTGAACTATTTCTCAATGGTTACATAAAATAAAAAGCGAAAGTATCACCGATATTTGTAAACAAAACACCTGCAACATTTTCTTCTAGTACGAGTTATATTCAGCTTCTAATCTCCTGCAGATTTGTAGCTCGTATTCTGATATTTTGCTGCCAAAAATGACATCTATAAACCACGTAAGTAGAATTTCAAAGGAAATAAGCTGTTTTTAATTACAAGTTTGAGATCTTTATGCTAACAGCTTGAGCTTGTTAGTGCAAATAGCTATATATATGAGATAAAGATAAAAAGTTGTTAGTTTGGTAGCTACTTCAATAACCAAAATGCGTAGTAGAATATTTGTAGAATATCAATTAAGTGACATAGCATTAACCTAAGATTTTGAGAACCTCAATCCCTCTAAAAGCTGCAGTTTGTTTAAAGCTTTTTTTAGTGTCAATAATGCAATTGATTTCTACAATAAACTTTGGAGAAATTCTTAGGCCTTAGCAAGTTAGCACTTAAAATGAACTATTGCATCCATAAATTCAATGATGATATTCTTAGGCGTTAGCAAGTTGAACCCCTATACTCCGATTCGCGAATCCAGTCGCCTTCCGATCGCCTTCCGATTCGCGATCCAGTTCGGTGTAATAGGCGACTTTCGTTTTCAATGGAAATTGAACCCCTATACTCCGATTCGCGAATCGCTGCGAAGCGATTCGTGAACCACATCGCAAAGGTTCGTGTTTTCGATCAATTGGATACGCGAATCGGAATCGAAAAGGCAATGTTTAAACTTTCCATTTTATTAATTAATCGAAAAGGCAATGACTGTTCGTTGATTTTGGAACCAAATCGTTGCTTTCAATATAAATTCACACAATCACAGATTCACAGATTCACAGAAATCTTCAATCAATTGATTCATTCACAGTAGGACACTAGGACTTTTAGCGATACAGCAAGGCCGCAAGAAACTTCTGATAATTCTGAGAATGGCTTTTGGTAAGGGTGGTTCAACTTCACATCAAGGCAAGAAACTTCTGAGAATTCAGATGTGCAAGTTCTTAGCGATGCAGAATTTGAAGTGGACGATCACGATGACGATCTCACGCACAGAGTTCTGAAGTTCAGCAGCTAAAGCAGCCGATTGATGACAAACCATTGTTGCAAGAAGTTGAGTTTGTAGGTGCTGGTAAAAGCAAGAATGCAGGGGGTTCAAAAGTCTGGGTTTGCAAGCATTGCGGTCAGAAATCTACTAGCTCGTATACACGCATTCATGCTCACTTTTTTGGTGCTCCACCAGGAAAGAAAC
Organism: Flaveria sonorensis; assembly: GCA_025506505.1. NCBI lineage: Eukaryota > Viridiplantae > Streptophyta > Magnoliopsida > Asterales > Asteraceae > Flaveria > Flaveria sonorensis. The sequence goes on from CM046439.1 coordinate 18,014,750, forward strand.
GGACATTAAACGGTGTCCTGGTTTACTAAAAGATCGTAAAAAATATGAGAAACTCTTGAAGAGAGTAAAGCAGGCTGAAAAGGTAGGTGTTTCAAAGTCTTTAAAAATTCGTATTTACTAGTAGTACTAAACGAAGTGTTCCAAAAATCCCCTTAAAAGTTTTGGTGTCATGGAAAGAAATCAGTTGATATGAAATTATGAGAGGATTGTGTGCTAATGGAATTCCATTTAATGTCTTACGTAATCCTCAATTTTGGAGATGGTCAGTGCAATCAACAAAGCACCTGCAGGATATAAACCCCCGTCTAGTGAAAGAGCAAGAACGGTATTGCTGGATGAATGTTTCAGAGATGTTGAAAGGACTTAACTCCTGTCAAGGACACGTGGTATTCACAAGGCGTTTCCATTGTATCTAATGGATGGTCTAACATTAAGCACAAACTGTTGATTAATGTTATTGCAGTAAACAGTCGAAGAGCGATGTTTATGTATGCAGAGGATTTTTTTGGTTTGGATAAAACCGGGGTAGCGATAGCTAACTACTTACTTGGGGCTATTGAAACCGTAGGACCAAGCAATGTCCTACAAGTGGTTACCGACAACGCTGCGAATTGCAAGGCAGCTGGAAAAGAGATAGAAAAGGTACATAGACACATTTTTTGGTCTCCTTGTTCTGTTCATACATTAAATTTGGTTTTTAAAGATCTTGGAAAAGAGTTTGATTGGATGATGACCACATATAAAAGGGGCAAAGTGATTGTGAAATACTTTATCAATCATGGTCAGCTTTGTCAATTTTTAGAGAGAATTCGAAGCTTGAACTGTTAAAGTGGCGAAAACAAGATTCGCGTCTCATTATATTTTATTGTAAAGGATAATGAGATGTAGAGAAGCACTCGGTACAACCATTTCCTTAAATTCTTGGAGAGATTGGGTAAAACAAGGTGATGAAAACACAACAATCGGGTCAATGGTTGTTGACACAATTAGAAGCGAAGATTTTTGGGATGATGTTGAGACTATTTTAAGTATTACTAAACCTATATACTTGATGATCAAGTTTTGTGATGGCGAAGGTTCAAAAATGGGAGAAATTTATGAAAAGATGGATAACATGTTAGGAGAAATTAAAGATGTTATGTTGCAAAGTAAGTATGCATCATATTACCCTCAACTACACTCCATTGTGCAAGGTTGGTGGGAAAAAGATGACTATCCCGTTACACTGTTTGGGATTTGCATTGTCACCAAGATTTTATGATACTAACTACCTTCGTATGTTTGCACCGGGTGGAGTTTCTAGGAAGGCTCCAAATCAAGACAAAGAAGTGGTTCAAGGGGTTATGGAAGCATTAAAAAAATAGCAGAAAGTCCGACAGAAGAGAAAATGTTGCGAGAGCAATTCGCAAGGTTTCATATGAAGAAGGGATTGTATTCAATGGAAGCAGCTCAAGTGGATGCTGTGACCATGGATGCACAGTGAATGATATAACGACTGTAATTATATCATTTCCCAAAAGTATAAGACACAAACTTCAAGAAAAAGACTTCTTTTTGTGATTTTTGATAATTTCTGAATGTTTTTATAATTTTTTTTTTAATTTTTACTCTAGGTTAATCATGCCAATTGATTGAACTAGGAATTCAAACCTATTAGGTTCAAATGCCTTGGTAAATAGACCAGCCAATTGATTGTCAGTATGAACTTGAATCAATTTGATTAACCCTTTTTCAGCATAATCTCTCAAAAAGTGATATCTGATTTCAATGTGTTTTGTTTTTGAGTGTTGAACTGGATTATTAGTAATAAACATTGCAGCTGTGTTGTCAATGTGAATTGGGGTGTGCAGGAAGTTAAAACCATAGTCAAGCATCTGGTTTTGAATCCAGAGGACTTGAGAGCAACAAGCTGATGCTGCTATATACTCAGCTTCTGCTGTTGAGACAGACACATTTGTCTGCTTCTTGCACTGCCAGGAGACCAGTCTGGGACCAAGAAATTGACAACCGCCAGAAGTGGACTTTCGATTGAAGTTGCATCCCCCATAATCACTATCAGTGTAGGCATAGAGATTGAAATCTCCTTCCTTAGGATACCACAATCCAAGAGCAGGTTTGCCCTTAAGATATCTGAATATCCTCTTGACAGCATTTACATGTGACTCTTTAGGATCAGCTTGATACCTAGCACACACACAAACACCAAACATGATGTCAGGCCTACTGGCTGTTAGATACATAAGTGAACCTATCATAGATCGATAGAGAGTCTGATCCACTGATTTGCCTTCTGGATCTGGACCAATCTTCACTTTAGTGTCAACAGGAGTTCTGATGGACTGACAATCAGCAAACTTGAATTTCTTCAACATTGATTCCACATATTTGGATTGATTGATGAAGATACCATCCGCTGTATGTTGGACTTGTACCCCTAGAAAGAATGTGTGTTCCCCCATAGCACTCATTTGGAATTTTGAATGCATAAGGTCTTCAAAGTCTTTACAGAGTTGTTTGTTTGTTGAGCCAAAAATGATATCATCCACATATATCTGAATCAGCAGCATGTCTTTGCCTTTTCTCTTTCTGAATAAAGTCTGATCAATCTTTCCTCTTTCATACCCGTTTTGTCTTTGCCTTTTCTCTTTCGAATAAGTCTGATCAATCTTTCCTCTTTCATACCGTTTTCAAGGAGAAAAGATGATAGAGTCTCGTACCACTTCCTTGGTGCTTGATGAAGACCATACAAGGCTTTGTTGAGCTTGTATACTCTGTGCGGGTAATCAGGGTTTTCAAATCCAGGAGGCTGACTCACATAGACTTCTTCTGCAATTTTGCCATACAGAAAAGCACCTTTTACATCCATTTGATAAACAGTAAAATTCATGGATGCTGAATATGCTAGAAAGAGTCTTATTGCTTCTAATCTTGCTACAGGAGCAAACACCTCATCATAATCAATTCCTTCTTCTTGTGTATACCCCTGAGCCACTAATCTTGCTTTATTTCTGATGATGATTCCCCTATCACCAGTCTTGTTTCTGTATAACCACCTCCCTTCATTTTGCTTGCAAGACTTTCATTCGTTCATCAGGTTTCACTTTCGTTAACATTATCTTTCCCTTTTCTTTACATAATACTTTACTTATTACACACAAAACATTCAAGTAAAGCTTTCATAAAAATCTGTCATCGTAAGAGAAAATAGTTTTAGGCATCATAATACATCGTAAACCTCATACAGTATCATAACAAAAGAATATATCATTAAAACATTAAACAAACATAATCTTCCATTAAAGATGGTACTTAACACTTAAATTCTATCTCCAGAATTTCAGGATAAACTTAAGTGTTTACAGTGCATGAATAAGGTTTACAGCGGATGACTTAAATGCTAAGTGTCCACAGCAGACAGCCAAAGTCCATAGCGAACAGTCAAAGTCCACAGCGGACAGCCAAAGTCCACAACGGACAGCCAAAGTCCATAGCAGACAGCCAAAGTCCACAGCGGACGACCAAAGTCCACAGCGGATGAATTGAACACTAAATGTGTTCATAGCGAATGGCTAAAGTCCACGTCGGACGACTGAGGTCCACAGCGGATGACTTTAAAGTTTGCAGCGGACATGCATGCATACTTAAGTGTCTACGGCAAACATGTATTGTCCACAACGGACAGTCTATATGCTTAAGTGTCCACAGCGGACAGTTAGTGTCCACAGTGGACATGCAAGGCCGATAGCGGACAATCACTAGCACTTATATCCAACCTAGGTGAATTCTAGTCCCAAATAACAACTTTAAACGTTAACTTAACATAGATCTATCAGATTCACACTCAGAACATCATAAACAACCATTAACATCGCAAAAATATTTAAAACACATACATTTTCGTAAAAAGTCATTTTTTAACACTAGAAAACATAGTTGTCTAGTAACATTATTTTTTAGTATACATATCGGCCCCAACAAGTAGAAAACAAGTAAAACAGGGATCTAGAACTCACCTTAACTAGCTTTCGAGTGAACCACAACAAACCAGAGAGCAAACCTGGAGTTCTAACACCTAAACACACGTAAAGAAGCAACTAAACACATATAAACACATAGAAATGGTCCAGAAGCTTAAACCCGACTAGAACTGAGAAGAAAACACCTTAAAATCTTAGCTTTTAAAGAAATCTTCTACTTCTCACTCTAGAACCAGTGGTGAGCTTCTCTCTCTCTCTAGCCATAAGTTTGGGTGCATGGGAGAGGGTATGGGCGACCATTTCTTCCTTTTTAAACCCCATTATGGGTCGGTTTGGCCCTTGGTACACAAGTAATCAAATCAATGCAAACATATCAGAAAAATTCTTAGTTTTTTATTGATAGAAAGCATAGAAATACAAGTGTAGAGAAAACAGTTACAATTCGTTCAACTGATTCTAAGGTGCACTCGTCTAGTCTTTGTGCTTACCTACACAATACATAATCTATGCTATTTATACTATCAAAGAAAACAAAAAGGAACATATATTTACAAATAAGTCTCTATACTATGACAAAACTATTAATAAAGACAATAAAGAGTAAATGTTAATCTTCGAGAGGCTTCTACAATACTCCCCCTAAGATTGACATTGTCTTCAGTCTTCAAAATCTTCAATCTTCAAAATTCTTCAATCTCCATCTTCGATCTTTAAAATTCTTCAATCTTTGATTTTCGGTCTTCAAAATTCTTCAATCTCTATCTTCATTCTTCAATCTTCATTCTTCATTTTTCATTCTTCATACATCAACGAAATCTTCTGGTTCTTCTTTCACTTTGAACATAGGCTCTCCTTGTACAGCTCTTGTTCTCTCAATGCTTTTGTAATTGCAGACTTGAATTTTTCTGCCAAAATAGCTTGCTCAGGCTTTGATTCATTTGTCTTTATCTCTATCTTTTCCATTCTTTCCAATGTCTCTTTGGACAAACATGCAATGTCAATGTTTGCATAGAATTCAAAGGTTTTGGATAATCTTGAGAATAAACTTCTAGCACTCCTTTATTTGATATCCTCATAAACTCAATTGACATAATATCTTTCTTAACAATGTTTGCATACGCCAATGCTTTGCGTAATGCAATTCGATCCATTGCAGCATTCATTAATTTAATGATTGTCATGAAGTACTTCTTGTCATTTTCAGCAACTTCAGAATATACCCGTTCAAACTTTTGAATTGATAAGAAAGAAATGTAACTTGGATGAAGCAATTTTAGCTCAAATACTCCAAATAAAGAAATCATATCTTATCCCAATCATCCAGATTTCAAACAAGCTTCAACTCAAATGTATTAACATTATAAAACCATCATAGAATTGGTTTTGTCGTTTGAGAGCCATCAATCACTTTCAGACCAGGATTTGTTACTTTATCAAAGTATTTATCACTAAAAGCATCCAAAAATACATCTTCTTCTACACCTTTTTCTCCAAGTTTCCTTTTGTTGTTCAATGATTTAAAGTATTCTTTAACTTCCTGATCACATCTCGTTTTAAGAAATGAACTCATCTTTGATATTCCCCGGTTTAGCAATTGAACAAAATTTTCACCGCGACCAGCTTTTGTTGGGTTAATCAAAGGAAGTTTGTTCAACTCTTTTAAGTCTTGCACAGGAAGTTCAATGATGCTTGAGTAAAAGTGATAAACACCACATATAGCATTTACTCTCTTGATCAAAAAGGCATCAAATACTTCATCATATTTCCAAGCTACTATTTTAACATCTTTTGTTTTATCAGGAACAATCATTGCATTAAGCAGTTCTGAAATTGATTGTCCTTTTTGTAAAACATTTCGCACCAAGTCTCCTGCTGTTCTAGCTTTATTCCATAATTGCTTTGTTCAATCGAGACTTGATAAGCTTGTTTTTCAGTCTCAGGAAACATCTTCATTAGCTCTTTCCTTTTCTCGTGTCCACTTCTTATCAACTCCATGTTTTGATCTCTTGAGGCTTTAGAATTCTTGTTCTCTATGTAATCTCGAGATACTGTGGGTTGTCCATGTCGAGGACTATCATTCTGTTTGTTTGTTTCTCGGTTTCTTGGAAACTTCTCACCAAGTTCCTCAAAGATTCTGCTTGAAGTCTGTTTAATTTCTTCCTAGGATAGTTACATGATTGTAACCATATCCTTAAAGCAGTTACATTCATATCATCTGGATCAAGATGGTGTAACTCAGAAGTTGAAAGTTCTTCAACATTGATACTTTTTTGAAGCGGATTCCATTCTCCATGCTCTACTACTATCTCATCCGGATCAACAGGTGCAACAGACTCAGCGGTTATACACTTTTCATACTCTTCATTTATTTGTGAGATAGTTAATCCATCCAAAATACTCTGTTGTATTTCATTCTAATCAAGTAATTGTACTTATCTTCAATATTCACAGGTATGACTTTAGTTGTTTCCTGGATTGGAGAATGAGTAACTTCAACCATGTCTTCATCTTCCAATACTTCATCGTACCATGCATCTTCTAACTCAGATTCTAATCATCAAGTGCCTCAATCTTCTCTGATCTATAGGGTCTTGACTTTCTTGAGTGTCAACTTCAGATGTAGCCTTTTGAACTTTTGATGATTCAGCTAGAAACTGAAATGTCTTCATCATTTTTCTTTTTCCTTATCTTCTCAGATCTTCTCAACATCAATTGGAATAACTTCAGAAACTATCATTTTCAGGAGACGGATCTTTTCAGACTTCTTTCTTTTTCAATTCATGCATCATGACTTTCTTTTAATTCATTGAACTTTTCTTCCATTAGGTCATAATCTTTCATCATTACATCAAAATTCTGTATATTCTCTTCTTTTTCTCTTTCAAAATAGCAATCATCTCATCTTTTCTTTAACAGTTCTTTTTAACTTCTCATTTTTTTCTTTTAATTTCTCAATGATCTTATCCTTGTTTGAATTTTCTTCTTTCAAGGACATACCAAATTTTGATCATCTTTCTCTGTTCCTCATCCATTTGAACATCAAAATCTAAATGCTGATAAATGTCATCATTAGAATCATCAACATTTTGAATTTCTTCTTGTTGTTCATCTACATGCTCAACTTCTTCCATAACTTCTTCAATTACTTCATTAATGATTTCATTAATTTCATTTCCACCATCATTACCATCATCATCATCATCAGATGTGGAACTAGAACTATCATCATCAATATTCTCATCATTATCATCATCTTCATCATCATCTTCATCAACCACCTCTAGAGGATCTACTTCAATCAGGTTGTTTAGATCAACCGGTTCATCCTCAAGTAAATGAAAATATCTTCATTTATGTTCACCTCATCTTGAGCCACAACCCTCATATAGTCAAACATTGGTACATTAGGAGCAGCAGTAATCATTGATAGTCTTTTGTATGAAGTTTCTGTCATATGCTCAAGAATCAATCTTTCACCACCAACTCCATAATCAGGATTTGCTTCATTTATGATCATCTGCAGGAATCTTGGGTACATCAGATACTTGTTTCTAATACCCTTTTCCAAGTTGAAAATAAATCCATTCATAATCCATCTAGCCATGTTAAATCTTCGGTTTGTGGCTAATGCAACAATTGGAGATGCTATATCAACTGGAAAGGAGTTCCAATCGTTTGGACATACTGTGTTGGAATATATAACATAATAATTTCCAAAGATTGTACACTCGGGCTCTGAAAAATTACTTCTTTGGAAAGTGGTCTGGATGACCCATAGCAATAAATGTTTCTCTACATTCATTAAATGAGAGTTATGCTAGGTCTTCAGGGTCATTGTTTCCAAGCCTTAATGCTTCTCTAATGGATTCTTCTGACACTTAAATCATTCCTTCATTGGTTATGAATCCTTTCAAAACTTTTCTCCCTTCTTCATTGATCTCAACGGTTGCAGCAGTCCAAAACTTCTTGATTAGTCTAGCATAGATGACTGGTTGGTAACACATAGCATAAACATACTTGGTCCTTAACAAGAATTTAATGATCTCTTCATAGCCTGTAGCATCACGAATATCTTCGTTTAGAAATGCTGCTACATTGTGTTTAGGCTCAAACTTAAATTCAGCCATCTGAAAGGATAAGACAAAAAGAATTAGACACTTAAGAATTTGCAATATTGAATCAAATTGATATTTATAGAAATTTAAATGAATTATTTTTTTAATTATGTTAACCTAACTTGCACTTTGAAAATTTTCTAAGTGTTCAAGTATTCTGTTAAAAAAAACAAAATACATTCAAGTTAGAGTGTAAATGATTTCAAACATATCAATTCATTAAATTTTTCAAAAACAGATTAAAAATGAATTTGTGATTGATTTTCCATTTTTATTAAAAATTCATGAATGTGACTGTTCATTTCAAGAACTTCGACTGATGAACATGAACATCATCATCAAGATAATTTAATGAAAATTAAATTTGATTATCACAATATGTTTGAAATCAAGTGTATATCATCAATCAATGTTCAATTTCAGTTAAACATTTACACTAAAGTCACAAATTTCAAATTTCAGTCGAACTTGGGTTCATAAGCCCGTATAGTTATGAAACGCCCAATCAAATTCAAACTATAACTTGAAATTGTATGAATTTGTTCATGAAGTTTAGAATATGAAAAACAAACTATCAATCGCAAGTATTGAACAAATAACAATCAGAAAGATGAACTGGTAAATCAAGGGTGTTCGATAGTCGGGTGCAAGATCAGGGGATTTGAGAGTAAATGAGAGTCCTGAAATCACAAGTGTTGTATTTATACTAAGTGTAAATTTTTTAGGCGCACGAGCACTGTTTGTGCGCATGAGACTCAATTTTACACAAAGAATTTAGGCGCATGAGCACTGTTTGTGCGCATGGGTTGATTTTTACACTAAGTATTTAGGTGCATGAGCACTGTTTGTGCGCATGAGGTTTAGACGCATGGGCACTGTTCAGGCGCATAAGCACTGTTTAGGCGCTTTTGCACTGTTCAGGCCCATGGGACTAACTGAAACGCTCAACACTTTGGTAATTTTCACTTAAAACGCCCAACTCTTGAAAGCCTGGTACTGTGTAGGCGCATGAGTATGGATGAAACGCCCAACACTTAACCAAAAATTTCAAACATATGACAACTGTTTATGCGCATGAGGTTGTCTGAAACGCCCAACACTTGTACAAATTTCTGAAAAATGATCATGCTCATATTTTGGACTTTTGAACACTGTTTAGGCGCATGAGATTACTTCCATGAGTCTAACACTTGTAGTTTTCAAATCTTTCACCTGAACACAGTTTAAACGCATTAGTACTGTTCATATACTAGTTTTTAAAACAATTTATCAAATTTTGACTTTCACCCAAAATTTACATAATTGACCCTCAATTTTGTACTTTTTATATTTAAATTTTATTTTATTTTATTTTATTTTTTTTATTTTTTGACCTTTTTATTTTTGTTTTAAATTTTTTTGAAAAACAATTTTCCGTCATTTTAGTCTCTAATTTTAACAAAAAGTCTTATATTAAAATGTTGCAAGAAGCTTTTTCACTTTAAAATATTTTCTTCAGGTTCATTTTTACATTATATCAAACACACACATGCTTGAACTTTTTAGCTTCATCCAATCCATCCAAAACATTTAATTTTTGATTATTTATATCTTGAAATTTGAAAATTTTCTCTTTGACACTTTTAACTTTTTACTCCCCCTAAACTTTTAAGTTTAATGAAACTTAAAAGTTTCTTGAAAGTCACAGGAAGAGCACACTAATCATTGTTAATATGCCTGCACACAGAAAAACATGCAAAAATTAAAATTAAAGCAGAATAAAAATCTATTATGTTCAATTGAATCATATGTCTGCAGTGAGATCATATCAGTTAAGATCAGCACATTGAAATAAAAGAAATTGGTGGATAGTCGTAGATAGTGAATAAATCCTGATCAAGTGTGTTCCAGGTCAACATTTCTGCAGCAAAGGAGACACGAGATCTAAGGACAGAAAATGAGTGCTTTTGGCAAGGTACTCAGCACACTTACTTTTTCAACTCTTGGATTGCTTAAGATACGATTAGATGTGACATTATGTAAGTCACTCTTAGACTTAGAGAGCTCAACCCTCGTCAAGATATGCAAGAAATCACTTTTCTCAACTTGAAAACCTGACATATACTTATAACCATATCTCATGTTTAGTTTTTGTGCACATTGGGATCTTTTTGCATCAGATGAGAATATCCAGGTCTGTAATGACTTACAACAAATGATATCTAGTCACCTCAGGTCTATGATGGCTCATAACAGAGAAGTGAATCGATGCTTTAAATTAATCAGAGCTCAATGGTTATTCATATCGCCACCAGGTGTGAGATTATGACTTAACAAGCAATCAATTTGAGAATTCAACACTACTTATTGGTACTAAAATGAACAAACACGAATGCATGATTGATTTAGTTTAATAACAAGAGTTTACTTTTTCAGTATAATTACATGAGCTTACCTGCACATCATATCTGATCACGTCAGACTTTAGTCGTAAGCGAAGTATGCAACTGATCAAACTAATGTATCTATCATTTCTCACATATTGCAAAGACAGATTCATTCCTAAAAAAATGAATTAAGAAAGAAAAACTCTATTTTTGTATTTTTTGTTTTATATTTTATCTTTTGATTTTTCAATCTCTATTTTTGTATTTTGGGTTTTTCTATGAAACCTGCACTCACAATTACAATCAGGAAATTAACTCTGTCAGTTTCTTTGTTTGTTCCTATTAGGTTAAGGGAGGTTCTAAACATTTAGACTCAAGTTAAGACTCAAAACTGAATGCTCAAAAACAAGTTTTTACACATGGTTAATAAGACCAATTGACTCTACCAAATACTCAAACCTTCCTGGTAAAAATGCTTTTGTAAATAGGTCCGCCAATTGTTTTTCAGTTGCATTTGGATTAAAATGATTAAACCTTTTTCAGAGTTATGTCTGAGAAAATGATATCGAATCCGATATGTTTTGTTTTTGAATGTTGGACAGGATTAGCTGTAATGAACATAGCAGCAGTTGGTTTTGTAACCAAAGGATTTGAGAACATCCTGCTAAAGCAGCTATGTACTCAGCTTCTGTGGTTGAAACAGAGGCATTTGTTTGTTTCTTACGTTGCCATGAGACTAATCTGGGACCTAAAAACTGACTACCACCCGTCGTAGATTTACGATCTTGACAACATCCTCCATATCACTATCAGTATATCCATGTAACTCGAAGTTACCTTCATAAGGATACCATAGCCCTAAAGCCGGTTTTCCTTTGAGATACCTAAATATTCGTTTAACAGCAATTAAATGAGATTCCTTCGGGTCTGATTGATACCTGGCACAGGCACAAACATCATACATTATGTCAGGTCTAGGAGCAGTAAAATACATCAATGAACCATCATAGATCTGTATAAAGTTGGGTCAACTGATTTCCTTTAGAATCAGGTTCAATCTTGAATTTATGTCAGCTGGAGTTCTTATGGATTGACAATCTTGCAGCTTAAATTCTTCAAGAGTTTATCAACGAATTCTCTTGGTGATAAAAATTCCATCCGCAGATTGCTCACTTGAAATCCAAGAAAGAAATTATTTCTCCCATAGAACTCATTTGAAACGAAAACTTCATGATTTCTTTGAATTCATTGCAGAATTTTGGACTTGTAGAACCAAATATGATATCGACATACACTTGTACACATAGGAGATCATTAGCGTCCTTTTGAACAAAGTTGGATCGATTTTCCCTCGCGTGTATCCATGTTGGATTAAGTGTTGTGACAATGTTTCATCCATCTCCTTTGCTTCATGTTCAGATCTTTTGCTCGAAGAAGTATTTCAAGCTCTTGTGATCAGTGTAGATGGTGCACTTCGTCCCCGTACAAGTAGTGCCTCCCAATCTTCAATGCAAAGACCATAGCCGCAACTCCAAATCATGAGTTAGGGTAGTTAGGCTCATGGATCTTCAACTGCCGGGACGCATAGGCTATTAACTCCCCCGTTGCATCAACACGCAACCCAATCCCGAATAAGAAGGATCCGAATAGGCCACCAAGTCTTCGCTCCCTTCAGGCAACGTCAAGACAGGAGCTTGAGTCAATCTCGTCTTTAGCACCTCGAAAACATTCTCCTGCTCTAGGCCCCATACAAACTTCACATCCTTACGGGTCAACTTAGTCAATGGTGAGCTATCTTGGAGAAGTCTTGGATGAATCTTTATAATTGTGACATCGGTAATTTTTCGTTACCAAACTCCGTTAGTTCCGTTAAGTCTTGCATACACGTGTCGTGAGCACACACTAGTTGTCGTTGAACGTCGGTGACTTAATAATAATTTAATGTTTAAAACAAATAATTACTATATGATATTAGTTGTGATTATGCGATTAAAATATTAATTGCAAAATTTTATCGCGTAACGTGAAAACGTGTGTATTTAATTCGTGTATTGTGTGACTAGTAAATATAATGCTATGATTATTATTGTTAGTTATATGCTTATTATTTTAGTTAAAAACCTTTTTAAAAAGAGTTTAAAAGCTTAATTTTTATAAAATGTAAATTACAAGGGTTAAATGGTAATTACAAGAAATTAAATAAACAAAAATCAAAATCCTAACCCTAATACCCCCTACGCCCGCGAACGACTTCTACACAACACATACTTCGAATTCAGCCCTAGAACAAGCAAATATCATTGGTTTTGGTCGATTACAAGTATTACAACACGTTGGAAACATCAAATCTTGTTCATTACACGTTTAAAGGTTAGATTTTACATGTTTTTCAAGGTTTTTGAGTTGGCCGAGAGTTGGTGTTCGAAACCTGCAATTGAATGTCGATTCTTTGTTGTTGATGATGTCATGATGTTAGTTAGGTTATATTGATGCTAGTTTACGTTGATTATGCAAGAAAGCTTCGATTTGATGCGTTGTTCATAGGTTACTAATAATAGTAACTTTATTTGTATGAATATGATGATTTGATGATGGATTGATGTTGTTAAAGTGTTTGTGATAGATATGGATGTTAGATTGATGATATGAATGCTAGAAACCTAAGAATGAATGTTGTAGTTCATAGGTTACCAAAAGTAGAAACTTTTGATGTTAAATGTTGATGAATTATGATGAATTGGTGATGTAATATGGTTGATGATGATACATGAGTATTGGATTATGTTTGGTGCAAGAAGTCTATGAATTAGGTAGTCTAGTTCATATCTTGCCAAAAGTGGAAACTTTTGTGTATGAAGATTGTGTTTGGATGGTTTGCAAGTGTTTGATGAATGTTAAGATTTTATGAGCTAGATTGGGCATGTTATTGATGATTATGTGGGTATTCATGAAAGAATAGATTTGGGATGTACTTTCCCAAAAGGGAAACTTTATCTGTACAGAATCTTGAATATGATGATTTGAGCATGTTTAGGACATTAGGATCATGCTAGCACGTTCATGGATGATTTCTAAAGTGTTAGAATGTGTTGTTGGGTTGTATGACTGCTAAATTGGTTAGTTGAAAGGTTTGGTCTATTGTGGGATTTCATGGTAATGGGTCATATGGGTTATGATAGGATTATTGTTTGGTTGTTGTTGATCATGGTTGAATATCTTGGTTGATGTGAATTCCGTTGAATAATATGTTGATGGTCATCATAACACACGTGAATCTAAGGCCCTACTTATTGGATTGGCAGGGGTTTAGGGTGTGAAGTCGTGAGTGGCTTCACATGGCATGTTGTGCATGATTGATTCCATGTGTGATGCATTAGTTATGGCATAGTTATGTTGAACATGATTATTTGAGATTCGCATGACTTGTATGAAAATCTGGTTGTATGATGATCTAGGTAGTACATGTGGTTAATGAAGTGATATATGTGATCAGCTTGTATGTTAACCATGTGTGATGAATTGGTATATTTGTTTGAATGGAATTTCAATTAATATGTCACCAACGGGTCAAACGGGTCAACTGGGTCAAACGTGTATTCTTTTCTAAAACCTTTAGTCAATGTGTCTATTGAGCACTTAGGGTTGTTATGGTTTTGTGTACACGTACTCATGTACTTGCGTGTTCTAGGTAACCTCTGAAGGTTGTCTGTCCTCTCTTTCAAGTTAAGCTCTTAAGTTCTTTCTCGTGCACACCAGGTGAGTTCATGCCCCACTTTTTACATACTCTCTTTTGGGGAGATAGCATACTGATTTTACAAACGCTTTATCATGATAAGTTGTGTATAGTATATATAGTGTTGATTACCATGAAAGTCCTCACTTTCGGATTGTTAATAATGAATTAGCGGGAAAACTTGGGTAGTACTACTGGGTCTGACGAGCCCCACCTGTGCGACGAGGTGCAATTTTGTCCTAACACAAACTTCGTCACGACCTGGTAAGTCGTGACGGGAGGCAACAAACGTAACACAGTCAGCTTCAATCGCGAAATCACTATGATTATTACTGTTGAACATAGACTAGCTATCTATTGCAATACACCCTTATATTTTGCAACTATTACTGCTTTATTATTAACGCAAACTCTTGAACTCACCAACCATTGTGTTGACTCTTTTAGTATGCTATTCTCAGGTTAAGGTTGCCATTTGTCTAGGAGCACGAGCACGAGTCAGCATCATTGGATTGTCTGCATGTTTGAAAACAATGTCTTTGGTTGAGTTGTTTAAACATTTACGATTTGGCTTTGCAGAATATTTGGGCGCGTGTGTTTGCGCATTTATGTCATGTTACATTACTTTGGATTTTTCTGGTTAATAAAACGCTGCCGCATATTTTAAAGTTAAACTCTGATTTTGAATGTTTGTTCATATAGAGTCGTTCTGAGTAACTAATGACTAAGATCCTGGTATGTCACACGCCTCGCGGTAAAACCCCGCACGTGGATTTTGAGGGTGTGACAGAATGGTATCAGAGCCACTCCTGTGCTGTTCGGGATGGTGGGGCAAAACCTCATCAAGGATGGTGAGTCCCAGGGGGTGTTTAGAGGGACACCTTTGGCCAATCCCACATCCATGGATTGGATGGTGGGCAAACCTCATTGAGGAAGATGAGTCCAAAAGGGGGGGTGCTTGTAACACTCTAGGCAAATCCCACATCTGTCGTGAACAGGAAAGATTCCTTGTTCATAAGTAATGTCTGGTCTCTAATATCACCAATGCGTTTTAGGCGTATTGGCTGTGGATGAGAGGAGAACTCTACAGTTAAGCGTGCTCAGGTGACAGTAATCCAGGATGGGTGACCTCCCTGGGAAGTTTTCACCCGGGCAACCAAAAGCAAATCCGTGAGCTCCTCGTGGGCAAAGCGGACAATATTGGTGGTATGAAAGGCCGGGTGTTACAGAATGGTATCAGAGCCATTGGTTATAGAGAACTAGGTTGCATACAGACACTAGACTATAACCGCACAGTTGTTAGTTAGTTGTCACATACTTCCTTACTGTATACTTATTGGTATACGTACTGCGTACTTCGCAGCATGGCATCGTCATCACGTGACTTGGGCAAGAGACCTGCGAGATCCGAATCACCTCCCGACTCACCCGTACCTGACCGGGGATCAGACTGGCCTCGACACCCGTATCCATCTGAAAAAGTTGATTGGGATCAACCGTTCGTGATACCTGAACTTGACCGCCCACGGGATTGGGATTACTATCCTACCTTCATACGTCACATTACTTACCGGGAGCGAGTACCGCCGGTAGCCCCTACCCGACCACGGAAGAGATCATCGATAGCATCCACATCTAATACACTTCCTACTTTGGATATTCCTCAAGAGCAAGCAATTGCTGCACTAGTGGCTGCGCTGGACACCGAGCGGCAGCGTGTCAGGAAACTCACCGGTGAAAATTTTGACCTGAGACACAAAGTGCGAGAATTACGATTGCGAATGGATACGCTTGAAGAACGACTCTTGATGGCTATAGGAGGACATTACACACTGGCAGGTAATATGGTGGCACTTACTGGGCGCATGGACGAGCAAGACCATCATAATATGGCGATCGACAATAGGTTTATTGAACTGGAAGCACAGCTTGCAGCACTTCAGGTTGCTGAAGCCCCTGCACCAGTGGCAGACCCGGAAGAGAAGACCCGGAAGAGGAACCGGAGGAAGCCCCCGAGGAAGAACCTGCTGAGATGGAGGAGGACAGTGATGGATCCGATGTATTGGAGTAGCTCTACATTTAAATGACTTAGACTATATAGTGTTTCCTTCCTTTTGAAACCTATATGGAAAGGGTTGTCTCCCACCCAATTGAAAAACTAAAATTTTGACATTGATGGAATATTTTGTGAACTAATTACAATTTATTTATCTTTGGTTATTATTTTTGTTATTAATGTTGTGGTTGTGATGAATTCCTTATTTCTTATTATTTACTGTACCTCAATGAGATTAATGTGTTGGATGTTACTCATTATTGTACTTGTGAATGTAAAGTGAAATATGGACGGACGTGGAAGAGGACAGGGACGTGGAAGAGGTCGTGGACGTGGTGCCGGAGGTCGTGGTGCCGGCGCCATAAACATGACCCCTGCAGAGTTGGCTGCTTTAATCAATGAACATGTTCAGGCGGCAGTGGCTGCTGCACAAACTGGACAGCCAGCAGGTAAATGATACAAGTGGTCCAATCAATATCTTAGCTACTTGTCTGGACTACCTAATTAATGTTTGGTTTGTCGAAATAGGACTCCCACCCTGTACCTACAAATCCTTTATGGATTGCAAACCTCATACCTACAGCGGGACTGAAGGAGCTGTGGGACTTGTACGGTGGTTCGAGAAGACCGAATCTGTCTTCGCAAAGTGTAACTGTCCACCGGCGGATCAGGTGAAATACGCGACCAGAAAACTTGAAGGCGCCGCTCTCTCCTAGTGGAATGCTCAGGTTCTCATGCTAGGTTTGGAAATGGCTAATGATCTACCCTGGGATGAGTTCAAGGCCATGATGACGGAGGAGTATTGCCCCCGTAATGAAGTACAGAAGTTGGAGATCTAGTTCTGGTAACTCAAGATGCAAGGTTTCGAGATTGAGGCTTATACTACTCGATCTCATGAGTTAGCCACATTATGTCGGGGAATGGTCAACGAGATGTACAAAAGAGTCGAGCACTACATACGTGGACCGGTGCCTGAGATTCAGAGTATGGTAACTGCTTCCAATCCTACTACCATACAGCAAGCTATCCGGTTAGCCCACAGGCTGACTGACAAGGCAGGTTACCAAAGCGGGGCGCGGTGGCTAGCGTGCCCGACAACAAACGAAAGTGGGAGACCACTGGTAGCAAAGGTTCATCGTCAAGCAAACAGCAACACCAACAACATGTACAACAACATCAACCTCACCGGCAACAAAGGAAGTTTGATAACAACCGGAATTTCAACCAGTCGTCTTCTTCGTCGCAAGGACAAGGAGGGTATGTTGGGAAAAATCCCAAATGCAACCGATGCAATTACCACCACACCGGCAGGTGTGATAATTTCCGATGCCAGCGTTGTGGTAAAGTTGGACACGCAGCGAAGGATTGCCGTGGTGAATTAATGAGGAAGCCTCAACAACCTCAAGAAACGCCAAAAGGGTGCTTCGAGTGCGGAAAATAAGGCCATTACCGGCGCAATTGTCCACAGCTTAGAAGGAATGGAAATGGTGGGAACAACCATGGCAACAACAACGGGAACAACAACACCGGAAAAGGCAACGACAATGGTGGCAATAACAATGGAGCCAAAGGAAGAGCCTTCGTCATTGGCTCAGGTGAGGCTCTAAACGACCCTACAACTGTAACTGGTAAATTTTCGGCTAATGGCCGTTTTGCTACCGTATTATTTGATACCGGAGCTGATAGAAGCTTTATTTCCACTAAGTTTAGTAGTCTTTTAAGTGATATGCCTTCAATATTAGAATCTAAGTACACCGTAGAGTTAGCAGACGGTAAACAGATTCACGTGACACATATCCTTAGAGGCTGCAAGATAGAACTCGCTGGCCATACCTTCGACATAGATCTCATGCCTATCACACTTGGGAGCTTCGATGTAGTAGTCGTCATGGACTGGCTTTCTGACAAGCAAGCGGAAGTCATATGCCACGAGAAGATCATACGGATTCCTGTTGGTGGAGAAATTCTCTTGGTTAAAGGTGATAGGAGTGGTGCGGTGATGGGCATCATTTCATTCATGAAGGCACAGAAGTTGTTACGGAAAGGTCGTCTAGCCATACTGGCACTTGTCACTGATAAACAGCCGGAGGAAAATAAGATAAAGGATATCCCCGTAGTTTGCGAGTTTCCCGAGGTGTTTCCGGAAGACCTGCCTGGATTACCACCTCATCATCAAGTCGAATTCCAAATTGAATTGACTCCAGGAGCCGCTCCGATTGCGTGAGCACCTTACCGGTTAGCTCCAAACGAACTACAGGAATTATCTGCTCAACTCCAAGAACTGTTGGATAAAGGATTTATCCGACCGAGCTCGTCGCCCTGGGGAGCGCCAGTTCTATTTGTCAAGAAGAAGGATGGTACATTTCGAATGTGCATTGACTATAGGGAACTGAACAAGGTTACGATCAAAAATAGATATCCCTTACCTCGTATAGATGATTTGTTTGATCAACTGCAAGGAGCAAGTTATTGCTCTAAGATTGACCTGAGGTCTGGGTATCATCAGCTGAGAGTTCGAGAGGAGGATATCTCAAAGACCGCCTTTCGTACACGTTACGGTCACTACGAGTTCTTAGTTATGCCATTCGGGTTGACGAATGCACTAGCGGTATTCATGGACCTCATGAATCGCGTGTGCAAACCCTATCTTGATTAGTTTGTTATGTCTTTATCGATGACATATTGATCTACTCAAGGACTGAGGAAGAACATGGAGAGCACTTACTGTTAATCTTGGAATTACTTAGAAAGGAATACATGTTGATCTGGCAAAAATTGAAGCGATAAAGAATTGGTCGGTTCCCAAGACGCCTAGTGAGATACGACAGTTTCTTGGACTGGCAGGATATTATCGACGGTTCATTGAAGGATTTTCCAAGATCGCACAACCTCTCATGGCTTTGACTCATAAAGGAACATTGTATAAATAGGGTGATAGTCAAGAGTCCGCTTTCCAATTATTGAAACAGAAACTGTGTAGCGCACCAATATTGGCGTTACCAGAGGGAAGTGATGATTTCGTAGTCTATTGTGACGCTTCCATTCTAGGACTTGGGTGTGTATTGATGCAGCGGGATAAGGTAATAGCTTACACCTCTAGACAACTAAAGGTTCATGAGAAGAAATATACCACCCATGCTTGGAGCTGGGTGCGGTAGTTTTTGACTTAAAAATCAGGAGACACTACTTGTACGTACCAAGTGCACTATTTACACCGATCACAAGAGTCTTCAGCACATCTTTTAGCAAAAGGAATTGAACATGAGGCAAAGACGTTGGGTAGAGCTACTGACGACTATGATTGTGCCATCAGATACCATCCGTGGAAAGCAAATGTAGTCGTTGACGCGCTGAGTAGGAAAGAAACTGCTAAGCCTCGACGTGTGCGAGCTTTGCAGCTTACCATTAGCACACAGTTTCCTGAACAAATCCGAGAGGCTCAGATAGAAGCTTTGACAGAAGAAAACATTGGGTCTGAATCGTTGAGGGGAATGGAAAAACAGTTGGAAGTAAAAGCGGATGGAAATGGATAGACTTTGGGTACCTCTACATGGAAACCTGAGAGACTTGGTCTGAGTGAGGCACACAAGTCTAAGTACTCTATACATCCTGGATCTGACAAGATGTATCATGATCTGAAGGCGAACTATTGGTGGCCTAATATGAAAGAAGATGTAGCTACCTATGTGAGCAAGTGTCTGACCTGCTCGAAAGTAAAAGTGGAATATCAGAAACCATCTGGGTTGTTACAACAGCCTGAGATCCCTATGTGGAAGTGAGAAACAGATCTTAATGGATTTCATTACAAGCTACCCCGAACTCCTACTGGTTGAGACATGATATGGGTTATTGTGGACCGATTACGAAGATGCTCATATCTTGGCAATAAGGGAACAGACAAGATGGAGAAGTTAACCCGACTTTATTTGAAGGAAATAGGTCAAGACATGGTGACTGGTTTCAATCATTTCCGACCGCGATGCTCGTTTCACATCGCATTTCTGGCAGTCGTTGCAGAAATCTTTGGGTACGCGATTGGATATGAGTACTGCTTATCATCCACAGACTGATGGTCAAAGTGAGCGTACTATACAGACGTTGGAGGACATGCTATGTGCTTGTGTGATTGACTTCGAGAATAACTGGGAAGTTCACCTACCGTTGGTGGAATTTTCTTACAAGAACAGTTATCACACTAGCAAAAAGGCAGCACCATTTGAAGCTTTATATGGGAGAAAATGTAGATCACCTGTTTGTTGGGCTGAAATTGGTGATAGCCAGCTAACGGGTCCTGAGTTAGTCACGAGACCACTGAGAAGATTGTACAGATAAGAAACCGTATGGCTGCAGCGCACGACATGCAGAAAAGTTATGCTGACAAGCGACGGAAACCTCTAGAGTTCCAGGTTAGTGACAAGGTCTTATTGAAAGTCTCACCGTGGAAAAGCGTAATTCAGTTTGGCAAAAGAGGGAAGCTAAATCCGAGATACGTTGGACCCTTTGTGATATTGGAAAGAATAGGTCCAATGGCCTATCGACTAGCCCTACCTGATTCACTGAGTGGAATCCATGATGTATTTCATGTCTCCAATTTGAAGACGTGTTTGACCGACGAAACGATGATCGTACCGCTAGAGGAAGTGCAAGTAGATGAACAATTATGCTTCGTTAAGGAACCAGTCGAGGTAATGGATCGTAAGGTAAAGACACTTAAGCAAAGCAAGATACCCATTGTCAAAGTTCGTTGGAACTCGAGACGTGGACCAGAATTCACGTGGGAACGTGAGGATCAGATAAGCTTAAGCATCCTCAGCTATTCGAAAAGACGATGCCAACCGGCGAAGGTATTGATTTAAATTTCGGGACGAAATTTCTTTCAACATGGGGATGATGTGACAACTCACTCGATTACTTAATGCCAATGCAGTAGACCAGTGATGGAACACATACCATGTAACGCAATTTTCGGGACGAAAATTCTTTCAACATAGGGATAATGTGACATCCTGTAATTTTTCGTTACCAAACTCCGTTAGTTCTTAAGTCTTGCATACACGTAGCACACACTAGTTAATAATAATAATAATTAATAATGTTAAAACAAATAATTACTATGTTGATTATTAGTTGTGATTATGCGATTTAAATATTAATTGTAAATTTTATCGCGTAACGTGAAAACGTGTGTATTTAATTCGTGTATTGTGTGACTAGTAAAGATAATGCATATGATTATTATTGTTAGTTTATATGCTTATTATTTTAGTTAAAAACCTTTTTAAAAAGAGTTTAAAAGCTTAATTTTTATAAAATGTAAATTACAAGGGTTAAATGGTAATTACAAGAAATTAAATAAAACAAAAATCAAAATCCTAACCCTAATACCCCCTACGGCCGCGATCGACTTCTACACACACACATACTTCGAATTCAGCCCTAGAACAAGCAAATATCATTGGTTTTGGTCGATTACAAGTATTACAACACGTTGGAAACATCAAATTTTGTTCATTACACGTTTAAAGGTTAGATTTTTACATGTTTTTCAAGGTTTTTGATGTTGGCCGAGAGTTGGTGTTCGAAACCTGCAATTGAATATCGATTCTTTGTTTTTTGATGATGTTATGATGTTAGTTAGGTTATATTGATGCCAGACGTTGATTATGCAAGAAAGCTTCGATTTTGATGCGTTGTTCATAGGTTACTAATAATAGTAACTTTATTTGTATGAATATGATGATTTGATGATGGATTGATGTTGTTAAAGTGTTTGTGATAGTATATGGATGTTAGATTGATGATATGAATGCTAGAAACCTAAGAATGAATGTTGTAGTTCATAGGTTACTAAAAGTAGAAACTTTTGATGTTGAATGTTGATGAATTATGATAAATTGGTGATGTAATATGGTTGATGATGATACATGAGTATTGGACTATGATTTTGGTGCAAGAAATCTATGAATTAGGTAGTCTAGTTCATACCTTGCCAAAAGTGGAAACTTTTGTGTATGAAGATTTGTGTTTGGATGGTTTGCAAGTGTTTGATGAATGTTTATGATTTTTATGAGCTAGATTGGGCATGTTATTGATGATTATGTGGGTAATTCATGAAAGAATAGATTTGAGATGTACTTTCCCAAAAAGGAAACTTTATTTGTACAAAATCTTGAATATGATGATTTGAGCATGTTTAGGACATTAGATCATGCTAGCACGTTCATGGATGATTTCTAAAGAGTTAGAATGTGTTGTTGGGTTGTATGACTGATAAATTGGTTAGTTGAAAGGTTTGGTCTGTTTGTGGGATTTCATGGTAATGAGTCATATGGGTTATGATAGGATTATTTTTTGGTTTGTAGTTGACCATGGTTGAATATCTTGGTTGATGTGAATTCTGTTGAATAATATGTTGATGGTCATCATACACGCGTGCGAATCTGAGGCCCTTACTTAGTAGGATTGGCAGGGTTTAGGGTGTGAAGTCGTGAGTGGCTTCATATGGCATGTTGTGCATGATTTTGATTCCATGTGTGATGCATTAGTTATGGCATAGTTATGTCGAGTGATGATTATTTGAGATTCATGATGTATGAAAATCTGGTTGTATGATGATCTTGTACATGTTTAATGAAGTGACATATGTGATCAGTGTATGAACCATGATGATTGGTATATTTGTTTGAATGGAATTTCAATTAATATGTCACCAACGGGTCAAACGGGTCAACGGGTCGAACGTGTATTCTTTTCTAAAACCTTTAGTCAATGTGTCTATTAAACACTTAGGGTTGTTATGGTTTTGTGTACACGTACTCATGTACTTGCATGTTCTAGGTAACCTTTGAAGGTTGTCTGTCCTTTCTTTCAAGTTAAGCTCTTAAGTTCTTTCTTGTGCACACTAGGTGAGTTCATGCCCCACTCTTTTACATACTCTCTTTTGGGGGAGATAGCATACTGATTTTACAAACACTTTATCATGATAAGTTGTGTATAGTATAATATAGTGTTGATTACCATGAAAGTTCTCACACTTTCGGATTGGAAATAATGATATTAGCGGGAAAACTTGGGTAGTACTACTGGGTCTGACGAGCCCACCTGTGCGACTCGAGGTCAAACGGGTGCAATTTTGTCCTAACACAAACATCGTCACGACCTGGTAAGTCGTGACGGGAGGCAACAAACGTAACACAGTTAGCTTCAATCGCGAAATCACTATGATTATTACTGTTGAACATAGACTAGCTATCTATTTCAATACACCCTTATATTTTGCAACTATTACTGCTTTATTATTAACGCAAACTCTTGAAGTCACCAACCATTGTGTTGAATCTTTTAGTATGCTATTCTCTGGTTAAGGTCGCCATTTGGCTTGGAGCACAAGCACGAGTCAGCATCATTGGATTGTCTGCATGTTTGAAAACAATGTCTTTGGTTGAGTTGTTTAAACATTTACGATTTGGCTTTGCATAATTTTTGAGGGTGTGACAATAGTAGCCCTCCAAACCCAAGAAACTATGAATCTCGGAGGGCGTCTTTGGAGACTTCCATTGCATCACCGCCTCAACTGTTGCCAGGTCTACCATAATCCCTTCAAGATTAACCACATGACCCAAAAACTGAACTTCGCGTACCCAGAACGCACACTTGGAGAACTTGGCATACAGCTTCTCTCTTGTAAGCGTCTCCAACACCTCGCGGATGTGACTAGCATGCTCTTCTTTGCTCTTTGAATAAACCAGGATGTCATCAATAAACACGATCACTGATTTATCCAGCATAGGACGACACACCCGATTCATCAAATCCATAAAGGTAGCTGGCGTGTTGGTTAAACCCAAAGACATAACGAGGAATTCGTAGTGCCCATAA
Organism: Flaveria sonorensis; assembly: GCA_025506505.1. Taxonomy (NCBI): domain Eukaryota; kingdom Viridiplantae; phylum Streptophyta; class Magnoliopsida; order Asterales; family Asteraceae; genus Flaveria; species Flaveria sonorensis. The sequence goes on from CM046439.1 coordinate 18,038,875, forward strand.
GGCGTACGAAAAGCTGTTTTAGGAATATCCTGCTCCTTCACCTTCAGTTGGTGGTAACCAGATCGGAGGTCTATCCTTGGGAACTAACTGGCACCCTGGAGCTGATCGAACAAGTCATCAATCCTCGGTAATGGGTACCGATTCTTCACCGTTAGCTTATTCAACTCACGTTAGTCGATGCACATCCTGATACTACCATCCTTCTTTTTCACAAACAACACCAGAGCACCCCACGGAGAGATACTCGGCTGAATAATACCCTTATTCAGCAAATCTTGCAACTGAGTCATCAACTCTATCAATTCTGAAGGAGCTAGGTGATACAGTGCCTTGGCAACAAGTTGAGCTCCAGGTATCAAATCAATCTGGAACTCAATCTCTCGGTCAGGAGGCACACCTGATAGATCTTCCGGGAATACGTCTAGGAAGTCACACACGACCGGTACGTCCAACAATCGTGGTACTGACGCATCCACATCCCTCATACAGGCTATATAGGCACCACATCCACACCTCATACATTTCTCTACAACAACCATCGAAATTACTTCCGGAACCATACGAACTCTATCGCCATAAATCGTCACCGAACTCCCATCGGGCGCGGTCAATCGAATCATCTTCTTGCGACACACGATATTGGCCTTATAGGTTTCTAACCAATCCATCCCTAAGACTACATCGAACCCACCTAAGGTCATCACGAACAACCTAGTAGAGAACCTATGGCCTTCTAACTCTATATCATAATCATCTACCACATCAGATATCCTGGTGGACTTACAAATGACAGTTTTTACATTGAAGGGCTCATCAATCTTTCTATTCCTAGCAGGCAACTTATCACTGAATGCAGAAGAAATAAAGCTCCAACTAGCACCAAAATCAAATAATACTGAAGCATTAACCTCTCGGGTCATGGTAAAGGCCCTCGCCCCGGCCTTCTGTACTTCCTTCCCTTTCTTAGCCTCTTTTCCCGCTCCTGAGCTCTCAGCCCTCGGCTTGCACTCCCGACTCATTTGACCTGTTTCTCTACAGTTATAGCAGCTTATTACCCTACAATCCTTTGCCATATGCCCTGCCTTCTCGTACTTGAAACAGATGTTCGACCCCCACCTACATTCCCCCGCATGTTCCTTCCCACACTTATTACACATCTTCGTCCCTGTACATGTCGTCACCACCTTCCGGTCATCCACCCTTGCCTTTTTGTTCTTTGGAGTGAAGCCACCACTACCAGATCGTTTCCCGTTCCAATTTCTGTCACCACCACCTTTCTTACTCACCTCTATCCGTGCCACCTCTTCCCTCTCATCATACAGTCTCCCCGCCAGACCTACCACCGACCTATACGTGCCTGGCCGGGCTGCGATCAGATGTCTGTGAATATCCGCTGGCAGACCTTGGATGTATCTTTTTATCTTTCGGGACACGGGTGTCACCTGCTCCGCACCAGCCTCGCCATCTTATTGAACTTGGTTGTATACTGCTGGTGTGTCATGGTTCCCGCTTCTAACTGCAGGAACTCTCTCTCGATCTTGTCGAGTTCCCTGTAAGAACAAAACTCCATGATCACCAGCTTCTTCAGCTCACTCCACCTCATCCTTCCAATAGCCCTGCTGCCCTCAGCCTGGACAATGTTGTCCCACCTGCATAAGGCCGAATCCATAAATGAATGGGTAGCAAACTTCACCATCTTGTCCTCCCTGCACTCGCTGATATCCAACACAGCCTCCATCTCCCTTACACATCGGTGGGCAGTGGTAGCATTCCCATTCCCATGAAACGCCGGGAGCTTGCATCTCCAGAATGCCCCATAGGTGTACCCCTTGCAGTTTCTTGCATAACCTCCTCCTCCTCATCCTCGCTTGAAACAATCATCTCAATCTCTGGTTGCTCTCGCTCCCCTGTGCCTCCCTCTTCGCCCCCTCTCTTAGCAGTATTCTTCTTCTCTTTTTCTCCTTCCTTCCATCCTCCCTCACGACTCTAATAACCTCAGTCACCATAGACAGCAGAATCATCTGCATGACTTGATGAATCTCTTCAACTACAGCCTCCCTTACTGAGGCCCTCAGATTAGCGCTCTCATCCCCACCTTCCTGGTGATGAAGCTCGGGCTCTTTAGGTGCCGTTTTTGGAGTCTGAGCCCTGTTCCTCGTGAAACGCGGCCAGTACCAAGTCCACCACGTCCTCCACCTCGAGAAGCCTTCGAAGATCTACCACCAGCCATCTCTAAGCACTATAAGAATCAAACACCAACACGATCATTCAAGGTAATAGCTTAGATTATGTGAAGTATCGTAAGTCCCTAATTACAGTGGCCAGTTGTGATTAGCCACTTACTTTACTCTATATTCCTCAAGCATTTCCTCTCTTGACTACATCAGTATCCAAATCTACTAAAGGCAAATAATTCACATAGCACACGCACATAATTTCTTTTTCCATTAATTTACATAAAATGTTTACATAAAACAATTACCTGCAAGCATGTAGCTACTAGGACTGGCATCCATTTCATTTTCGTCCCATTCTCAGTTTAAGTCTTGGTTTAAATTAATTTCATCCAATTCTCTTAAACTTGGGCTCTAATACCATCTTGTAAGGCCCCGATCCCGGGAACACTCACAGTTAGACATTCTCAGTACTGTACCGAGATTTATAAATAAACCCCCAAACATTGTGCAGGAAGCTGACTACAGTATCGGGGTAAAGCGACAAGGATCCCATATCGTTTTGGTCAATCTCAAGGATTGGACCCCTGAAGTGCATACTCATGGGCTAGCTAAGCCGCACTTCAGTTGAGCTAACGACCACATGGTCGTGCACCTTCATTCATTTTTCATGCATGACTTTTATTCGTTCATCAGGTTTCACTTTCGTTAACATTATCTTTCCCTTTTCTTTACATAATACTTTACTTATTACACACATAACATTCAAGTAAATCCATCATAAAATCAGTCATTGTAAGAGAAAATAGTTTAAGGCATCATAATACATCATAAACCTCATACAGCATCATAACAAAAGAATATATCATTAAAACATTAAACAAACATAATTTTCCATTAAACATTGGTATTTAACACTGAAACTCTATCTCTAGAATTTCAGGATAAACTTAAGTGTTTACAGCGCATGAATAAGGTTTACAGCGGATGACTTAAATGCTAAGTATCCACAGCGGACAGCCAAAGTCAACAACGGAGAGTCAAAGTCCACAACGGACAACCAAAGTCCATAGCGGACAGGCAAAGTCCACAACGGACGACCAAAGTCCACAGCGGATGAATGAACACTAAGTGTGTTCATAGCGAATGGCTAAAGTCCACGGCGGACGACCGAGGTCCACAGCGGATGACTTAAAAGTTCGCAGCGGACAAGCATGCATACTTAAGTGTCTATAGCGAACATGCATTGTCCACAACGGACAGTCTATATGCTTGAGTGTCCACAGCTGACGGTTAGTGTCTACAGCGGACATGCAAGGCCCATAGCGGACACTCACTTGCACTTATATCCAACCTAGGTGAATTCTAGTCTCAAACAACAACTTTAAATGTTAACTTAACATAGACCTATTAGATTCACACTCAGAACATCATAAGCAACCATTAACATCGCAAAATTTTTTAAAGCGCATACATTTTCGTAAAAAGTTATTTTTTAACAGTAGAAAACATAGTTGTCCAGTAACATCATTTCCAGTACACATATCAGCCCCAACAAGTAGAAAACAAGTAAAATAGGGGATCTAGAACTCACCTTAACTAAGTGAACCACAACAAACCCGAGAACAAACCTGGAGTTCTAACACCTAAACACCTGTAAAGAAGCAACTAAACACATATAAACACATAGAAATCGGTCCAGAAGCTTAAACCCAACTAGAACCAAGAAGAAAACACCTTAAAATCTTACCTTTTGAAGAAATCTTCTACTTCTCACTCTAGAACCGGTGGGGAGCTTTTCTCTCTCTCTAACCGTAAGTTTGGGTGCATGGGAGAGGGTATGAGCGGCTATTTCTTCCTTTTTAAACCCTATTATGTGCCGGTTTGGCCCTTGGTACACTTTTTCCCCTTGCATTTTAAAATAATAACCCATTTGCTCCTTTACCTTTCTTTTCTTTTCTTTTCCTTTTTGAAGTTCTCGGGTGTTACAAATCTATGACTTACGTCCTTGGATGAGTTTAAAAGATTCATTTGTTAAACTATGTGTGGTTATTCCTGGACGAAAGAGCCCTCGTCAAACTTAGATGTTTTTCTAAGGCCATTAGTAGATGAGCTAAAAGAGTTGTACGAGTAAGGCATCGAAGTTTATGATGCATATCATAAAGAAAACTTTATGATGAAAACTATCCCTTTGTGGACGGTTAGTGACTTTGCTAGCTACGCGATGTTTTCCGGTTGGAGCACACATGGCCACTTAGCTTGCCCATATTGCATGGGAGACGTAGAATTCTTCGGTTACATGTTGGAGGCAAACCGAGTTGGTTTGATTGTCATCGGAGATTTTTACCTCTATCCCACCCATTTCATTGTGTTAGAAATGGATTTAGGGCTAATAAATCTGTATCGTCATCATTAGGACCTCCACCCAAGTTGACAGGTTGGGAAATATATGAACAAGTCTTTAACATTCCAACTGTCTATAATGGTGTAACCTATAACCCAAAGAATAAAGATTCTGAGTTTGGTAAAACCCATAACTGGGTATAGAAAAGCATTTTTCGGAGCTTGAATATTGGCCCATGTTGTTAATTCGACACAACCTTGATGTAATGCACATTGAGAAATATGTTTTTGAGAATCTATTTCACACAATCATGGATACCCCTAAGACAAAAGATAATATCAAGGAAAGACTTGATGTGGAGCAACTTTGCAACCAACCATTGTTGCATACTTGGGTGGGAAACAATAATAAACGTATGAAACAAAAAGCTACATATAGTTTAAGCTAAATGCAAGTAAATGATGTATGTAAATGGTTGAAAATAGTAAAATTCCCCGACGGGTATGCTTCGAATATACGTGGTTCTGTAAACGTTGCAGATGGTACTTTTTACAGCTTTAAAAGTCGTGAATGTCATGTGTTTATGCAGCAGTTGTTGCCTATTGTATTAAGAGGCGTGCTACCAAAACAAATATTTGAACCAATAACAGAGTTGTGCACATTTTTCACATAATATGTTAAGAGGTTTTACACATCAAGGATTTACAAAAACTAGAAGAAAGTATAGTTGTGACCATTTGTAAGTTAGAAAAGATTTTTCCACCTGGTTTCTTTGACTCAATGGAACACCTTGCAATACACTTGACAAATAAAGATATTCTTGGGGGTCCGATGCAATTCAGATGGATGTATCCGTATGAGAGGTACTCTTTTTGACTAAAAGAAATGCTAATTGTTATATAATTGCTAACTTTTTTTTTTCTTCAACTTTAAAGGAAGTTAGGTCGATTGAAAAGAACGATTCGAAATAAAGCAAGGGTTGAAGGTTCTATAGTTGAATTATATCTTGTAGATGAACTTTCTAACTATTGCTCCATGTTCTTTGAGTACTGATTCTCGGTTAAGTTTATTCAAACACCCATATTGAAGATTATTTGATAAAAGTGGAAAAAACATAGTTCTTAGTGATGAAGACAAACACAAGGCTCATACTTATATATTGCTAAATTGTCAAGAGCTTCATGAAGCTGTTATGTCCTTTGATGAATATTTGAGAGCTTCATTCCCTAATTGTGACCAAGCAACACTTAATAAAAAGAAAGATAGTTCTTTTGCTAAATGGTTGCAACTTCATGTAAGCATAACACTAAAACAAACTTATATTATATAGTAAATTTATATTATTGTAAAATGTTAACATAAATATATTAATGTAGGTCATCAATGACCCACAAAAAATACATTTGAGGGATATAGCACAAGGGCCTCTCACTTTCGTTCTATCACACAAGGGCTATTTAGTTAATGGTTACAAGTTTCACACACAAACCGCTTACCAAGGGAGGGTCACCCAAAATAGTGGTGTGTGTGAAAGGGGCTTCTTATAACGAAAATGAATGTGATTACTATGGATTGCAGGATGAAATCCTATAGCTGGAATACCATAGTAACTTAGGAAGTTGTGTTTTCGTTGTGTTCAAATGCACTTGGTTTGATCCTGTGAATGGTGTAAGGGTGGTTTAGAAGACTAATATGGTTGATGTTAAACCCAAGGCAATAGGATGTGTAGATGACCCGTTTATCCTAGCATCTCAAGGTCAATAAGTGTATTATACACCATATCCGTCAAAGGAAAAAGGATTGAAAGATTGGTGGGTTATTTGTAAAACAACACCGAGGGGGGTTTATGAACTAGCTGAAGACGATAGTGAAGTAGGTGATGAAGATAACAAAGATGATGAGCATTTCTTTCAAGATAATGAAAGGTTAGTATGTATATCAAGTACACTTGATAATGATTTGCTCCCTTGTTACTCATGTACAAGAAGTGATAATCGAAGAAGTCAATGACATAAATGATGATGATGGTGTGGAAGCTGAGATTGAAGACATGGATTTGGATGATGACGATGTAGAAGAATTTAAAGATTCAGATTTAGATTAGTTGCTTAGTTGTTAGTAATATTTATAAGCTAAATATAGTGATTAACGCTTTTTATTAATATTTTATATTATGGTTCTTGCTAACATTAATTGTTTTTTACTAATTTCTATATTTTAGAGTTGTTATGAATATTAATAACTTTATTTTTGTTGTAGAAATTATGGCACGTATTTCAACAAGAAGTGGTAGAGGTCGAGGTGGCAGTCAAGGCATTGGTCAATGTAGTGTAGGAAACAGTGGAATAACTATGGAGGCATATGAGTCTCACCATGAGCGTAGTGATGATGATGAGGAGCCGGTTAAGAGTACTAGGTGGCGGGGACCGGTAGTCCCAAACCCGGTACCTGCATGAGAAAATCGCATTTAGATTTGGGTTGAAAAAATTTGGTAAGAATGTCATATTTTGATCCATACTACTTCACTTCTTACGCTCTTGCATGATGCAAATGTACAATAAAAATAACTCCTTTTTCAAGCAAAATGAATCCCTTTTGGTAAAAGAAAATAAGGCTAAAAATTAATAAATATATAAGATATTGATAATCTGTCTTTTTATTTCTTATTAGTACTTAGATTCCCCGTCATGATTGTATATATGTTGTTACTTTCCCGTTTATCTTGATAAATTCATATACTATATATTACTTAATCATTTTTCTAGGTATGGTTAAAGTTCTATATATGTTTCTTCATAATAATATTTTCTTTCTAATTTGAACATGAATTTTTTAGGATAAGACATTGAAGTGACATGCTACGCTTGATGAATTCCGGATGCAGACACACGCAAAGAAAGGGTCGAGACCCCTGGACAAATTGCCGGGTAATGGTGGTTTTGTAGGAGATGATTTGGGAGAAGCCGGTGATGTGGAAGAGAACATTCATGAACATAACATGAATTGGGTTGATTCGAGGGCGGGTGAAATTATAGTAAGTCTCCTTTAGTGTATATTGTTTATTTAACTGTATTATGTTAACCCACATGTACTATTGCATCTAAAGGATCTTTTGAAGCCAATGCACTATCCTTAATTGTTTCTTTCTCAAGTGATGAACACAACATATGACTTTCAAGCATTTATAAGTGTGTATGTTGTATTAATTCCAAACATTTGTAAACTTTAAACGTTTGTACTTATTTATATATACAAAGCATTAAATGTTTATGTATTAACAATTACTTATCACAGAATAAATATAAGGAGTGTGTTGTTGAGAGATATGGAGAGGACGATACCTTACACCCTGAACTTGATGTGGAATTATGGTCAGAAACTACTGGGGGAAAGAAAAAAGGTAGATTGTACGGGAATGGCAATACTAGTGACCTGTATGTTGTGCTGACCGGTACACAATCAATGCCTAGTAGTGATCCACCTAGGAGAAGTGATGAGCTTGGTATTCTCTTTTAGTGATAGAAATTCGATGTATCTATTTATTGTGGTATCAATGAATCATCATATTAGAAGGTTTTTATTTACATATATTGAATTTTTGTATGGAAAGATGATTATTTGCATTAATTAGTAACGACTAGAGGTGACAATCCTAACCATTTATTTTTAGTTGGGCTGATTTGGACATTATTTATATGGATATGGGTAGATTTGGCAAAACAAACCCATTCATTATATTTTAGGTCATTATGGGTGCTAATACTAACACCTTGGGTTAGTTTAGGCAAAAGAAGTTTTTAATAGGTCTTAATGGGTTAAGATGGGTAATAACAAATGTAGAAATGGGTCATGATGAGTCATTCTTGCACAAATACACAAGTTACTTGTATGTAGTGCCTTATATTGAGCTTTATTTGTTTGTAATTTGTTAAAAATAAGAGTTCTTAATGTATTTGATATTGATGTGTAATGAGTGTGATGTGCTAATTTATTCACTATAGGTGCAAAGGTTGAAAGAACAAATAGCGGAGTAAGAACAAGATAAAGCAGAAAAGAATGCTATGATGGAGAACATTGAAGAAAATGCAAGGTTATATGCTGAAATGAGTGAGAAACTTCATATTTTATCACAAAACAAACCACAAAACATTCCATCAAGTTAAGAAATGAGTTTATGCTAGTAGACACTACGATTTCTATATTACCTTTAATGTTTTTGGATAATTTGGATATATTATGCTACTTGGTTTGGATTAACTTGTCATGTTTTTGGATATTTAATGTATTTAAATTGGATATTTATGCTATTTGGGTTGGATTCACCTTTGATTAAGTTTGTATATATTTATGAAAGTTATGATTTATATCATTTACAGGAAAATGTTGAATAACATTATGAAAAGCAAATCTTTCAAAAATTTTTAACAAAATTCGTAGCTAAATCAATAGCAATAATTTTATAAAATCCGTAGCAAACTAATTGCAAATCCATAGCAAAATTGGTAACAAATATCAAACAAAACTCTGTAGCAAACTCCATAACAAATATTCATAGTCAAATGCGTAACTAAATTAGGGACTCCAATTTGTGTAGCCAAACCCGTAGCAAATATTAGTCCGTAGAAAAATTCCGTAGCAAGACAAATTAGCGACGAAAGTATCATCTACAAACCAAATCCATAGAAAACACTCGTTTTGCTATGGATTCGCTATGGATTCGACCGCAGCAAATACCTTTTTCTGTAGTTGTGTCTCGGAGTTCTCAACAACACCTATTTGTCAGGTATTTCAAAACCAGGTATAAGAATTAGACATTTTTATTAGTGAAATATGTAGAATAATATTTGTCACAAATTCGAGAACACTTAACAGGTTGTGTTTTAATTCTTCAACAAAACTTACGTCTTCAAAACTTAACACACCATTTGTTACATTACCTTTCTTTATAATTTTACCTCCTTTGTCACCCGCAAGAATAACATAATAGTGATATATTACTAGTCATTTGTCTAGAACAACCGCTATCAATATGCAATAAGCTATCAATAGCTTGCTTTAGTTGTTCCTGCACATATTAATGAATTTAATCATTTTGGGAACCCAAGACATTGTTAAGTTGAGAACATTTCCAAGTATGTTACTGATTATAAAATCATATCTCTTCTATCATTGAGCACATATTCATCAACAGTGTCTGAAACTATAATTTTGACCTTAATATTCCATTCTTGAGTCGGTCTTGTCAATTTTATGTCATTTTTCTTCGAATTATCATTCAAGAATTTTATATTACTTTAATCAACACTTTGTGATTTCTTAATCACGTTTATTTTTCTCAATATATCATTTAGTGAAATTTTTGGTTTTGCAACAAAAAACTTCGAATAAATTGAATTTTTATTATACTTGGCATTTACAAAAAAATGGTTTCTATTATGTGAAATGAAATTATAAAATCCTTTTCTATTTATTAATTTGTGTTAAGGAATACAATTTCTTGCCATATGATTTGGTTTTCCACAGACATAACAACATGATTTCTGATAAACATCATTCACTCGCATGTTTCTCTCAAACTGTTTATGATAACCACTAAAGTTATCATATAATAAGGCTGAGTATATCTTTAGCCATGTGATTCTTTAACAGTCTCTTGTTTCTCTCTATTAACATGAACTTTTCTAGCTTCACCCGAAAGAGTTAAGGATATTTTCTTTTCTTTTGATTTTGACCTGAAGCCAATGAGGCATGATCTGTAGCTTTTGAGACACAGATACTGGAATTGGATTAGTTTTAGTGATACCTGAACTACAAACATCTTGTTTCACATGGTTAACATCATTTGTAAGTTTATTTTTAAAGAATCGAGTATTTGTTTCTTTAAAAATATAATCTTCCTTAGCTATTGAAACAAATTTGTTCTTGAAATCAATTTTCAAGTCAGATGATGATGTATTTAATTGTTTTCTTTTAAAAGTTTTGTCACTATGAATGATTTGTGCTTTTAACTTCTATTGTTTTGTAGAACTTTTTTAACAATCATTCTTAGGAACATGAATATTAATCTTTTCATTAACTAATAGTTGATGATCAAGTACAGGGTGGTATTCACCTTGCCGTTAGTTATAGCTTAGTTATTATTGTAATAGGATCTAGTCCACTTTTGTTTATTTTGTATATTATGTGGCATGCGATGTAACAACCGACTCCTAGGTCCAACTTTAACTTTAATTTTTATCCGGCATTATTTTCATTCTTATTATTAATATTATTTTCTTCTTACATGATAATTGATTTCATGTTTAGTTGTCTTATAAGATTTCATTAAATCTAGCTTTAGTCTAGAAATTATTAAGCTGTTCTAGAAAAAAAAAATACTAAATCTATGTTAGAAATTAAAATTTATTAAAACAAATAAATAATATGTGTGTATACCTACACATCACGGCACACATACATATATATATATATATCATCTTACACTTAGAAACTTGTAAAACTAGAAAATTACCATCTTTAATACTACACTATCAACTTACACTACAATTTAAACTTTACAAAAAAAAAAAAAAAAAAAAAAACACACCCCCACACATCACCATTCGGCCGCCTCCCCTCTCCCCCACTCACCATCCCCCTCAAACCCCACAAAACCACTTCCACACACCACCCCTTTCCCCATACATGCAATCCAACCCCCAACCATTTCTCCCTCACTCTCTCTCTCAAATTTAAGCCAAGAAATCCCAACATCCCTTCAACTTTTCTTCATTTCCAGCCAAAATCGAGAGCCCCTCTTCAAGCACAACATCGATTAGTACAAGCTCAAGCTAAGAGGTGAACAAGAAGTTGAGTTTCTTGCGAGTTCTTACAAATTCCAGGAAGTTTTCAGCTCAAGCTCATGATTCTACAGCCCTCATACTCCCCAATCATCCCAAAATCACGAAAAACCTTGAGGGTAAGCATCTATATACCCAAAACAAAGCTATTCCTTGAGTTTTCTTTACTTTCTACCATGAAATCTCACTTTCTTTGTTCACAGCAGAAACTTGCAGCCATATCACTGTTTTTTTAAGACTCACGACTTCAAAAAGGTATATTTTAACGAGTGTTCGTGAACCGTGGGTTGGTACATATGATTTCAACCCGAAAACCCTCTTTTTCGTGTATTTTAGCACGAACAACCCCCTTGTTTTGAAAAACCCTTTAACCAACGTTAAAACCTGCTCCAAAACAGTTTATTAACATCATTATAATCTGGATTAAAAGTTACAAAAAAAAGGGTTGGTAATGTATATGCTCAAACTATGTTGATTACACATGTGCAAACGATGTAAAACACCCTCTAAAAGGCAACTATGGTGCTTGTTATGAAAAATCCATGAATTTATGCTTTGTTCCAGTCATTTTATGATGTTAACCTTATAAGATTCGTGGTAGATGTGGATTATGTGCAAGGATGGGCATTATGGACTAAGTGGGTGTATTTTAGTGACCCGAAAAGGTGGTGAAAATCTCAAAATGGCTAAAACTTAATAAGTTGCAACTTTTAAAATCTCCAGGCCTTAAAATAATTATTTTAGTATTAAAAACCGAATTTGGTGAATTTTTGGGTTAATATGTAATTTCTATGAATTTATTTAATAAAAATAAGCGTAAAGCGGGAGATTTTTGGATAAAATATTAAAAATAGTGTAACAAGCCTAAGACCACTAAATAAATATTATTTCATTAATTTAGAAGACTTAAAATTGAAATCTTGCTGGAAAATTGAAAGAAAGTGGGTTAGAGTGTTCGGTTTCGGGTAAAAACGGGTTTTAACGGGTTAGTTTAAAATATGGACTTTTTGCTCAAATAACCCCAAAAATACTTTTAAAACAGATTATAATATTTATTATAAGCCCTTAAAGCTTTATACTTGAGGTTATAGGTTGAAACTAAGAGATCTAAAACAAGATGCTTAAATTAACGGTTTTACCGTAACCGGTAACTTGAATTTTGTGTTTTAAACCTCTCAAGTTAAAATCTGGAAATATTATATTAAAACAGGCCTAAAAGTAATATTAAAACCCCTAGGAACTAACAAGGGCCATATTGGGTCAAGTAATGAAAGAGAGCAAACTTTTGGGTCAAAATTGTAAATTATGAAACTTGAGGGATCAAAGTGTAAATTTGTTAAATATAACTAAATTTCAGTAATATTATGACTAGAAAACTCTTAATAAACTTATTATAATACAAACCAACTTATAAAATTCATATAACTTGTCATCCATATATCAAAAACCCTAACTTTCCTAAAAAGGAAACTTTTTGATGCAAACTTCTAAGAAACGAAGCCACGTGAACTTATGACCCTAAAATACATTTAGATACACTTCCAATAGCCTAATAACATTATCTTACTACTTGTATCTTGATCATAGGGTGCTAGGACATGAATCTTTTCTGTGACTGAAGAACTGTTGAGTTACCTAAGGTGAGTTTTAGTGTTCCCTTTTTGCTACTATTTTGGGATGAAACATGCTTTGTTTGAACTAAAAGTTATTTGTGTACTATTATGCGATGCTATTATATGTTGTGGCTAATGTTAGAACCTGCACCTACTTGTATCACAATCATTAATTCATGTGTGAACCACTTGTTTTATATGGGTAGATCTACTTGGGGAATCCTCAGCGCACAATGCCTTCCGTCATAACCCAATGACATAATAGAAATGGTACCACACTGAGATTTTGCGGGGTCATTTGTGTCATATGATAGGTTTTATAAGATACTATGGTGTACCACTCAGTAGGTATGGTACACACTTTGAGGCTCTGTTTCCCCTATGGGATAACCGACATAACACAAGCTTAGAAGAGGCTAGCCAGGGCTGAGTGCAGGGTTGATTGTGACCCCACAACAGGGACACTTATGTTTTCTTTTTAAAAATAACTTATGGATTCTAAAGAGTCCTTTTGTTTTTGAACTTTAAGCACTTGAACTCACCAACTTTTTAGTTGACACAAATTCTTTTTGAGCATGTTTTAGGTAACCCTTGATGAAGCTTGGATTTTAATGGAAATTTTATTGATAGCTTAGTACCGTGACTACCAATGGCATTACTCGATTTTAAAAACTTTATTAGACATTCGGTTTTGTTGTGTAATAAATTTGGATAATTTACAATGGGTGTGGATTTGATGTTTGGGCAAGACTTTCATAGCCCGATATGTTGTTTTAATATAATGCCATGTGATATCTCTCCTTGTGTGCTCTTGAGTGGTTAGTTTCCGCTGCCATGTATTTTGCTAGTTTGCGACGTCCCACCCTCCTTGGGCCCGGGGTGTGACAGATTGGTATCAGAGCCACAGGTTGTAGAGAAGTCGGGAATACCTTAGTAGACCCTAGGCTACAACCCTGATGCCCTAGGACTGTCCTTGTTTTGGGAATGTGTTAGAATGAGTGGTTAGGGTAAATTGATGATTACACTTGATCAACGTAATCATGAATTTGCTGGACGCGTGAATTCTTGCACGATCCCCTAATTGTTGATAAAAATCTTTCTCCCAGATATAAAATGCTTTTGTGTGGTCTGAATTGTGTGTTCATACCTGTTGTAACCTGTATTATTACTGATTAGTGATACTACTACCATCATTACTGTTGTAACTACTATTTTCATTACTATTTTCATGAACTATGAGAAACCGAATTACTCATGATGATTTTACAGGATCTCGAGACTCATCGCTAACAACGGTAAAGCGTCTGCATTCCCTGCCGACGAGACTGCCCCAGTGGGAAGACTCAGGAGGGCAACATCCCCATCGCAGTATGAGGAGTACATGAGGAGATACAGCCATCCAGGATGGTTATCGGTGACATCCGACGACACGGAGCCATCGGAGGAATCTTCCCCGACATCCTAGGAGAGGAGCCGGACCCGCTCTCATTCACCGCATGTCACTGCACCCATATATTCGCCTATCCCGCCTATCGGGAATAGGGGCGCGCGAGTCATCACCGGGCCACACAAGAGTACTCGACCTGGAGCTTCTATTTCATTCAGGATGCCGTCTCCTCCACCTCCTCCTATGACAGCTCCCGCACCGGCGCCTCCGATAAGGGGACCGCCCAGACGCCAACCTCAGGATGAGTACTGGATGCCTCCCAGGCGTAGCTTGTATGATGGCCCGAGTGTCTTAGCTGGAGACCCCTACTGCCAATCCAGCCACTGAGTAAGCGATTTTGGTCTATCTGACCCTACCCTGAGTGAGATACTTCGGACCATCCAGCATCATGAGCTAACCCTGCAGCATGCCACACAGACCTCGCAGTCCGCCCAGTTCCAGGCATTGGTGGCGTCCCAGGGTGTCCAACGCTTGGAACAAGAATAGAAGAAAAAGGGGTCGTGCTGGTTTGGGTGGTTAAAGAAGAAATTACACTAATGATGGGATGATACTTGGTTATTTGGAAGATACTACTATTTTGAGAAACTATTTATCTATTTTAGACACTATGATTTTTATTTGGGGGTGATGGCACCTTCCAACTTGTGATACCATGAAACTATTAACATTTTGCTTGTTGGTTGCTACAATTATCTATGCATGATTTCTTTTGTGATATTACCTTATCTATTGCTAGTTGTCTAATGGAATGTAAAATAGTATATTCTAGGGAATTAATTTGATTGCCCCTTAAAATGTTAATTAACTTTATAAAAATGGAAAGAAACTATGTATGACTTATAATGTATTTTGGGAACCCTCATGCGTTTGGTGAAGCAACCTCTAGGAGTCGAATTGATGTAGCGAGATACTTGAAACAAATCTTATAAGACACTAAATGAGTTTATCTATGTTGACAACAGAATGCCGCCTATACGTGGAATGCGTGGGCGAAGGAATAGGGGTGCTGGATGCATCGGGAACCAGGGTGGAAATCGACCACCTACGCCACCAAGGAGCACCCATGAAGAAAATGCCAATGATGAAAAGATCGCCAATCTGGTGGCTCAGCAAATCGCCAATGCTATCCCCACCATCATAGCTCAAATAAACGCAGACCGGGAAAATACAACCAGAAATGAAGGACCTGGACACAATGAAGGTAACACCGAGGATGCTGAGGAAATAAGAACCGGGTGTTCTTACAAAACTTTTATGGCGTGCAAACCAAAATATTTCTACTGCACCGAGGGTGCGATTGATACTTACCGATGGTTAGACGAGATCGAGGCCGTACTGGACATCAGCGAGTGCAAAACTGATCACATGGTCAGGTTCGCCTCCCAATCTCTGAAAGGGCCAGCCTTGGAGTGTTGGAAGACCGTCGTTCAGCCACGAGGCAGAAATGTTGCCGGCCGCATGAAATGGTCGGAGTTTAGAGAATTGATGACCAGCAAGTACTGCCCAATAAATCAACTGGAGAAGCTGGAAGCTGAATTTCTAAGCTTGGAAATGAAAGGCTCAAATTACACTGAATACATCAATTGGTTCTTAGCTCTGTCCCTACTAGTGCCCACTTGGTGACACCTAAATCAAAAGGTGTAGCCCGTTTTATCTGGGGACTGCATCCCAGAGTTCGGGGCATGGTCCCATCTGCCAGGCCTACAACCCTGCAAGCGGCAGTTGATCTTATTGGTAGCTTGACGGATGACATGATTAGGGCTGGTTGGACGGAACAGGGGAAGGTTAAGGACAAGAAGAAGGTGACGGGCGAGAAGAGAAAGTGGTTTGATGCTAAAAGGGCCATTGGAAATAGCGGTAGCTCAAGCAGGAGGGCTGGCGAAGGGACAAGACGTGATGATTAGGGGGCAAGAGCCTGAAAACTGTACTTAGGTACAAGCCCTTTCTTTAACAAGTGCAAACTACACCACCAAGGAGAATGCAACCCGATGCCTTGCTTCAGGTGCAAGCGAACCGGTCACCTGATTAAAGATTGTACGTATGAGCCCGGGAAGCAATGTTATGAGTGCGGGGATCCAGGAACATGCGGAACAGTGTCCCAAGCTAACAAGCCCAAAGGAAGAGCGTTCGTAATGGATCCCAATGGTGCCCGTAAGGATCCTGACGTGGTTAACGGTACGTTTCTCATAAATAACCGCCCTGCTACTGTTTTATTTGATACTGGAGTAACAAGTAGTTTTGTTTCTACTACCTTTAGGCCATTGATTGATTTGGAAGCTTGTACCCTAACCGATGCATACATGGTAGAATTAGCTGATGATAAGATAACAGAAACCAATGAAATGATCAAAGTCTACACGATAGAATTAAAGGGTAATTCATTTAAAATAGACTTGATGCCTATAATGTTAGAGGACTTGATGTGGTCGTGGGAATGGATTGGTTAGCTAAATATAAAGCTGAAATTGTATGTGGTGAGCGTTTACTTAGAATACCTCTAATTGATGGAAGTACACTAACAGTCCACGGTGATAGAAGCATGAGGCATTTATGGACTAGGAAGAAGACATACCCAAGACAGCCTTCAGGACTAGGTATGGACACTATGATTACTTAGTCATGCCCTTCGGACTGACTAATGCACCTGCGGCATTTATGGACCTTATGAACCGAGTATGCCGCCCGTATCTAGACAAGTTTGTGATTGTGTTTATGGACGACATTTTGATCTATTCCCGTAACAAGGAAGAGCATGAGGAGCATCTTAAGCTGATTCTTGAGTTGCTCAAGAATGAGCAGTTAAATGCAAAGTTATCCAAATATGAGTTTTGGATGCGCGAAATCCAGTGTCTAGGTCATGTGGTGAACAAAAAAGGTATTCAAGTAGATCCAACAAAAATAGAAGCCATTAAAAACTGGAAGACTCCTGAAACTCCTATCGAGATAAGGCAATTTCTTGGTTTGGCGGGATACTATCGGAGGTTCATCAAGGACTTCTCTCTGATTGTGCAGCCATTAACCGCTTTAACCAAAAAGAATACAGCTTTCATATGGGAAAAAGAATAGAATAAAGCATTTGAGACACTCAAGGAGAAGCTGTGCAGTTCACCTATCCTAGCCCTACCGAAAGGCGTTGAGGATATCATAGTCTATTGTGACGCCTCGCGTCTGGGGCTAGGATGTGTATTAATGCAACGAGACAAGGTGATTGCTTACACATCTAAATTGTTAAACGAGCATGAGAAAAACTACACTACTCATGATCTGGAACTGGGTGCCATGGTGTTTGCGCTCAAAATATGGAGACACTATCTCTACGGTACCAAATGCGTCATTTACACTGATCACAGAAGTTTGCAACACATTCTGGATCAGAAAATGTTAAATATGTGCCAGAGAAGATGGGTAGAATTGTTGAGTGGTTACGAATGTGAGAATCGATACCATCCAGGCAAGGCAAATGTTGTGGCAGATGCATTGAGTAGAAAGGAAAGGGAAAAACCCATTCGTGTCTGTGCCTTAAGAATGAGCGTGTATACTAGTCTTACCACTAGATTAAAAGAAGCATAGAAGGAAGCCCTGAGTGAGGACAAGCTAGCTAAGGAGATGTTGACAGGAATGGAAAAATGTTTAGAAGTGAGTAATGATGGATTGTATAAGCATGATGGAAGGACTTGGGTACCGAAACACGGAGGAATTAGAGAGATAGTCCTAGATGAAGCCTACAAATCCAGATATTCAGTTCATCCGGGAAGTGACAAGATGTATCAATACTTAAAGACTCTCTTCTGGTGGCCCGGGTTAAAGAATTCCATTGCCACCTATGTGGGGAAATGTCTGACGTGTGCAATGGTAAAAGCTGAAAACTAGAAACCATCAGGAACCTTACAACAGCACGAAATCCCCTAGTGGAAATGGGATAACATTACGATGGATTTGTTACAAAGTTGCCAAGAACCTCTCGAGGGCATGATGCAATCTGGGAAATAGTGGATAGGCTTACCAAATCAGCTCACTTCCTACCTATTCAAGAAGATTACGGCCGGAGCTAGCACGACTATACATCGATGAGATAGTAACAAGACATGGAGTGCCACTATCAATTATCTTAGACCATGATAGTCGCTTCACTTCATGATTTTGGAAGTCTCTCCAACAGGCTTTGGGGATCCGTCTTAACCTAAGCACTGCATACCACCCTCAAACTGATGGACAAAGTGAAAGAACCATTCAAACCCTAGAAGACACGTTAAGAGCTTGCACAATTGACTTCGGTGGAAGTTGGGATAACCACCTTCCTCTAGTGGAGTTCTCCTACAATAATAGTTACCACGCAAGTATAAAAGCAGCTCCGTATGAAGCCTTATATGGTAGAAAATGTCGGTCACCATTAAGCTGGAATGAGATCGGTGATAGCCAAGTAATGGGACCCGATATCATGATGGAAACCACAGACAAGGTATTTAAGATTAAGGAACGACTAAGAGCAGCCAAATATCGTCAGAAGAAATATGCGGATATAAGACGAATTTTTCTTCCTGATCTCTAGTGACATACCATCTGTTTGGATCTTCAGCAAAAGTCCAGGATAGAATTTTTTCTTCTAACAGAGAGAGGCTCTACTATGATAGGAGTTGGTTGAGAGTCCTCTTCATGCACTTCCTCAGGATGTTCTGACTCATCCTGAGGTTGGGAGGAAGATGCCTTTCTTCTTTTCTTCTTTGAAGATGATCTTCTTTTGGCCATCCTCTTTTCCCTCCCTGATGATTTTAATTGAGAGCTTTGGCCTTCATTGCTTGATTCAACAGTCAAGCTCTGGCCAAAGAGAGGTTGTGAAGCACCATCACCAGTTGGTGCCTCACTGAGGGTATGGGGTGCTGGAGGAGATCTTGTCTCAAGGTTCATAGTCTCAACCTCTGGGACTTCAGTCAAGGCTTTCCCTTCGAAGCTAATCTTGGGGTCTACCTCAACATCTAATTGACCAAAGGCTTTAGCTGCTAGCCTCTGTCTATATGATGCTGTTCTCCTTTTGAATTCTGCCAGCACCCAGTCTTGAATCTAATTGGCTAATCTGACAGCTTGTCTGTTAGTGCTTGGGTTGACAAGTGCTAGGTCTACCAAGTTTATACTCTCATAGAAACTCAGGGTGGAGATGTTGAGAATTTCTTGTTGACTCTGAGCTATAGAGATCATAAGAGCTTTCCTATCCTGTCATACCCCCAACCCCAGATTGGGTTCTCAGATGGGGCTGACATTGCTCTTGGCACTTCCTCCTCAAATAATTATTAAATGAGCAGTTCCAGATCACTGTCTAGAGGAGGTTACTGAGCATGGAAAACTGTAAGATAGGATGGTGAGTCCTGTATGTCCATACACGAGGAAGAACTCCCAGGTTCTGTGGCTGTCAGAGCTTCCTCCCCTTTTTTGGTAGCATCACCCTCATGCATAGGTGAGCTGGGTAAGTGATCCAAACATCCACAAGTTCTTGTGGATCTGGATGAGTTTGTCCTATAGGTCTCTCAGTTAACTGGCCCTTGAGATCGGTGATCTCAAGTTGCTGGTCATGGACCCTCCTTTGCAAGATAGTCACCTGTGATTCAATGTGAGCTATCTATGAAACCAGTTGGGTGAAGATGTCTTCAAGTTGGTGCACCCTGAGTTTCAGACTCCCCTCATCTTTAGTTGAAGAATCATTAGGGGTTGAAGGAGGTGAACCGAGGTCTGCTCCTTCACCACCAGCCTGAGGTTCTTGGCTGTTGGATTTCCCCTGCCCAATGACAGTGTCAAGAGGCTGGGTTGCCATGGTTGAGGTCTTAAAGATGTAATCACTGGCAACAGTGAGAGCCTTTTCCACATGGATCTCCTGGACAATCACAGGAAGATCCAACTTAGTTTGGGGTGTCTCATCTGGGCTAGATAGGGGTGAAGCAGGAGTACTCATCTCCCCTTAAGGTGGGTAGAGAGGGGAGAGTCATGATACTCACTTAAACCCAAATCTTCATCAGAGTAGAAGTGAAGGCTGGGTATGGGTCGGTTGAGATCAAGAGGCTGGGGATGGTAGCTTTCCCCTGAAGGTTGATCACTAGAGTGTTGAGACTCAGAGTGATGGCTTAAGGCTATTTGTGGAGTTGTGAGCTCATCAAGCTGAGTATGAGGAGCCTCAGCACTGATTGTTTGAAAGATGGGAGTGGCCTGCTCCTCAGGGGAAGTGGGAGCTCGAGATTCCACTTCCTCCTGTATGGGTTGTGATATGGGGGCCTGCATATGCTCAGTAGCAAGTGCAGGGGTTCGCTTGGATTTTCTTTGGTAGGTGATTTTGATGGTAGGTTGTATTTGAGGTGGGTGAGAAGTAAAGGGTGTTGGTTCATCACTAGCTGGGGCTGGTAGGATGTCACCCTAAGCAATGAGCTTAAACATTTTTGGGACAAGGGCTGTTTCTACCCCTGAGAACCCAACAGTTGGCTTTTTCAATATCTTGAAAATGTCGGACCTCATATGTGCAAGTTTAAGAACATTACCTGTTCCCCTTAACTGTGGTCCCAATTCACAGTTGAGAATGTGTTGAACATACCTAGGGAACATGTAATATTCTAAGAAATCCAAATTCGCTAGTAAATTTGTAAATACAAACTAAGAGTACCTGAATTTGACCCCTTAAACCATCCCATGGACAATGAAGGAGAGGTCTTCTGGAATCTGGTCCCATGTTTGTTGGATAGGCTATGTATGACGACATGGAGGAGGTATTTCCATTGGAATGAGACCTTCCCCTTCCTGAAGGTCTTGACCGAAAAGTCACCTTTGTAGCCCATCTGCACAAAGGATTGGTTGACAACAGCTTTTGGAAAGGACAGCTCACCTACTTCATCATCCAACTATAAATGGGTGTTTATAATGGCTGAAGTGATGAAAACCATCCTCCCCTGCACTGTAGAAGATAGTGCCTTCTCCCCGTCCATGGTGACCTCTTGACAGGTCTGCCAGAACTCAAGCAACTGATCCTCATAGAGAGGAGGATTGATTGTAAGGGAGGTGAAGTAGTGAGACAAAGAAAGATACCTACACACGTTTGAGAAGCTTGGATCCTTCTCAAAGTTTAACAGAGCAACTTGATTGTGTTGCCTGGGTAGGTGCATGGTGAAATCAGGGTCGTTACGACGATCAAGATTGGCCATTTGAAGAAGCTTTGTAGTGAAGGAAAGAAGAAGAAGATGAAATTTAGGGATAATTTTAGGTTAAGGAACAATAAGAGAAGTGAGACGAAATAGAACCGTTTGGAAAGATATACTATGGATTTGAGACAAAGTTATGACAAAAAGATAAACTTTGAAATCCACAAGTGGGTCCTACTTCTGAAAAAGGCGCCCAAAAAGTTAGTTTTTATTGGAAGTAGAAAAAGCTTCCGAAGGCAATTTTGGTTTTGAAAGCTTTGCAATCAAAGCTTTCGAAAGCAATTTTGCTTCGGAAGATATTTCAAAGAGTTTTGAAAATTTTGGCTTCGGAAGAAATAAATGGGTCTTCTGAGACTAAATTGCTTTCGGAAGAAATTTGTTCCTAAAATGCATTTAAGTACTTATACCAAAATTTAAGCTTCGGAAGATACTTCAAGAATTTCTTCCGAAGGTAAATCTCAAATAAGCTGTTTAAACGATTTAGACATAAATTTCTTCCGAAGGCAATTTTTGCTTCTTTCGAAGGTAAATTTTCATCATTCTAAGAGATATCATTTTAAAAGTTTGTTTTTCTTCCAAAGAGAACTGGGCTTATGAAGTGATCTCATAGACAACCTAGGACACACAGTTTTAAGAAATAATATTGATTAAGTTATTATGAAAAATCTACTCAAAGTTAATCATCCCAATAGGTGATATAAGATATTTAAATCCGTGTTCATCAAACGCTTTTGTGAACAGATCGGCATATTGTTCATTTGTGTGAACTTTGAATAGTTTTATCTATCCATTTTCAAAATTATCCCTAATCAGATGATAACTAATGTTGATGTGTTGGTCCTTGAGTGCTGCATAGGATTCTCTGTAATAGAGATGACACTATTATTGTCTATGTGGATGGGAGTCTCTTTGAAAATGAACCCATAGTCTAGCATCTGATTCTGAATCCAAAGCACTTGAGTATAGCAGATGGCAGCAACGATGTATTCAGCTTCAGCAGTTGATGTAGACACACAGGATTGCTTCTTACATTGCCAAGGGACTATCCTTCCACCCAGGAACTGACACCCCCAAGATGTGAACTTTGCAGTCATGTTGCAGCCACTATAATCACTATCTGTATAAGCATACATATTGAAGTCTGAATTCTTTGGATACCAAAGGCCTAGATTTGGAGCACCTTTGAGATATCTAAGGATCCTTTTGACAGTGATTAGGTGTGACATCTTGGGGTTGGCTTGATATCTTGCACATATGCATGTGGCAAACATGATATCAGGCCAGCTAGTAGTAAGATACATAAGTGACTCAATCATAACCCTGTAGAGATGTTCATCAACACACTCCCCCTCAAGATAAGGACCAAGGGAGTGGTTTCTGGCTATGGATGTCTTTGCAACCTTACAGTCAGTCATCTTGAATCTTGTAAGTACGTCCTGTACATACTTTGACTGACTGATGATGATGCCATCTTCAACCTGCTTCACTTGAATTCCTAGAAAGAAATTGAGTTCCCCCATGGCACTCATTTCAAATCTATTCTTCATCAACATCTCAAAGTCTTTGCAGAGCTTTGGATTAGTTGAACCAAAGATGATGTCATCCATATATATCTAAACTAGCAATGTGCCATTTACTGTTTCTTTGATGAAGAGAGTCCCATCAATAGTACCTCTTTTGTATCCATGTTGACAGAGGTATGTTGATAGTGTCTCATACCACTTTCTTGGAGCTTGATGCAGTCCATAAAGGGCTTTATCAAGCTTGCAGACATAATCAGGATGATCTGGGTCTGCAAAGCCAGGTGGTTGTTTAATATAAACTTCTTCATCAATCACCCCATAGAGAAAAGCACACTTCACATCAAGATGGTAGACCTTGAAATCCTTGGATGTAGTATAAGCCAAAAATATTCTTACAGCTTCAAGTCTTACAATTGGAGCAAAGACATCAGTGTAATCAATTCCTTCTTCTTGAGTGTATCCATGGACAACCAGTCTAGCCTTGTTCTTGATGATGATCCCTCTATCATCTTTCTTGTTCCTGAATACCCATTTGCTTCCTATGACACTCTTCCCTTGAGGAAGAGGACATAAGTTCCAAACCTTTTATCTTCCTATTTGAAGTAGCTCATCTTGCATAGCTTCAATCCAGCTTCCATCCTTCAAAGCCTCATCAACCTTCTTCGGCTCTATCTGGGATAAGAAACAAGAATGTAGACAAACATGGCTGTCATGAGCTTGTCCTCTTATTCTTACCCCTGATTCAACATTTCCAATGATATTTGTGGAGGGATGTGACTCGTGGATCTAAAGTTGAGGGACCACAACAAGTTGGTTAGATAGATCTAAATTTGAGAAATTCTGATCTGGCAATGAGGTGTCTCCTACCACATCAACACACTTATCAAGAGACACTTGATCCAATGAGTGTGTGACATCATTCATGTTGTCTTCAATGAAGTGGTTTTCAGCATCAAGAAATTCTTGATCACTGTTACCACCTCCAGTTCCTTCTCCTGCATTTGAAGTTCCTTCTCTGAATTCTGAGCCTCTGAGCTTGAATTTGAAGGCAATTCATTTGAATCAGCAGTATTTGTCATGCTAGTGCTGATGGGAGCTTCAATTGCAGGGTTAGTCACCACTGGAGCTGAAGTAGTCTTTTTGTTTGGTCTTCTCAGCTCAAATCTTGGATCAGGATCTTCTGTTGACCTATTATCTGTAGATCCTAAAATATTCTCACAAGATTTGTTAATACAGTTAGTAACTAAGTCAAGATCAAACAACCAATCTGGACCAGAACCTTTTACATAGGGTGTGTGTTCATTGAAAGTCACATTGGCTGACTCCTCAACGATTCTAGTTCTGAGACTGTATACTCTATAAGCCTTAGCTTGAGAAGAGTACCCAACAAAGTGTCCATCATCTGATTTCTCAGCAAACTTGGCTATTTGATCTTTGGTATTCAAGATGGTGCAAGGACATCCAAATGTTCTAAGAAAACCAATGAATGGTCTTCTTTTGTGCCACAGTTCATAAGGAATCTTACAATGTGTCTTAACTACCAAACTCTGTTTTGCACATAGCAGGCTATGTTGACAGCCTTTGCCCAGAAGGTGATGGGCAGGTTAGAGTCAAACAACATGGTTCTTGCAGCTTCAATAAGTGTCCTATTTCTCCTCTCAGCAACACCATTTTGCTGAGGAGTCCTCGGAGCACTGTATTGTCTTGAAATACCCTTTTCATCACAAAATGTATCAAGGATTTGGTTTTTGAATTTGGTTCCTTGATCACATCTTATGATTTTGACCTTGTGATCAGATTGATTCTCAATTTTCAGAATGAAATTCTTTAAGATTTCAGGAGTTTCATTCTTAGTTCTAAGGAAAAACACCCAAGTGAATCTTGTGAAGTCATTTGTGATCACCAAACAGTATGAGGTCCTTCCTAAACTCATTACACTTATGGAGCCAAACAAATCCATATGTAACAAGTGTAGGGGAGTAGTGACGGAGTTCATTTCCTTTGCTTTGTGAGACACTTTGTGTTGCTTCCCTTTCAGGCATGCAACAACACAACGGTCATCACTTGTAAACTCTTTCTTTGGCATTCCAGTTACCAAATCATTTTTAATCAGTTTGTTCATGGTCTTAAAGTTTACATAGCACATTCTTTTATGCCAAAGGAAAGACTCATCACTATTTGCTTTAGATAGAAAGAAAGAAATCTCTCCAGAGGGAGATGTTTCCTGCAAGTCCATCTTGTACATGTTCCCTTTCCTGGGGGCTCTGAGCAAAATATGCTCTTGAGGAATCTCAACCCCAGGCTTGAGAACAATGCACTCATGCTCAGTAAAGAGAATGTGATGTTTTTGGTCACAAAATTAGGACACACTCAAAAGATTGTATCCAAGCTCCTTGACAAAGTTTACCTTCTCAATGCTGAGCTTACCATTTGAGACCATGCCCCTACCAGTAATGTAACCTCCTGCATCTCCTCCAAAAGCAACTGGTCCTCCATCAATTCTTTCAAAGTTTTAAAGTAGGGACTCATTGCCTGTCATGTGCCTGGAGCAGCCACTATTAATGATCCATACATTTCTGTTTGCCTTTGGCTGTCCCTGCATAAAAGAGATGATTTAGTTACATTTGGAAACCCAAGCCTCATTAGTCTTGGGCTTATAAAGTTCAGATGAAGGCAATGAAATAGTAAGTGATCCTATGTTCAGGCTTTGAGGATCATTTGCTGTTGCCGAAGAGGATCTTTCAGTCTCAAGGTCTTCCTTTCCACACCACCTCTGGAAGATTGGGCTTGACCTTCACTACTTCGGAAGCTATTGTAGCTTCGAAAGCTTTGCAGACGGATCCTTCGGAAGATCTTGCTTTCACTGCAGCAAGCTTCAGTGCTTCGGAAGCATTCCTTTCTTTCGAGACCAACTTTTCTTCCGAAGGCAATTTCCTACTTGCCTTCTTCTTCATTTTGGAGCTTTCAAAGGAAACAGATTTTCCTTCCGAAGCTGTTTGTTTCTTCTTCTTCTCAGAAGTTTTCTTCTTGATCATGCGGATAGTACTCTTGGGATTGTATTGACAATCCTTTGCCAGATGTGAAGTACTAGCACACATAACACAATCCAATTCTTTCCTTCTAAGAGTCTTCTTTCCCAAAGAAGACTAAACTTAAACACTTTCCTCTTTTTTCTCCACCTTTTCAGATGATGCAGCAGGCTTCTTAGGGTGAAGCTTGCTCTTTGAAATGGATGGTTCAGGCTGTGTAGAAGTGACACACAACTGATCAGTCTTCTTGTTGTTGTTGGAGTGAGTTGAAGCTGTAGTAGAACTCTTGGAACTCTTGAACTAGAATTCTTGACAGGATCTTCAGCTTTCATCACCTTGAACCCTGGAGCATGGTGACCCTTTTTGGATTGACTCTCTTCACTCATCTCAAAGTCATCCCTCACCTTCTCCTTTTCATCTTCTTTATCACTGGGGTTTATGGATGGCAGCTCATCTTGACCAGTTCCACACCTAGCAGATCTGACTGATAGTAGAGTGTGTGGAGGAGCTATCTCACTAGATCCCAGTCCCTGCTATTCTGATAACACACTTTGCATGCAGAGATGAGGATATCATGTTCTTGAAGGTCTCTTCTTCAAGAACACATTTTTCTACCCTGGCTTTGCTGATCACAAGCTTAGCCTGGCATTTTGTCAACTTGGTAATTAGATCCCTAATTTGAGTACTGTAGTTTGTTTGCTCATGTTTAAGAGTTGAAACTGTTTTCTCTAGATCTTCTATCTTAAGTTTATAGTCATTTTCAGCTCTTTTAAAATCAACTTTTAAAATATTTAAAGACTCAATATCAGATCTCATTTCCAAGTTGTATGACCTGTATATATTTACTTTAGCAATACATTCAGGAGAGCAAAGATGTTCAAGTACCTTGGCTTCATCATGATCAGCCATGAGTGCTTGGTTTGGAGATGCATCTTCAGCTTGAAACTCCAGTCAAAGCCTCCTTCTTCAACAGCAACTACAGCTTGCTGTCTTGGCTTCTCATTCTGGTTTCCTCCTCCAGGTAGTTTGGCCTGGATGAAGATTGGCCACCATTTGACTTAGGTTCCTTGCATTCTCTAGCAAAGTGTCCCATGACCAGTCCAAACTTGCCAATGGCAACATTGCTAGGAAACCTTCTCTTAGTCCTCTTGTAGAACTTTTACGCTCTGTGAGTGAGAAGAGCCATTTGCTGGACTATCTCCATGTACTCCAGATCATCTGGATGGATACAGTCCAGGTCTTCATGAGTGAAGAGAATGTTGCCTGTACTTTTATCAGTGGAGACAAAAGCTTGAGAAGAACTTGTCTCTTGGAAGGGACTTCCTTGGATGTAGCTCTCTCTAGGTGTCTCAGGGAAGGTGATGAAAGGACCCTTTTGTGAGGTTTCAGGGTAGCAGATGAGATAATGTTGTGGTTCTCTGCTATCCCTTTCGACCACATGAAGGGATGAACTCTGGTGAGTGTTAGAGCTACCAGATGAATTTTGCGTATTCATCTCCATCTGGTATCCACTGAGTATCCCATACAACTCAGTGAGAGTGAGGGTCTTGAGGTTTTCAGTCCTTTTAATGACCACACAGTAGTGTGTCCATTGTCTTGGAATAGAAGACATGAACTTCCTAACAATATCCCTATTCTCAATAGTTACCCTAACATCAACAGAGTATCCACAATCTCAACATACCTGAAATATTGTTGAGTCATGGTTTCACTTGTCTTGAAGGTGAAATTTTCAAACTGCTGCTTCAGGAGATCCTTCTTGTTCTCCTTGGCTTCATTTGAACCCTCATACATCAGTTTCAGTGCATCCCATAGCTGTTTAGTGGTCTTGCACTTCTTGAAACCTCTGTAGATGGAGTTTGGAAGAGTAGTTTGGAGGGCTGTCATGGCTTTCAGATCAATGTAAATTCTTTTCCAGTCTTCATCAGATAAGTTAGCCCTCTCCTTTGGTATCATGCCACCACCAGCAGCAGCTGAAGAGGTGCATGGTACATGAGGTCCATTATCAATAGACTCCCACATCCCAAATCTTGAGACTTGATAAAGCCTTCCATTCTTTGACACCAAGTGTCAAAATCCTCAGGAGTGATCAGTGGGGACTTTGTCATAGTTCTAGTTTCCATATCAGCTTTGGAGATAGCTGCCATTTGAAGAGTTAAGTGATGTGTGTAACTAAGAGGATTTGAAGATAATGAGATCTTACAATCAAGAGCCTGGAATGCTCTGATACCAAATGCAGGACCATTAAACGGTACTTAAGCTTGCACTTAGTTAACACACTTAGGAGGATCTTAATATCACTTAACAATTCAAATAGGGAACTATGAACCTTTACTGAAGATACAAGATAAACACAAGTAAAACAAGAACAAGAACACAAGATAAAGTTTTCAAGGATGTTGTATATTGCTTCTCTAGTTCTATTACAAGTGTTGTACCAGTATCTATTGAATACAAGAACCGGACACTACTTATACTGCATCCTACAACCGTTAATACGCAAAAATACAGTTGGAAGTGACTAATCTAGACAACAAGATTAGCCTAAAGTCAAAAGGCAGATTGCCTTTTGACTAGTGACTATGACAAGCAATAGCTCACTGACTTTCCTATTACAAAAAGCCAAGAACAAAAACAGAAACTTACAGATGAAGACCTTATCTACTTTATCATAAAGTATGGAAGTTTCACCAACTAGTGATAGCAGGTGAACTACCAGAGTATGCAGCGGAAAGTAGGTTGCTTTATGATAAAGTTGATGGAAAAGGTATCTTTTCTCTCTCTTCAGATGAAAATCAGTCTTGTATTTAAACAACTTCAGGAGACTTTGTCCTGAGAGCTTCTGAAGACTTCATCTTTTACCTTCGGAAGAGTTGAGTCTTTGGCTTCGGAAGACTTTACACTTAGAATATTTTCCAAGTTCAGTGTAAAGCTTTCGCAGCAATTTCTGCTGAATTTTGGCTTCGGAAGATTTTACATTCAGCAGTTTCGCAGCTAGTTCACCTTTGTTTCGAAGTGCATGTTGGAAGACTTGGTTGTTTTGGTATCTTTTGGTTGCATTTTGCCTTTAACTTCAGAGTTCCTTTTTTTTGGGAAGTGAAATCATGTTCTAAATTGGTTGTGTTTGAGTGAGTATCTGGTGATTGGTTTGGTCATTTTTCACAAAAAGAGGGTTTACAAATTCATTGTGCGAAACTACTGTTCATTGTACGAAACTATGATGCAAAACTACCCCAATCAGAAGATTTTTGGTGCTTGTGATTTCTCTACAAATCTAGAACGAAAGTTTATTAGTTTCTCTAGCGAAACTGCTATCCATTTATCTCTGAACAAAAATTCAATAGTTTAAGGTGAAACTATGGTTGACACTAGTGCCGAAACTACAACGAAATTGCTGCCGAAACTATCTACTAAACTACAGATTTGTGCGAAACTATTTGTTTTTTGATTCTCTCATGTTTTGATGATGACAACTCTTACACTTGCTGATCTTGAGAGTGTGGCACCATACAGAACCCCTAAGTTAATCAATGGTGATAATTTTGATGACTGGAAAAGATGTTTGAAAGCTTTCTTCTTGTACACTGATCACACTCAAAGGGAATCAATTGTGAAAGGATCGCATGTTCCTGTTTCCTTAGAAGATAATGTGACTATTCAAATTGCAGATCCAATAAAATATCAGAGAGAGATATCAAGTAGAAATTTACAACATATTTGGTGAATACAAAAGTGCAAAGGCCTTGTATGATGCTCTATGTGAATTCTTTGATGGTAATAAAGAATTGGTCAAATATAAAGCTACTTAAGTTGAAAAAGAATTCAATTCTTTTGTTGGACACAAGAATAAGAGTCTTGCTAATCTTACCAATCATTTTCTGTCTGTCACAAGCACTTTGAAGAAGTATGATGAGAAGTTGTCAAACAATGAACAAGTGATAAAGCTTTTAGACTCTTTACCACCTCAATGGATCCTACAAGTGAGAATTTGAAGCAAGAAAAAGGATTTTTGGACTACAAGCTGATGGACATAATCAACAAGTTGAAGTATTTTGAGTTAGATCCGAAACATAGAGAGTACAACCAAGCAACGCTTCCTCAAGCCTACTCATAGAATGATGCTCTTATTTCATCCAGTTTAGATTTCAATGCACATGTCAACTTTAGTGGTATGACTGACTATACTTCATCCAGTTTAGATTCATCATTTAGCATGGCAACTTATAGTGGATGACTGTACTTTGGACAAGTTCAACGGAAATGGATCTACATCAAAACTTCAAATCTCCCATAGGTTCTATCGGAGAGTATGGCTTTATTTAGTCTTTTTGTGCACAGTTATGAGGCTTTGGTAGCTAGTGAGTTGAATAGGAATGAGCCAACACATGTATCAGGTGGAAATGATTTGTAAGAAGCTGACTGCCTATAATCCCCAGCAAGACATTCATGGAGAGAACAGAAGAAAGTGATGGAAATGATCTGCCCAAATACATATTGAATTGATGTGGCTAGTATGTCATGATCCAAGTCGGGTCATACCCAATAACGAGCTAGACAAACACCAAAGATATTTGTTTTATGATATGATCATATAAATAAATATTAACACTTAGAATATTTGGAAATTGGGTTTCCAAACATTTACACTTGTGTAGTATATAAATTATATGGATAATTTATTTCAAATAGAGGAATATTAATTCATCCGCATTAGTTTTACACAACCGCATTTGATGTGGTTGAACAAATGCGGATGATGTTTACTCATCCGCATTTACAAAATGCGGATGAACAATCCCTGGCCGCATTTGTTTTGGAACAAATACGGATGAGCATTTCTGGAAATGCTAATGGAAACATACATCCGCATTAACTAATGCGGATGACCATTTGCAATTGCGGACCAATTACTTCACCCGCATTTACAAATGCGGGAGAACAACTTCATCTGCATTATCTAATGCGGATGTTGTTCTGAGAAATGCGGATGGGTTAAGGGGCTAGGCCCCACCCACTTTTCTCTCTCCTGAACTTTATGTTTCCAAGGACATGCAATATAAGATTGCTTGTAGATCTCTCTAAATACACAACTTGAGAACACAAAAGGTGTAAGAACCCCTTATTCTCTCGATCGGTCTAGAGAAAGAAAAAGGGAGTTGTATAAGTGAAAATCCTAGCAACCGGTGTTCTTGTTGGTGGCTCATGGGTAGACCAGCTTGAGGCTTCTTGCTTTAGGAGCTGCCATCCTCGTTCACCTCCTGCCGACCTCATTATTGAAGGTAGTTCTTTGTACCTTCTATGGTTGTTTGTAAGCATGATTTCATATATCGATCCATATGGGTTTTGACTGATTTTATATAAAAATGTTTATATATATTAGCTCACTGTAACAAGTTTAAAATTATATATTCCACTGCGTTCTTCTATTTTATAAGGATAAAATAGATCTGTTTAACTTGTGAAAACCCAACAATGGCATCAAGAGCCGGTTATATGGATACATGCTTCATTTGGACTGAAAATTCGGTTTCTTGGTGATGATTCACCAAAAGGCCGAGAGGCTTCAGCCCTAGTATCCCTTATTTTTCAAGATCTATTTAGACATGCATATAGGAATCTTGGAAAATTTATATCATTTGGATGATTTTGTTTTGGAAACAAAACCGTGGTTCTCGGCTGTTTATGCTTCAGCCGAGAATCTATGGTTCAAGGGGATGCTTTTGGATTTTGCTTACATATGTGGATATGTATTTTATTTGTTCATAACCAAAGCCGAGACCTATGGATGAATGTGTTGTGATTTGTTTTAATTATTCAAATGGTTTGTAATAATTAAACATGTTTATTCTTCCTATTGGGTATGTAATTTATTTATTTTTCATTTGGTATGTAAAATAAATAGGCTAGTTGCACTATTTTACTAGAAAAATTGTATTTAGGATATGTTTTGTAAAAGAAGATGCAACAAGACTATCTTTCTCGGTTTTAACCGAAAGGAGAAGATGAAGGCCCAAAGGAGTTTGGTGTTGAAGTCAAAGGCTAAATGGAGACCCAAATGGATTGGAAGAGTCACAACACAAGGTGGAAACTTGAAGCATTTGGATGCGGGATCAAGTGGGAGTTCACCGGCACAAATGTTGTGTCTTTTTCACCCTTAGAAACGACTTTATTAACTCACTTGTTTCGGTCAACAAGTGATGCTAAGCTTAGATGGCTACGGTTATGGATTCATGTGATGCTTGTGTGGTTGTTTTATTATTGTTTTGTGATATATGGATATGCATGTTTAAATAATTTAATATCAACACAAGCATAAAACTGGTTCTTATAAAACATTAACATGGGTAATAAAAGGGTTTATTAAAAGTTAATGTGTTCACAATAAAATTGGTTTTATTGAAAGAATCTTAAAAATTGTTTCACACCGGGTACCACACATTTGAATGCATGCAAATGTTAGGTGCAAAATAGTTTTCAAAACTAGAATTAATGAAAACTAAAATCCCTTTTGAAACAAGTTTAACACCATCCTTTTACACAACACTCGAATCACTTGGGAACTATTTGTGGGATAAAGGTCACCTAACCACTCTTAGGGAATTTGTGTGTTTGAGGTGGGGTCAACATATTTGTGGGATAAAGGTCACCTAACCACTTGTATGTGTAAACTCACACGTGTGTGTAAGTAGGACAACTTGAGTTGGAAACCATGTGAATAGGGTCACCGAAGCATGGTGTACAATGGTGTTGATGGGATTAAACATGCCAACTAAACATAATAGATGTTTAACCGATCCCATAAAACTAGAAGTTGCAAAGGGTTGCAATTGTCAAGTGTTGACTACCTTGTTAATTTAAATGATGGGATAAAGGTCACCTAACCATTATTTAAATGTAACGTTGGATTCTAGATTTTAATTATTAATTGTCTATGAGACGTGAAAGGGGTATTAATAATTAAAGTTTTATTTTCGGAAATACTAAAATGAACTTTGTTTGTAGAAATGGCCGCCAACAACAACGCTCCCACCCCGACCGTCCATAACCTATCACTAAGAACTATATTAGAAAGGGATCGTCTTAACCATAATAATTTTATGGATTGGTTTCGTAACTTGAGAATCGTTCTCAAGCAAGAAAAGAAATCTTACGTACTAGACGATCCCATTCCCGACGAACCCGATGTTGATGATGTTGAGGCCTATAACGATTGGGTTAAGCACACTGAGAATTCTATGCAGGATTCTTGCCTCATGTTGGGAACTATGATTCCTGAGCTCCAAAAGGATTTAGAGCATCATGGGGCATACGACATGATTACCCAGTTGAAGGAAATGTTCCTTCAACAAGCAAGGGTAGAACGCTTCGAAACGGTTCGAGCGCTTCATGCATGTCGCATGGAAGAAACTCAATCGGTTTCATCTTATGTACTTAAGATGAAGAGCCACATTGATCGCCTTGAAAGGCTAAATTGTCCCGTCTCAAAAGTGTTGGCCGCGGATTTGATCCTTAATGGCCTAACTAAAAGGTTTGAGACGTTCATCATGAATTATAACATGAACGGGTGGGACAAGAGCATTGGTGAGCTTCACGCAATGCTCAAAACGGCCGTGGCGGGGATGGGTAAAAGGGTTTTACCCGTCCTCACAATCAATGAGGGAGGCAATTAGAAAAGGCAAGACCCCAATCCCAAGGCAAATGTTGCTAAAGGAAAGGGATACATCAAACGAAAGGGTAAGGGAAAGGCAAGAACTGAACCTCCAAAACCAAAGCTTAAGAAGCCTACGGTAACGGAGAACGATCCATGCTTTGAGTGTGGTGAGATAGGACATTGGAAAGGAATTGTCCAACCTATCTCAAAGAGTTGAGAAACAAGAGGGATGCTGGGCAGACCTCAGGTACAACTTTCATGATTCATATTGAATTGAATGTTATTTCTTCAAACACATGGGTATTGGATACCGGATGTGGAACTCATATTTGCAATTTGTTGCAGGGGTTCAAAAGAAATAAGCATTTCAAGAAGGGAGACACAAGTCTCTACATGGGCAACGGAGCAAAAGTTGATGTTGAAGCCCAAGGAGACTATGTTTTGAAGCTTCCAAATGGTTTGGAAGTTGTCTTGAAAAACATCTTGTATGCTCCTAGTTTGACTAGGAACATAATTTCTGTTTCCTTTTAAAACAATATGGTTATGTATTAAAGTTTGTAAACAATGGTATTTGTGTTTTTATGGATGATGTATTTTATTTTGAGGCTATGCCTTATAATGGTATCTATGAATTGGTTCATGATAACTCATCTTTTAGTAATCGTTATACCAAACAAGCACCAAGAAACTTAAAATGGTTTAAGTGATTTATATCTTTGGCATTGTCGTCTTGGGCATATAAACAAGAATCGGATTCAAACACTTCAAAAGAATGGTCTTTTGGAAACAAATGAAAATGGTTCATTTAATAAGTGTGAATCTTGTTTACAAGGAAAGATGACCAAGTTGCCCTTTAGTGGTACTAGCGAAAGGGCAAAGGATTTATTAGGAATCATACATTCGGATGTATGTGGTCCTTTTAAGACAATGACAAGGAATGGTGAGAGATACTTCATTACCTTTATCGACGATTATAGTCGTTATGGTTATGTGTACTTGTTGACACACAAACATGAAGCTTTTGAAATGTTCAAAATCTTTAAGAATGAAGTAGAAAATCAACTCAATAAAACAATCAAAGTTCTTCATTCAGATAGAGGATGTGAATACCTGAGTGATGTTTTTCAAGATCATCTTATGAGTTGTGGGATCGTCTCACAACTTACTCCACCCGGAACACCGCAACATAATGGTGTGTCTGAAAGGAGAAACCAAACCTTATTGGATATGGTTCGATCTATGATGGCTAGAAGCTCACTACCTCTATCATTTTGGGGTTTCGCATTGCTCTTCGCGGCTCTTATTTTGAATATTGCCCCAACCAAGAAAGTGGATACGACACCTTTTGAAATATGGCATGGAAGAGTTCCATCACTATCATATTTAAAGGTATGGGGTTGTGAAACTTATGTGAAGCACAGCACCCAAAACAAGTTAGAAAGTCAATCCATTAAGTGTATATTTGTTGGATATCCCAAAGACTGTATGGATATTACTTCTTTGATCCAACCGAGCAAAAGGTATTTATTGCTCGAAAAGCTGAGTTCTTGGAAACTAAGTTTCTTATGGAAGAAACGACGTATAGAACAGTGAAAATTGATGAGGATCAAGAACCACAAGCCAATACACGTTTGGTTGAAATTAGCGATCAACAAGAGGTTGTTGATAATGATCAAATGGTTGATCAATACACACAAAATGTTCGAAGATCTGGTAGAATTAACATTCCACCTGAAAGATATGGATTTTTCATGAATGGATGCTATGTGGTTGACTCGGATGAACCAACTACATACCATGATGCAATGTCCAATTCAGATTGTGACAAATGGATAGAAGCCATGAACGTTGTGATGCAATCCATGTATGACAACCAAGTATGGGAATTGGTTGAACCACCACTTAACTCCAAACTGGTTGGATGTAAGTGGGTTTTCAAGAAGAAAACCGATATGCATGGAAACTTGGATACTTATAAAGCAAGACTTGTAGCAAAGGGTTTCACTCAAACTCAAGGGGTTGATTATGATGAAACATTCTCGCCTATGGCAATGCTAAAGTCAATTAGGATATTATTTGCCATAGCTGCATATTATGACTATGAGATTTGGCAAATGGATGTCAAAACCGCTTTCCTTAATGGAATCTCGAAGAGACTGTCTATATGGTTCAGCCTGATGGTTTTGTCGATCCAAAACATCCTAATAAAGTATGCAAGTTAAAGAAATCAATCTACGGATTGAAACAAGCATCGAGAAGTTGGAATCAACGTTTTGATGAAGAGATCAAGAAATTTGGATTTATCAAGAACGCTGATGAAGCTTGTGTGTATAAAAAGGCTAGTGGGAGCATTATCACATTCTTAGTATTGTATGTTGATGACATACTACTATTTGGAAATGATGTTCCAACCATGGAAGGTGTTAAAGCCTAGCTTGGAAGTTGCTTTTCCATAAAAGATCTTGGTGAAGCCGCCTATATTTTGGGAATAAAGATCTATAGGGATAGATCAAGACGGTTGATAGGTTTAAACCAAAGTGCATACATTGATAAAATCTTGAAAAGGTTCAAGATGGAAAACTCTAAGAAAGGTATGGTACCTATTCAAAGAGGGACAATATTAAGTACATCTCAATGTCCGAACTCAAAGGATGAGCAAGAAAGAATGAAGGAAATCCCATATGCATCTGCTATAGGATCCATCATGTATGCAATGATATGCACTAGACCGGACGCGTCATGCGCATTAAGCATGACAAGTAGATATCAACAGAATCTAGGTAATAGCCATTGGATGGCTATTAAAAGTATAATACCTTAGGAGGACTAAGGATATGTTTCTAATATATGGATCTGGTGAGGAGGAGCTCGTTGTAAAAGGTTACACGGATGCAAGCTTCCAGACTGATCGATATGATTCTCGATCACAATCGGGGTATGTCTTCATTATGAATGGAGGGGCAGTGTCCTGGAAGAGCTCGAAGTAGGACGTGGTAGCATTGTCCACTACAGAATCCGAATACATCACCGCTTCATTGGCAGCTCAAGAGGCTGCATGGTTAAAAAATTCATTGCCGATCTAGGGGTAGTCTTTACCATTCAAGACCCCCTAGAGATATTTTGTGATAACGAGGGTGCGATTGCTCAAATCAAGGAGCCCCGTGCATATCAAAAGACTAGGCACATTGAGCGGAGATTCAACTACATAAGGGATGAAGTTGAAAAGGGAAAGATATGTATTCGCAAAGTTCACACAGATCAAAATATTTCGGATCCTCTCACGAAGCTCCTTGAAAGGGCAAAGCATGAGAGTCATACTTGTGCCTTAGGACTTCAATATTCTAGTGATTGGATTTGATCTATTTTGTATTTTAACTTTAGAACGAATGTAATACTAACTCTTTGTATAAATTATGACAATTTGAGTTATGTTCCATTTTAGCATGTTTACATCCATGAATATGTTTATTATCTAAATGTCCATAGTCGGTTATATTTGTGGGAACAAATATGAATGTAAGACTATTATGAACATGGATTGGTAGATATTCATAAGGTATGAATATAGAGCAAATGGTTGCAACCAAGGTTCATAGATATTTGTGGGATACAAATATTGGACTGACCCGCTCTCAAATGTTACTGCATGGAATTTTATAATTTATCATAAGTAAATTTGAGTAAAGGCGAATATCATAGTGTCCTCTGAACTGAGATACATATTGGGTTTTGATATTCACCAAATATTATACCTTGATCTAGTTCTTCATTGTTCTGAAATAATGGACAATACACAAGGCTATGTTCAGGTGTGATACAAGGTGATTGTGATAAACGTATGTAGTCAAGATGGGATTTGTTCCTCTTATTCGTTGAGAGTATGATGTCTAAGGCCTGATAAAGTTAAATCAATAGGGAATGATCGTTCTATGTCCCTGGATTTAACATGACATCTGAAACAAAAGGATATATGATTGGATTCACCTAAATCAGTTCAAGTAAGGGACTTGAAAGGAATGATGTTATTGAATGGCACTTAGTCATGCATATTAGGGGTAGTAAACCGTTGTTAGGCGGTATTTGCCACTTGCATCAATCCTCTATGTATCTCGTGCAAGTGGGAGATTGATGGAAATGATCTGCCCAAAATACATATTGAATTGATGTGGCTAGTATGTCATGATCCAAGTCGGGTCATACCCAATAACGAGCTAGACAAACACCAAAGATATTTGTTTTATGATATGATCATATAAATAAATATTAACACTTAGAATATTTGGAAATTGGGTTTTCAAACATTTACACTTGTGTAGTATATAAATTATATGGATAATTTATTTCAAAGAGAGAGGAATATTAATTCATCCGCATTAGTTTTACACAACCGCATTTGATGTGGTTGAACAAATGCGGATGATGTTTACTCATCTGCATTTACAAAATGCGGATGAACAATCCCTGCCCGCATTTGTTTTGGAACAAATGCGGATGAGCATTTCTGGAAATGCTGATGGAAACATACATCCGCATTAATTAATGCGGATGACCATTTGCAAATGCGGACCAATTATTTCACCCGCATTTACAAATGCGGGAGAACAACTTCATCCACATTATCTAATGCGGATGTTGTTCTGAGAAATGCGGATGGGTTAAGGGCTGGGCCCCACCCACTTTTCTCTCTCCTGAACTTTATGTTTCCAAGGACATGCAATATAAGATTGCTTGCAGATCTCTCTAAATCACGACTTGAGAACACAAAAGGTGTAAGAACCCCTTATTCTCTCGATCGGTCTTGAGAAAGAAAAGGGAGTTGTATAAGTGAAAATCCTAGCAACCGGTGTTCTTGTTGGTGGCTCATGGGTAGACCAGCTTGAGGCTTCTTGCTTTAGGAGCTGCCATCCTCGTTCACCTCCTGCCGACCTCATTATTGAAGGTAGTTCTTTGTACCTTGTATGGTTGTTTGTAAGCATGATTTCATATATCGATCCATATGGGTTTTGACTGATTTTATATAAAAATGTTTATATATATATATATTAGCTCACTGTAACAAGTTTAA
Source organism: Flaveria sonorensis (assembly GCA_025506505.1). Classification (NCBI taxonomy): domain Eukaryota; kingdom Viridiplantae; phylum Streptophyta; class Magnoliopsida; order Asterales; family Asteraceae; genus Flaveria; species Flaveria sonorensis. The sequence goes on from CM046439.1 coordinate 18,077,732, forward strand.
AATTATATATTCCGCTGCGTTCTTCTATTTTATAAGGATAAAATAGATCTGTTTAACTTGTGAAAACCCAACAGAAAAAACTTTGGAAACCAGAACCCAAAAGTCGAATTTGACAAATCAAAGCTTAGATGTTTTAACTGCAAACAGCTCAGGCACTTCAAAAGAGAATGTCCATCTCCCATCATCACCGAACCAGGAACATGGGTCACCAGGGTCATTCCAATCGGTGATAAAGCAGAGAACAAGTAGAAGAAAGAAACAGCTCTACTAACCAACTTTGACCGAAGTGCAGAGTTAGCCGAGACTGAAGAAAATCAGTCATGCCGGGTAGCTGAAATAGAAGAAGTGGTGAACGGTGAAGTTGATAAGAAGAAGGAGAGTGAGGTGAAAGACAACATGAAGAATTATTGTGAGAGACAGAAGAAGGATGAAGCCATAAAAACCATGAAGAAAGAGGATGTGAAGGGTAACACAAGGGTTTGCAATTGTGAAAAGGCCCTAGCTATTGAAAAAAAGGTCATGTGTATTCCATATGAGGTAATTCAAGATATATGTTCATCTACTTGAAACATTCACTTAATTGGTATTTATAAGGTGAACAAAATATTAATGGAAAATGAAGGTGAACTAAAAAGAATAAACGAGGAACTCAAAAAGAATGAAGCAAAAACTTTTGTTACACTAAATGAAGCTTTAAAAGAAAATGATCACTTAAAAAGAACCCTTTTTTAGAGAAATATGGAAGTTAATACTTTAACTGAAAGAGTAACTTTGGCTGAATTTGAGACTATTAAACTTGAAAGAGTAACTTTGGCTGAATTTGAGACTATTAAACTTAAAACAAAGCTTGATAAATGGACGATTTCTGGAATGAAGCAAGAGGAACTCTATAGCAAACAAACGGGAGCTAGAATTAAAATAGTGTTGGGTTGTGGTGAAACCACCTATGTTTATCCACCTCCTAGCACTTTTTGCTATTCTATAATGATTATACCTCATCCTATAAATGATTTAATTTAAAAGGATACTAATAGTTAGTTTGCAGGTTTACAAGGGGTGAATCTTAAAGTGGTTCAGGAAGATTTTGATTATGGAGGAAGTAAAGGTCTTGGAAGTTGTAGTTGTAGTTCTTCTGATTTCAAGAAGTATTTTGTTGACAATAGTTCTAGTAGTATAGATTATAGCTTGAATAGTTTAAACTCAAGTTGTTCTCATTCCAGAATGCCTGAATTAAATAGAGTTGATGTTTCAAATGTCAATGAACAAGTTTGTGTTATCAGTAAAGGTCATGAAACTTCTTCAAAATCAACTTGTTTTTAAAAAATCATCTCTCTCCCCATCCCAATTTCCCTCTAATTCGAATTTCTAGTCCAAATAAAACAACACCCTTAAATGATTGTAAAATTCAAGAGATAGGAGAATCCATAAATCTTGAGAGATCAATGGACTCAGAAATCAAATCATAGGAAATGCACATAGTGATTATGATTCTCTTATGTCTGAATACGAGGAAGATATTATTATGAATCATGTTCCTATCCAAAATGATAAAAGAAAATTTTCTAAATCTCGTTGTTTCAAATTTGGTAAGGATGATCACGTTGTTAAGTACTGCCCAGGGGTTGTAAATAGGAATGTAGATAACAGATCTTTAGGAAATAGAATAAAACATTTTGTTGATGTTTCTTTTGTAAAAATTCATCTCCAAAATGAACCAAGCAAGTTAAGGTTTGGGTCCCAGTGTCTAAATGATTTTCTCTAATCAATATGCCAGGATCATTCGAGAAGGTCTATCAATAGCTTTTGGCACGTTGATAGTGGATGCTCCAGGCATATGACTTGATTGAAGGAGCTTCTTACCAACTATCAGATAATAAACGAAGGATATGTTGCTTTTGCGGGTGATAAGAAAGGAGGTAAAATGATAGGTCAAGTTGAGGTATCAAATGTTCTTTAACCTTGAAGAAGGTAAATTTTATGCCTGAATTGGCCTTCAATCTCATAAGCATATCACAAATTTGTGATAAGAATATTCATGTGCTTTTTAAGTCTAATGATTATTTGTTCCTTAAGCCTGAATTTTCTGTTTCAGATGATTTGGTGATTATGTGAGCTCAGAGGAAAAATCACACATATCTACTCAATATGAACTCCAAAGAATTAACCTCTACCATGACTTGTCTCCTGTCAAAAGCTTCCTCTTCTGAGTCTTTTTTATAGCATAGACGTTTAGGGCATGTGAGTTTTAAAATATTAACAAATTGGTTAAAAATAATCTTGTTAGAGGATTACCACAAAAGGATTTTTTTGTAATTAAAAAGTGCATGTCTTGTGCTAAAGGTAAACAACACAAGAAATTACATAAGCTTAAACTAGAAAAATCCATTTCTAATCCTCTTGAGTTATTACATTCTGATTTATTCAGTCCAATAAGTGTGAAAAGTATCGCTTAGAAATCTTACAGTCTTCTTGTAACAGACAATTTTTCAAGATACTCTTGGTTCATGTTTCTGTCACACAAAGGGGAGACAACTAAGGTTTTGTAGAAGCTGATTCTAAACATAGAAAACATCAGCAACAAGAAGGTTAAGGCAATCAGAAGTGACACTAGAACAGAGTTTAGAAACCAGATCTTTTATTCATTTTGTGCAAGCAAAGGGATTCTCAGACAACTGCAAGAACACGTCAGCACAATGGTGTCGCTGAAAGAAAGAATCGCACTCTCATGGAAGCAGCCAAAACTATGCTCATAGAATATAAACTTCCTATTATTTTTTGGGCAGAAGTAGTCAACTGCGCCTCTTATGTTCTAACTAGAGTCCTAATTGTGAAAGACAAGATGAAGACTCCCTATGAACTTTTTCACATGTGAAAACCATTGATTGACTTCTTTTGTCCTTTTGGCTGCTCATGCATATTATTGAATACTCAAGCTCAAAATTCAAAGTTTGGAGCAGTGTTTGATAAATGTTACTTTCTAGGATATTCTTCAACTCAAAAGGCTTATAGAGTATACAACAAACGAACAAGAATTATGCAAGAATCTTTCTATGTTGATTGGCAAGAGTCAAATTTTTCCGGCGTTGGTTCAGATTCAGAATGGTTCTATGATACAAACACCGTTTTCAACTCATTCAATCTTCCATCCTTTCCTGATGACGACATTCCTTTATCAAGTTCTCAATTATTTATTCCCGCTTAACATCAACCTCAACCAGAACCATAACCTCAACCTCAACCAGAACCACAACCTCAACCTCAACCAGAACCAGAACACAACCTCAACCTCAACCAGAACCACAACCTTAACCCCAACCTGAACCCGAACATCAAATCTCTTCAACACCATCACAACAGTCACAAAATCCTTTTTTTAACCAACCATCCACCTTACCGTCATCCACCTCACAACCATCATTACCACAACCCGTTTCATCTGTTGGACCCTAAAAGGATCATACATGCCAATTCAAGAGGTGGTTGAAGGTTGTTCTGGTTGGAAATCCCACAAGTCCAAGAAGAAATACGGGTTCAAATTTCAAAAGAAAAAGACATGTCGGGTGTCCGCATTAGTAAATGCGAAAGACCAAATACGGTCAAGTATTTGTTCATCCGCATATACTAATGCAGACAAGCAAAATAAATACGGCTAAGTATTTGTTCATCCATATTAACTAATGCAGATGACATAGTCAATGCTAAAGCTTAACTGAAGAAATGCTAATGAAGACATCACATTCGTATTAACTAATGCGGATGAACATTTACAAATGCTGATCATCTTTTGTACTTAGACTAGTATTCTGATGTATAGTTGTCAGGGTAGTTTAGTCATTTTGTATTGGCATTGTATCCTATAAATAGAATAGTATACACTACTATTGTGAAGTTTCACAAAATTATTCACACAAGTTACACAAAAGTACTGTTTTGTGCTGCAAACCCTAGCACTCTTTGTATCTTGTTTACCAACATCAATATACAAGGCATTTATTAGTATTTTTAGCATTTAATGTTCTTTGATTTAGTATTTCTGCTACTTAATTATTGATTCAATCATCATATTCGATCCTAGTTGAGTCACATCAACTGAGATTCCCATCTCGGACCCAGTCAAATGGTATCAGAGCCTTGGCTCTTGAATTAGTCTCAAAATTAGTGTAGATCTTGAACGAAGATCGATTGAACTAGTGATTGAGTTGTTTATTAGCAAGTGTTACACTTCTAATAAGCATTCATACTGAAAATACGTGAAACTTCATCAACCATCGTTGTGCTTCTGTCCGACAAACATAAGAAGACTGTCATTTGTAGATTCTCAAAATCAAAATCTTAACTCTAAAATCAACTTAAAATGACTCTACTATGAACTGTTCATAAAATCAACCATACTGACACTACTGTTCACCAAAACCATACAAGATTACCAGGACATTGGACTGTTTGAACATTCTCGACATAAAATCAACTTAATCAATATTCAAACCATCTAAAATTAGTTTATCATAATGGATTCTGCTAATTTTTCTGAACTTGGTCATGCGTCTAAACCTCCAATGCTTAAACACAAGTCTGAGTTTAAGCAGTGGAAGATAAGGTTTAGAAATTACATCAGAGGTGTAGATCCTGACTACTAGATTTCCATTTGCAAAGGAATCTACATTCCTGTGTCTCTCAATGCTGATCAAGCTGCTCAGTACAGAACTACTAGAATTCCCATTGAGGATCCTAATCTAAATCTTGATGATGAGGAATACAAGAAAATCAAGATAAACCTCAAATCCTACTCCATTCTGACTCAATACTTGAAAATGGATGTCCTCAAAAGACTAGAAAAGTATGGAACAACCAAAGGTGTATGGGATGCACTGCAAATCATGTGTGAAGGAAGCAGTGAGGTGACAGAGATAAACAAAGACAAACTGGTGAATCAATATGAAACCTTCCTTCATACCAAAGGTGAATCAATATCCAAGTAGCAACATCATTTTGCACAGTTGGTAAATGATCTTGAGATCATGGGGGTTACATACAAAGAGAAAGAAATGAACAAGAAGATGCTGCATAGACTGCCTGAAAGCTGGAAGCAATATGTCACAATGTTTAAGAACACTCTTGACTTGGAGAGCACCGGCTTAGACATCATGATTGCTAAGATTAAAGCTCTTGAGTTGGATGAGAGAAGTATAAATCTCAGTGGACCTCAAGTCATTAAGGAATACAAGTTTCCATCTGAAACTCATTCTGTTGAAAATGCCTTTGTGGCTGAAGAAGATGATTTTCTATCATCAAGAGATCAAGCTAGAACTACAGGATTCTATGCTGTTTAACAACAAACAAACCATTATCTTCAACTCCATTTACAGCAACACTCACCAGCATGCCTGGTGATCAAAAATCTAAAGAGCAAAAGGCAACTTACAATGTATTTGTTGCTAGTTTTGAGGCATGTCTGGGCACTTCAGCACATCTGATTCAGGAAGATCTGGATGAGTTGGATCCAGATGATGTTAAAGAAATGGACTTGCAATGGCAGATGGCCATGATTGCAATGAGAGCCAAGAAATTCTTCCAAAAAAGGAAGAAGCTGAGTCTGAATGAAAACACAAAACTTGGATATGCCAAATCCAAAGAAAAGTTATTAGGTCTAGATCTTTTGCATAGGTTTAGATGATTTATAATCTCTTATAATGAACATCTGTAATTCTTTATCATTATGTAACACAAGATATATATGTTAACCTAAATATTATTTGTGTTGATTTTATGTAATTATAGGAAAAACATCATACTTGGTCAATTTGGAAAATTGACACAAGTGCAAAAACTATCTGTGGATGAACAATTTTGTTCTTCCATAGATGTTCTACGGAGCATAAATGAACAAGTCAATATGCATCAGTGGATCTCCTGCGAAAGCACAAGCACATCTACTGAAGAACAAGTTTAGAGATCAAGTTGCTGCTGCTGCGGAAGAAGGAAGTTTGCTCCTGAGGATGATGTTCAAGAACAAAGAACCAACTCCTATGGAAGTTCAACTCCTATGAAAGTTCAACTCCTACGGAAGAAAAAAATACTTGCATGATCTCATATAATCAAGTACTCAACACAAAGTCAACAAGTCAATTTGTCAGAAGCTAATATTCCACGTCAAATCAAGAATATCTTTGTAATTTTTAAAGTGAATTCCTCTTTCTATAAATATAAGGCATGGGTTCATTCATTTAGAGAGAGATGGAGAGATATCGATACACAAATAGAGATTAATATATTCATAGAAACGATATCGATCGATCAATCGATCAAAATAGCAACATAGCAATCACAAGACACGAAGAACATTATAGGAGATTATCATATCATCCAAGCATCAATATCGATTGTAATCGATTCATTGTGAATGAAACTCAATTGAAACAATCTTTTTGTTGCATTATTTTATTCGGTTTTCAATTTGTTTCATCTGTTCTTCATCGATTTCAATTTCATAAACAATTAAATAAACAACAAGTATTGTTAATTCCATGATCTTTATTTGCTAAATCAAACTGATAATTCCTGTTTTGATCCTTGGATTCACAGGTGGTATCAGAGCCTTGTGCTCATTGATCTAGATCAATTGATCTATAAGTTTGATTATTTTAATTGGTTGTTTGTTTCATTAAATCATCAAAACCCTGTTATATCGATCATTAATCACTGTTCCATTGCTCGATTAATTTTGATTCGTATCAGAATCGCTATCGATTCATGGATTTGTGTTATTGTGCAATATCCCAAGGCTATTCATACAAGGTTGAGTAAAACCCATCATCATCTAACATCTTAATTTCAAACTAAATGATAATATATTGAGTGATTTGACTAATTTTGACCACAACTTCTTATTTAATTAAGAGTGTGTTATTAATTAGTCCATTCACAACAGAAGTCATTAATTCAAAGCGATTTTTGTCTTAGTTGATTTGAATATCAATATTATCAGTGATTTGTTATTGCTGTGTTAGTGTGTTTGCATTGTCTATTCATATTATAATTCTGATATTAACAAAGTTAATTAAAATGAGCAATTCAGCAGTTGGAGCTTATCAACCACCAAAGTTGGAGAACAAATCTTATTTTAAAACATGGAAAATCAGATTCTCGAACCACGTAAACTATACAGATTTTGACTTATGGGTGTCCATTACTGAAGGTCCTTACATTTCACCTGCTTTAGGACCTAATTATAATGACAACAATTAGCCCATAAGTTTGAAAAATCTATCTCCTGATGATGCCAAGAAAGTCAAAATTGACAATAAGGCCTATAGTGTGCTTACTATGGCTTTACCTGAAGACCTCTTGATCAGATGTGAAGCATACAAAACAACCAATTTATTATGGAAAATTCTTCACACTTTGTGTGAAGGAAGTGATGAGATCAGAAGCATCAGGAAGGATTGTAACACCCGAAAATTTGTTTAAAATTAAGGAAAAGAAAAGTATCTTGAAAGAAAAGATAATGGGCACAAGTGGAGGGGGGTAAAGTGTACAAAGTACAATACCTTATTATTATATGGTTTAAAAGGCAAGGCCGCTCATCGGTTCACTTCTGCTTTTCGGCTGGAACAAGAAAGAAGAAAAAAGAGCTGAAGTTTCATCGGTTCATTGAAGAAGAGGCTGTGTTTTCGAAGGTGTGTATCTTTCCTGTGTTATTGGTTCGGTTTCAGCTGAATTTTCAGCATGTGAACCGATTCTTTTGTGTTCTTTGTGCTTGGTTTTGTGTTTTGGAGTGTTTAGGCATATGAACTATAGGAAGCTATCGCTGAAGAAGTCTACAACGTCATGCAGAACGTGTTACCTTCAGTGGTGACCGAGGTATTGAGGGCAGTAAAAGATGGTGAAAAGACCAAAGATACAGAAGGGAAGGAGAAAGCTGAGGAAGAGCCATCTAGTCCCAAGGTGGTAATCCCTGATGATGATAGTGAGGGGGAGAAGGAGACCGCTAAAGGGTGCGTATATGGGGAGTTTTAGAGGTGCAAACCCTCGACCTTTGATGGTAACGACAATGCCACTGCTGCTCATCGTTGGGTTCGAGAGATGGAGGTAGTCCTAGACATTAGCGAATGTCGGGAAGATCAAAAGGTGAAGTTTGCCTCCCATTCTTTTGTTGACTCGGCATTATGTTGGTGGGAAAAAATTGTCCAAGCCGAGGGGAAAGGGTCTGTTGCAAGGATGAGGTGATCGGATTTGATGCAATTGGTACTGGAGGAGTATTGTCCATATCAGGAGTTGGACAAAATTAAGAAGTAGTTCTTGCATTTGGAGGCTGTAAACATGACTCATCAAGGGTATACCTCCAAGTTCAATAAGCTTGCAAGACTCGTGCCGAATCTAGTAATCCCAGAGTCCAAGAAGATCAAGAGATATGTTGGACTCAACAATTGCATTAAGAATTAATGCATAAAAAGTATGATGCTTGCCACATCAAGCATAACAAACATAATGTGTTTTAACATCCAAAACAATCATTTAATAACACATTAACATCATTAATATTCATAATAATCACTAATATTTGTTTAAATTTCTTTTTCAGGTTTTTACATAAAAGGAAATTTTGACAAGTGTTCGCAGCGGATGAAGAAAGTCTCACAGCGGATGAAGATCATCAGCAGTGGATGAAGATTTGCTTCCAAGTGTGTGCAGCGGATGAACAACCATCCCACAGCGGATGAAGAACTCACAGCGGACAACATTCCACAGCGGATGTTCATCCACAACGGATGAACATTCCACAGCGGATGTTCATCCACAGCGGATGAACATCCCACAGCGGATAACATACAACCATGCACAGCGGATGACAAGCTTCTCCACAGCGGATGAGATATTATCCACAGCGGATGACTTATTCTCCATAGCGGATAGCTTAGACACTTAGAATTATTTATGTAATATTCGTTTACATAAGGGTAGTTCAGTAATTGTATATAGCTATGTGTATAGGCTATAAATAGCATGCTACCCTAATCCTTTGTAAGCTTTTGAACGAAATCAATACAAACAAGCAGTTGATTTTCATTGTGTTCTTGCACACACACCATACACACACAAACACACACATACACTCATTTCATACTCTATCATTATGAGTTTCTACACCATAATGTTAGTGTGTTGAATTTGAGAGATATTGAAAAGATCCTTGGGGGAATCAACCTTTTATTCTTGTTTATCATGAGTTTAAGCTGATTTTATCAGGTGGTATTAGAGCTTTGGCTCAATGATTCATTGATTTCGATCCTCTCACTCAACAACCTTGATTTCAGTGGTTTATTAGCTTCAAAACAGACATTCACAAGCTGAAACATCATCAAACTCATCTTCTTCTACTCATAAACATTCACTAAATGCAAACAAACATGATTTCCAAAAAGTGTTATTGCTTTTCAGCTTGAACATCACAAATAACACAAGTTTTCTATGTTTTTTTTTTTGTGATCAAACAATACACGGGGTATTGTTAATCATTTGTTAAACAACATTCTATAGAAGGTTTTCAACTGCAAATTTTCATCAAAACCTTTAAAACCCTATCGGGTTTAATGGGTTTTTGCAAACATTTCAAGTGTTTATTCACTGTTTTATTGGTTTTCAATCAAAACCAATCATTATTTGAACAATCTAAATTGGATATATTGTTCATAATCATCACAAACTAGTGACAATCTCACTAGGAACACATTTGTTGAATATTTAAACAGTTGTTTTTTCGAACAAACGCTAGAAAACCTTAGTTTTTGATCAGAAAAACTCATACACAATTCACGGGATTTGTGTTTGTAGATTTGAAGAACCGAAGAAGAACAGTTTTCGTTTTTTTAAGTTCTCAAAAAACCGACTTTTTGATCCAAAAAGTTTTCTGCAAAAGACAAACTTAGTGTTTTTAGGATTTTGACTGAAAGATTTGACCATTCATTTAATCAGGAAAAAGAAAAATATTCCTTTTCATACAATCTTTCTTGTCAACCGTGACATAGAAAGAATCAAATCATATGATATTTAATTAATATTAATTAATTCCATTATTTGGTAAACAATTAAAAACAAATAGTTTATCAAATTAACAAAAAAAATCCCAGAGATAATTAGGATTAATTAAATTTGAGCGCCGGACTAAAATTTAAACAAACAAATTTAACTTGAAAATTATTAAGTTAAAAAATTAAACAAACATGACTGATGAAATGATGAGTTCTAAAAGTGGATTAAAACCTCCTAAATTGAAGAACAAATCAGATTTCAAGCAATGGAAAATTATGTTTAGAAACTGGCTTACATCCTACTGACATTAGGACCTGACTACAACATCCAAAAGCCAGTTAGTCTGAAGAGTGTAGCTGGTGATGACTTAAAATAGGTCAAAACAGACATGAAGGCTTACAACATTCTTGCAATGACTTTGCCTTTTGAAATTTTAACTCATGTCAAAAATTTCAAAGCAGCACATGAGTTGTGAAAAGTTCTTCACTCCATGTGTGAAGGTAGTGAGGAGACACGGGAAATCAAGAAGGAAAAACTAAGGACCCAATATGAGACCTTCCACCACATCCATGGAAAGTCCATCCCTCAACAGTTACATAGATACGTCCAACTTGTCAATGAAATGATAGTGTATGGGCTTAAATATGACATTGTTAAAATCAACAAGAAAATGTTGCACACATTGCCTGAGAGTTGGAATCAGTCAGTGTCACTCATGAAAGCAACATTGGACTTAGAGGCCCTATCCCTCGATTCACTAGTAGCCAAGGTTGAAGCATTGGAAATGGATGAAAAATCCAGGAACAATAACCAGATTAGACATGTAAAGGCTTATAAGTTCAAAGAAACCCAACACACAGACAATGCTTTCCTCACAAGCACTGGAGAAGATGAAGAATAAGAATTCTTGGATTCTCATGACACATCATTCTTTTCAGCACCAGAATCATCCAGCAACAAACACAAGTCTAAGAAGACTGGTGTTCATGCTTCTCATGAAGCCACACCCCAAAGCAAGCATCACCCTCATAACTCCAACTCAAACAAACAGCCAAAACCTCAAACATCAAACATACACAGACTTGAAAAACCAATGGATGCTCTTACTATCATTCTACAAAGTGAAGAGCAAAAGGCAGCGTATGCAGACTTTTCAACTAGTTTTGAAGCATTCTTAGGAGCAAGTCTGACTCCATCTCAAATCATTCAACAAGATTTGGATGAGCTTCCACCTGATATGGTAGAAGAGATGGATCTGCAATGGTCCATGGCCATGATAGCATACAGGTCTAAAAGATTTCTACAAATAAATTGGGGATTAAACATGGACAAAAAGACAAGAATTGGTTTTGATAAAACCAAAGTTAGGTGCTACAACTGTCAGCTTTATGGGCACTTTTCAAGAGAATGTCAACAGCCCAGAGTTAACAGAAATACACATCAGGCACAACCCTCTAGTGGAATTCATTCAAACAGACAAGTGCCTCCACCAATTAGCATTCCAAATGCACCAACACAACCTCAAATCACACAATTTAGTCCAACTCAACATCCAACATCTTCTGCTATGATCATCAAAAAGGATGGAGAATATGACTGGAGCCTTTATGCTGAAATTCCATCACGTTCAGATCATGTCCATATAGCTGATATTGGAGACAAACTAAAAGACATCCCGAAAGAGGTAAAAGAAAACTTCTGTAGTCAAGCATGCACTGATGAGGTAAATAGGTATAGAGAGCATGCTGATAAACTGTCAAAGAAAGTCATAGAAACAAACATTTTAAATGAAAGTTTAAAATCTAAACAGAAACAATATGCAACTAAAATACTTTCATTACAAACAGATTTAGACAAATTAATGCCTGAAAAATTGACTTTGGCAGCTCAGGTTGAGCAACTCTCTATCTTATTAACCGAGTCAAAATCATTACAAGCTGAAACTGAAGTGAAACTTCAGAAGTTTCAGGTTAGTAACAAGAAGTTTGAAGAACTTCTAGCACACAAAGGGCCTTTAAGGACCCTTCAGGTTTAGGATATAATAAGGTAAGTGCACCTTATAATGATAATTATATTCCTTTACCTGACTCCATGACCAACAAACAGGATGAATCACATGATTCTCATGAACAGACTGATGACTCCAAACAATCATCATCATCATCAAAATCACCTTTAAAATCAAAATCACCTTTGATAAAGTTTGTTAAAAGTTCAACACCACCACCAATCAAATCAACTAACTTTTATCAAGGAGAAAATAATGAATTTGATAATCAAACAATAGATGATGATGAGGATGATTTATTAGATGATGAGTCTGATCAGCCAATTACTGAAACTCAAAAGGTTTCTAGTAAGGCTGATACATCAAACAAACAATCAAAACAAATTCAAGGATTTGATATCTGTTTCGGTGGAAGGAAAGCTGTAACTTCCATTGCCTCTCCCAAACAGGTAAATAAAGGAAAAGGTAAAGCAATAATTCAACCAAAACAACACTCAATAACTTTTGAAATTCCATTAAAATCTAATTTGAAATCAAAAGTTTTCAGCAAACAAACAAAATCAGAGTTTCCATACTATGAGTGGTGTGATCAATTCACACACACCACTGAAAAATGTAGATATGGTAAGTACTGCAAGTACTATAAGATGAAAAATCACAATACAGAATCATGTCATTTTCACAATTACTGCTCTATTTATGAAAGAAACAATCACAGCACTGCAAATTGTTTCTTCAATAAGAAGAACAAGAGACAAAACAAACAAGCTCAGATTGAGAAAACCACTGAAAAACAATCAGTTGTTCAAAATAAGAGCAGAATGGGAGTTCCTAAACAAACTCCTCATCAGAAAATTGTTTTAGATAATGATAAAACTTTTTATGACAATTTTCAACACACATCGAGGAGACATAAGTCTCAAATCAAACAAAACACTGACACTAGCTCATGAAAGAGAATAGCACAAAGCACTTCTCCCAATGGAGCTAAAACAAACCAAAGGAAATCTAGTGTTTCTAAAGTTCCAAAACCAGTAGACAATGTTGTTTTGGAAAAAAATTGCATTCTTGGAAAAGATGGAAAACCCAAGACCATCTTGGCTTGGGTTGCTCCAACTAACTGATTTCTTCTATTTACAGGGACATCTTAGAAGGACTGACAACATCTGGTATGTTGACAGTGGATGCTCCCGTTGTATGACCGGCAATTGTTCCCTCCTTCGGGATTTTAAGAACAAACATGGAGGCAATGTAGCCTTTGGAGGAGATAAAACAGGTGGGAAGATAACTGGCAAAGGAACAGTAACAAATGCGTTGATTAGCTTTGAGAATGTCAACTACTGCTCCAATCTTCAGTTCAATCTTCTGAGCGTATCCTAAATCTATGACAAGGGATATGCCACCTTATTCGACTCCAACAACTGCTACATTCTTAAGACGGGTTTTCAGATTCCAGAAGCACATATCATTTTGAAAACTCCTCGCCTAAACAACACATACATTGTTGATATGAACAACGTTTCAGCCTCAACCCCTGAAACGTGTTTATTATCAAAAGCTACAGAAGATGTCTCACAATTGTGGCATAGATGATTAGGTCATTCTAATTTTAACAGAATGAACAAACTTGTTAAAAATGATCTAGTCATAGGTCTACCACAAAAGAAATTTTTCTATACAGACCACTGCACAGCATGTTTGAAAGGCAAACAACATAGAGTTTCACATAAATCAAAATTGATAAAATCTAATAACACACAACTCAAATTGCTTCATATGGACCTTTTTGGCCCAACTAACATCCTATGTATAAGAAAGAAGCAATACTGTCTTATCATAGTAGATGATTATTCCAGATTCACATAGGTTTTCTTTCTACTACACAAGACAGAAACAGCACAAATCATTACATCCTTTATCACAAAGATTGAGAATCAACTTGACCTTAAAGTTAAATCTTTAAGAAGTGATAACGGCACTAAATTTAAAATGATTATATTTCTTCTTTTTGTGTAGAAAAAGGAATAAGTCATCAATTTAGCGTAGCAAGAACTCCGCAGCAGAATGGAGTAGCTGAACGGAGAAACAGAGCATTAATAGAAGCAGTTAGAACCATGCTAGCTGACTCTCTATTGCCCATATCTTTTTGGGCTGAAGCCATAAACACAGCTTGCTACATACAAAACAGAATATTAATCATTAAAGAACATTTCAAAGCGCTTTATGAATTAATGTTTAAAAGAAAACCATATATAGGATTTCTTAAGGCCTTTGGATGTTTTGTTTCCATATTAAACACCAGAGAACAATTATCCAAATTCGCTCCAAAAGCAGATGATGGATTCTTTGTTGGATATTATAGAAGCTCAAAAGATTATAGAGTATTAAATCCAAGGCTAAATATAGTGGAAGAAACAACTGATGTTGTTTTCAATGAACATTCTTTCACTAAGAAAGTCATTGGATCAAACTGGCTGTTTGATATTGATGCATTAACAAAATCATTTGACACATCTTATTTTGATGTTTCAGGTTCCAAGGATAACAACGAATATCCAATGGTTCCATCAACAACCATTGATGTTCCATTGACAGCTGATCCTCCAAGGAGAACCACTAACACTCCTTCTAGCACAACTGTGTCAACACCAGTTGATCAACCAAACACATCAAGAGGAACATCATCAGATACTCCATCATCTTCATCTCCTGTACCCAGTCAATCATAAGAAACCAACAAACCAAAACAACATGAAGATGATGATGATTACCATTCATTACCAGATACACATCATGAAGATGAAATCTTAGATTTCTTTAATGATTCACCACAAACATTCACTGAACCCCCTCAACAAGACAATCATACATTACCCAATACTCTTGCTCAACCATCATCATATGATCAGACAATCACCAATCTTGATTCAACAATTCATGTTGATCAGATTACAACCACAAGAGTTCATAAGGACCATCTAATAGAAAACATCATCGGTGACCTCAACACCAGATTGACTTGTAGTCAATCTGATACAACAAACATTTGCTTGTATTCCTATTTCTTATCCTTAACTATACCCAAAAACATCATTGAAGCATTAAAGAACAACAGATGGATAGAAGCTATGCAAGAGGAACTACAACAATTCAAGAAGCAAGAAGTTTGGAAACTGGTAGATCTTCCTGAAGGTCAATATGCAATTGGCACAAGGTGGCTATTCAGAAATAAAGCAGATGACAGAGGGATTGTCATAAGAAACAAAGCAAGGCTTATAGCCCAAGGTTATACTCAAGAGGAAGGCATTAACTATGATGATGTCTTTGCTCCTGTAGAAAGACTGGAAGCCATTCGAGTATTCCTTGCTTATGCCTCACCTCAGAAGTTCACTGTCTACCAAATGGATGTCAAATATGCATTCCTCTATGGTAAGATAGATGAAGAGGTATATGTTGCTCAACCACCAGGGTTTGAAGATCCAGATTTCCCTCAGAGAGTCTACAAGTTAGACAAAGCTCTGTATGGTCTTCATCAAGCTCCCAGAAAGTGGTATGAAACTTTATCAAAGTTTCTACTACAGAATGGTTACACCTATGGGAAAATTGAACAGACATTGTTCTTAAATAGAAAAGAACAAGACTTGTTAGTAGTGCAAGTCTATGTGGATGACATTATATTTGGCTCCATAAACACACAGCTTTGCAATGAGTTTGAAACTCTTATGCAATCCAAATTCCAAATGAGCTCTATGGGAGAACTCACATTCTTTCTTGGACTACAAGTTCATTAACTAGCAGAAGGAATTTTCATCAATCAAAGCAAATATGTGCATCAAACACTCAAGAAGTATAACAGGGCTGATTGCACTTCAAGCAAGACACCATTTGTAACTGGATTGAAGTTTGGACCAGATCCAGAAGGAACGTTAGTTGACCAGAAACTTTAAAGATCTATGATAGGTTCACTGATGTATCTTACAGCAAGCAGACCAGATATCATGTATGCAGTTTGCATGTGTGCAAGATATCAAGCAGATCCTAAAGAATCACATATTAATGCGGTGAAGAGAATCTTTAAATACTTGAAAGGCAAACCAGCACTTGGTTTGTGGTATCCCAAAGATGGAGATTTCTCTTTATATGCATATGCAGACAGTGATTATGGGGGATGCAACAACAACAGGAAATCAGCCAGTGGAGGATGTCAGTTTCTTGGATCAAGATTGATCTCTTGGTAGTGCAAGAAACAAACCAGTGTCTCTGTGTCAGTAGCAGAAGCAGAATACATAGCTGCTTCTGCATGCTGTTCTCAAGTGTTATGGATTCAAAACCAAATGCTTGACTATGGGTTTAACTTTCTTAAAACACCGATACACGTTGACAATTCTGCAGCCATGTTTATAACAGACAATCCTGTTTGACATTCAAAAACCAAACACATAGAAATCAGATATCATTTTCTGAGAGATTGCTCAGAAAAGGGTCTGATCAAGTTGATCAAAGTCCACATGGATAATCAATTGGCTGACCATTTTACAAAACCATTTGATTCAACAAGATTTGAATTTTTGGTTCAGTCACTTGGTATGATCAACTATGAATCACCAAATTAATGTTTTTCAAAACATTAAAATCAAACATGCTTGATTTTGTCAAAGTCCATGATTAACACCAAATTTACCTTTTTCAAAATCAAGAAATCATACAAATCATTCATTTGTTATATTGAATCACACATACATCTCATGAGAAATGATAGTAAACTAGCTTAATTCTTCACTTAAGTCATTTTCCACTAATAAAGACTGACTTGTATTCTGTGTGATATGATGCTAGGCTCAGCATGGGACACCTAACATCACATACAATAGTGAAGAACTAAATTCTCATGATTGTGTGGTCAACAACACATCTTGGTTTATGGTGAGTTTTAATCTATCCAATATAGGTTGCTTTCAAAGTAACTACAATACACCAAGTGAAACAGTTTATAAATTGCTTAATCATACAAGCGTCTCCTCTATTATGATAATCATAGACCTGGAGTACACCTAGGCATTCTCTGTTGTGCTAAGCACAGACCTGAATGACCTAAATTGTGATCCAAAAAGATTCCCAAATTGGAACACATCCATCTTGGAAAAAAAAATCAATAAAGTCTTCATGACTACATTCCTTGTGAATGAATCAAAAGAATCCCAAAGAGGATCACCTTCCAAAGTGAAGTGAAACAGAATCCCAATGAGGATCAAACAACATGGATCATATTAAGCATTTATACTCCTAAGTAGCTAGGTTTTAAGTATTGAAAGTACTTTCTAGCATATCTTGAGGAGGGTTGTACCAATTATACAATCAGATGTGGGGTACAAACAACTCATGTCAATCAACTCAAAACATGATAATCACTTAGTGTTTTAATCAATCATTAATACCATGCTTGAGTTTAAGTGGATCAATATATCTGCAATCAACATTGTACTTGTCTATGTCTATTCTCAAAACCATACAAACAACTCAGTGAGAAATGTAGACTAGTACGATCTCATGGTATGTGCAAAAGATTCATGTTCAAACATGAAAATCATTCATTTATTAGTTTGATAAGGCATTATCTTTCTAACGTTTATCAAGCAAGCAATCAATTGGACTTTGATAATTTCCACACAAATACATATAAATTTTTGTCATTTTATAATAGGTTTTTATAAATATGCAAAAATTTAGGGGGAGAAATTAAACATGAAATTATCAAAGGCAGCAGAATTGTGCATTTTAATAAATTTCAAATTTTGATATTTTCAAATTTTGAAAAAATAAACAAAGCCAAGTCAAGTCAACACTAACAAATAGCAGATTGGCACATACATATTTGTTTATTTTATTGTACAATATTGCTTATGAGTAATATGAAAACATCCATAGATTGAATATATTAAAATTCAATATTTTAACATACATTTTAAATCAAATTTTAAACAAACATTTTGATTTAAACAAGATTTATCACATAAAATCTTCTTTTGGAAGAAAAACAAACAAATTTGCTTCGGAAGAAAGATTTCAAAACATAGAAAATTTTAAATTTTAAAAAAAAAATAAAATAAAATAAATTTTGACAACTGTTCACACAACGGATGAACAAATATTACATCCGCTGTAGGTACAGTACCACACAAAACATTACAAGTGTTCCACAGGGTATGAACATTGTTCATCCGCTATGAACATCTCTATTCAAGTGTTCCACAGCGCATGACTAACATAAGTCATCCGTTGTAGAAACAGTGCAAGTGTATACAGCGTATGCAAACAGGTAATCATATGATGTAAACATTCACACATCACATCCAAGTGTCCACAACACATGAACAAATGTTCATCCGCTGTGAACAATCATCAAAACATTTCATATGTCCACAGCGCATGAACAAATGTTCATCCGCTGTGAACAAACAATCAAATGTTTAAAAGATCCACAGCGCATGAACTTTGTTCATCCGCTGTGAACATATCAAACATTTGATCAAAGGATCCACAACGTATTAACTTTGTTCATCCACTGAGAACATATCAAACATTTGATCAAAGGTTCCACAACGTATGAACTTTGTTCATCCGCTGTGAACATATCAAACATTTGATCAAAGGTTCCACAGCGCATGAACTTTGTTCATCCGCTGTGAACATATCAAACATTTGATCAAAGGTTCCACAGCGCATGAACTTTGTTCATCCACTGTGAACATATCAAACATTTGATCAAAGGATCCATAGCGCATGAACTTTGTTCATCCGCTGTGAACATATCAAACATTTGATCAAAGGATCCACAGCGCATGAACAAATTTTCATCCGCTGTGAACAATCAGTATAATGGACCAAGGGTTTATAGCGTATGAACAAAATTGTTCATCCGCAGTGACTACAGTTCTCATACGCAGTGTATAAACTATGTGCACAGCGCATGAACAAATTGTTCATCCGCTGTGTGCAGAGTACAACATACAGCGCATAGTGTAAAATGCACAGGACATGAACACTGTTCACACAGCGGATGACCTAAATTTAATTTGAAGTCATTTTTGCACAGCGCATGAACACTGTTCATACAGCGGATGGTTTACGCATGAACACTATTCATACAGAGGATAGTTAATTGTCCGCTGTGTATTTAAACCACACTTACAGATTTCTTTCTTTTTACCACAAGAGAGAGAGAACATTCAAAATTTCAAACATTTAAAGAAAAACCCCGTAAACCCTTGAAACCCTGTTCGATTAAAAACCTAAAATCATTGTGATTTATCATCTGATTCACAATCTAATAGGTATAACAACAACATTGTTATTCATACAATCATTCATATTTGTTTTATTATGCTAACACTTGAAATCATTAAACCAAACAATCATTTCAAGCATGTGTTACACATGTAATAAATAAAATATACACAATAACAATCAATCATACAAGTAAATAATCAAACAATCAATCATACATAACATACAATGAAAACATGCATAACATTCAAGACAAACAAACAAACAAAACAATTATTCATAACCAAAACACACAAACACACATTACTAACAAACAAAACATTAATCTAGCAAACATAAAATGTTGGCAAGATCATACTTAGGGGGAGTATTGTTGGACTCAACAATTGCATTAAGAATTAATGTATAAAAAGTATGATGCTTGCCACATCAAGCATAACAAATATAATGTGTTTTAACATACAAAACAATTATTTAATAACACATTAACATCATTAACATTCATAACAATCACTAATATTTGTTTAAATTTCTTTTTCAGGTTTGTACATAAAAGGAAATTTTAACAAGTGTTCGCAGCGGATGAAGAAAGTCTCACAGCGGATGAAGATCATCAGCAGCGGATGAAGATTTGCTTCCAAGTGTGTGCAGTGGATGAACAACCATCCCACAGCGGATGAAGAACTCACAGCGGACAACATTCCACAGCGGATGTTCATCCACAGCGGATGAACATCCCACAGCGGATAACATACAACCATGCAAAGCGGATGACAAGCTTCTCCACAGCGGATGAGATATTATCCACAACGGATGACTTATTCTCCACAGCGGATAGCTTAGACACTTAGGATTATTTATGTAATATTCATTTACATAAGGGTAGTTCAATAATTGTATATAGCTATGTGTATAGGCTATAAATAGAATGCTACCCTAATTCTTTGTAAGCTTTTAAATGAAATCAATACAAACAAGCAGTTAGTTTTCATTGTGCTCTTGCACACACACCATACATGCACATACATTGATTTCATACTCTATCATTATGGGTTTTCGCACCATAATGTTAGTGTGTTGAAGTTGAGAGATATTGAATAGATCCTTAGGGGAATCAACCTTTTATTCATGTTTATCATGAGTTTAAGCTGATTTCATCAAGATACATGCAGGGTCTACCTGTGGATATCAGGTGGAACATGATAGCTGCTAGACTGAGCACTTTCAGGTCTGCAATAGATTTGGCCAGAAGGTTGTATGATGAGAGGGATCCGGTGCCAATTCAGAGGAAGATTGATAAGAGTTGGAACAAGAACGGTAATGCGAAGCGATTTAGGGGTGACCATTATGGGATCGAGGAAAAGAAGATGAGGATTGACGATAGCCGCCCAGGATCGAGTAAAGAGGGTGACAAGAGGGAATGCAAGAAGTGTGGGAAGGTTCACTTGGGTGAATGTATAGTGGGGATGAACCAGTTTTTTAAGTGTGGAAGAGAAGGCCACTATGCTAGAGAGTGCTGGGTACCACGATGTTTTTGGTGAGGGGAGGTAGGCCACTCGGGCCGAGATTGAAAGAAGGGTGGAGTAGGGAGCTCATGGACTCAGACTATGGGCGAGAAAGGGAGAAGTGAGAACACCAAAGTCAAGGCAAGGGCATTCAACATGACCCGAGAAGAAGACAGAGTGGACCCTGAAGTAGTTTCAGGTATGTTTCTAGTAAACCAACTGCATGCTTCTGTGCTCTTCGATTCGGGTGCTAGTAGAAGTTTCATAATTTCTACCTTTTGTCATGAAATGCATGGTAAGAATAAGAAGATAGACGTGCCCTTCTATGTAGAGACAGCGATAGGAAAGTCTACTAAAGTGACTGATATGATAGACGATTGCCTCGTAGAGTTGGACGGTTGTAAGTTTCCTACTAGATTGTACGTGATGGCCCTAGGATGTTTTGATGTGGTGTTAGAGATGGATTGGTTGGTGGCCTACAAAGCGAACATCATGAGCCGAAAGAAGATGATTTGTCTGACTGTGCCCGATAGTAGTTTGGTTACGATACATGGAGATGAGGAGTACATTACACCGCGTGTAATCTCGATAATCACGGCCTAGAAGTTTATGAAATGCGGGTGTGATGCTTACTTGGCCTATGTGAATGATATGGATGTTATCATGCCTCAACTGTCAGGCGTGCTAGTAATATGCGATTTCCCTGATGTGTTTCCCGAAGACCTACCAGGGGTACCACCTGACCGCGAGATCGAGTTCCATATTGATCTGATACCTGGTACCCAACCTGTTACAAAGGCACCATATCATCTCACTCCCTCTGAGATGAAGGAATTGATGACCTAGTTGCAAGAGTTGCTAGATAAGGGGTTCATCCGACCGAGTATCTCTCCCTTGGTTGCTCACGGTCTTGTTTGTTAAGAAGGACGATAGCATGAGGATGTGCATCGATAACCATGAATTGAACAAGTTGACGGTGAAGAACAGGTATCCACTACCGAGAATTGATGACTTGTTTGCTTAGTTCTAAGGCACCAGCTGGTTCTCAAGGATAGATCTCTGATCTGGTTACCATCAGCTAAAGGTCAAAGAATAGGATATCCCGAAGACTGCGTTTCGAACTTGATATGGGCATTATGAATTCTTTGTTATGTCTTTCGGTCTAACTAACGCGCCAGCTGCTTTAATGGATTTGAAGAATCGGGTGTGCCGACCGATGTTGGATAAATCAGTGATTGTGTTTATTGATGATATCCAGATTTATTCAATGAATGAAGAAGAGCACGCCGGTCACAATTGCTAGGTTTTGGAGACGCTAAGAAGAGAGAAGTTGTATGCTAAGTTCTCCAAATGCGCATTCTGGTTGCGGAAAGTTCAGTTTTTGGGTCACGTGGTCAAGTCCGAAGGGATTATGGTGGACCCGGCAAAGGTGGAGCGGTTATGCAATGGAAAACCCTAAAGACGCCATTCGAGATCTACAGTTTCTTGGGTTTGGCGGGCTACTACAGACAGTTCATCCAAGACTTCTCCAAGATAGCTTCACCATTGACCAAATTAACTCGTAAGGATGTGAGGTTTGTATGGGGTCAAGTGTAGGAGAATGCTTTTGAAGCGTTGAAGACAAGGTTTACTCAAGCTCCTGTCTTGAATTTACCAGAAGGGAATGAAGACTTGGTGGTCTATTCTGATGGCTTCTTATTCAGGATTGGGTTGTGTGCTGATGCAATGGGGAAGGGTTATAGCCTATACGTCCCGACAATTGAAATCCATGAGGCTAACTATCCCACTCATGACTTGGCGTTGGCGGGTGTGGTTTTTGCATTAAAGATTTGGAGGCACTATCTGTACGGGACGAGGTGCACCATTTTCACTGATCACAAAAGTTTGAAATACTTTTTTGAGCAGAAGGATCTTAACATGAGATAGAGAAGATTGCTAGAGTTGATCAAGGATTACTACTGCAAAATCCACTATCATCCGGGTAAGGCGAATGTGGTAGCCGATGCCCTCAGTCAAAAGCAAAGGCCGGAGCCAATTCGGGTAAAGGCTTGCCAGCTGGTGGTGACGCCGGATGTTATGGGTCAAATCAAGGAATTCCAAGATGAGGCGTTACAAAATGATAAGATTAACTCCGAATGAATGAAGGGGTAAGCGACGGAATTGGGGGAAAACACCCTTGGCGTGAAAACCCGCTTCAGGCGGATGTGGATTCCTTGTTATGGGGAGCTGAGGGGAAGGATCATGGATGAGGCTCACAAAACACGGTATTCCATCCATCCTGGTGCTACAAAAATGTATCATGATCTGAAGAAGTATTACTGGTGGCCAGGGATGAAGCGTGACATGGTGGAGTACGTGAGTAAGTTGCTGACTTGTTTGCAAGTGAAGGCGGAACATCAAAAACCATATGGGAAGATCCAACCTTTGGATGTACTCGAATGGAAGTGGGAACACATCACCATGGATTTCATCACAAAGTTGCCTCACACTGTGAGAGGATGTGATGCCATTTGGGTGATGGTAGACCGCCTGACGAGGAGTGCACAGTTTTTGCCGATGAACATCCACAGCGGATGAACAAACAAGATGCACAGCGGATGACAAGCTTCTCCACAGCTGATGAGATATTATCCACAGCGGATGACTCATTCTCCACAACGGATAGCTTAGACACTTAGGATTATGTTTATGTAATTTTCATTTACATAAGGGTAGTTTAGTAATTGTATATAGCTTTTGTGTATAGGCTATAAATAGAATGCTACCCTAATCCTTTGTAAGCTTTTGAACGAAATCAATACAAACAAGCAGTTAATTTTCATTGTGTTCTTGCACACACACCATACACACACAAACACACGCATACACTGATTTCATACTCTATCATTATGGGTTTCCGCACCATAATGTTAGTGTGTTGAAGTTAAGAGATATTGAAAAGATCCTTGGGGTAATCAACCTTTTATTCATGTTCATCATGAGTTTAAGCTGATTTCATCAAACTAGAAATTGGAGTAAGATTTGGAACCTGAGCACCTAATCTAGCTTACAAACAATCAAAACAATCTCCTGCTGAGCCAATAGTAGTTGAAAGCAAAGATATGCACAGAGGCAAAAGAGAAACTGATCAGGGAGCCAAGAGATGTAATCCCCAACAAAATTTAGCCCCTGGGAACAGCCGTGAGGGAAATAAAAAAACAGAAAACAACTCTGATTCAACTATTTGATCATATGACAACACCAAAATCAGCGGTAGACAACAAGATTATAGCTTGGAAATTTGATCAAGAGTGGGATTATGCTATAATTAAAAGGGCATCTGGGATGGTTCAATACTTTCCATGGATGGAGCCCCTTCTTACACTCCCAGATGCAAACCTTTCTACTCTATAAAACATCCCAATCTCCAACTACCCAATCAGTCCAAAGGGAAGAGATTTTTCTGTTCTGATTGCAAAACTGAGAAACAAGTTTAAGGGAGATGTGCTGAAAGAAGCCAAAAGAAAGGATGCAGAACACAAAAGAAGAAAACAAAGACAGAAAAGATCACATTCCATTTCTTCAAAACTTGTTGATGATGAATTTCTTGTTAGAACTCTTAAAAGATTAACATTTTGTCTTTTGTGTTTTTGTCATAGTATAGGGACTTATTTTGTAAATATATGTTCCTTGGTTTTCTTTGATAGTATAAATAGGATATTTTATGTATTGTGTAGGTAGACTAGAGACTAGAGACCTAGAGATCTAGAGAGAGATCTAGAGAATGAAACAATTAGAACAGAGAACAACTTTAACTACCTCTTACACATTGTATCCTAAGCTTTTACTATCAATGAAATCTATCAATATTTGAAGTAATTGCTTGTGTTTGTGTACTTTGTGTATGAATTGATCATTGCATTATGATATCTACACAGATTGATCCATTTTGAACGTATCAAATGGTATCAGGCTTTCAGTTTAGTGATCAGAGCTAATCGGCATTTTTGAGCTCATTGAATCACTTGAAATCTGTGTTGATTGCAATTTGATCAATAAATTATTGATTTCTATTGTGTTTCATCCATAGAAACATGATTTGAATCATTATTTGGTGAGTATTGATCAGATTTGTGTTCGAACTGTGTTCTTTATTTTTGGACTGAAATTCGATTAGAAAACTTTGTTGTTGTTGTTTGATCAAAAAGTTGACTGAAGATTGTTAATCGATCTATATACTACCTAATTGGAAGTTTTTAGATCAATTTAACAAGTTTTGAAGAATTTCATAAGATCTGAGTTTGGTGAAGATGATGAATTTGGCGCTTGAGTTGTGAAAAACAACTAAAAATTGCTAAGTGATCAGACGCATTACAACTGTTTAGGCGTTTCATCACTGTTCAGGCGTTTTCAAAACAGGCGTTTTGCAACTATTTGGACGCTTTGAGACTGTTTGGCTGCTTTGATACTTTATAGAAACTAGCAATTCTAGGCGCTTGAGAACTGTATGGGCATTTTTAACCTCAGACATCTCTTTACTATGTAGGCGTTTGAGAACTGTTTAGACGTTTCATCAGTTGGGCGTTTCAGTCATCTAAGGCATTCCCTTAGACGTTTCTTGTTCAAAGCCAGGCGTTTCAAAAGGTTCGGGCGTATCAGCATTCAAACTTTTCAGTAAACATTTAGAAATTTTTTTTCAAAAACTAAAAAATCTTTCATTTCATAGTTTCTTTTTAAATTTTTAAAAACAAAAAAAAACAAGTCTTTTTCATTAACTCAAAAATACCAAATTATTAAGTCTGAAGATTCTAAGAATAGGGTTCCTAAGCTCAAAAATAGAGCTGATTTCAAAAATTGGTCTCTTAGATTGAAGCATCATCTAAACTCCATTGACACTGATTTGTGGAAGTCAATAGAGAAAGGACCACATATCCCAATTACATCTGATGGTCCTGGCAGAGGTTTTGCCTATACAAAAGACTCTTCAGAACCGTATCCTGAGGATGGCCTACAAGGTGATGACTTAAGAAAGGTGAGAATGACATCAAAGCTTATTCATTGATATGCAAGGGGTTACCATTGGAAGTCTTGACTAGACTTGAAGGTTATCAAACTAGTTACACCATTTACAAAGCTTTGAAGATCATTTGTGAAGGTGCTAAAGAGATACAAGATCTCAAGAAGCAGAAACTCAAGAGGCAATTGGAGTTATTTGAGCATCTTTCTAGTGAAACAATCAATCAAATGATGAAGGGATTCGTGTAATTAACTACTGAAATGTCAACTGCTGGTATCAAAAATGATCTGAAAGATCTAAATTATAGACTTCTGAATGCTCTTCCATCTTCATTGAAACAGACAGTCACTCTGTTGAAGCATACAAAAAAGTTTCCCATGGACCTGGATCTTTTGATTGCCAAAATTGAATCAGTTGAAATTCGATGAGAGCTCCAGAATCATTGATAGAGCTGCATCTATGTCTCAGTATAAGTACGTTGCTTCTCCAGCTAACACAGTGGAGAATGCTTTTTTGGCCAAAGATGATAATTCTCTAAAACATGAGGGTGATTTGTTCGTTGGAGCTAGTTTCTTCATAGATTCTTCTTACACAAGTGCTCCAGTTTATACAACTCAACCTCAACGTCAAACTCCTCTTAAAACTCAAACTCTTAAAACTCAAAATGAGACTCCATCTTCTAACTCTGTTAAAACTAGCAAAGTTAAAGATGTTATTATTATTATCCTTTTACAAGATGATGAGTCAAAATCTGCTTTTACTGCTTTCATGGAAAGTTTTCATGCTTATCAAGGTAGTCATCTAACTCAGTTAGATCTTGTTTTGCAAGATTTGTTTGAGATGGATCCTGATGATGTGGAAGAGATGGACTTGAATTAGCAGATGGCGATGATTACATACAGAACACAAAAACACTCATATGTTAACAGGAATTACAAGCCAAGTGCAAACAAATATGTTGGCTTCGATAAATCAAAGTCAAGGTGTTTCAACTTCAACAGTTATGGTCATTTCTCAAGGGAATGTAAAGATCCCAGAAATCAAGTTGGAAATGGTCAAGCAGGTTCTAGCAGTCAAAGATACGAACATCAGTCTTACAAGACCTTTCAAAAGCCTTATCAAAGTCTTCCCATGCCAGAACTTAAAGAGGAATCAAAATCATCCGAAGAGCCAAAGAAAGATCTTGTTGTTAGCATCAAAGATGGCTATAACTGGAATGCTTATGCTGAACAATTCACAGCTGATCTAACATCTAGTTTAGCTCTTGTTGCTGAAGCTCAAAATGCAGACTGGTCTAAAGAAAATGATCCTAAGACAGAAGGTGATTCTAAAAATGATGATGAAGATTATGATTGGATTGACAAATCTAACCCAAAAGAGGATTCAGAAGAAATTGCACTCATGGCTCAGTCTAAACAACCAAAGGTTGAGCATCCATCATATGACTCTGAGACTTTTTTTTCAAGTTATCTTGAAATTCCTATTGAAGTCAGAGAGAAAATGTGTACAAAAGCATGTTTTGATCAAGTTGAGCATTACAGAACATATTCATTTAAAATCTATGACAAACTTAAACAAGAAGAAGTAATGCACAACAAACTGAAGAGCGATCATAAAATCCCTGATGGAAAGATCTTATCTCTATAAACCTCATGGAATAAAACTCTACAAGAACTTGAACTTGTTAAAAAACAACTTGAGGAGATGACTAAAAATTTAGAAGAAGAAAAAATAGCTCATGCTGCAACACAGGTGGATCTAGCCAAAGTTAAAAGTTCTAAAACAATGGTAGAACAGTTGGTAAGTGAGAGAAAAGATAAAAACAAAACAGGTCTAGGTTTTACACATGAGCCCATGCCTGAATCTATCACAAACACCTTACCAGAAAACTTCAATACACATGATCATTCACCTGAAAACAAAGCTAAGCTAAAGGCCTTTCAAAATAAGAAAAAGAATTCTAAAAGTGATGAAGAGAAAACAAATGTTGAGATATTTGAGGAACAAGATTCATAAAAGATTGAAAATGGTCATCCAGTGAAAGTTAAATCTTATGAACCACGACCAAAGAATAAGAAAATGTTTGTTCCCAAAGAGTATGTTGTAGAAGAAGTAATTGTAAAAAATGATAAACAAAACCCAAAGAATAAAGAGAAAGTAAATCAAGACGAAGTAACATCTGAAGATTCATTTTCTTATGGATTAAACAATCCAGACTTTATCAAATAGCAGAAAGAACAAAAAGATAAAGAAAATGAAAAAGAATCTTCTACTAAAGGTGGTCAATCACAAAGCAAGCAAAGTTCATCAAGATCAAGAAACTAGAGAAGAAGAAGGAAAAATGCTAAAGCTAAATTCTCTCAGAATAATAATTAAAACAAAATCAAAGAACAAATCAATCTAGTTAGTTTAAACCAGTGAAGTTTGTATCTGCGGGTACTTTTGATATGAACACAATTCATGAAATTAAATCAAACTCAAAGAATAAATCTAACTCTGATATGAAAACAGGTTCAGTTCCAAAGTCTTCCGTTGTTAACAAAAGATTTGTATCTAAAGTGTCTAGGAATGGTGTTAATGAACAAAAGTCAAAACCTAAATTTCAAAAAACAAACTCTCAAATCAAAAACAACAGATTAACTTTGTAACTCCTAAATCAAAACAAGGATCAAATATGGCTTCCACATCAAAGGTTAATCAACAGTCATTTAAATTTCAACAAAGGTATTGTGATATATGTGATATGTACAATCATAACACTGATGAATGTTTCTTTAACAGGTATTGTCACATTTGTGATATGAAAAACCATTCCACATTTGTAATGAAAGAACTCACAAAACTGAGAATTGCTACTTCCGAAGGAACTCGCCAAGGAATGGATATGTAAATCCACAATTTCAAAGATATCAAAGTGTTGGTTTTCAAAGATTAACAAAACAACCTTCCTTAGGCTTGAGATCTTTTCGAAGGATTAATTCTGATTGTGATGATTCTTATGCTATGAAATCAAAGAGTTATAATCAAGGAAAATTCATTCTACGATCTGTGAGAATGAACAATGCAAAGTTTGGTAATCAAAATTTTTCAAAAAATGTTTCTTCTGATGGTTTGAATTATCTTGACGATGATCTTGAAAACCCTTACCATGCTTTATGAAATATGCAAATCAAAGATAATCAAAAATTTGTCAGAAAGGAAATTGGTAAATTTACACAGCAAAGAAGCTTGATTTGAATAAGCTTCATTTCAAACAGTTTACCATTATTGATAAATTTGGCAAGCCCAAGACCATATCAGATTGGGTTGATAACTCAACTTAAATTTCTTTGAAATGCAGGTATGCTCAAGAAGACCAATTAACACGTGGTATGTTGACAAGTGGTGTAGCCGACATAGGACAGGAAACCATGCCTTGCTTCAAGATTTTAAGTTAAAAGATGGTACTTATGTTGCATTCGGAGGTGATGCAGGTTGAAAAATAACAGGAGAAGGAACAGTGTCCAATAGGATTATTAGCTTTGATAAAGTCAACTATTGTTCACAGTTGAACTTTAATCTTTTAAGTGTTTCCTAAATTTGTGACAAATCTTATTTTGTTCTATTTGATGATTCTTTTTGTTATATTTTGAAACCAGGTTTTCAGATAAGCAAAGAATGGGTAGTAGTTAAAGCTATTCGTGATCGAGATGTATACAAGCTAGATATGTCTCAAGTGGATCCATCTATAGAAACAACATGCCTAATTGCTCAAGCATCAAATGTTGAAAGCCAGCTATGGGATAGACGTCTCAGGCATTCCAATTTCAAGAACATAAACAAGCTTGTAGCAGGAAATCATGTATTAGGTCTTCCAACAAAGAAGTTTGCTACAACAGATCTCTGCTTAGCGTGTTTAAAAGGAAAGCAACACAGAGCGTCTTATAAGCCCAAGCTGATAAACTCAAATTCCAAGCCTCTCCAAATGTTGCACATGGACCTATTCGGAGCAACTAATGTGCAGAGTATTGGAAATAAATCTTATTGTTTAGTTATCATTGATACTTTACAACATTTTTATGGGTTTTCTTTTTGCATGCTAAATCTGAAGCTGCTAAATTATTAAAGAAATTCATTATTAAAGTAGAAAATCAATTAGAACAAAAGATGTAAATTATCAGAAATGATAATGGAACTGAATTTAAAAATTCTAATGTTGACATGTTTTGTGCAGAAAAAGGTATTGCTCGTTAGTTTAATGCTCCTAGAACTCCACAACAAAATGGAGTTGCTGAAAGGAAAAACAGAACTTTGATTGAAGCCGCACGTTCCATGTTAGCAGATGCAAAGATTCCAATTACTTACTGGGATGAAGCCATATCCACTGTATGTTTTATACAGAATCGTACATTGATTGTGAAAGATAAACAAAAAACTCCTTATGAGTTGATGTTTGGCAGGAAACCTAATATAGATTTTCTTAAATCTTTTGGTTGTCCAGTTTTGATTTTAAATTCAAGTGACCAGCTAGGAAAATTTGATGCAAAATCTGATGATGGATTTTTTGTTAGATATTCATCAGTTTAAAAAGCCTTTAGAGTTTATAACTCTAGGAAGAATGTTATTCTTGAAACTTTTAATGTAAAATCTCTTGAAAACTCTTTTCCATCGGTTGCAATGGTCTAGCTTGGTTGTTTGATTTAGATTCTTTGTCAAACTCTTTTAATTCTAACTTGTTTGACTCTCCAGGTGATAAAAATAAACAAGAAGGAGATCTCGGATCTTTCAGTGATGATTCTGATTCTGATGATATGGATGATTCTAGCCCAGATTACCCATTCTTCTTATGTGTTAAAGATCCTATATTTTGTTCTGAATCTCATGATCAGTCTCACTCTCAACAAGCATAAGAACATCCCATTTTTTAAAATTCCAATGTTTCACAACCACTTCCTAATGATGGTCCTGAAATTGTACAACCTGAGTCCGGAACATCATCGATTTCTGATGATGTAGTTGTTGCTGATAATCTTGATTATTTTATCAACTCACCGACTCAAGTTCCTAATTTCAATCAACATACTTCAAACTTATTGCATCTGCTTTCTGACTTGAACCAATCTAATCTGGATGTTAATGTTCAAGGAAATGAGATTCCAACGTCTTGTATTCACAAGAACCATCCTACGTCTCAGATTATCAGTCCATTGAATGAGAGAACGACGAGAAGTCAATCAGAACAAGCAAACCTCTGCTTATACTCATGTTTTCTATCTCAAGGTCTTCCTAAAGATGTCACTGAAGCATTAAAGGATAATAGTTGGATTGAGGCAATGCAAGAAGAGTTATTGCAATTCCTCAAACAAGAAGTGTGGAAGCTTGTGGATTTACCTGAAGGAGAAAATGCCATAGGCACAAAATGGTTGTTTAGAAACAAATCAAATGATCGGGGAATTGTTGTTCGCAACAAAGCGAGACTCATTGCACAAGGTTACACTCAAGAAAAAGGAATATATTTGCTCCAGTTGCAAGACTTGAATCAATTCATGTCTTCCTGGCTTATGCATCATTTATGAAATTCAAGGTGTATCAGATGGAAGTTAAAGGTGCTTTCTTGTATGGACCAATCACTGATGATGTGTATGTCAAGCAACCTCCAGGTTTTAAAGATGCAGAATATCCTCATCGTGTGTACAAGCTTAGTAAAGCATTGTATGGTCTCCATCAACCTCCTAGAATTTGGTATGAAAACATTTGATCCAGTATGGATACACGCGAGGGAAAATTGATCCTACTTTGTTTATAAAGAAGGATGCTGATGATCTCTTATGTGTTCAAGTGTATGTTGATGATATCATATTCGGTTCTACAAGTCCAAAATTGTGTAATGAATTTGAAGATATCATGAAGTCTCGTTACCAAATGAGTTCTGTGGGAGAAATTAATTTTTTCCTTGGTCTTCAAGTGAAGCAGTCTGTAGATGGAATTTTTATTAATCAGGAGAAATTCGTTGAAAAACTCTTAAAGAAATTTAAACTACAAGATTGTAAATCCATTAGAACTCCAGCTGACGTAAATACCATGATTGAACCTGGTCCGAAAGGAAAATCAGTTGACCAAACTTTATACAGATCTATGATTGGCTCTTTGATGTATCTTACTGCATCTAGACCTGATATAATGTATGTTGTTTATGTCTGTGCCAGGTACCAATCTGACCTGAAGGAATCTCACCTAATCGCTGTTAAACGAATATTCAGGTATGTGAAAGGAAAACGGGCTTTAGGGATGTGTTATCCTTATGAAGGAAACTTCGAGTTACATGGATATACAAATAGTGATTATGGAGGATGTTGCCAAGATCGTAAATACACGATGGGTGGTTGTCAGTTTTTAGGTCCCAAATTAGTCTCGTGGCAATGTAAGAAACAAACAAATGTCTCTGTTTCAACCGTAGAAGCTAAGTACATAGCTGCTTCAATAGGATGTTCTCAAATCCTCTGGTTATAAGTATATGCCAGGTTAAAAAGTTGAGAAAAGTGCTTCTTGCATATCTTAATGAGAGTTGAGCTCTCTAAGTCTAAGTGTGACTTATATAATGTCATATCTAATCGTACCTTAATCAATCCAATAATTGAAAAAGTAAGTGTGCTGAGTATCTTGCCAAAAGCACTCATTTATGTCCTTAGATCTTGTCTCCTCTGCTGCGGGAATGCTGACCTGGAACACACTTGATCAGGATTTAATCACTGTTAATGACTATCCATCATTTTATTTTATTTTAATATACTGATCTTAACTGATATGATCTCACTACAGGCATGTGATTCAATTGTATATAGTAGATTTTTCTTCTACTTTAATTTTGATTTTTGCATGATTTTCTGTGTGCAGGCATGTTGATAATGATTAATTTTCTCTACTTGCAAAATAAAAGAAATTTCTAAGTTGGTGAACTTAAAAGTTTAGGGGAAGTAAAAATGTAAAAGAGAAAATCAATGAAATGTGTCAAATGTGAAAAAGAAATAAAAAAAATTAATTGCTTTGGATGGAAAGGATGATGCTAAAAAATTCAAGCATGTGTGTGTTTGATATGATGTAAAAAATGAACCTGAAAAGAATTCAAACAAAGTGGAAAAGCTTCTTGCAAACAAAACAAGACTATTTGTATTGTAAAAGTTTCAAAATAAAGACTAAAATGATGGGAAAGTGTTTTGAAAAATTAAAACATTGATTCAAAGTGTTTTTCAAAATATGATTGGTTGGTGTTTGAATTGAAAATTCATGTTTAACAATGAAAATATGAGTTTCAAATGATTTGTGGTGATTTTAAACAAGAACAATTTGATTGTTAAATTTTAGGGTAATTAATGAAAATTTTGGGTGTTAGTCAAATTTTGACCAAGTGTTGAGACAAATGCACATGAACAATGCTAATGCTTATGAGCAATGCTAATGCGTATGAACAATGCTAATGCGTATGAACAATGCTAATGCGTATGAACAATACTAATGCGCATGAACAGTACTAATGTGCATAAACAGTGTTCAGATGGATGTGAAAATTTCAAGTGTCAGACTCATGGAAGGTTTCTCATGCGCCTGAATAGTACTCATAAGTCCAAATCAGGAGTATGATGAAGTTCAGGAAGTTGTACAAGTGTTGAGAGTTTTGTTCCGTACATGTGCCTAAATAGTTGTCATGTTGCTGAAAATTGTTTAAGTATCGGGCGTATCAACTTATGCTCATGCACCTGAACAGTTTCAGACTTTCCAAGTGGTTAGATGTTTGAAGATGATGATTACTCCAAGTGTTAGGCGTTTTATCAAGTCTTATGCGCCTGAACAGTGCCCAAGCGCCTGAACAGTACTCATGCGTCTGAAGACTTAGTGTGAAACTTAGTCTTATGTACCTTCACAGTGCTCATGCGTCTGAAGACTTAGTGTGAAACTTAGTCTCATGTGCCTTCACAGTGCTCATGCGTCTGAGAATTTAGTGTGAAATTTAGTCACATGTGCCTTCACAGTGCTCATGCGCCTAAGAATTTTTATACTTATATATATTCAACACTTGTAGTTCTCATTCATTCATTCACAAACTCAAACTCTTTGATTCGCACACTCTCGTACCCAATACTTTCATTCACACTACAATTGATTGTTACCTGTTAATCTTTGTGATATATAGGTATATTCATTGAATCAAAACATCATGTTGATCTTAAAACATTTGATTTTAATACCAAAATTCAAACTTTGATTGGGCATTTGAACTCTATTGAGGCGTTCGAACCCTAGATGTTCAGAAAATTTGAAAATTGTGATTTAAATGTGTTATAGTAACTGAAATTGAACATCAAAAGAGTGTTATAACATGATTTCAAATAGATTGTGAGACTCAAATCTCAATTTCATCAAAATGTGTTCTTGATGATTCATTGTTCATCAGTTGAAGTTTAAGAACAAAAATGGACAGTCAGTTTATCATTTTTCATCAAAATTGTTGTGTTAATCATCAAAATTCATCTATTCAAATGATATTAAGATGATTTTAATTGTTTTAGTGTATTTTAGATCATTAAAACTTAAACATGATTGTGCTCTGCTCTTGAAGGAGTGTATTCAACACTTTGAAATCTTAAGTGTAAACTATTAGGTTTTAAAATTTAAAGCTTGCTAACTCAATTAAAATTCAATCAATTTTCATGTTTCATGGTTCATTAATTGAATTAATCATAACTTGCGTTGAATCAAAAGTGTAACCAATGTACACTCTGTTCATGTAATGGGATGGACAAACACTTAGAAAATTTTTAAGTGGTTTTGGTTTAAAATTGATAACTCACAATATGATTAAAAGTTTTGCAATTAAAATGTGATTAACTTTTTATTCTATTTTTACAAATGGAAGATCTTAAGTTTGAGCCAAAGCATAACGCAGTAGCTTTTCTTAATGAATAGTTTCCTGAAGCTATTTGTTATGAAAAGATGATTAGATTTTTGTTGAGAACAAAATATGTATATGCCATGTGTTCATAGCCGGTCATATATGCTCGTCTCATCAAGAGATTTTGGAGTACAGCTGAAATTGCTAGAGATGAAGAAGGAAGGAAAGTTGTTCAAGGTATTATCACAAACGATCGTATGATTAAGGTCTCTGAGCGATCAATTAGAGAAGCTCTAAGACTTGGTGATAATGTTCCTGAAGATTTGGCTTAACTCACTTTTAATGAGTGTAGAGAAACTTTCTTAGCCATGGGTCATCCTGATCATTTTCCAAAGAAACAATTCTTCAAAGCAAGAGTATATAATCATTGGAAACTCCTATGTTATATATTTCAGCATGGAATGTCAAAAAGAAGTGCAGGATGGAATTCTTTCCTGTTGATATTGCTTCGCCAGTAGCCATTGCCACAAACAGAAGATTTAATATGGTAAAGTGGATTATGAATGGATTTATCTTTAATTTGGAGAAAGGAGTCAGGAACAAATACCTGATGTATCCTAGATTTTTACAACTGATTATCAATGAAGCAAATCCTGATTTTCATGCTTATGGAGTAAGTGGTGAAAGGTTGATTCTAGAGCACATGACAGAAATAGTATATAAAAGACTTGCTATAGTGACCGGTGCTCAAAATGTTCCAATGTTTGATTACATGAGAGCCGTAGAAAGAGATAATAAGAACATAAATGAAGATCATTTTCATTTGATTGATGATGAACCTATTGATCCAAATGATCTGATTGAAGAAGTTCCTCAAGGACTGTCTGAGTCTGAAGCCGAGGATGATGATGAAGACAATCAAGATGATGATGAATCCGATGATGAAGAAAGTTTGTCTTCAAGTGATGATAATGATGATGATGATGATGATGATGAAGGTAATGAAGTTGAAGAAGTAAATGAAGATGTAGTTGGTACAGAATTTGAAAATATGAATGAAGATACTGATGAAGCCAATGCACAACAAGAAATGGAGTGTGATATTCAAAATGTTAATGTATTTGAGTCTATAGTAGCTGATGATGGTGAAAGATCAAGTCAACGTGATACAGCTCGTACGGAAGAATTGAACACCGAGCAGATGATAGAAGCATTGAAAGAAGAGAACATCAATCAGCTTAAGATGATCAAGCAGCTGAAAGACGAGAATAATCAATTAAGAGCAGAATCTTTAAAGAAAGATGTGAAAATTGTTGAGCTTGAAGAAGTACAAGAGATGAATGTAAAGAACCTTGATGTCTTACTTAGAGATTATGATTTTGTTAGACCCTGAAAGGATAATACTTGCCAATTGAAGAGGTGATTGAAGGTTGCACTGATTGGTAAGCATTAAAGACAGAAGACAAAAGAAGACTTTTTATACAAAAGTGTACAAGACAGAAAAGACCAAGTATGAAGTACCCGTATTTGTTAATGCGGATGACTTGTGAACAAATGCTGACAAGTGTTTGTTCACCCGCATTAACAAATGCGGATGAAGATAGAAGAAATGCGGACTTGTTCACCTGCATTAGTCTATGCGGATGAACAAAAGGAAATGCTGATCAAGACTTGTTCACCCGCATTAGTTTATGCGGATGAACAAATGAAGAAATGCTGACAATACTTGTTCACCTGCATAAACTAATGCAGATGAACTAAGTTAATGCTGATGTCTTGGCAACAAATGCTGATGAAGACATGTTCATCCGCATGAACTAATGCGGATGAACAACTTACAAACGTTTGTGTTTATTTTGTACTTGGACTAGATTCTCATGTATAGATTAGGGGTAGTTTAGTCTTTTGTACAGGCAATGCGTATGCCTATAAATAGGGTTTCGTACCCTAACTTTGTAAGGTTTTTCGACTTCAACAGTTATAACATTATTATTATACATCTTTGACTTCTGTGTTCATGTGCTTCATTCACTCAAACATTTATTTCAATTTCAACTGTTTTGTAATATAGTAATTCCGCGAGTATATTACTGACTTAGTCTACATATTCGATCCTAGGTTGAGTCACATTAATCGATAATATCATTCTCAAACCCAGTCAATTGGTATCAGAGCCTCAGCTCTTGAATTCATCACAGAATCATCTCAGATTGTGTGTGAAAATCGATTGAACTGTAGGCTGAGTTGTTTATCCGCAAGATCTATACTTCTGATAAACATACACACTGAAATCGAACACCAAGAAGTGGTAACAATACAGATCTGTTATTGACGAACCTTCCCTCACACAAACTACAAAAACTTAGAACTCCTTTGTGCTAACAGATCTGAACTTAACAGATCTGGTAAAGACTGTGAACAGAAAATTCAAAGAACAACTCACTGCTCGAACTTAAAATCAACTTAAAACCTTACTCAACCAAGTTAAAACTAGTTTATCTAACATGGATTCTCACAATCTTTCTAAAATTAGGCATGCTTCTAAACCTCCTCTGCTTAAACATAAATCTGAGTTTAAGCAGTGGAAAATTCATTTCAGAAACTACATTACAGGTGTAGATCCTGACTACTAGATATCTATTTGCAAAGGTCCCTACATTCCACTGTCTCTAAATGCTGATCAAGCTGCTCAGTACAAAACTGCAAGAATTCCCATTGAGGATCCCAGTTTAAATCTTGATGAAGAAGAATATTAGAAAATCAAGATTGTTCTTAGAGCTTATTCCATCCTTACACAAGCACTAAAAATGGATGTTCTGAAAAGATTAGAAAAATATGGAACTGCTAAGGGGGTTTGGGATGCTCTACACATCATGTGTGAAAGAAGTAGTGAAGTGACTGAAGTTAACAAAGATAAGCTGATAAGCCAATATGAAACTTTTCATCACACTAAAGGAGAGTCAATTTCAAGACAACTTCATAGATTTGTTCAACTTGTAAATGATCTTGAAATCATGGGGGTCAATTACAATGAAAAAGAAATGAACAAGAAAATGCTGCACAGTTTACCAGAAAACTAGAAACAAAATGTCACTATGTTAAAGAACACCCTTGATTTGGAGAGTACAAGCTTGGAATCATGATTGCTAAAATTGAGGCTCTGGAGCTGCATGAAAGGAGTAGAAATCTCAGTGGACCACAGGTCATTGAGGCTTACAAGTTTCCTTTAGAAACTCATTCTGTTGAGAACGCATTTGTGATTGAAGAAGATGACTTTCTTTCATCAGGTGACCAGTCAAAGACAACTGGATTCTATGCTGCTTAACAACATAAACCCTCATCTTCTGCTCTGCCCACAACAACACCCTGCAGTATGCCTAATGAGCAAAGATCTGAAGAATAGAAGGCCATTTACAATGCCTTTGTTGCTAGCTTTGAAGCCTATCTTTGGGGGAGACTCACATCAGAACACTTGATTCAAGAGGATCTGGAAGAGATGGATTCTGATGATGCTAAAGAAATGGATTTACAATGGCAGATGGCCATGATTGCCATGAGAGCAAAGAAGTTCTTTCATAAAGGGAAGAAACTGAGTCTTGATGAGAATACCAAGCTAGGGTATTCTCTCGGGAATGACTGGTCAAATCCAAGGTGAAGTGCTTTAACTATGGAATGACTGGTCATTTCTCTTAGGAATGCAATTCTCCCAGGAAAAGCAACACCAACTTTCAAAGACTCACACATGGCCAGCCTTCATCTCAACACAATACCAACTTTCAATCAAGCAACTCTTATCGACACTAGCAGTAGATCAGCAACAGCCAATTCAGCAAAGACAACCTCTGTTGACTCATCAATCTCAAGGAAGTAATCAGCAAACTTCCAATGCTCTTGTCATCAGACAAGATGGAGTTTGTGATTAGAGCTTGTATGTTGAGGAAGTCCAACCACAGTTTCAGGATCATGCACTTACGGCACATATCAACGATGGACCAACCCAATGCCATTTGAGGTAAAATCTAATTTATGTTCTGAAAAATGTGTTCTAGAAGTACAGGGGTTCAGGAAACATAATCATAAATTGGCTAATAAAATAAGAGAAGAAAAGGTGAAATCAGAGATGTTAAAACAAGAAATGAGAATTTATGAAGTTAAAATCAAATCTCTATTATCTGACATGGAAACACTGCAGGACCGTTAAAGGGGACTTTACACTTAGTTAACACACTTAGGAGGATCTTTAGGATCACTTAAAAATTCAAATAGGGAACTTAGAACTTTAAACCGAAGATACAATGCACAACCCAAGTAAAGTAAGAACAAGAACACAAGATATAGTTTTCAAGGAAGTTGTATATTGCTTCCCTAGTTCAATTACAAGTGATGTACAAGTATAAGTGACTACAAGAACCGGAGACTACTTATACTACATCCTACAACCGTCAATATGCAAAAAGACAGTTGGAAGTGACTAATCTAGACAACAAGATCAGCCTAAAGTCAAAAGGTAGATTGCCTTTTGACTAGTGATTATGACATGTCATAGCTCACTGACTTTCCTATTACAAAAACCCAAAAAGGAACAAAAACAGAAACTTGTAGGCAAAGACCTTATCTACTTTATTATAAAGTATGAAAGTTTCACCAACTAGTGATAGCAGGTGAACTACCAGAGCATGCAGCAGAAAGTAGGTTGCTTTATGATAAAGTTGATGGAAAATGTATCTTTTCTCTCTCTTCAGAAGAAAATCAGTCTTGTCCTTAAGCAGCTTCAGAAGACTTCGTCTTGTGAGCTTCAGAAGACTTCATCTTTTACATTCGGAAGAGTTGAGTCTTTGGCTTCGGAAGACTTTACACTTGGAATATTTTCCAAGTTGTGTAAAGCTTCCGCAATAGTTTCTTCTGAACTTTGGCTTCAGAAGATTTTACACTTAGCATTTTTTCTATAGTGTGTAAAACTTCCGAAGCTAATTCACCTTTGATCCAAAGTGCATGTTGAAAGACTTGGTTGTTTTGGTTGCATCAGCCTCTTAACCTTAGAGGTTCCTACAAACTCCCCCTAGGCTGATGCTACCAAAATAGAGAGGTTCTTCAGACGGGAATACTCCATATAAGGATCTTCAGAATCCTTTCTTCATCAGTAGATCTGGATTCTTCAGACTCATGAAGTACCTTCTCATGTCATAGAGATCATGTAGAGGGAGTTCAAGAATGTCACTTATGAAGTAGACATGTTGTTCTCCCTGATCTCTAATGACATGCCATCTATCAGGGTTTTTAGCAAATGCCCTGGATAGAATTGGTCTTCTAACAGAGAGAGGCTCTACTATGATAGGAGTTGATTGAGAGCCCTCTTTATGCACTTCCTCAGGATGTTCTGACTTATCCTGAGGTTGGTAGAAGGATGTCTTTCTTCTTTTCTTCTTTGAAGATCTTCTTCTGGCCATCCTCTTTCTCCTTCCTGATGATTTTGACTGAGAGGGTTGGTCTTCAATACCAGGTTCTTCAGTGGATTCCCTCTCAGTCAGGATCTCCTCTCTCCCAGGTTCAGAAGGAGAGAGAGGAGAACCCTGCTGTGGGTTAGAAGATAAAGTTGGCTGTTGTGTAGCTTCAGGTGCAGGTTGTGTTGTCTCTGTAGGTTCAACCTTTACCTCAACTTCAGGTTGAGCTTGGCTTGATGGTGAATGAAGATTCACAAGCTCTCCCCTTTTAATCTTTTGCTTGATCACCCTTATGTGCTCATCCATTATGGATAGAGACATGGGACCAAGCGTCCTTCCGGAGAACCCATACAGCTTCAAGAAGCTCATCATCTTCTGCCTATCTGTAGAGTTTTTCTAATTTTTCCTGATGATGGCTCTTGATTTGGCAGCTTCTTCCCTTTGCCTCATCCTAGCAGCTTGCCTTTCTCTTTTGGCTTGCTCTTCTAGATGCTTGTTGTATTTAAATAATACATAGTCATATGGCACGGGAAGAAGTGCAAGTGCCTGATATAGACCTGTGGCACTCAGGTAGTTGATCATCTTTAATTTTTCTTCTTCATCAACTACCTGAGGTTGTTCAGCAGCCACAGCCTCTGACTCAGGGCTTTTTTGAACTGGGGAGAGGACAGGAATGTTCTTGTATATTCTTTTTCTTCTCATTTCTTCCTTATGCTTGAGGGTCAAGGCTACATCCTCAGCTTCCTTCCTCTCCTTTGATAGCTCTGTGTCAGCCAGTTCATTTAGTTCCTCTAAGGGGAGAGAGATGAGTTCATCTATGTTGTAGTTCCTGGTCCCCAGATAGTTGAGTCTGGCTGCCCTTAACTTATCTTCTTGAGTGTTTGGAACATGGGCAGTCAGAATTACAGCTTACATGAATCCTGGGGAACCACTTGAACTCTCTCCCCTCAGCTTCCTCTTCCTCTCTCTTTTCTCTTCTTCAATCTCCTCAGCAGTTAGCTTTCTTTTGCCTTTCAATTGCTGATCTTGATGACTTAGCCTGAGGAGAGGTTTGGCCTTCATTGCTTGATTTAGCAGTCAATCTCTAGCCAGAGAGAGGTTGTGAAGCACCATCACCGGCTGGTGCCTCACAGAGGGTATGGGGTGCTTGAGGAGATCTTGTCTCAAGGTTCACAGTCTCAGCCTCTGGGCCTTCAGTCAAGGCTTTCCCTTCAAAGCTAATATTGGGGTATACCTAAACATCTAGTTGACCAAAGGCTTCAACTGCTATCCTCTGTCTATATAATGTTGATCTCCTTTTGAATTCTGCCAGCACCCGGTCTTGAATTTGATTGGCTAATATGACAGCTTGTCTGTTATTGCTTGGGTTGACAAGTGCCAGATCTACCAAGTTTATACTCTCATAGAAACTCAGGGTGGAGATGTTGAGAATTTCTTGTTGACCCCGAGCTCTAGAGATCACAAGAGCTTTCCTATCACTGTCATACCCCCAACCCCAGATTGGGTTCTCAGAAGGGGTAGACATTGCTCTTGGTACTCCCTTCTCAAACAGTTGTTGAATGAGCAGTTCTAGATCACTGACTAGAGGAGGTTGCTGAGCATGGACAACTGCAAGATAGGATGGTGAGTCCTGTATGTCCATACTTGAGGAA
Organism: Flaveria sonorensis; assembly: GCA_025506505.1. Classification (NCBI taxonomy): domain Eukaryota; kingdom Viridiplantae; phylum Streptophyta; class Magnoliopsida; order Asterales; family Asteraceae; genus Flaveria; species Flaveria sonorensis. The sequence goes on from CM046439.1 coordinate 18,119,513, forward strand.
GAACTCCCAGGTTCTATGGCTGTTAGAACTTCCTCTCCCTTTTTGGTAGCATCACCTTCAAGCATAGGTGAGCTAGGGAAATGATCCATAACATCCACAGGTTCTTGTGGACCTGGATGAGTTTGTCCTATTGGTCTCTCAGCTAACTTGACCTTGAGATCGGTGATCTCAAGTTGCTGGTCATTGACCCTTTTCTGTAGGATAGTCACCTGAGATTCCAGGTGAGCTATCTTTGATACAAAGTAGGTGCACAGATTAGAGAGTTTGTGCACCTTTTGTTACAGACTCCCCTCATCTTCAGATGAAGAATCATAGGGGGATGAGAGGATTGGACTTGAGTCTTCTCCCTCATCACCAGCATGGATTTCTTGGCTGCTGGGTTTTCCCTACTCCATGACAATGTCAAGAGGCTGGGTTGTTGTGGGTGAGGTCTTAGAGATATAATCACTACCAACAGTGAGAGCCTCAGCGATATGGATCTCGTGGACAATATGAAGGAGATCCACCTCAGTTTGGGGTGTCTGATGTTGGCTAGATGTGGGTGTAGCAGGAGTACTCATCTTACCTTGAGTGTGGGTAGAGAGGAGAGATTCATGGTACTAACTGAGACCCAATTCTTCATCAGAGTAGAAGTCAAGGCTGGGTATGGGGCAGTTGAGATAAGAGGTTGGGGATGGTAGCTTTCCCCTGAAGGTTGATCACTAGAGTGTTAGACTCAGAGTGATGGCTTAAGGCTATTTGAGGAGGTATGAGCTCATCAGGCTAAGCGTGAGGAACCTCAGCACTGATTGTGTTAAGAATAGGAGTGGTTTGCTCCTCAGGGGAAGTGGGAGGTCTATTGTCCACTTCCTCCTGTGTGAGTTATGATATAGGGGCCTGCACATGCTCAATAGCAAGTACAGGGGTTCGTTTAGATTTTCTAGAGTAGGTGAGGGTAATAGTTGGCCTTGATGATGGTTGAGAGGTGGAGGGTGTTGGTTCATCACTAGCTGGGGCTGCTAGGATGTCACCTGGAGCAATGAGCTCAAACATTTTTAGGACAAGGGCTGTTTCTACCCCTGAGAACCCAACTGTTGGCCTTTTCAAAATTTTGAAAATGCTGGGCCTCATATGTGCAAGTTTAAGAACATTACCTGTTCCCCTCAACTGTGGTCCCAATTTCACAGTTGAGAATGTGTTGAACATACCAGGGGAACATGTAATATTCTAAGGAATCCAAATTTGCTAGTAAATTTGTAAAAACAAACTGAGAGTACTTGAATTTGATCCCTTGAACCATCCCATGGACAATGAAGGAAAGGTCTTCTGGAATCTGGTCCCATCCTCCATGTTTGTTCGACAAGCTGTGGATGACTACATGGAGGAGGTACTTCAACTGGTAAGAGACCTTCCCCTTCCTAAAGGTCTTGACTGTGAAGTCACCTTCATATCCCATCTGCTCAAAGGAATGGTTGACAGAAGCTTTTGGGAAGCACATTTCACCTTCTTCATCATCCAGCTAAAGATGGGTGTTAATAATGGCTGGAGTGACGAACAGTGTCCTCCCCTGCACTGTGGCAGACAGTGCCTTCTCCCCGTCCATGGTGACCTCTTGACAGGTCCGCCAGAACTCAAGCAACTGATCCACATAGAGAGGAGGATCAATTGTAAGGGAGGTGAAATAATGAGACGAAGAAAGGTACCTACAAACATCTGAGAAGCTTGGATCCTTCTCAGAGTTTAACAAACCAACCTGGTTGTGCTGCCTGTGTAGGTGCATGGTAAAATCCGGGTCGTTACGATGATCAAGATTGGCCATTTGAAGAAGATTTGTAGTGAAGGAAGGAAGAAGAAGATGAAATTTGGGGGTAGTTTTAGGTTAAGGAACAATGAGAGAAGTGAGATGAAATAGAACCGTTTAGAAAAATATAGTCTGGATTTGAGACAAAGTTATGACAAAAGATAAACTTTGAAATCCGCAAGTGGGTCCTACTTCTGAAAAAGGTGCCCAAAAAGTTAGTTTTCTTGAAAGTAGTAAAAGCTTCCGAAGGCATCTTTGGTTTCGGAAGCAATCAAAGCTTCCGAAAGCAATTTTGCTTCGAAAGATATTTCAAAGAGTTTTGAAAATTTTGGCTTTGGAAGAAATAAATGAGTCTTCCAAGACTAAATTGCTTTCGAAAGAAATTTGTTCCTAAAATGCATTTAAGTACTTATACCAAAATTTAAGCTTCAGAAGATACTTCAAGAATTTCTTCCGAAGGTAAATCTCAAATAAGCTGTTTAAACGATTTAGACACGAATTTCTTCCGAATGCAACTTTTGCTTCTTCCGAAGGTAAATTTTCATCATTCTAAGAGATATCATTTTAAAATTTTGTTTTTCTTCCAAAGAGAACTGGGCTTATGAAGTGATCTCATAGACAACCTAGGACACACATTTTTAAGAAATAATATTAAGTTATTAAGAAAAATCTACTCAAAGTTAATCATCCCAATAGCTTATACAAGATATTTAAATCTCTGTTCATCAAACGCTTTTGTGAACAGATTGTCATATTGTTCATTTGTGTTAACTTTGATTAGTTTTATCAATCCATTTTCAAAATTATCCCTAATCAGATGATACCTGATGTTAATGTGTTTTGTCCTTGAGTCCTACACAGGATTCTCTGTAATAGAGATGGCACTGTTGTTGTCTATGTGGATAGGAGTCTCTTTGAAATTGAACCCATAGTCTAGCATCTGATTCTGAATCCAAAGCACTTGAGCACAGCAGCTGGCAGCAGCGATGTATTTAGCTTTAACAGTTGATGCAGACACACAGGATTGGCTTCTTGTATTGCCAAGAGACTATCCTTCCACCCAGGAACTGACACCCCCCAGATGTGGACTTTGCAGTCATGTTACAGCCATCATAATCACTATCTGTATAAGATACAGATTAAAGTCTGAATTCTTTGGATACTAAAGGCCTAGATTTGGAGCACCTTTGAGATATATAAGGATCCTTTTGACAGTGATTAGGTATGACATCTTATGGTTGGCTTGATATCTTGCACATATGCATGTGGCAAACATGATATCAGGCCTGCTAGTAGTAAGATACATAAGTGACCCAATCATAGCACTGTAGAGATGTTCATCAACACACTCCCCCTCAAGATCAGGACCAAGGGAGTGGTTTCTAGCTATGGGTGTCTTTGCAACTTTACAGTCAGTCATCTTGAATCTTGTAAGTATGTCCTGTACATACTTTGACTGACTGATGAAGATGCCATCTTCAACCTGCTTCACTTGAATTCCTAGAAAGAAATTGAGTTCCCCATGTCACTCATTTCAAATCTATTCTTCATCAGCATCTCAAAGTCTTTGCAGAGCTTTGGATTAGTTGAACCAAAGATGATGTCATCCATATATATCTGAACTAGCAATGTGTCATTTCCTATTTCTTTGATGAAAAGAGTCCCATCAATAGTACCTCTTTTGTATCCATGTTGACAGAGGTATGTTGATAGTGTCTCATACCACTTTCTTGGAGCTTGATGCAGTCCATAAAGGGCTTTATCAAGCTTGCAGACATAATCAGGATGATCTGGGTCTGCAAAGCCAGGTGGTTGTTTAATATAAACTTCTTCATCAATCACCCCATAGAGAAAAGTACACTTCACATGAAGCTGGTAGACCTTGAAATCCTAGGATGTAGCATAAGCCAAAAGTATTCTTACAGCTTCAAGTCTTGCAACTGGAGCAAAGACATTAGTGTAAATAATTCCTTCTTCTTGAGAGTATCCTTGGACAACTAGTATAGCCTTGTTCTTGTTGATGATCCCTTTATCATCTTTCTTGTTCCTGAATACCCACTTGGTACCTATGACAGTGTTCCCTTGAGGAAGAGGGCACAAGTTCCACACCTTCTATCTTTTGATTTGAAGCAACTCTTCTTGCATTGCTTTAATCCAGCTTCCATCCTTTAAAGCTTCATCAACTTTCTTAGGTTCAATTTGGGACAAGAAATAAGAAAGTAGACAAACATGGCTGTCATGAGTATGTCCACTTGTTCTTACCCTTGAGTCAACATTTCCAATGATGTTTGTGGTGGGATGTGACTTGTGGATCTTGAGTTGAGGAATCACAGCAAGTTGGTTAGACAGATCTAAATTAAAGAAATTTTGATCTTGTAAAGAAGAGTCCCCCACCACATCAACACACTTATCAAGAGAAACTTGATCCAGTGAGTGTGTGACATCATTTTTGTTGTCTTTAATGGAGTGCTTTTCAACATCAGGAAATTCTTGATCACTGTCACCACCTCCAGTTCCTCCTGCATTAGCGGTTCCTTCTCCTGAATTCTGAGCCTCTGAACTGGAATTTGAGGGTAATTCAGTTGAAACAGCAGTATTTGTCATGCTTGTGCTGATAGGAGCCTTAATGACAGGGTTAGTCACCACTGGAGCTGAAGTAGTCTTCTTGTTTGGACTTCTCAACTCAAATCATGGGTCAGGATCTTCAGTTGACCTGTTATCTGTGGATCCTGAAACATTCTCACAAGATTTGTTAAAAGAGTTGGTAACTAGATCAAGATCAAATAGCCAATCCGGACCAGAACATTTTACACTAGGTGTGTGTTCATTGAAAATCACATTGGCTGACTTCTCAATGATTTTAGTTTTGAGATTGTATACTTTATAAGCCTTAGCTTGAGAAGAGTATCCAACAAAGCATCCATCATCTAGTTTCTCAGCAAACTTAGCTATTTGATCTTTGGTATTCAAGATGGTGCAAGGACATCCAAATGTTCTGAGAAAACCAATGAATGGTCTTCTTTTGTGCCACAGTTCATAAGGAGTCTTACCATGTGTCTTAACTACCAAAACTCTGTTTTGCACATAGCAGGCTGTGTTGACAGCCTCTGCCCAGAAGGTGATGGGCAGCTTAGAGTCAGACAACATGGTTCTTGCAGCTTCAATAAGTGTCATGTTTCTCCTCTCTGCAACACCACTTTGCCGAGGAGTCCTGGGAGCACTGTATTGTCTTGAAATACCCTTTTCATCGCAAAATGTATCAAGGATTAGGTTTTTGAATTTGGTTCCTTGATCACATCTTATGATTTTGACCTTGTGATCAGATTGATTCTCAATTTTCAGAATGAAATTCTTTAAGATTTTAGGAGTTTCATCCTTAGTTCTAAGGAAAAACACCCAAGTAAATCTTGTGAAGTCATCTGTGATCACCAAACAGTATGAGGTCCTTCCTAAACTCATTACACTGGTGGGGCCAAACAGATCCATATGTAACAAGTGTAGGGGAGTAGTGATAGAGTTCATTTCCTTTGGCTTGTGAGACACTTTATGTTGCTTCCCCTTCAGTCATGCAACACAGTGGTCATCACTTGTAAACTCTTTCTTTGGCATTCCAGTTACCAAATCATTCTTAATCAGTTTAGTCACATTCTTAAAGTTTACATGGTACATTCTTTTATGCCAAAGGAAAGACTCATCACTATTTGCTTTAGATAGAAAGCAAGAAATCTCTCTAGAGGGAGATGCTTCCTGCAAGTCCATCTTGTACATGTTCCCTTTCCTGGGGGCTCTGAGCAAAATATGCTCTTGAGGAATGTCAACCCCAGGCTTGAGAACAATGCACTCATGCTTAGTAAAGAGCATGTGATGTTTTTGGTCACAAAATTGAGACACACTCAAAAGATTGTATCCAAGCTCTTTGACAAATTTTACCTTTTCAATGCTGAACTTACCATTTGTAACCTCGCCCCTGCTAGTTATATAACCTCCTGCATCTCCTCCAAAAGCCATTGGTCCTCCATCAATCCTTTCAAAGTTTTGAAGCAAGGACTCATTGCCAGTCATATGCCTGGAGCAGCCACTATCAACAATCCAGATATTTCTGTTGGTCTTTAGCTGTCCCTGCACAAAAAGAGATGATTTAGTTACATTTGGAAATCCAAGCCTCATTGGTCTTGGGCTTGTTAAAATGAGTTGAAGGCAATGAAACAGTAATGGATCCTATGCTCAGGCTTTGAAGATCATTTGCTGTTCCTGATGATGAGCTTTCAGCCACATGGTCTTCCTTTATCTTCCACACCACCTTTGGAAGATTGGGCTTGACCTTCAAAGCTTTGGAAGTTTTGGTAACTTCGGAAGATTTGTTGACTGGACCTTTGAAAGATTTTACTTTCACTGCAGCAAACCTTAGTACTTCGGAAGCATTCATTTTTTCCGAGACCAACTTTTCTTTCGAAGGCAATTTTTCATTTGCCTTTTTCTTCATTTTGGAGCTTCTGAAGGAAACAGACTTTCCTTCTGAAGCTGTTTGTTTCTTCTTCCTCTCAAAAGTTTTCTTCTTATCATGTGGATAGTACCCTTTGGATTGTATTGACAATCCTTAGCCAGATGTGAGGTACTACCACACATAACACAATTCAAATCTTTTCTTCTGAGATCCTTCTTTTCCAAAGAAGACTAACCTTGAACACTTTCATGTTCCTGTTTTACCCTTTTAGATGATGCAGCAGGCTTCTTAGAGTGAAGCTTGCTTTTAGAAATGGATGGTTTAGGCTATGTAGCAGTGACACACAGCTGATCAATTTTCTTGTTGTTGCTGGAGTTAGTTGAAGCTGAAGTAGAACTCTTGGTACTGGAGTTCTTGACAAGGTCTTTAGTTTTCATCACCTTGAACCCTACAGAAATGAAAACTTGTTTATGTTTGGGATCAAAGGTGGTCTTGATCTCTTGAGCTTTTCAGGATCTTCTCTTTGCTCTTCTGATCAAGTTCTTTCTTTTGGTTTTGCTCAAACCAGCTGCTTTTTCCTCCTTAGAAGCATGGTGACCCTTTTTGGATTGACTCTCTTCACTCACCTCAGAGTCATACCTCACATTCTCCTCTTCATCCTCCTCATCACTGGGGTCTATAGATGGCAGCTCATCTTGAACAGTTCCACACCATGGAGATCTAACTGATAGTAGAGAGTGTGGAGGAGCTATCTCACTAGATCCCAGTCCCTGCTTGTTCTGATAACACACTTTTGCATGCAGAGATGAGGATATCATGTTCTTGAAGATTTCCTCTTCAAGAACACATTTTTCTGCCTTGGCTTTGCTGATCATAAGCTCAGCCTGGCTTTCAGTCAACTTGGTAATGATATCTTTAATTTGAGTCCTGTAATTTGTTTGCTCATGTTTAAGAGTTGAAACTATTTTCTATAGATCTTCTATCTTAAGTTTATAATCATTTTCATCTCTTTTAAAATAAGCTTTTAAAATATTCAAAGACTTAATGTCAGATCTCATTTCCAAGTTGTAGGACCTGTATCTGTTAACTTTAGCAATACACTCAGAAGAACAAAGATGTTCAAGTACCTTAGCTTCATCATGGTCGGCCATGAGTGATTGGTTTGGAGATGCATCTTCAGCTTGAAAGCTCTTGTCAAATCCTCCTTCTTCAACAGCAACTGCAGCTTGCTGTCTTGGCTTCTCATTCTGGTGCCCTCCTTCAGTGTAGTTTCACCTGGATGAAGCTTAGCCACCATTGGATTTGGGTGCCTTGCATTCTCTAGCAAAGTGTCCCATCTCGTTACAGTTGTAACACCTGACTTTGCTCTTGTCCAGCCCAAACTTACCACTGGCAGCATTTCTGGGAAACCTTCTCCCAGTCCTCTTATAGAACTTCTGAGCTTTGTGAGTGAGAAGAGCCATCTGCTGGACTATATCCATGTATTCCAGATCATCTGGATGGATACAGTCTAGGTCTTCAAGAGTGAAGAGAAAGTTGCCTGAATTTTCATCAGTGGAAACAAAAGCTTGAGAGGAGCTCGTCTCTTGGAAGGGACTTCCTTGGATGTAGCTCTCTTTGTGTGTCTCTGGGAAGGTGATGAAAGGACCCTTTGTGTGATGTTTTAGGGTAGCAGATGAGATGATGCTGTGGTTCTCTGCTATCCCTTTCAACCACATGAAGAGCTGAACTCTGGTGAATGTTGGAGTTACCAGATGAATTTTGCATGTTCATCTCCATCTGGTATCCACTGAGTATCCCATACAGCTCAGTGAGAGTGAGGGTCTTGAGGTTTTCAGTTCTCTTAATGACCACATAATAGTGTGTCCATTGACTTGGAAGAGAGGACATGAACTTCCTAACAATATCCCTGTTCTCAATGGTTACCCCAACATCAGCCAGAGTATCCATAATCTCAACATACCTGAAGTATTGTTGAGTCATGGTTTCACCTGTTTTAAAGGTGAAATTTTCAAAGTGCTGCTTCAGGAGATCCTTCTTGTTCTCTTTGGCTTTATTTGAACCCTCATACATAAGTTCAGTGCATCCCATAGCTGTTTGGCAGTCTTGCACTTCTTGAAACCTCTGTAGATGGAGTTCGAAAGAGAAGTTTGGAGGGCTGTCATGGCTTTCTGATCAATATCAATTCTTTTCCAATCTTCATCAGAAAAGTCAGCCTTCTCCTTTGGTATCATGCCACCACCAGTAGCAGCTGAAGTGGTGCATGGTACATGAGGTCCATTGACAACAGACTCCCACATCCTGGAATCTTGAGACTTGATGAAGCCTTCCATTCTTTGAAACCAAGTGTTAAAATCCTCAGGAGTGATCAGTGGGGACTTTGTCATAGTTCCAGTTTCCATATCAGCTTTGGAGATAGCTGCCATTTGAAGAGTTAAGTGATGTGTGTAACTAAGAGGATTTGAAGATGGTGAGATCTTACAAACAAGAGCCTAGAATGCTCTGATACCAAATGAAGGACCGTTAAAGGGGACTTTGCACTTAGTTAACACACTTAGGAGGATCTTTAGGATCACTTAACAATTCAAATAGGGAACTTAGAACTTTAAACTGAAGATACAATGCACAACCCAAGTAAAGTAAGAACAAGAACACAAGATATAGTTTTCAAGGAAGTTGTATATTGCTTCTCTAGTTCTATTACAAGTGATGTACAAGTATATGTGATTACAAGAACCGGAGACTACTTATACTACATCCTACAACCGTCAATATGCAAAAAGACAGTTGGAAGTGACTAATCTAGACAACAAGATCAGCATAAAGTCAAAAGGCAGATTGCCTTTTGACTAGTGATAATGACATGTCATAGCTCACTGACTTTCCTATTACAAAAACCCAAAAAGGAACAAAAACAGAAACTTACAGGCGAAGACCTTATCTATTTTATCATAATGTATGGAAGTTTCACCATTTAGTGAGAGCAGGTGAACTACCAGAGCATGCTGCGGAAAGTAGGTTGCTTTATGATAAAGTTGATGGAAAAGGTATATTTTCTCTCTCTTTAGAAGAAAATCAGTCTTGTCCTTAAGCAGCTTCGGAAGACGTTGTCTTGTGAGCTTCGAAAGACTTCATCTTTTACATTCGGAAGAGTTGAGTCCTTGGCTTCGAAAGACTTTACACTTGGAATATTTTCCAAGTTGTGTAAAGCTTCCGCAACAGTTTCTTCTGAACTTTGGCTTCGGAAGATTTTACACTTAGCATTTTTCTAGAGTGTGTAAAACTTCCGAAGCTAATTCACCTTTGTTCCGAAGTGCATGTTGAAAGACTTGGTTGTTTTGGTTGCATCATCCTCTTAACCTCAGATGTTCCTACAAACACTCCATGGTGAAAAGTACACACTTATGGCTGAAAATGAGAGGTTAACTGAATTGTTGACCAAATCAAAAGCTGAGCAATCAACTACTGAAGTGAAACTTGAAAAGTTTCAGCTCTCATCTGTCAAGCTACAAGAGTTACTTGTGTCTCAAAAGGGGGCTAAAGATATGACTGGAATAGGATACAAAACTTGTCCTCTACCATATAATGATAACTACACTGTTATACCTGAGTCACTTACTCAATCAGATGCAAAAGAATCTAAAATTATTGAAACCAAAGCAATGATTTCTCAAACAACAAATCCTCAAAACAAACTGGGTGTTTACATTGAAACTGATGAGGATAAAATCAAATTGGTTCATCCTATTAAAATCAAAGAGTTCTTAGACAAACCTATGGTTATCAAGAAACCAAAGAGCCTAGTCAAATCAATTGTGCCTTTTATAAAATTTGTTCCATAAAATCTTAAAGTGAATCACACTGCTGAATGCTCAGTGAAACCATCTGCTAAAAGCAGATCTGATTATAAGATCATATCTCCAACAAATTCAAGCGAATCAGATAAGGTTTCATTGAAATTCAAGGATAAAACCAAAGTTCTCTTAGTTACCAATGGGAAAACCACTTTTGTACAAAAATCTAAAGTGAAATCTGATTCACCATCTTCATCAAATATCAAACAAGGAATTGGTTTTGATATTTTCAACAAAGAACATGTAGAACAATTCGATGGGGAAATAAGGCAATACAGAAAGAAGCAGCATCAATCCATAAAAACAAAGCAAGTCAGAATTGTGAAACAATATGTTGGCACCCCAAAGACTGATATGACTTCTCCATCGAGATTAAAGGACAATCAAATGTATTGTGAATTCTATGATATGACCAATCACAATACAGATGAGTGCTACTTCACTGAGTACTGCTCTATCTGTGACATGAATAATCACTCAACAAAAAACTGTCATTTTAACAAATATTGTTCATTATGTGATATGACCAATCACAATACAATTGATTGTTACTTTAATAAAAAAGGATTGAAAATTTCACAAAACAAGCCCATTTCATCAGTTCCAACTGACAAGGTCAGACACAAATGTCCAACAAACCTGAACAAATCTCTGAATTCTCATCAAAAATATAAAATTAAAGTGATTACTGACAAGCAAAAATCTGTTCAACCTTTACACAAAAATCAAAAGGAAAGATTTGTATACTCTTCTGACACATCAGATGAAATTGATGAAATCAAACTTCAAAGAAGTAATAGAAAAGTGCTGAAATCATCTTCCTCTAAAACTCAAACAAGAGAAAATATCAAGAGGTAACAGTGATTGATGCAAAAGGACAACCTAAGACCATCATAGCTTGGGTTCCTCATTCTAACTAGTTCTTTTTGTGCTTGTAGGGTCATTCATACAGCTCCAATAGCTTATGGTACGTGGACAGTGGATGCTCCCGACACATGACTAGAGACAGTTCCCTCCTTTATGACTTCAAGCATATTCAAGGAACTACTGTAGCATTTGGAGGAGATTCACAAGGTGGTAGAATTACAGGAGAAGGTTCTGTGACAAATGGACTGCTGAGCTTTGATAAAGTGAACTACTACGAGCAACTGAACTTCAATCTGCTCAGCGTGTCTCAGATTTGTGACAAGAAATATTCCACTCACTTCACAGACACTCATTGCTACATTTTGAAACCAGGATTTTACATTCCTGAAGAATGGGTTGTCTTGAAGACACCAAGGAAGAATAACACCTATGTCTTGAACCTTAATTCTGCTCATCTGTCTGAAGAGACATGTCTTTTGTTTAAAGCATCTTTTGATGAGTCACAACTTTGGCATAGACGTTTAGGACACACAAACTTTAAAAACATGAACAGATTGGTCAAAGGAAACCATGTAATTGGTTTACCTCAAAGAGAATTTCATTTTGTTGATCACTGTACTACATGTCTTAAAGGAAAACAACATAAATCCTCACATAAGCCAAAGCTTGTGAACACAAACAATTGAAGTTACTTCATATGGATCTCTTCGGTCCAACTCATGTCATGAGTATTAGAAAGAAGCACTATTGTTTGGTGATCATAGATGACTTTTCACGATTTACATGGGTCTTCTTTATACTTCATAAAAACGAGGCGTTCCAAATAATAAAAGATTATATCACAAAAATAGAAAATCAACTTGATTTAAAAGTAAAATCAATCAGAAGTGATAACGGAACAGAATTCAAAAATGTGGATCTTAGTTCATTTTGCACACACTGGATCTTAGTTCATTTTGCACACACAAAGGCATTGTTCATCAATTCAGTGCAGCTCGGACTCCACAACAAAATGGAGTGGCTGAAAGGAGGAATAGAACTCTAATTGAAGCAGCACGAACTATGCTGGCAGATGTAAAACTGCCCATTACATTTTGGGCAGAAGCTGTCAACACTTCATGTTTTGTGCAAAATCGAACTCTGATTATTAAAGAAAACAATAAAACTCCTTATGAACTTCTTTTTCACAGAAAACCATTTATTGGATTTTTGAAGTCATTTGGATGTCCGGTTTCAATATTGAACACCAGAGACCATTTAGGAAAGTTTGCTCCTAAGTCTGACGAGGGATTCTTTGTGGGATATTCCTCTGTTTCAAAGGCTTTTAGGGTGTTTAATCCTAGATTAAACATCATTGATGAATCAACAAACATTCAATTCAATGAGCACTCTTTTCCCAAATCATCAAATGGTCCTAATTGGTTGTTTGACATTGACTCGTTTACAAGATCTTTTGATCAGTTTAACTTGTCAAATGCAGGATCTCAGGCTCATTGGATAAAAGGATTGATTTTCCTATGATTCCACCTTCTTCTGTTGATCAACCTAATGAGGAAGTGCCACTACAAGCTGATCCTGTGAGACCAGTTATTCAACATCAAAGTATTTCAACTGAGGCTGATCATACCTCAATGCCTTCTCCTTCTGCTGAACCATCAACCGAAGTGAGAAACCCTAAACCAGCATGTGCTCCAGTTGAAAACAACAGAAATTCAAATGATGAAAGTATCCATAGTGCTGCTGAAGCTGAAGATTCTGAACCTTCTGATTCCTTTCATCATTCTCCCTCCTCACCACCACAAGATGCCTCTCACCAAGATGATCTGAATGTCTCCAATCTTGATGTGTCCATTGCTGGTGATTTGATTCCAATTACTAGGACACACAAGAATCATCCAGTGTCCAACATTATTGGTGATTTAGACTAGCGGGTGACACGAAGCAAGTCAAGTATTGAAAATATCTGTTTGTTTTCTTGTTTTCTGTGTCAAACTGTACCCAAAAACATTAAAGAGGCTCTTCAAGACAACAGCTGGATTAAAGCAATGCTGGAAGAATTACTACAATTCAAGAAACAAGAAGTATGGAAACTAGTGGATCTTCCCGAAGGTCAATACCCTATCAGCACCAGATGGTTATACAGAAACAAGACTGATGACAGAGGGATTGTCATCAGAAACAAAGCAAGTTTGGTAACCCAGGGCTATACACAAGAAGAAGGAATTGATTATGACGAGGTATTTGCTCCTGTTGCCAGATTAGGGCTATACTCTACATCCATGAAATTCACAGTTTATCAAATGGATGTAAAGTATGCATTTTTGTATGGAAAGATCTCTAAAGAAGTCTACGTGAGTCAACCTCCAGACCTTGAGGATCCTGATTTCCCTTACAGGGTATACAAGCTTGACAAAGCTTTGTATGGCTTACATCAAGCCCTTCGGAAATGGTATGAGACTCTGTCATCCTTTCTTCTTAACAATGGTTATGAAAGAGGAAAGATTGATCAGACTTTATTCAGAAAGAGAAAAGGGAATGAGATGCTGCTTGTTCAGATTTATGTGGATGATATCATCTTTGGCTCTACCAACAAACAACTCTGCAAAGACTTTGAAGATCTTATCCATTCAAAATTTCAGATGAGTGCTATGGGAGAACTCACATTCTTCCTAGGTCTTCAAGTACAACAAACATCTAGTGGAATCTTTATCAATCAGTCAAAATATGTGGAATCCATGTTGAAGAAGTTTCACTTTGCAGACTGTCAGTCCATCAGAACACCTGTCTATACAAGGTGAAGATTGGTCCAGACACAGATGGCAAATCTGTGGATCAGACTCTTTATCGATCCATGATTGGTTCACTCATGTATTTAACAGCCAGTACACCTGACGTTATGTTTGGTGTTTGTGTTTGTGCCAGATATCAGGCAGATACTAAGGAATCTCACGTGAATGCAGTCAAGAGGATATTCAGATATCTTAAGGGCAAACCTGCTCTTGGATTATGTTATCCTAAGGAAGGAGACTTCAATTTCTTGATCCCAGACTGGTGTCATGGCAGTGCAAGAAACAGACCAATGTTTATGTATCGATAGCTAAAGCTGAATACATTGCAGCATCAGCTTGCTGTTCTCAAGTTCTCTAGATACAAAGTCAGATGCTTGATTATGGCTATAATTTCTTGCAAACACCAATCCATATTGACAACACTGCTGCAATCTTCATTACAAACAATCCAGTTCAGCACTCAAAAACAAAACATATTGAAATTAGATATCACTTTTTAAGAGACTGTGCTGAAAAAGGTTTAATCAAGCTGATTCAGGTTCACACAGACAATCAGCTAGCTGATTTGTTTACTAAGGCATTTGACCCAAGTCGGTTTGAATTCTTAGTCCAATCAATCGGCATTTTAACCTTGAGTAAAAATCAAAATTTACAAAAACATAAAAAAAAATTCACAAAATTACAAAAAGAAATCAATTTTTGTCAAAGTTTATGATTTGTACTTCTGGGAAATGATATAATTACAATCGTTATATCATTCAATGTGCTTAATTCAATATCTTAAAAGACTGATATGACGTACCTGATATGTCGGTAGGTTCAACTTGGAACAGAAGATAAATGCTGTGTTAAACTAAAGATCACATTCAACTGTGAATGCATCATCTCAAGAGCATGTAAGTAGCTAACCTATCCAAGTGTATGTATGGGTAACAACCTAAACAAACCAGGTCATGATACCTTATGAATCTTATTCACATCAGTTTCTCCTCTGTTTTGCTGAGCAAAGACCTGGAGAAACAAGCACATAGTGCTGATGTCATGATCCAAAAAGAGTCCCAATGAGGAACACGTCCAATCTGGGTGACAAATAAAACAAAATATTACATTCCAAGTGAATGAACAAAAAGAATCCCAAAGTGGATCACCTTCCAAAGTGAAGAGCAAAAAGAATCCCAATTAGGATCAAATAACAATAAGGATCAGGAAAAAGAATCCTAATGTGGATCCCTCTTACCCAATATGAATGAGATTTCATAATTTAGATAAGATTGATATGATCCCAAAATTTCATGACAACTTGCACTTATGAAAGATAAGATTGATATGATCCCAAAATTTCAAACAATAGTACAAAATTTCTACATTTACAAATAAGCAAAACAATCAAAATTCAGAAATATTTTCCTTAAATTTTATAAATTTGTGTAAAGTTTTATCCCATGTGGATATAAACTTTAGGGGGAGTAGTAAAATTTTAAAAGGAATTATTTACAAAAACATGAAATTTGCAAATGTAAAATAGGCAATGTTGTTTAAAATAAAAATGGATAGTCTGTATGGAAATTACACCATAAACTGCTTCAGAAGATGCACAAGGCCCAAAATCAGTCAAACTGGGAAACATGTATCACATCAAGGATACAAGTCAATCCAAGCAAGAATTGACAATCTCAGAATCTGCTAAATCTTCATGAAACACCAAAAATGCAGACTTATCTTCATAAAATCAGAAACAGCTGTGCAAAACCAGTCAGAATCATCCACTGCAACTACATTAGTTTTTGACAAGTTCAAAATTTAATGCGGGTAAGAGCATTGGTTAATGCGGGTGAAGGTAACCCTGTCATTTATCCAATGGGGGTAACTGTTTTTGTACAAGTAAAAATAATGCGGACAAACAAAGTGTTCTTCCGCATTTGTTACAGTAAATGTGAACAGTTCAACTCATCAACATTTGTCACAGTAAATGCGGACAAGTCATTTGTTCACCCGCATTTGCTACAGTAAGTGCTGATAAGTTAACTTTGTTTACCCACATTTGTTACAGTAAATGCAGATTGTAAATTAGATCTTCCGCATTTGTTACAGTAAATGCTGACAAAGTTTGTTCATCAGCATTTGCTACAGTAAATGCGCACATAGAAATTATCTATGCGCATTTGATACAGTATAGAACTTTTCCGCACTTGTAAAATTTTGTGAAAATTATGAGATGTACAATAAATACTCATTTAATGTGAGTCATTTATTACTTTTCAAATTTTGAGTGAACTTTTTATAGTGAGACGAGTGCCGTATACTGTTCTTCTTCGAAATTCAAAATCCAAATCTTCTCAATCAAAGATCACTATGTTCAAGACTTACATCAAAACATCTCAAATTGTCTGTTGAATCGAAGTATTGACAAACATAAGGTGATTATCAAATTCTGAAAACCTTCGACAGTCGAACAATGCTGAGTCGTGAAACCCTAATTTTAAGAAATTCATAAAATAAACTCAAGAACAATGGATTTACATGAATGACAGAGTTCATTAAAATCAATGTTAGTGTAAATAACAAGGATTTACTTTGGTTCAAAGTATAACTCAGACATCAATGAACAGGGGAGACAATTCCATGACAATGTTGAAACCTAATCAACTGTTTGGAATGTAAAATTTTTGAAACACAATCAACATCATTACAACTCATAAAGAAAAGACAAAATTTTGAGTTGTTCATCATTTAAAATCAAGATTAGGTCAAAACCACCTAATGTAACAGTAACATTCATAATCTCTATTTTGACCTGAAAAGTCAAAATTTGACAAATCAAACTCAATTCATATTCATTTGAGACATATTTTCCATAATGTTCACTAATTCATTCATATCTTTTGCAGATTTTATATGGCTAATTTGACTTGGAGTAAACTCCACAATGTCAGTGGCTTTCTTAATCCAGATGCCCCAGAAGTAGAAGGACTTAGGGATATGATCAGATTCATTGCTGCTATAAGAGTAGCTCATGCTATCACTATCAGACTGGTCATATATGAGAACTACATAAGATCATTCTGGGGGAATGCTGAAGTACTAGAGGTTGATGGCACAAAAGTTATTTCAGGAAGAATCATTGATGATCACACTTTGGTTATTTCAGAGCAAACTATGAGACAGTGTCTACAGCTTGGTGATGATGCCAACTCCCCTATAGAGTTTGATGATGATGACATTATGACTTTCTTTGCCAATATTGGATATGAAGGAGGGTTTGAAGCAAAACAAATAGTCAAAGGACTAGTTGACTTACAATAGAGATTTCTGATACTCTATGTCCAACACTGTCTATCCAAAACAAAGACTGGTTGGAATGACATTCCATTGACAACATCATCTCTTATATGTGCACTGTGCTTAAATAGACCTTTCAACATGTCAGCCTATGTATTCAATGGTCTTCTTTCCAACATTCAAGAGGGAAGAAGGCACATGTTTCTCATGTATCCAAGATTTATCCAGTGCTTCATCAATGAAGCTTTCCCCAACATTGCACTAGAAGGTCCTATTCTGGATGTCCCTCACTATAATGCCAAGTCTTATAAGTATATCAAGAAAAAGGATCCAAGGAACTTTTATAGTGGAGCTTTCTTTCCACTACTACCATGGATGCAACAACTGATTAATCAACAAGAAGATGTTCCTGTGGTTGAGGAACAGGCTCAAGAAGAAGTTCATGTTATTGAGGAACAAGCACCAGAGAATGTTCCTATTGAGGAACCTATTCAAGAAGAGGCTGTTGTTTTTGTACAAGAAAGAGATGAACAACATGATGTTCCTATTGTTATGGAACAAATTCAAGAAGATGTTCAAGAACATATACAAGAAACAGTTGAAGAACAGTCTGCTGCTCTAAATCAACAAACTATTGATGAGCATGCAGAATTGAATGAAGAAACACTGAGGCCAATGTCACCAAATGTTGATGTAGGTGGTGATCTTCATATTGAGCCTTCAATACATGATGCTGAGATTCATTCCCCTTTTAGGGTTGATCCAATTATGTCACCTCCATTTTCTCATTCACATTCATGAAGAATCCTCCAACAGCTCCTCTCATGAAGCTACTACTGCCTCTGATGGATCTGGTGAATCTACCAGTTCATTAGATTCTTCTGAATCATCTAGTGATGAGGAGGATTATCAATAATTTGCACCACTACCTAAGAGACAAATGATCTGAGAGGAGGGTCCCTCAGAAAGTTTTGCTAAATCTGAGATAAACAGACCAAATGAGAAAGATAGGATGATATTTGATCTGATACAAAACGTTTCTAAAATTGAAAAGACACTGGATAGAAGGGCAGGAATCATCAATGATAGGATTCGGGAACTTGATGAAAAGGAGAAAGAATTGAATGAATTAAAAGCCAAGTATGAAGCTGATATGAAAGAAAAGGATGATGAGATCAAAAAGCTCAAAGCTTCATTAGAGATGGCTAGAGAAGAAATCAGTGGTCATGTGGACACTACAGCTATTCAAACTCTGGCTATGGAAGATCAAGAACACCTGTTGGAGAGGCAAACAGAAATCATTGCTGATCTAAACAAACAAAATGATGTTCTGACTAAAAGAATTGCTGAATTGGAACTGATTGCTCAATTAAAAGCTGAAGTTGGAAGAGAAGCAAAAGTGTATGAAGCTGAAGAAACAGAAAAGGCAGTACCTTCACATCAGGAAGAAGCAAGTGGTGTTAGGGATGATGATAGCTAGGATATGGTAGTACATTCTGATCCATCTACTGAAGATGAGGCTACGATGAAAGATCTTATAGATGACATGGACAGATTCTCATCAAGTGAGTTCATTATACATGAGGAATTCTAGGATTACATCAAAAACACTAAATCCCCTTCTGAGTCTATAGTTGTAATTCCACCACAACCTGTCCTAATAGAAGAAGAACTCAGGATTCAACTTGTTCTTGTTATTACATTAAGTATTGAACAGCAAAATTTGATAAAAAAACCTTTGTGAAGAGTTCAAGGAAAAAGAAATAGTTGAAAAGAACAGAATAGAAGCTGAAAAACAAGAAATCACTGCTAAAATAGAGGCTGTTGAGGAAAAACAACAGGCCAAAGCTAATGTAGCATCCACATCAGGACCCAGAGTGATTACATACAAGAGAAAAAGAAAGTACTTGACTAAAAAAGCAAAGGGAAAATTCCTATGGTTGAGGAAGAACAACCAAAGAAGAAGGTTAGAGATGATCCTAGGAGTTTCGCAGCAATTGCTGAATTCTTAGATGAACATGAACAAGCAGAGAAAGAGTTACAACAAACTCTTGAAGTGATAATGTTGGAAGAAGGAGAGATTGAAGATGAACAAACTGAAAAACCCTCTGCTGTTGACAGTCCTGCTATTATTGAACCATCTGTGGAGAGTATGATAGAGAAGGCTAATACTAATGATCTTATGATACATGCCATGTTCCTGATCAACCATGGATATGATGCTGATGTAGTGTTTAGCATGACTTATGAAGGGGTAGTAGAAGAGGTGAAAAAGATGGAGAAGCTACTTGACCCAACCTTTGTGAGTGAATATGAAAAAGAAAAAGAAACTGCTAAATTAGTCACAAGTATCACTAAGTCTGCAAAGAAGGATGACACATAAACTGCATATCCTGATCCTTATAGTATGACAGATAAGGAAATGAAGGATTATCTTTCTTTATAGGGGTTTACAAAATGAAAGCTTGGGAACATGAAAACCAATTCACTAAGGGATGCTATGTTGAAATTGATTAATGAGAAAAGAGATAGGCTGAAATCTCTTGAAGAAGAAGTGATTGGGAAGAAGCCTAGAACAAGAACATCTACACAAGATGTACAATTAACAACAAAAGACAAAGATGTTCTGGCCCCTATTCTGGACAAAAATCCAGAGTGGTTCATTGAACCTTCACAACTGAAACTTCAAGAAGGTTTGACCACTGCTGAAATGATTAGAGGGGTATCTACTCCCAAAGGCAAAACAGATGTCAAAATTATTGCCTAGAAGTACGATAGAAGTTGGAACATGTTCATGGTGAAGAGAATCTCAGGCCTAGTGCAGTTCTTTACTGAATATACAGCCTTGGTTAATGCTATAAAGGTCCATGACTTTAAAGAGTTGGCTGATCTGGACCCAATCAATCATGATGGAATGTATAGGGGTTATGAGTTTGTGGATATACTGAAGATGTTTAATAGAACTAATAACTTCAAGTCTTTAAAAGCCATCTGTACTAGAAAAGACAAAACATTCAGGAATCCCTTTGAATAGAGAAGAAAAAGAGAGGCTGAAGAGGTGGTATTCCTAGAGCTGCATGTGAAACAAACAGAAACATTAAAAAGAAAATTGATTGCTGGAACAAACAAGACCAAACCAATTTCCAATGTGTTTTATGATGAGGAAACCTATGAATTGGTTACTGAGAGGAAATGGGGAGGAAAAGAAGCACCTGAGATTAGAATATTCAGTGGATATGAAGTAAGACTACTGGATGAATCTTATGTGCATTACATCTACACAAGACACTTTAGATCCATCAACAACGAAGCTGCTAAAGATGATTTGGAGTTTATGCTAAAATGTATCAAGATCTTGAAGATGGCCTTTGACAAAATAATCAAGAAAAGAGAACAGAGAAAGAAGAGGAATCTGCCAATACAATTAGGAAATATAGTGAAGCTGGAAGTTGATGCTGATGGATCTCTACTGATTCATAGAGATGGGCTATCCTCAGTTTCAGTTTGGGAACCCATCTCCTTGAAACAAGTGCCCATTGATGCAATTTTCACCATGAGTTAGATGAAGATACATGTATTAAGCAGAGACAAAATGAAAGAAGCAAGAGATTTTTCAAACATGATCAAGGCAATCCTAAATCCTTCTATGGCAAAACCTATAGTACCTGATGAAGCTGTAACAACACATTCTCCAACAACAGTCCAACATAAGAAAAGACATGAAGAACCACCAGAATCATCACAACCTCCACCACCATCACACTCTTGAAGTACTTAGGCATTATAATCCTTAGGGGTAGTAGTGTTAGACCCTGAAAGGATCATACTTGCCAATTCAAGAGGTGGTTGAAGGTTGCACTGGTTGGTAAGCATTAAAGATAGAAGACAACAGAAGACTTTTTGTACAAAAGTATACAAGACAGAAAAGACCAAGTATGAAGTACCCGCATTTGTTAGTGCGGATGACTTGTGAACAAATGCTGACAAGTGTTTGTTCACCCGATTAACAAATGCGGATGAAGACAGAAGAAATGCGGACTTGTTCACTAGCATTAGTCTATGCGGATGAACAAAAGGAAATGCTGATCAAGACTTGTTCACCCGCATTAGTTTATGTGGATGAACAAATGAAGAAATGCTGACAAGACTTGTTCACCCGCATAAACTAATGCGGATGAACTAAGTTAATGTTGATGTCTAGACAACAAATGCTGATGAAGACATGTTCATCCGCATCAACTAATGCTGATGAACAACTTACAAACGTTTGTGTTTATTTTGTACTTAGACTAGATTCTCATGTATAGATCAGGGGTAGTTTAGACTTTTGTACAGGCAATGTGTATGCCTATAAATAGGGTTTCTTACCCTAACTTTGTAAGGTTTTTTGACTTCAATAGTTATAACATTAATACATCTTTGACTTCTGTGTTCATGTGCTTCATTCACTCAAACATTTATTTCAATTTCAACTGTTCTGTAATATAGTAATTCCACGACTATATTACTGACTTAGTCTGCATATTCGATCCTAGGTTGGGTCACATCAACCGAGAATATCATTCTCAAACCCAGTCAGATTTGACAGAAGAAAAATACAAGAAATTGAAAGAAGATTATGAGAAGTTGAAAGAAGAACTTGAAATCATGAAAGAAAGCTTAAAATCTCAATCTTCGCAACCACAAGAAAAAGACCCGTTAACTTCAGAGATAGAGGTTATTCCAGAAGTCCAAACTACTGAAGTTGAAAGATTATCTAAGGCAGTGAAGGAAAACGAAAGATAGATGAATCTGATGTTCAAGTATTAGCTGAATCATCATCCAACCCTCCTTCAAAGATGCTAAAAATTGTTTTTGAAACTCGTAAACAGTTTAAAATACATTTTTGATTATACGTGTTGTTTTTATTTTTATATGCTTGAATCTAATCTGTTTTTCTTATACAGTGAATGTAGGTCCATCTTCTTTACGGGAAATAGCTGAAGCAAACATACAAGAGCAAATTGGAGCTCTAGATGACTTAGATCCAGAGTTTTCAGATGCTTGGTATGATGAAGTACTAGAAGAAGAAGATGTTGCTGAAGTTGCCAATTCTCTAATTGAAGCTGTCACTGAAGACATACCATTAGATATTGATGACAGATACAATTATCTAGTCAAGAAAAGATACAACTGTGTATTTTTGGATGGTCTAACAGTGTCACAAATCAATGAAGAGTATGAGAAATGCATTATAGCAGAGTCTACAGCTCCGGTTGATCAAGACGAAATAGTTATGGAACATGGAGAGTGGAATCCAATGCAAGAAAGTATTAATATTGAAGACCTTCCGGCATCTGAATTGCATCATCCTGATCCAGAAAATATGACAACTGTTGCGCTTAGACTGTGGCTACAATCAAGAAACTATCCAAGAAAAATATTAAACAAACTGCAAACTAAATCTCTAAGAAATTTAGTCAAAAGTTTCCAAGAGACGGAAAAGCAAACCAAGAAGATGATCGTGCTTGATATGGATAATCCTCAATATTTGGAGATTACAAAGAGGACTAAAATCGTAAAGCCTCATGAGATTAAAGAAATGGAATTAGTGAGAAGTGGACATGAAAGGAGAAAAGAATTAATTGAAATGTTCCCTGAGACCGAGAAACAGGCATATCAAGTCTCTGTCAAATAGAAGCAATTATGGAATAAGGCAAGAACTGCTGGAGATTTAGTAAGAAATGTACTGCAAAAGGCCAATCCATCTTTGAATTGCTCAATGCAATGATTGTACTAGATAATACAAAGAATGTGAAGATAGTTACCTGGAAGTATGATGAGGTTTTTGATGCATTTTTAATCAAACGTGTAAATGCTATTTATGATGTCTATCATTTTTACACAAGCATCATAGCTCTACCAGTGCAAGATTTGAAGGAATTAAATAAGTTGCCTTTAATCAATCCAACCAAATCAATTCGAGGTGAAAATTTCATTAAGCTTTTAAATCGAGGTATTTCATGAATGATTCTTATCTC
Source organism: Flaveria sonorensis (assembly GCA_025506505.1). Taxonomy (NCBI): domain Eukaryota; kingdom Viridiplantae; phylum Streptophyta; class Magnoliopsida; order Asterales; family Asteraceae; genus Flaveria; species Flaveria sonorensis. The sequence goes on from CM046439.1 coordinate 18,142,546, forward strand.
AAAACAAGATGTGATCAAGAAGACTAAGAGTATTTCAAATCATTAAAGAGTAAAAGAAAGAGAGCTGCTAATACAGAAGAAGAACAACAATTTTTGGGTGGTTACAGTGATCAATTTTTTGAAAAGGTCACTAATCCGGGATTGAAGGTGATAGAAGGAACTCAAACTTCAAAACCAATTTTAAGATGGTTTTATCACTCAGACTCATTCGAGTTGAAGTTGGTTCAAAACTTAGAAGACTGGGATGAAGATATGATTTCGTTATTTGGAGTTTTTGAACTTAAACTTCTTCATCCTAGTTATATCTCATTTTTGTCTATCCAAAAGTTTGACCGTGTTGCATCAGATGTTGCAGAAAATGATAGAAAATATCTTTTGACGATTATCAAGGTAATGGATGTTGTGATGGAAAGAATTGCATTGTGGAAAGCTCTAGCTTATGCAAACATCGTGAAGAAAGACATAAAGTCTATTGATTTTATGAGAATTTCAAGCAAAGGAGTGTTAGAAATTCATTCTCATGATCATCCAAAACCTTTTGAGTTCTACGCCAACATTGATATTGCAGGTCTTACGAAAGAAACTTTGGAGATAATGAACAAAATGGAGATTAAAACAAACGAGTCAAAGCCTGAGCAAGCTATTCTTGCAAAGAAGTTCAAGTCTGCAATAAAGAAAGCATTGCATGAATTGGAGATATACAAAGAAAAGCCGGTATTCAAGATAAAAGAAGAACCAAAAGAATTAAATGAAGACTGAAGACAATGTAAATCTTAGGGGGAGTATTGTTAGAACTCTTAAAAGATTAACATTTTGCCTTTTGTGTTTTTATCATAGTATAGTGACTTATTTTGTAAATATATGTTCCTTGTTTTCCTTTGATAGTATAAATAGGATATTTTATATATTGTGTAGGTAGACTAGAGACTAGAGACCTAGAGATCTAGAGAATGAAACGTTAGAACAGAGAACAACTGTAACTACCTCTTACATATTGTATCCTAAGCTTTTACTATCAATGAAATCTATGAATATTTGAAGTAATTGCTTGTGTTTGTGTACTTTGTGTATGAATTGATCATTGCATTACGATATCTACACAAATTGATCCATCTTGAACCTATCATTTCTGAGAAGAATTGGATATGCAGACACGGCTGATGCATCAATCAAAACAATTGAAGGAAATTAGTACTCATATCCCATCACTGAATGGGGATATGTAGATAGAACAAAAGAACTGGTGCTACAAAGGAATGACCCTTACAAGAAAGCACCAAGCATAAGATTATTTGATCCATTGGAGATTAAGCTGCTACATCCAAGCTACACGTCTTATCTGCATGATAAGTATTTCCCAAAGTTGAATGCTACAGATGCTTAAAATGACATATGCTTATATGTGCACATCTCAAGTCATAGACAAGCTGCATGCAAAAGCACACAAGAGAAGAAGATTTGAGGCTAGTCAGCTCATGGGATATGAAATCCCATCAATCACTGAGCTTAGAATATCAGAGCAAGATGAGTTAGAAGTGGTGTCTCAAAACAGTGTAGTGGCAACACTGACCACAGAAAAGGACATTCTTGGGCTGAATTTTAAAACATTAAAAATGAAGATCAAGTATCCATTCCAAGACCAAAAGGATGTTGTTGGATATTTCAACACAAAGATTTGGCCAGAGTTCAGAAGTTGAAAGAGCTGAACAGATGATTACAAGAGTCTAAACCTAAGGGGGAGTATTGTTATGTCTAGATCTTTTGCATAGGTTTAGATGATTTGTAATCTCTTCTATTGAATATCTATAATTCTTTATAATTATGTAACGTAAGATATATATGTTAACCCAAATATTATTTGTGTTGATTTTATGTAATTGCAGGAAAAACATCATACTTGGTCAATTTGGAAAATTGACACAAGTGCAAGAACTATCTGCGGATGAACAAGTTTGTTCTTCCGTAGATGTTCTACGGAGCATAAATAAACAAATCAATGTGCATGTAAGGCCCCGTTCCCGGAGACCACATGGTTGGTCAATCATAGCATTAAATATGTAAAACATTTCATAATTCACAAATTAGTGCAGCGGAATTAATACCAAAAGCCATTCACTTCATTAATAAATACTGTTGCTAAGCAATACATCGTAATTGTTAATAGTTATGAAAGATCATATTCATTGCATTACAAAACAACAAAATTAGTAAGTGTGCATTACAAAACAACAAAATTAGTTACGAAAGATCAAATTCATTGCATTACAAAACAACAAAATTAGTAAGTGTGAACGGATGCCAGTCTAGCCCCGACGAGTAGCCTCCCCGAGTGCCATCCTCAGCAAATTACCTGCCAACTGAAAATGCATAAAAGTCAGCGTTACTGAGTGAGTTCTAGTTTTAAAACATTAAAATACCTTGAAAGATTTGTATATGAAAATACCCTTTTAAAATAATATACTTTCCTTTCGTACGCGATCACACATCATACGTACAGTTAAGATAACATCCATTATCTTATTTTTACCATTTCCATCATCGTTCATTCGAACAACTATTTTAATCTTTCACTTAATCTGGACCAATGTGCTATGCCCCCGATTAATGCACACAAACTTGGTACTAGGCCGAGGTCTACAAATAGACCCCAAACTGATGCACGAAGCTGACTCCAGTACCGGGGCAGCAACAAGGGTCCCCTCAACCTCTATGATTGACCTGTGTGCATCCAACGGGTTAGCTAAACCGCACACAGTTGAGCTAACAACCTAGTGGTTGTGAACCTCATGTGAATTTGCTTGCAAGACTTTCTTTCGTTCTTTATGTTCCACTTCTCATTATCATTAATCTTTTCACTTTCTTTAATGATAATACTTTACGTATACGGATAAATCACACCACGTAAAGCCACAAAATAATATAATAAACAGGAACACAAGAACAACCCAAAACATAAATAAAATAATCAAATAGTAACATCAAGTCAACCAGGGTCAAACCTTAAAAATCCTGATTTCCCAAAATTCCAGAAAATTTTCTAAGTGTTTAGGCGCATGGGCACTATGCAGGCGCATGAGCCCTGCTTAGGCGCATCAACACTATTCAACCGCATGAACTTCTACGCAGGCATTTTGGCTTACATTCTGGGCACATGAACTGTTCAGGGGCATGGATTAGCTCTTAGGCACCTGAACAAGGGTTGGGCGCATGACACTATTTAGGCGCATGAGCACTATGTTTAGTAATTTCAGGCAAAAAATCGGGCGCATGGGCACTATTGGAGCGCATGAGCACCACTTATAATTTTCTAAGGCGATTTTCCAGGCTCATGGGCCCTCTTTGGGCGCATGGCCTGTACTTAGGTGTTTTCTAAGTGAAAATCCAGGCGCATGGGCCCTGTTTGGGCGCATGACCACCTGTTGTGTAACTTTTTCGAATCTAAACCATGTCAAACCTGCCTTTGCACCTATTCTAAGCTCAAACATAACATTCTAAGCATACCCAACATATAAACAAGTATTGAACATAAGCATAAACATACATAATCATACAGGTAATAACTACAAGTTTGACATAATCCAAGTGCATTTTCATCCCCAAAGTTAGTTTAAAACACATAGCCCCAAAGTTAGTTTAAAACACATATAAAACGGGGTCTAGAACTCACCTAGTGCAGCAAACAAGTAAAACTCCACCGAACCTGCTTGCACACGAGTTCAAACACCTAAACAAGCAAAAAGAAACACCAAAACACAAAGAACACATGAAAATCGGCTTTAAGGATGAACACCCCAAAGAAACCGAACCAATTAGCACAAAACACACTCACCTTGAAGATTTTCAGCCTTCCTTTCCTGAAAAATCCGAGAGAAAGCACAAGTTTCAACTTCTTTCTTCTTCTTTTCGAATAGCAGCAGCAGAGAGGGCATGGCTTGGGCGGCCATGCCCTTTTAAAACATGTTTTCTTTTTCTTTTGACTTTTGTGTACCATTTACACATTGCACCCCTCATCTTTGCCTTCTTTTTATTTTCTTCAAAATACTTTCTTTTCTTTTATTTTATGTGACGAAATTTCGAGCGTTACAGTGCATCAGTGGATCTCCTGCGGAAGCACAAGCACATCTACTGAAGAATAAGTTCAGAGATCAAGTTACTGCTGCTGCAGAAGAAGGAAGTTTGCTCTTGAGGATGATGTTCAAGAACAAAGAACCAACTCTTACGGAAGTTCAACTCCTACGGAAGAACAAAATACTTGTATGATCACATATCATCAAGTACTCAACACAAAGTCAACAAGTCAATCTGTCAGAAGCAAATATTCCACGTCACATCAAGAATATCTTTGTTATTTTTAAAGTGAATCCCTCTGCCTATAAATATAAGGCATGGGTGGACTCATTTAGAGAGAGATTGAGAGATATCGATACACAAATAGAGATTCATATATTCATAGAAATGATATCGATCGATCAATCAATCAAAATAGCAACATAGCAATCACAAGAACATGAAGAACATTATAGGAGATTATCATATCATCCAAGCATCAATATCGATTGTAATCGATTCATTGTGAATGAAAATCAATTGAAATAATCTTTTTGTTGCATTATTTTATTATGTTTTCAATTTGTTTCATCTGTTCTTCATCGATTTCAATTTCATAAACAATTAATTAAACTACAAGTATAGATAATTCCGCAATCTTTATTTGCTAAATCAAACTGATAATTCTTGTTTCAATCCTTGGATTCACAAAAGTGTTTTAATTGTGGTATGACTGGCATTTCTCTAGGGAATCTAATGCTCATAGAAGAAGTAACAACAACTATCAAAGAACTTCACATGGTCAGCCATCATCACAACCCAATTCAAGCTATAAGTCAAGTAATCAACATTAGTACCAGCATCAAAATCAACGACAGCAAACTTATCAAAGTCAACCTCAACTGGCCCATCAAGCTCAAGGAAGTAGCCAACAACCTTTAATGCACTTGTCATCAGACAAGATGGAGTTTGTGATTAGAGCCTATATGCTGAGGAAGTCAAACCTCAATTTCAGAATCATGCTCTCATGGCTCACATCAATGATGGTCTAGCTCCAATGCCAACTGAGGTAAAATCCAATCTATGTTCTGATAAATGTATTCAAGAAGTACAAAGATATAGAGAACATAATCACAAGTTGGCTATTAAAATCAAAGAAGAGAAGGTTAAACTGAAAGGTTAAAACAAGAAATGAAAAGTTTTAAAATCAAAATCAAATCACTTCTTTCAGATATTGAAAGACTACATGGTGAAAAGTACACTCTCGCAGCTAAGAATGAGAGGTTAACTGAATTGTTAACGAAAACCAAGGCTGAGCAATTAGCTGCTGAAGTGAAACTTGTAAAGTTTCAATTCTCTTCTGCTAAGCTACAAAGTTACTTGACTCACAGAAAGAGCCAAAGGACATGACTAGGATAGGATACAATTCTTGTCCTCCTCCATATAATGACAACTATACGGTTATGCCTAAGTCACTCACTCAATCTGATTCAACTGCACCTAAAGTTATTGAAACTAAAACAACAGTTTCATAAATAACTAATCCTAAAAACAAACCAAATGTTTACATTGAAACCAATAAGGATAAAATCAAATTGGGTCACCCAATCAAAATCAAAGAATGCTCATACAAACCCGTAGTTATCAAGAAACCAAAAAGCCTAGTCAAAGCCATGTGCCATTTGTGAAATTTATTCCCAAAAATCTCAAGGTGGAAAAGAATGCTAAATGTTCTGTGAAATCTTCTGCTGAAAGTAGATCTGATAGTGAGATCAAATCTCCACAAATTTCAAGCAAATCAGAAAAGGTTTCACTGAAATTCAAAGATATATCTATAGCTTCTTCATCTTCCAAAGGGAAATCCTTCTTGATTCAAAAATCAAAAGTAAAAACTGATTCACAATCATCATCTAAGAACAAACAAGGAGTCAGTTTTGATATTTTCAATAAAAAGCATGTAGACCAATTTGATAAGGAGTTAAATAAAGACAAAAAGAAGCAAAATCAGTCTCCAAAAACCAAGCTAGGCACGATTGTGAAACAATCTACTGCCACCAAGAAAACTAAAGTTGCTTCTTCATTAAAAACCAAATCTAAGGGTAATTTAAAATCTGCTAAATCAATTGAAGGCTCCACTTTAAAGTCAAAGGACAAACAAATGTACTGTGACATGTCTAATCACAATACAGATGAGTGTTATTTTAATTAATATTGCTCCATCTGTGACATGAACAATCATTCAACCAAAAACTATTATTTCAACAAGTATTGTTCTGTATGTGATATCAAAAATCACAATACATCTGATTGTTTCTTTAAACAAAAAGGCTTGAGAATTCCATAAAACAAGCCTATTTCACCAATCTCAACTGACAAGGTAAAAAATAGAAGTCCAACACATACTAAACAAACATGGGTTTTAAATTCTGATAAGGACTTCTATGATCAACGGCAGTCAAAAAGTATTAAAAAGAATCTTAATCATAATATGAAACAATCACTGAGTTCTCATCCAAGATTTAAAACAAAAGTGATTTCAAAAAACAAAAACATGCCCAATTTCTACATAGAAACCGGGATCAAAGATTTGAATACTCTTTTGACAGCTCAGTTGAAATTAATGAAATAAAAACAAAAAGGACTCCACTAAAATTCTTCAAAGCATCTTCCTCTAAATCATAACCGAAAGGAAAGTAACAAGAGGTTACAGTACTGGATAGAACCGGCCAACCTAAGACCATTATGGCTTGGGTTCCATATTCTAACTAGTTCTTTTGTGCTTACAGGGTTGTCCATACAGGTCCAACAGCTTATGGTATATGGACAGTGGATGCTCCCGACACATGACTGGAGACAGGTCCCTCTTTCATGACTTCAAGCACATACAAGAAACTACAGTAGCATTTGGTGGAGATTCACAAGGTGGTAGAATTACTAGGGAAGGATCTGTGATGAACGGACTGCTGAGTTTTGACAAAGTCAACTACTGCGAAAAAGCCATATAGGATATAAAAAAGAATATAAATTTATCCATATAGGATTAGTGCAAATTGCATTTAAGCCTTTAACTTTAGAAGGCTTACCAGAAAGTTTTGTAGCAGCTCTGAGAGATGCTAGAAACTTAAATTGGAAACAATCCCTTATGGGAATTGTTCAATCAAGTCTGGCTCATGGTCCAGTCTATTTTAATGTTTATCCTAATCTGCAATTATCATTGTCTGATGTCAATATTTTAGATGCTTTAACTTTGAATGTTAAAACACATGGCTACAATTATGTACCAGGATCAGAGGTAATATGTATCTGTTATCGAATTTATTATAAGCCTTTATTTACGCTTAATCCTTATTGTAAAATGGTAGATAACCTCTAAATGAACTATTCTAATAGAAACTAATTTTAGCAAAGCTAATATTACAACTAGAAGAAAATAAAATGGGAAGAAATTAATTTTCAGAAAACTGGCTACTAGATAAAGCTAGCCCATCTCAACATATGTTGATAATAATCCAATAAATATATCACAAACTAATGAAGGGTCAGTTCAAATACAATTTGAAAATAATAAAATAAAATATGAACCCTCTTTGTCTATGTGACATCCGGTAATTTTCCGTTACCAAACTCCGTTTGTTCCGTTGAGTCTTGCATACACGTGTCGGGAGCACACACTAGTTGTCGTTGAACGTTGGTGACTTAACAATAATCAGTAATGTTAAATTGATGATAATTAGGTTAACAATGTGATTATTAAGTTATGCTTATGTGATTGAATGTTAACTGTAATGTTATCGCGTAACGTGAAAACGTGCATATTTATTCGTGTGTTTTGTGATAAATGGGAATTATGCATGATTGTTATTTGTGATTAATAATAATTGTGTTTAGTAGTTAAAACTATTTAAAATCTATTCAAAAAGCTTAATTTTTATAAAATACAAAATGCAAGGGTTAAAGGGTATTTATGCAAAATTGAATTAATAAAACAAAAAAACTCCAACCCTAATCCACCCTCGGCCGCGATCGACCTCCCACACCCACAAACCTGCGATTTCAGCCCAAGAACAAGCAATCACATTCGAATTTGATCGATTTCAAGGCATACAACAAGTTAGAATCATCAATTGCAAGCCATTACACGTTTAAAGGTTAGATTTTTGCATGTTTTTGATGGTTTTTCATGGTGGCCGAACCCTAGTTCGAAAATCTGCAATTGGATGTTAATTCTTGTTCGTTTGGTGATGTTATGATGTTAGTTAGGTTGTGTTGATGCTAGTTAACGTTGATTATGCAAGAAAGTTTGGATTTTGGTTGTTTGTTCATAGGGTTATCTTGGCCGTGAGTTTGAGGCAATTTTGGATCAAATTGGATGTTGAATAATGGTTGTTTGATGTTGTGATTATGTTAGTTGTATTGTATATATATTAGTTAACGTCGATTTACAAGAAAGCCATGATTTGGGTGCATGTTCATAGGTTACTAATAATAGTAACTTTATTTTGCATGAATTGGTGATTGGATGATGTGTGAATGTTATGGATGTGTTTGTGATGATGATTAGATGCTAGATGGTTGATATGAATGTTAGGAATTCAAGAATGCATGTTGTAGTTCATACCTTACTAAAGATAGTAACTTTTGGGTATGAAAGTTGATGAATCATGATGATTAGGTGTTGTTGATCATGTTTAGATGTTGTCATGGACTTGAAATAGTATATAATTGATGAATTCATGAATGTTGTGAGTTTGATGAATTTGGGATGAACTTTCCCAAAAGGGAAACTTTAATTGTGCAAATCCTTGAATTGGATGATTTGAGCATGTTTGGGATATTAGGATCATGCTAGTGTGTTCATGGATGGGTTCTAAGGTGACTAAATGTGTTGTTTATGTTGTATGAATGTTGATTTGGGTTGTTATCTGTTTTGGCCTGTTGTGATTTGCATGATTTGTATGATATCTAGTTATATGATGATCTAGGTAGTACATGTGGTGGTGATGTGCTATATGTAATCAAGTGGTATGTTGATCATGTATGATATGCTGTTGTGTTAGTTTAATGAATTATCACCTAATGTCACCAACGGGTCCAACGGTCAACTGGGTCAAATGTGTCTTGTATTCTTAAACCTTGAGTTCCTTGGTTTGTAGAGCACTTAGGTTTCGTGGTTGTTTTTGTGCACATGTACTTATGTACTCTTGTATTCTAGGTGACCTTGAAGGTTGTCTTTCCTTCTTTCTTTCAAGTTAAACTCTAAGTTAATTCTTGCGCATACCAGGTGAGTTCTTGCCCCACTCTTTTTACATAAATCTCTTTTGGGGGAGATGGCATACTGTTTACAAACGCTTTATTTATGAGTTTGTATAATATTGATATAGTGTTGTTTACCATGGAAAGTCCTCACACTTTCGGATTGTTAATATTGACTAGCGGGAAATTTTGGGTAGTACTACTGGGTCTGACGAGCCCCACCTGTGCGACTCGAGGTCAAACGGGTGCAATTTTTTCCTATCACATATTCGTCACGACCTGGTATCGTGACGGGGCAACAAACGTATCACAGTCAGCTTCAATCGCGAGATCACTATGATTAATATTTTTATGTTAATAGACTAGCTATCTATTGCAATACACTACTTATGCTCTGAAAACCATTGATTGGTTTATATTTAAACACAAACTCTTGAACTCACCACCATGTGTTGACTTGTTTAGTATGCTATTCTCAGGTTAAGGTTGCCAGTTGCCTAGGCACGCACGTCAGCATTGTTGAGTTGTCTACATTTGCATTGTTTACAAATTGGGATTATTTTCATTTATACATTTGTGTTGGGGCGCGTATGTTTGCGCATTCTCTTTACATATTACTTGTTTTGGGTTTTTCTGTTTTAAAATGCTTCCGCAGTATTTAAACGCTTCCGCAGTATTTTAAACGTTAACTCCGGTTTTGTTTATTTATCATATAGAGTCGTTCTGGTAACTAATGACTGAGATCCTGGTATGTCACGCGCCTCGCGTTAAAACCCCGCTCGCGATTTTGAGGGTGTGACAGTCTAAATCAGTGTCATCACACTATTATATTTCTCCTGTAGATTACACAGTTAGAAGTCCTTCTAGGGCATCCACATCTAGAATCAGGGAAGAATTACCTGAAAGAAAAATGAATTAAGAATAAACTCGGATAATATAGTTCGAGGAATTAGAATAGATCCGGAACTAACCGAATCAGAAATAAATTTTGTTTAATATGAATACAAAAGAAAATTAGATTTTACTCCGGGATCACCGGTAAGAGAAGAATTTCTAAAGAATTTCTTCACCCAAATGGGAATTATTTAGACATGGTTTTTCAAAAATTTTGAAAACCAGACAAAGAATTTTTCAGAGAAGAATTCTATAATGAATTAAATGAGAAACAAAAGATCATACCTTTTGTTCCATGGTTTATTGAAAAATACCAATGTATTATTCTGTCATAGAAAAATTTAATATCAATGGAACATAGTATCAATGTTTCCCTCCTACTAATGGTTTTAAAATTGAAAAACAAGGAGAGGAAAGATACTATCAAGCTTTTTCAAAAACTTCTGGAAGGTGAAACCTTGCAGACGACTATTTCTCACATAAATGGTTTAATAAAAAACAAAATTATTCAAATCTTTATCTAATAATAATTGGAGAACAACTCCAGGATATTTCTAAAAAATGGATAAATATTATGCCATTTAAAAGAAAAACAAAGTATCAATAATAAATTCAGATAAAAAATAAAGAGTCTATTGCGACTCCTAGCATTCAATTACCTCCTAAGGTAAGATTTCAAAATAAAGTCTGAAGAAATTTCAATGCAAACATTAATGATACAATCAATATTTTAAAAAATTTAAAATAAATACATTATCAGATTTTGAAGATAGTCTAAAAGAAGAAGATTATAAGCAAAAGATCAATGATGAATCATGAAGTTATCTAAGTTTGCTGATAAGCCAACTCAGAGGATGTATTATTATCCTAGGCCTACACCACAGGATGTTCTAATAGAAGAACAAGAATACGTAATTAGTAATTCGTATAGTGGGAAAATGATCTATGAATGGAACATAGATGGTCAACAGAAGACAGATTTATAATACTGTCCATAGGATGCTTATGTATAGCACTATTGTCAAAACAATAAGAATACAGTTAAGACAATATCTCAGATGATTATATCAGTTTTACAGGCCAACTTAAAGGTTGGTGGGATAATTATCTATCAGATTCAGATAGACAAGAAATCCTCAATAGTACAAAGAGGATAATGGTGTTGTTGAAAACACTCAGTTTATACTTTGATAGTCAATATTATAGAACATTTCACAGGCAGATGGTCTGATAATTCAGAAAATATTAGGACTCTTCTACAAAATCTTAAGTGTAGAACCCTAACATCTTTTAGGTGGTATAAGATACTTTCCTAAGTAGAGTTATGGAACTCCCTGAGTCTAATAGCTCACATTGGAAGTCAAAATTCGTAGATGGTCTTCCATATTTATTTGCAGAAAGAGTTAGGAATAACCTAAGAAAAGGAGAAATAGCTAAATTATGATGATTATACTTACGGCAAGTTAATAGGAACTTGTATCCAAGAAGGTTTAAATTTATGTAATGAAATTAAATTAAACCAACAAATTAAAAACATTCTTAAATGAAAAGAAACAATTAGGTGAATTCTGTAGTCAATTTGGTATAGAAGGAACCTCAAATAATACTAGAAAATTAAGAATTTAATCCCTACCAACATTATAAAAGAAAAAGGAAAAGGGAAGATAGGAAAAATAAAAGAATTCAAAAATATGAGGAAAATAAGCCTCCATATAAACGTATAAGTCTAAATTAATTTGTAAGAAATGTTGAAAAATAGGACACACAGCAAAAACTTGCTGGGTTAAAAGAGCTTAATAAGCTAGAAGATGAAGATTTAAAAAATCAAATCTCAAAATACTTTTAGAATCAGATACCGAATCTGATCAATCTTCTAATGAAGATTTAAATATTTTAGAAAATGAAAGTTTATATTCTTCCTCTGAAGAAGAAACTGTTGTAAAAACAACTGTTGTAATAATACTTCAGAAGAAGAAGAAGAAAATATTTATAAAAAATTTCACAATTCCAAATATGGAAATAAATGTTTTAACAAGTGAAATACTTGAATTATTAAAAGTGGTAGATGATCCACAAATGAAAGAGAAAATAATCTCTTCATTTATGGAAAAACAAGAAGAAGGCACTTCTTGTTCAAATTATAAAGATCCAAAACCATTTTCTTTGGCAGAATTAAAATTCAATTAAACCAGAGAAATAAAGATAAAAACCGTTGAATATACAACAATTAAAAAGGGAAATTGATAATTTAAAATCTGATATAAAGATTTTACAACAAAATAATAAAGAATTAGACCATAGAATAATATGTCTAGAAAAAGATAAATTAAATATACAACCAATTGAAGAATCAGAATTATATCTGAAAAAATAAGAGAAATTATTATTTCTCAAAAATGGCATGGAAAATTAAATTACTAATAGGTAATGATTTCTTAATAGAAGTAGTTGCACTCTTTGATAGCGGTGCAGATTTAAATTTATACAGGAAGGATTAATTCCTACAAAATATTATCATAAAACTACGCATACTCTCAGCCATGCTGGGAAAGAAAATTAGAGGTAATTATAAAATCCCTCAAGCTTTTATTTGTCAAAAAATACTTGTATAAGTACAAGTTTTGTATTGGTAAAAAATTTAGGTAACCAAGTTATACTTGGAAGCCCTTTCTTTGATAAAATATTTCCTTTAAAAAATGTTGACCGTACTGGAATAACTGGTACGTATGAAGGAAAGAAATTGTTTTTTAATTCATTTCTAATCCAATAATAAGGACATTAAATAATTTTAAAGATGATTTGATAAAAGCAAAAATAAATCAATTGATTTTTTACAAAAAGAAATATTTTCTTTAAATATTCAAGAAAGATTAAATAGCCCAAAATTACAAGAAAAATTAAACTTATAGAACACCAATTTAGTTTACAAATATGTAAGGATCATCCCAATGCTTTCTGGATAGAAAGAAACATATTGTTTCACTTCCATATGAAGAAAACTTTAATGAAAGTCAGATTCCGACCAAGGCTCGACCTTGTCAAATGAATTCTGAATTTATTATTGTTTATATTAATGATATCCTTGTATTTTCAAAGGATATTGAAACTCATTAAACATTTAGAGGATATTCAAAAATATAATTTTAAAAAATGGTTTAGTCATATCTAGACCAAAAATGTCTCTTTTCCAAACTAAAGTCAGACTTGGGTCATAATATTGATTAAGGAAGTATAATTCCGATCAATAGAAGTATTGAATTTGCGTCTAAATTCCCAGATGAGATTTTAGACAAACCCAATTACAAAGATTTCTGGAAGTTTAAACTATATCTTCTTATTATAAAAATTTAGCACAAGATAACGGCTTTATTATACGATAGGCTAAGGAAGAATCCTAAGCCATGGTCTATCGATCATACTAAAGCAGTACAAAAGATAAGCAAAAGGTTCCAAACCTTCCTTGCTTAACAATAACAAACAGAATGGGAAAAATTGTAAAAACTGATCCTCAGAATAGGCTACGGGGTATATTAAACAAGTATCTCCGATTAACAAACAAGAATATCTTGTTAGATTTCATTCCGGAAAATGGAATGAAGTCAAAAGAATTCTGCAACTGTTGCAAAAGAGATTCTTGCAATAGTTAAATGTGTTTTAAAATTCAAGATGATTTATTCAACAAAATTGTTTGTCGACCACTTATAAAGTTGAATTATTGGTTCTTCTTTTCTTCTTTGTGGGCCTATTTGTGTCCTTTTGTTTTTTGTTTTTTCTGGTGTAGTAACCGGACCGAATTCTTCGTCTAATTCTGCCATCATTTTGGCATAGGCTTCATCATCCATAGATACATTTTCATCTTGACTGTCCTGGTATAACTGGGAGTCTTCTTCTTCTATTCGAGAAGAACTTGATTCTGTTCTTTTTGAAGATGACATCTTTTCTTTTGAAGTCCTTGGCTATATCCTTCTTAACTTCTCTAGATAATATTTCATCATCTCTTGGTCACTTATATCATCTGTGCCTTTAATCATTTGATTTTTCTAACAGTTTCTGGGAGATTCTGGCTTTATTGCTGCTGCTTCTTGTATCCTCTGAGTGTCCTGGCATTTAATTTTGCCATCTTCTTCTTTGTCCACTTTTTTTCCAGAACTTAGTCATATAAGCTCTTTTTAAACAGAAAATGTTTTCACTGGTATAACCAGTTTCCGGAATCCATTTCCCTATCCAGGGATACTGAACTGGACAAAATAATGTAAAGAGGCCATTTCCTCTATAAAAATATTATTTGTTGTGCCTCTATTAAGGCTGGAGAAAGTTCTACCCACTGGGTATATAATTTTTAATTTATTAGATTCATTTATAAAAATATCAATAGATGGACCGTATGACTGCCACCATTGATAAAACCATGCTGGTATCTCTGATTCATATTTTGTATGACAAATTTTTATGAACCAGGTGTTTTATGATTAGGGTTTTTCATATAAGACGCCCTTTGAAAAGCTTTAACATAATCCCAATAGTTATATCTAATGGAGTTTTTGTTTCAGGTGTAAAAGTTCCCTGTCTTTTAGGGGTGATGTCCCCCAAGTTTCCACAGATATGATCTGCTTATAATAATTTTACTAAAGCTATGAGCTTTATTATTCCCAGTATAATGGGTAATTTCGCAGGATTCTGCTTTTAATATTTCTTCATAATATATTCGAGACTTATATGTCTCGTTGGATAGTATCCCTGATCAAAGTATCTCTTGACTATGAGCCAAGGTTGATCTTTCCATTTTTGATCTTTATGATCTAAAAGAAGTATGACTTCTTTATTGGGTGTATTAACCCATCCTTCATCCTCACTTTCATTAATGAGGGTTTTAGCATATGATGCTACTTCTTCTGGGTTATGTCCCTGAGAAGCTTTAAAGGCAAGGAATCCTTTATTTCATCTTCATCAAGTATATTTGATGAAGTTGATGCATTCATTGATGCATTTTTAAAAGCTATAAGCTTTTTGTTACCCATTTGATGGATAACTCTGCCTGCTCCTCTTCCCCTATAAGAGGGAGTTCTTCCACGGCCTCTTCCCCTTTCCCAGGGGATCATTCCTGAATACTTAAACATAAAGATTATTTATCCACAAAAAAGTATTATTTCTTTATATTTTAAATCTTTAAGTTGTTTATTTAAAGATCGTATTCTATATTCAATTTGTTTAATAGCATAATTTTTAGCTTTTTCCGATATAAATGGAGTTTCTTTTATTTCTTGAATATTGTCATATGATCCTATTTTTGGATCTGAATATTAATTGTTTTTTCAATTATTTCAATCATCGCCATATGCATAATCCCTCTTGAATGGCTCATCAATTTAAATATTCTCTGGTAAGAAAATCAGTAAACTGTTATCAGTTCCCTTTTTGTATATAATTTCAAAATCAAATGGTGCGAGATGAGATTGCCATCTGGCAAACATCTGCTTAGAGACATCATGTTTAAAATCTTTATATTTTTGTAAAACTCAAAGGATGTATTATTATCCTAGGCCTACACCACAGGATGTTCTAATAGAAGAACAAGAATACGTAATTAGTAATTCATATAGTGGAAAAATGATCTATGAATGGAACATAGATGGTCAAACAGAAGGACAGATTTATAATACTGTCCATAGGATGCTTAGTATAGCACTATTTGTCAAAACAATAAGAATACAGTTAAGACAATATCTCAGATGATTATATCAGGTTTTACAGGCCAACTTAAAGGTTGGTGGGATAATTATCTATCAGATTCAGATAGACAGGAAATCCTCAATAGTACAAGAGGATAATGGTGTTGTTGAAACAACTCAGTTTATACTTTGATAGTCAATATTATAGAACATTTCACAGGCAGATGGTCTGATAATTCAGAAAATATTGGACTCTTCTACAAAATCTTAAGTGTAGAACCCTAACATCTTTTAGGTGGTATAAAGATACTTTCCTAAGTAGAGTTATGGAACTCCCTGAGTCTAATAGCTCACATTGGAAGTCAAAATTCGTAGATGGTCTTCCATATTTATTTGCAGAAAGAGTTAGGAATAACCTAAGAAAAGGAGGAATAAGTATAAATTATGATTATACTTACGGCAAGTTAATAGGAACTTGTATCCAAGAAGGTTTAATTTATGTAATGAGTTAATTAAACCACAAATTAAGAAACATTCTTTAAATGAAAAGAAACAATTAGGTGAATTCTGTAGTCAATTTGGTATAGAAGGAACCTCAAATAATACTAAGAAGATTAAAAATCTAATCCCTACCAACATTATAAAAGAAAAAGGAAAAGGGAAGATAGAAAAAATAAAAGAATTCAAAAATTAGGAAAATAAGCCTCCATATAAAACGTATAAGTCTAAATTAATTTGTAAGAAATGTGGAAAAATAGGACACACAGCAAAAACTTGCTGGGTTAAAAGAAGCTTAATAAGCTAGAAGATGAAGATTTAAAAAATCAAATCTCAAAAATACTTTTAGAATCAGATACCGAATCTGATCAATCTTCTAATGAAGATTTAAATATTTTAGAAAATGAAAGTTTATATTCTTCCTCTGAAGAAGAAAACTGTTGTAAAACAACTGTTGTAATAATACTTCAGAAGAAGAAGAAGAAAATATTTATAAAATATTTCACAATTCCAAAATATGGAAATAAATGTTTTAACAAGTGAAATACTTGAATTATTAAAAGTGGTAGATGATCCACAAATGAAGAGAAAATAATCTCTTCATTTATGGAAAAACAGAAGAAGGCACTTCTTGTTCAAATTATAAAAATCAAAACAAACATTTTCTTTGGCAGAATTAAAAATTCAATAAATCAGAGAAATAAAGATAAAAAAACTGTTGATATACAACAATTAAAAAGAGAAATTGATAATTTAAAATCAAAGTAAGATTTTACAACAAAATAATAAAGAATTAGACAATAGAATAATTGTCTAGAAAAAGATAAATTAAATATACAACCAATAGAAGAATCAGAATTATATCTGAAAAAATATAGAGAATTATTACTTCTCAAAAATGGCATGGAAAAATTAATTATTAATAGGAAATGACTTCTTAATAGAAGTAGTTGCCTCTTTGATAGTGGTGCAGATTTAATTGTATACAAGAAGGATTAATTCCTACAAAATATTATCATAAAACTACGCATACCATAAAAGGCAGGACCTTATATGGAAAGAGGAAACCATAGAACTCAGACGAAGATAGAAGATCAAGAGAAAGATGGGACGTTGGTGATTTTACACAGTCGTTATCCAGGATGTTAACATGTGATCAGTACGGGTCTCACCCTAACGCCCCACGCCTTCTTGCTTTTTGGCTTAACGGGTTCCCCGCGGTCGACCTCCCATATTAACACCTTAGATGGGCTGTAACCGTATCCCACAATTACTCTTAATTTTTTATTTTCATCTGGGTTTTAAGATTCTTTTTTATTATGATAATCTGTTGAGCATGGTGATGTTTCAACACTTATGTGTTTAGCCTCTTATTGAGGCAATCATATGAATATAAATATAAAAGTAAGAAAAGAAATTACCAGAATAGAAGGCTTGAAACTTTAAGCTTCAAATATTATTATTGCTGAAAGATTTACAAGAGAGAGAGAGTATTACAAGAGAGAGAGAGAGGTGGTTCTAAAAACCGGTGCCTCTTACTAACTACTAAGCCTTCTTTATATAGAGGCTCTAGCACCGCATATTACAGCGAATATTCGCTCATAATTGCGTATGACGCGTTTTGTATCACAAAGTCAAAAAGTAAATAGTAAAAGTTACAATAATGTAACAAACAAACAAATTGTTTGTCGGCCAATTATAAAGATGAATTATTGATCCTTCTTTTCTTTCTTGTGGGCCTATTGTTTTGATTGAGCTTTTGACTTCCCAGCCGATTTTGCTGGTGTGAACTCTTTATCCAGTTCTGCCATCATTTGCTCATAGGCTTCTTCGTCCAAGGGTTCATCTTCTTGGCTATCTTGTAAAATCTGAGTATCTTCTCCTATTTGTGAAGAGTCTGATTCAGACATTCTTGAGCTTGAAGAAGCTTCTTCTTTTCTAAAATTCTTGGCTATGTCCTTTTTTATTTCTGCAATATATTGTTGCATTATTTCTTCTTCACTGATATTGTCAGTGCCTTTCTTCATTTTTAATTTTTGAACAATATGTTGAAAGGGCTAGGAGCTTCTCTTTGTTGTTTAATTTGTTGTTGTTGGTTATAAAGTTCTATCGTCTGCTGGATTTGATCCACTGTATCCTGGCATTTAATTTTGCCATCTTCTTTCTTCATCATTTGTTTCCAAAATTTTGTCTTATAAGTTCTTCTGATACAGAAGATATTTTCGCTGGTATAACCAGTTTCTGGAGTCCATTTCCATATCCATGGGATACTAAACTGGACAAAATAGTGTAAAGAGGCCATTCCCTCAATAACATTATTCTCATGTTGAGCTTCTATTAAGCAGGTGATAAATCTACCCATTGAGAATATAAAGTTTTAAATAATTGGGATTCTCCCATAAAAATTTCAATAGATGGACCGTATGACTGCCACCATTTATGAAACCAAACCGGAATGTCCGATTCATATACTTTAGAACAAATTTTTATAAACCACGAATGTTTGTGATTCTGATTATCAATCAGAAATACTTTATTAAAAGCATTAATATAATCCCAATAGTTATATCTAATGGGAGTTTTAGTTTCAGGGTGTAAAATTTCCCTGTCTTTTAAAGGAGATATTCCCCAATTTTCAACAGATATTATCTGTTTAACCACAATTTTGCTGAAACTTATAATTTTATTACTACCCATATAATGAGTAATTTCACAGAATTCTGCTTTGAGGAGTTCCTCATAATATATTCTGGACTTATATGTCTCAGAGGGATAGAACCCTGAATCAAAATACCTCTTGATTATAAACCAAGGCTGATCATTCCATTTTTTATCTTTTTGATCTAAAAGGAGTATAACATCCTTTTTGGATTATTAATCCATCCTTCATCTTCACTTTCATTTATAGTGACCTGTGCATATGATGCTGTTTCTTCAGAGATATGTCTCTGTGATGCCTTATAGGCTAAAAACTCTTTATAAGTTTTTTCATCAAATTGAGGTTTTGAGGAGGATGATGCATATGATGCACTATCCATAGCTATAAGCTTCTTATTACCCATTTGATGGATAATTCTTTCTGTTCCTCTTCCTCTATAAGAGGAAGTTCTTCCTCGTCCTCTGCCTCTGTCCCAAGGGATCATGGCTGAAACATTTAACCACAAGAAATTATTATTCCCGATGTTTTAGATCCTTTAGCTGATTTTCCAAGGATTTTATTCCGTATTTTATTTGCTCAATAGCATGGGTTTTTGCCTTATCTGACAAGAACGGAATTTCCTTTATTTCTTGAATATTATTGTGTAATCCTATTATTTGGATCTGAATATTAATTGTTTTTTCAATAATTTCAGTCATTGCCATGCGCATAATTCCTCTTGGATGGCTCATTAATTCAAATATTCCCTTGTAAGAAAATCAGGAAGACTATTATCAATTCCTTTCTTATAAATTATTTCAAAATCAAAAGGTGCGAGATGTGATTGCCATCTGGCGAACATCTGCTTAGAAACATCATGTTTAAAATCTTTATTAAACATATATTTGGCTGCATTACAGTCAGTTTTTAATTATAAATTTCTTATTGAATAAATCATCTTTAAATTTTAAAACACATTTAACTATTGCAAGGATTTCTTTTGCAACAGTTGCATAATTTTTCTGGCTTTCATTCCATTTTCCAGAATGAAATCTAACAAGATATTCTTGTTTGTTAGTTGGAGATACTTGTTTAATATACCCCCATAGCCTATATCTGAGGCATCAGTTTCAATAATTTTTTCCCATTCTGGGTTTGTTATTGTTAAGCAAGGAAGGTTTTGAACCTTTTGCTTAATCTTTTGTACCGCTTTAGTATGATCGATAGACCATGGCTTAGGATTTTTCCTTAGCCTATCGTATAATAAAGCCGTATCTTGTGCTAAATTTTTATAATAAGGAAGAATATAATTTAAACTTCCAAGAAATCTTTGTAATTGGGTTTTATCTAAAATCTCATCTGGGAATTTAGATGCAAATTCAATACTTCTATTAATTGGAATTATATTTCCTTGATTAATATTATGACCTAAAAATCTGATTTTAGTTTGGAAAAGAGACATTTTTGGTCTAGATATAACTAAACCATTTTTTAAAATTATATTTTTGAATATCTCTAAGTGTTTAAAATGAGTTTCAATATCCTTTGAAAATACAAGGATATCATCAATATAACAATAATAAATTCACTATAAGGAATAAAAATGTCATTCATAATATTTTGGAATTCTGAAGGGGCATTCTTTAATCCAAATGGCATAACATTCCATTCGTAATGCCCAACAGGTACTGTGAAAGCAGTTTTATACCTGTCTTTTTCTTCAATTTGTATTTGCCAGTATCCTGACTTTAGGTCAAATTTAGAAAATACATTTGACTCATATAATTGTCTAATAAATCTTTTTTATTAGGTATAGGATACCTAATCCATTTTAAAACCTTATTCAGTGGTTTATAATTAATAACCAATCTTGGTACGCCTCTTTCCTGTTCGGACTGTTTATTAACATAAAAGGCAGTACAAGACCATGAAGACTTTGAATTTCTAATTAAATTTTTGCTTAAAAGAGATTTTATCTCTTGTTTACATAATTCCATATATTCGGAATTCATTTGACAAGGTCGAGCCTTGGTCGGAATCTGACTTTCATTGAAGTTTTCTTCATATGGAAGTGAAACAATATGTTTCTTTCTATCCCAAAAAGCATTGGGATGATCATTACATATTTGTAAACTAAATTGGTGTTCTATTAATTTTTTCTTGTAATTTCTGATTATTTAATTTTTCTTGAATATTTAAAGAAAATATTTCTTTTTGTAAAAAATCAATTTGATTTATTTTTGCTTTTATCAAATCATCTTTTAAATTATTAATGTCCTTATTATTGGATTAGAATGAATTTAAAAACAATTTCTTTTCCTTCATACGTACCAGTTATTCCAGTACGGTCTACATTTTTTAAGGAAATATTTTATCAAAGAAAGGGCTTCCAAGTATAACTTGGTTACCTAAATTTTTTACCAATACAAAACTTGTACTAATACAAGTATTATTTTGACAAATAAAAGCTTGAGGGATTTTATAATTTACCTCTAATTTTCCTTTCCCAGCATGGCTGAGAGTATGCGTAGTTTTATGATAATATTTTGTAGGAATTAATCCTTCTTGTATACAATTTAAATCTGCACCACTATCAAAGAGTGCAACTACTTCTATTAAGAAGTCATTTCCTATTAATAATTTAATTTTTCCATGCCATTTTTGAGAAGTAATAATTTCTCTTATATTTTTCAGATATAATTCTGATTCTTCTATTGGTTGTATATTTAATTTATCTTTTCTAGACATATTATTCTATTGTCTAATTCTTTATTATTTTGTTGTAAAATCTTTACTTCTGATTTTAAATTATCAATTTCTCTTTTTATTGTTGTATATCAACAGGTTTTTTATCTTTATTTCTCTGATTTAATTGAATTTTTAATTCTGCCAAAGAAAATGGTTTTGGATTTTTATAATTTGAACAAGAAGTGCCTTCTTCTTGTTTTTCCATAAATGAAGAGATTATTTTCTCTTTCATTTGTGGATCATCTACCACTTTTAATAATTCAAGTATTTCACTTGTTAAAACATTTATTTCCATATTTTGGAATTGTGAAATTATTTTATAAATATTTTCTTCTTCTTCTTCTGAAGTATTATTACAACAGTTGTTTTTACAACAGTTTTCTTCTTCAGAGGAAGAATATAAACTTTCATTTTCTAAAATATTTAAATCTTCATTAGAAGATTGATCAGATTCGGTATCTGATTCTAAAAGTATTTTTGAGATTTGATTTTTTAAATCTTCATCTTCTAGCTTATTAAGCTTCTTTTTAACCCAGCAAGTTTTTGCTGTGTGTCCTATTTTTCCACATTTCTTACAAATTAATTTGACTTATACGTTTTATATGGAGGCTTATTTTCCTCATATTTTTGAATTCTTTTATTTTTTTCTATCTTCCCTTTTCCTTTTCTTTTATAATGTTGGTAGGGATTAGATTTTTTAATCTTCTTAGTATTATTTGAGGTTCCTTCTATACCAAATTGACTACAGAATTCACCTAATTGTTTCTTTTCATTTAAAGAATGTTTCTTAATTTGTTGGTTTAATTTAATTTCATTACATAAATTTAAACCTTCTTGGATACAAGTTCCTATTAACTTGCCGTAAGTATAATCATCATAATTTATACTTATTCCTCCTTTTCTTAGGTTATTCCTAACTCTTTCTGCAAATAAATATGGAAGACCATCTACGAATTTTGACTTCCAATGTGAGCTATTAGACTCAGGGAGTTCCATAACTCTACTTAGGAAAGTATCTTTATACCACCTAAAAGATGTTAGGGTTCTACACTTAAGATTTTGTAGAAGAGTCCTAATATTTTCTGAATTATCAGACCATCTGCCTGTGAAATGTTCTATAATATTGACTATCAAAGTATAAACTGAGTTGTTTTCAACAACACCATTATCCTCTTTTGTACTATTGAGGATTTCTTGTCTATCTGAATCTGATAGATATTATCCCACCAACCTTTAAGTTGGCCTGTAAAACCTGATATAATCATCTGAGATATTGTCTTAACTGTATTCTTATTGTTTTGACAAATAGTGCTATACATAAGCATCCTATGGACAGTATTATAAATCTGTCCTTCTGTTTGACCATCTATGTTCCATTCATAGATCATTTTCCCACTATACGAATTACTAATTACGTATTCTTGTTCTTCTATTAAACCCTGTGGTGTAGGCCTAGGATAATAATACATCCTCTGAGTTGGCTTATCAGCAAACTTAGATAACTTCATGATTTCATCATTGATCTTTTGCTTATAATCTTCTTCTTTTAGACTATCTTCAAATCTGATAATGTATTTATTTTTAAATTTTTTAAAATATTAATTGTATCATTTAATGTTTGCATTGAGATTTCTTCAGATTTTATTTTGAAATCTGTTACCTTAGGAGGTAATTGAATGCTAGGAGTTGCAATAGACTCTTTATTTTTTATCTGATCATTTATTATGATACTTTGTTTTTCTTTTAAATGGCATAATATTTTATCCATTTTTTAGAAATATCCTGGAGTTGTTCTCCAATTATTATTAAATAAAGATTTGAATAATTTTGTTGTTTTATTAAACCATTTATATGAGAGATAGTCGTCTGTAAGGTTTCTCCAATTATTATTTGAGGTGAAACCTTACAGACGACTATCTCTCATATAAATGGTTTAATAAACAACAAAATTATTCAAATCTTTATTTAATAATAATTGGAGAACAACTCCAGGATATTCTAAAAAAATGGATAAAATATTATGCCATTTAAAAGAAAAACAAGTATCATAATAAATGATCAGATAAAAAATAAAGAGTCTATTGCAACTCCTAGCATTCAATTACCTCCTAAGGTAACAGATTTCAAAATAAAATCTGAAGAAATCTCAATGCAAACATTAAATGATACAATTAATATTTTAAAAATTTAAAAATAAATACATTATCAGATTTTGAAGATAGTCTAAAAGAAGAAGATTATAAGCAAAAGATCAATGATGAAATCATGAAGTTATCTAAGTTTGCTGATAAGCCAACTCAGAGGATGTATTATTATCCTAGGCCTACACCACAGATGTTCTAATAGAAGAACAAGAATACGTAATTAGTAATTCGTATAGTGGGAAAATGATCTATGAATGGAACATAGATGGTCAAACAGAAGGACAGATTTATAATACTGTCCATAGGATGCTTATGTATAGCACTATTTGTCAAAACAATAAGAATACAGTTAAGACAATATCTCAGATGATTATATCAGGTTTTACAGGCCAACTTAAAGGTTGGTGGGATAATTATCTATCAGATTCAGATAGACAAGAAATCCTCAATAGTACAAAAGAGGATAATGGTGTTGTTGAAAACAACTCAGTTTATACTTTGATAGTCAATATTATAGAACATTTCACAGGCAGATGGTCTGATAATTCAGAAAATATTAGGACTCTTCTACAAAATCTTAAGTGTAGAACCCTAACATCTTTTAGGTGGTATAAAGATACTTTCCTAAGTAGAGTTATGGAACTCCCTGAGTCTAATAGCTCACATTGGAAGTCAAAATTCGTAGATGGTCTTCCATATTTATTTGCAGAAAGAGTTAGGAATAACCTAAGAAAAGGAGGAATAAGTATAATTATGATGATTATACTTACGGCAAGTTAATAGGAACTTGTATCCAAGAAGGTTTAAATTTATGTAATGAAATTAAATTAAACCAACAAATTAAGAAACATTCTTTAAATGAAAAGAAACAATTAGGTGAATTCTGTAGTCAATTTGGTACAGAAGGAACCTCAAATAATACTAAGAAGATTAAAAAATCTAATCCCTACCAACATTATAAAAGAAAAAGGAAAAGGGAAGATAGAAAAAATAAAAGAATTCAAAAATATGAGGAAAAAGCCTCCATATAAACGTATAAGTCTAAATTAATTTGTAAGAAATGTGGAAAAATAGGACACACAGCAAAAACTTGCTGGGTTAAAAGAAGCTTAATAAGCTAGAAGATGAAGATTTAAAAAATCAAATCTCAAAATACTTTTAGAATCAGATACCGAATCTGATCAATCTTCTAATGAAGATTTAAATATTTTAGAAAATGAAAGTTTATATTCTTCCTCTGAAGAAGAAAACTGTTGTAAAAACAACTGTTGTAATAATACTTCAGAAGAAGAAGAAGAAAATATTTATAAAATAATTTCACAATTCCAAAATATGGAAATAAATGTTTTAACAAGTGAAATACTTGAATTATTAAAAGTGGTAGATGATCCACAAATGAAAGAGAAAAAATAATCTCTTCATTTATGGAAAAACAAGAAGAAGGCACTTCTTGTTCAAATTATAAAAATCCAAAACCATTTTCTTTGGCAGAATTAAAAATTCAATTAAATCAGAGAAATAAAGATAAAAAACCTGTTGATATACAACAATTAAAAAGAGAAATTGATAATTTAAAATCAAAAGTAAAGATTTTACAACAAAATAATAAAGAATTAGACAATAGAATAATATGTCTAGAAAAAGATAAATTAAATATACAACCAATAGAAGAATCAGAATTATATCTGAAAATATAAGAGAAATTATTACTTCTCAAAAATGGCATGGAAAAATTAAATTATTAATAGGAAATGACTTCTTAATAGAAGTAGTTGCACTCTTTGATAGTGGTGCAGATTTAAATTGTATACAAGAAGGATTAATTCCTACAAAATATTATCATAAAACTACGCATACTCTCAGCCATGCTGGGAAAGGAAAATTAGAGGTAAATTATAAATCCCTCAAGCTTTTATTTGTCAAAATAATACTTGTATTAGTACAAGTTTTGTATTGGTAAAAATTTAGGTAACCAAGTTATACTTGGAAGCCCTTTCTTTGATAAAATATTTCCTTTAAAAAATGTAGACCGTACTGGAATAACTGGTACGTATGAAGGAAAAGAAATTGTTTTTAAATTCATTTCTAATCCAATAATAAGGACATTAAATAATTTAAAAGATGATTTGATAAAAGCAAAAATAAATCAAATTGATTTTTTACAAAAAGAAATATTTTCTTTAAATATTCAAGAAAAATTAAATAATCAGAAATTACAAGAAAAAATTAATTAATAGAACACCAATTAGTTTACAAATATGTAATGATCATCCCAATGCTTTTTGGGATAGAAAGAAACATATTGTTTCACTTCCATATGAAGAAAACTTCAATGAAAGTCAGATTCCGACCAAGGCTCGACCTTGTCAAATGAATTCCGAATATATGGAATTATGTAAACAAGAGATAAAATCTCTTTTAAGCAAAAATTTAATTAGAAATTCAAAGTCTTCATGGTCTTGTACTGCCTTTTATGTTAATAAACAGTCCGAACAGGAAAGAGGCGTACCAAGATTGGTTATTAATTATAAACCACTGAATAAGGTTTTAAAATGGATTAGGTATCCTATACCTAATAAAAAAGATTTATTAGACAAATTATATGAGTCAAATGTATTTTCTAAATTTGACCTAAAGTCAGGATACTGGCAAATACAAATTGAAGAAAAAGACAGGTATAAAACTGCTTTCACAGTACCTGTTGGGCATTACGAATGGAATGTTATGCCATTTGGATTAAAGAATGCCCCTTCAGAATTCCAAAATATTATGAATGACATTTTTATTCCTTATAGTGAATTTATTATTGTTTATATTGATGATATCCTTGTATTTTCAAAGGATATTGAAACTCATTTTAAACACTTAGAGATATTCAAAAATATAATTTTAAAAAATGGTTTAGTTATATCTAGACCAAAAATGTCTCTTTTCCAAACTAAAATCAGATTTTTAGGTCATAATATTAATCAAGGAAATATAATTCCAATTAATAGAAGTATTGAATTTGCATCTAAATTCCCAGATGAGATTTTAGATAAAACCCAATTACAAAGATTTCTTGGAAGTTTAAATTATTCTTCCTTATTATAAAAATTTAGCACAAGATACGGCTTTATTATACGATAGGCTAAGGAAAAATCCTAAGCCATGGTCTATCGATCATACTAAAGCGGTACAAAAGATTAAGCAAAAGGTTCAAAACCTTCCTTGCTTAACAATAACAAACCCAGAATGGGAAAAAATTATTGAAACTGATGCCTCAGATATAGGCTATGGGGGTATATTAAAACAAGTATCTCCAACTAACAAACAAGAATATCTTGTTAGATTTCATTCTGGAAAATGGAATGAAAGCCAGAAAAATTATGCAACTGTTGCAAAAGAAATCCTTGCAATAGTTAAATGTGTTTTAAAATTTCAAGATGATTTATTCAATAAGAAATTTATAATTAAAACTGACTGTAATGCAGCCAAATATATGTTTAATAAAGATTTTAAACATGATGTTTCTAAGCAGATGTTCGCCAGATGGCAATCACATCTCGCACCTTTTGATTTTGAAATAATTTATAAAAAGGAATTGATAATAGTCTTCCTGATTTTCTTACAAGGGAATATTTGAATTAATGAGCCATCCAAGAGGAATTATGCGCATGGCAATGACTGAAATTATTGAAAAAACAATTAATATTCAGATCCAAATAATAGGATTACACAATAATATTCAAGAAATAAAGGAAATTCCGTTCTTGTCAGATAAGGCAAAAACCCATGCTATTGAGCAAATAAAATACGGAATAAAATCCTTGGAAAATCAGCTAAAGGATCTAAAACATCGGGAAATAATAATTTCTTGTGGTTAAATGTTTCAGCCATGATCCCTTGGGACAGAGGCAGAGGACGAGGAAGAACTTCCTCTTATAGAGGAAGAGGAACAGAAAGAATTATCCATCAAATGGGTAATAAGAAGCTTATAGCTATGGATAGTGCATCATATGCATCATCCTCCTCAAAACCTCAATTTGATGAAAAAACTTATAAAGAGTTTTTAGCCTATAAGGCATCACAGAGACATATCTCTGAAGAAACAGCATCATATGCACAGGTCACTATAAATGAAAGTGAAGATGAAGGATGGATTAATAATCCAAAAAAGGATGTATACTCCTTTTAGATCAAAAAGATAAAAAATGGAATGATCAGCCTTGGTTTATAATCAAGAGGTATTTTGATTCAGGTTCTATCCCTCTGAGACATATAAGTCCAGAATATATTATGAGGAACTCCTCAAAGCAGAATTCTGCGAAATTACTCATTATATGGGTAGTAATAAAATTATAAGTTTCAGCAAAATTGTGGTTAAACAGATAATATCTGTTGAAAATTGGGGAATATCTCCTTTAAAAGACAGGGAAATTTTACACCCTGAAACTAAACTCCCATTAGATATAACTATTGGGATTATATTAATGCTTTTAATAAAGTATTTCTGATTGATAATCAGAATCACAAACATTCGTGGTTTATAAAAATTTGTTCTAAAGTATATGAATCGGACATTCCGGTTTGGTTTCATAAATGGTGGCAGTCATACGGTCCATCTATTGAAATTTTTATGGGAGAATCCCAATTATTTAAAACTTTATATTCTCAATGGGTAGATTTATCACCTGCTTTAATAGAAGCTCAACATGAGAATAATGTTATTGAGGGAATGGCCTCTTTACACTATTTTGTCCAGTTTAGTATCCCATGGATATGGAAATGGACTCCAGAAACTGGTTATACCAGCGAAAATATCTTCTGTATCAGAAGAACTTATAAGACAAAATTTTGGAAACAAATGATGAAGAAAGAGATGGCAAAATTAAATGCCAGGATACAGTGGATCAAATCCAGCAGACGATAGAACTTTATAACCAACAACAACAAATTAAACAACAAGAGAAGCTCCTAGCCCTTTTCAACATATTGTTCAAAAATTAAAATGAAGAAAGGCACTGACAATATCAGTGAAGAAGAAATAATGCAACAATATATTGCAGAAATAAAAAAGGACATAGCCAAGAATTTTAGAAAAGAAGAAGCTTCTTCAAGCTCAAGAATGTCTGAATCAGACTCTTCACAAATAGGAGAAGATACTCAGATTTTACAAGATAGCCAAGAAGATGAACCCTTGGACGAAGAAGCCTATGAGCAAATGATGGCAGAACTGGATAAAGAGTTCACACCAGCAAAATCGGCTGGGAAGTCAAAAGCTCAATCAAAACAATAGGCCCCACAAGAAAGAAAAAGAAGGATCAATAATTCATCTTTATAATTGGCCGACAAACAATTTTGTTTGTTTGTTACATTATTGTAACTTTTACTATTTACTTTTTGACTTTGTGATACAAAACGCGTCATACGCAATTATGAGCGAATATTCGCTGTAATATGCGGTGCTAGAGCCTCTATATAAAGAAGGCTTAGTAGTTAGTAAGAGGCACCGGTTTTTAGAACCACCTCTCTCTCTCTCTTGTAATACTCTCTCTCTCTTGTAAATCTTTCAGCAATAATATATTTGAAGCTTAAAGTTTCAAGCCTTCTATTCTGGTAATTTTCTTTTCTTACTTTTATATTTATATTCATATGATTGCCTCAATAAGAGGCTAAACACATAAGTGTTGAAACATCACCATGCTCAACAGATTATCATAATAAAAAGAGATCTTAAAACCCAGATGAAAATAAAAAATTAAGAGTAATTGTGGGATACGGTTACAGCCCATCTAAGGTGCTAATATGGGAGGTCGACCGCCGGGGAACCCGTTAAGCCAAAAAGCCAAGAAGGCGTGGGGCGTTTAGGGTGAGACCCGTACTGATCACATGTTAGCATCCTGGATAACGACTGTGTAAAATCATCAACGTTCCATCTTTCTCTTGATTTTCTATCTTCATCTGAGTTCTATGGTTTTTCCTCTTTTCCCATATAAGGTCCTGCCTTACTATGTGACCGTTAAGCCAAAAAGCCAAGAAGGCGTGGGGCGTTAGGGTGAGACCCGTACTGATCACATGTTAGCATCCTGGATAACGACTGTGTAAAATCACCAACGTTCCATCTTTCTCTTGATCTTCTGCTCTCTATCGAGTTTTTATGGTTTTCCTCCTCTTTTCCCATATAAGGTCCTTCCTTTTATGGTATCAGAGCCATGGTATTCTGTTTGATGTATGTGTGTTTGTTTCAACACTTAATTCTGATATTCAAATATGAATATTTAAGATCAGAAGATACTGTTAAAAAGTATGGAGGAGAATATGATATTCCTCACATTTAGATTTACTAAATAAATGGACTATTCCAAAGATTGATTACAAACTAATTTATAAATTAGGAACTTTTGAAAAATTGGGATTAAAACAAGTTGTTAAAACAACTGAGGAAACATTTTCCTTAAACACTGATGAATGATATAAAATTATTATCAAAAAGAGATTTACAAAAATATAAGAAAGAATATAAATTTATCCATATTGTCTTGTGCAAATTGCATTTAAGCCTCTAACTTTAGAAGGCTTACCAGAAAGTTTTGTAGCAGCTCTTAGAGATGCTAGAAACTTAAATTGGAAACAATCCCTTATGGGAATGTTCAATCAAGTCTGGCTCATGGTCCAGTCTATTTTAATGTTTATCCTAATTTACAATTATCATTGTCTGATGTTAATATTTAGATGCTTTAACTCTGAATGTTAAAACACATGATTACAATTATGTACCAGGATCAGAGGTAATATGTATCTGTTACAGAATTTATTATAAGCCTTTATTTACGCTTAATCCTCATTGTAAAATGGTAGATAAACCTCTAAATGAAACTATTCTAATAGAACTAATTTTAGCAAAGCTAATATTACAACTAAAGAAAAATAGATGAATTAAGAATAAACTAGGATAATATAGTTCGAGGAATTAGAATAGATCCGGAACTAACCGAATCAGAAATAAATTTTGTATAATTATGAATCAAAAGAAAGATTAGATTTTACTCCGGGATCACCGGTAAGAGAAGAAATTTCTAAAGAATTTCTTCAACCCAAATGGGAATTATTTAGAACATGGTTTTTCAAAAATTTTGAAAAAACAGACAAGAATTTTTCAGAGAAGAATTTTATAATGAATTAAATGAGAAACAAGAAATTATACCTTTTGTTCCATGGTTTATTGAAAAATATACTAATAGTATTATTTCTGTCATAGAAAGAAATTTTAATATCAATGGAAACATAGTATCAAATGTTTTCCCTCCTACTAATGGTTTAAAATTGAAAAACAAGGAGAGGAAAGATACTATCAAGCTTTTCAAAAACTTCTGGAAGGTGAAACCTTACAGACGACTATTTCTCATATAAATGGTTTAATAAAACAATAAAATTATTCAAATCTTTATTTAATAATAATTGGAGAACAACTCCAGGATATTTCTAAAAAAATGGATAAAATATTATGCCATTTAAAAGAAAAACAAAGTATCATAATAAATGATCAGATAAAAAATAAAGAGTCTATTGCGACTCCTAGCATTCAATTACCTCCTAAGGTAACAGATTTCAAAATAAAATCTGAAGAAATCTCAATGCAAACATTAAATGATACAATTAATATTTTAAAAAATTTAAAAATAAATACATTATCAGATTTTGAAGATAGTCTAAAAGAAGAAGATTATAAGCAAAAGATCAATGATGAAATCATGAAGTTATCTAAGTTTGCTGATAAGCCAACTCAGAGGATGTATTATTATCCTAGGCCTACACCACAGGATGTTCTAATAGAAGAACAAGAATACGTAATTAGTAATTCGTATAGTGGAAAAATGATCTATGAATGGAACATAGATGGTCAAACAGAAGGACAGATTTATAATACTGTCCATAGGATGCTTATGTATAGCACTATTTGTCAAAACAATAAGAATACAGTTAAGACAATATCTCAAATGATTATATCAGGTTTTACAGGCCAACTTAAAGGTTGGTGGGATAATTATCTATCAGATTCAGATAGACAGGAGATCCTCAATAGTACAAAAGAGGACAATGGTGTTGTTGAAAACAACTCAGTTTATACTAATAGTCAATATTATAGAACACTTTACAGGCAGATGGTCTGATAATTCAGAGAATATTAGGACTCTTCTACAGAATCTTAAGTGTAGAACCCTAACGTCTTTTAGGTGGTATAAAGACACTTTCTAAGTAGAGTTATGGAACTCCCTGAGTCTAATAGCTCACATTGGAAGTCAAAATTCGTAGATGGTCTTCCGTATTTATTTGCAGAAAGAGTTAGGAATAACCTAAGAAAAGGAGGAATAAGTATAAATTATGATGATTATACTTACGGCAAGTTAATAGGAACTTGTATTCAAGAAGGTTTAAATTTATGCAATGAAATTAAATTAAACCAACAAATTAAAAAACATTCTTTAAATGAAAAGAAACAATTAGGTGAATTCTGTAGTCAATTTGGTATAGAAGGAACCTCAAATAATACTAAAAAAATTAAGAAATCTAATCCCTACCAACATTATAAAAGAAAAGGAAAAGGGAAGATAGGAAAAATAAAAGAATTCAAAAATACGAGGAAAATAAACCTTCGTATAAGACTTATAGGTCAAAATTAATCTGTAAAAAATGTGGAAAATTAGGTCACACAGAAAAACCTGCTGGGTTAGGAAGAAGCTTAATAAGCTAGAAGATGAAGATTTAAAAAATCAAATCTCAAAATACTTTTAGAATCAGATACCGAATCTGATCAATCTTCTAATGAAGATTTAAATATTTTAGAAAATGAAAGTCTATACTCTTCCTCTATGAAGAAGAAAACTGTTGTAAAAACAACTGTTGTAATAATACTTCAGAAGAAGAAGAAGAAAATATTTATAAAATAATTTCACAGTTCCAAAATATGGAAATAAATGTTTTAACAAGTGAAATACTTGAATTATTAAAAGTGGTAGATGATCCACAAATTAAAGAGAAAATAATCTCTTCATTTATGGAAAACAAGAAGAAGGCACTTCTTGTTCAAATTATAAAGATCCAAAACCATTTTCTCTGGCAGAATTAAAAATTCAATTAAACCAGAGAAATAAAGATAAAAACCCGTTGATATACAACAATTAAAAAGGGAAATTGATAATTTAAAATCTGATATAAAGATTTTACAAAAAAATAAAAAGAATTAGACAATAGAATAATATGTCTAGAAAAAGATAAATTAAATATACAACCAATAGAAGAATCAGAATTATATCTGAAAAATATAAGAGAAATTATTACTTCTCAAAAATGGCATGGAAAAATTAAATTACTAATAGGTAATGATTTCTTAATAGAAGTAGTTGCACTCTTTGATAGTGGTGCAGATTTAAATTGTATACAGGAAGGATTAATTCCTACAAATATTATCATAAAACTACGCATACTCTCAGCCATGCTGGGAAAGGAAAATTAGAGGTAAATTATAAAATCCCTCAAGCTTTTATTTGTCAAAATAATACTTGTATTAGTACAAGTTTTGTATTGGTAAAAAATTTAGGTAACCAAGTTATACTTGGAAGCCCTTCTTTGATAAAATATTTCCTTTAAAAAATGTAGACCGTACTGGAATAACTGGTACGTATGAAGGAAAAGAAATTGTTTTTAAATTCATTTCTAATCCAATAATAAGGACATTAAATAATTTAAAAGATGATTTGATAAAAGCAAAATAAATCAAATTGATTTTTTACAAAAAGAAATATTTTCTTTAAATATTCAAGAAAAATTAAATAATCAGAAATTACAAGAAAAAATTAAATTAATAGAACACCAATTTAGTTTACAAATATGTAATGATCATCCCAATGCTTTTTGGGATAGAAAGAAACATATTGTTTCACTTCCATATGAAAAAACTTCAATGAAAGTCAGATTCCGACCAAGGCTCGACCTTGTCAAATGAATTCCGAATATATGGAATTATGTAAACAAGAGATAAAATCTCTTTTAAGCAAAAATTTAATTAGAAATTCAAAGTCTTCATGGTCTTGTACTGCCTTTTATGTTAAAACAGTCCGAACAGGAAGAGGCGTACCAAGATTGGTTATTAATTATAAACCACTGAATAAGTTTTAAAATGGATTAGGTATCCTATACCTAATAAAAAAGATTTATTAGACAAATTATATGAGTCAAATGTATTTTCTAAATTTGACCTAAAGTCAGGATACTGGCAAATACAAATTGAAGAAAAGACAGGTATAAAACTGCTTTCACAGTACCTGTTGGGCATTACGAATGGAATGTTATGCCATTTGGATTAAAGAATGCCCCTTCAGAATTCCAAAATATTATGAATGACATTTTTATTCCTTATAGTGAATTTATTATTGTTTATATTGATGATATCCTTGTATTTTCAAAGGATATTGAAACTCATTTTAAACATTTAGAGATATTCAAAAATATAATTTTAAAAAATGGTTTAGTTATATCTAGACCAAAAATGTCTCTTTTCCAAACTAAAATCAGATTTTAGGTCATAATATTAATCAAGGAAATATATTCCAATTAATAGAAGTATGAATTTGCATCTAAATTCCCAGATGAGATTTTAGATAAAACCCAATTACAAAGATTTCTTGGAAGTTTAAATTATATTCTTCCTTATTATAAAAATTTAGCACAAGATACGGCTTTATTATACGATAGGCTAAGGAAAAATCCTAAGCCATGGTCTATCGATCATACTAAAGCGGTACAAAAGATTAAGCAAAAGGTTCAAAACCTTCCTTGCTTAACAATAACAAACCCAGAATGGGAAAAAATTGTTGAAACTGATGCCTCAGATATAGGCTATGGGGGTATATTAAAACAAGTATCTCCGATTAACAAACAAGAATATCTTGTTAGATTTCATTCCGGAAAATGGAATGAAAGTCAAAAGAATTATGCAACTGTTGCAAAAGAGATTCTTGCAATAGTTAAATGTGTTTTAAAATTTCAAGATGATTTATTCAACAAAAAGTTTGTTATAAAACTGACTGCAATGCAGCCAAATATATGTTTAATAAAGATTTTAAACATGATGTCTCTAAGCAGATGTTTGCCAGATGGCAATCATCTCGCACCATTTGATTTTGAAATTATATACAAAAAGGGAACTGATAACAGTTTACCTGATTTTCTTACCAGAGAATATTTAAATTGATGAGCCATTCAAGAGGGATTATGCATATGGTGATGATTGAAATAATTGAAAAAACATTAATATTCAGATCCAAATAATAGGATCATATGACAATATTCAAGAAATAAAAGAAACTCCATTTATATCGGAAAAAGCTAAAATTATGCTATTAAACAAATTGAATATAGAATACGATCTTTAAATAAACAACTTAAAGATTTAAAATATAAAGAAATAATACTTTCTTGTGGATAAATAATCTTTATGTTTAAGGGAATGATCCCCTGGGAAAGGGGAAGAGCCGTGGAAGAACTCCCTCTTATAGGAAGAGGAGCAGGCAGAGTTATCCATCAAATGGGTAACAAAAAGCTTATAGCTTTTAACAATGCATCAATGAATGCATCAACTTCATCAAATATACTTGATGAAGATGAAATAAAGGAATTCCTTGCCTTTAAAGCTTCTCAGGGACATAACCCAGAAGAAGTAGCATCATATGCTAAAACCCTCATTAATGAAAGTGAGGATGAAGGATGGGTTAATACACCCAATAAAGAAGTCATACTTCTTTTAGATCATAAAGATCAAAAATGGAAAGATCAACCTTGGCTCATAGTCAAGAGATACTTTGATCAGGGATACTATCCCAACGAGACATATAAGTCTCGAATATATTATGAAGAAATATTAAAAGCAGAATCCTGCGAAATTACCCATTATACTGGGAATAATAAAGCTCATAGCTTTAGTAAATATTATTAAGCAGATCATATCTGTGGAAACTTGGGGGACATCACCCCTAAAAGACAGGGAACTTTTACACCCTGAAACAAAAACTCCCATTAGATATAACTATTGGGATTATGTTAAAGCTTTTCAAAGGGCGTTCTTATATGAAACCCTAATCATAAACACTCATGGTTCATAAAAATTTGTCATACAAATTATGAATCAGAGATACCAGCATGGTTTTATCAATGGTGGCAGTCATACGGTCCATCTATTGATATTTTTATAAATGAATCTAATAAATTTAAAAATTTATATACCCAGTGGGTAGAACTTTCTCCAGCCTTAATAGAGGCACAACACAATAATATTTTTATAGAGGGAATGGCCTCTTTACATTATTTTGTCCAGTTCAGTATCCCCTGGATATGGAAATGGATTCCGGAAACTGGTTATACCAGTGAAAACATTTTCTGTTTAAAAAGAGCTTATATGACTAAGTTCTGGAAAAAAATGATGGACAAAGAAGAAGATGGCAAAATTAAATGCCAGGACACTCTGGATCAAATCCAGAAAACAATTGATCTATACAAGAAGCAGCAGCAGATAAAGCAGCAGAGGGAATCTCCAAGCCCATTCCAACACATTGTTAGAAAAATCAAAATGATTAAAGGCACAGATGATATAAGTGACCAAGAGATGATGAAATATTATCTAGAAGAAGTTAAGAAGGATATAGCCAAGGACTTCAAAAGAAAAGATGAATCATCTTCAAAAAGAACAGAATCAAGTTCTTCTCGAATAGAAGAAGAAACTCCCAGTTATACCAGGACAGTCAAGATGAAAATGTATCTATGGATGATGAAGCCTATGCCAAAATGATGGCAGAATTAGACGAAGAATTCGGTCCGGTTAATACACCAGAAAAAACAAAAACAAAAGGACACAATAGGCCCCACAAAGAAGAAAAGAAGAACCAATAATTCAACTTTATAAGTGGTCGACAAACAATTTTGTTTGTTTGTTACATTATTGTAACTTTTACTATTTACTTTTTGACTTTGTAATACAAAACGCGTCATACGCAATTATGAGCGAATATTCGCTGTAATATGCGGTGTTAGAACCTCAATATAAAGAGGGCTTAGTAGTTAGTATAGGACACCGGTTTTTAGAACCAGCTCTCTCTCTCTCTCCCTCTTGTAATATTCAGCAATAATAATATTTGAAGCTTTCAAGTTTAAAGCCTTCCATTTCTGGTAATCTTCTTTTCTTGTTATTATATTTATATTTGTGTATGATTGCCTCAATAAGAGGCTAAACACATAAGTGTTGAAACATCACCATGCTCAACAGATTATCATAATAATAAAAAGAGATCTTAAATCCCAGATGAAAGTAAAATATTAAGAGTAATTGTGGGATACGGTTACAGCCCATCTAAGGTGTTAATATGGGAGGTCGACCGCCGGGACCCGTTAAGCCAAAAAAAGCCAAGAAGGCGTGGGGCGTTTAGGGTGAGACCCGTACTGATCACATGTTAGCATCCTGGATAACGACTGTGTAAAATCACCAACGTTCCATCTTTTCTCTTGATCTTCTGCTCTCTATCTGAGTTTTATGGTTTTTCCTCTTTTCCCATATAAGGTCCTTCCTTTTATGTAGTAAGGCAGGACCTTATATGGGAAAAGAGGAAAACCATAGAACTCAGACGAAGATAGAAGATCAAGAGAAAGATGGAACGTTGGTGATTTTACACAGTCGTTATCCAGGATGTTAACATGTGATCAGTACGGGTCTCACCCTAAACGCCCCACGCCTTCTTGGCTTTTTGGCTTAACGGGTTCCCCGGCGGTCGACCTCCCATATTAACACCTTAGATGGGCTGTAACCGTATCCCACAATTACTCTTAATTTTTTATTTTCATCTGGGTTTTAAGATCTCTTTTTTATTATGATATCTGTTGAGCATGGTGATGTTTCAACACTTATGTGTTTAGCCTCTTATTGAGGCAATCATACAAATATAAATATAAAGAAAAGAAAAGAAAATTACCAGAAATAGAAGGCTTGAAACTAAAGCTTTAAACTTCAAATATTATTATCGCTGATATTACAAGAAGAGAGAGAGAGAGAGAGAGCTGGTTCTAAAAACCGGTGTCCTATACTAACTACTAAGCCCTCTTTATATAGAGGTTCTAACACCGCATATTACAGCGAATATTCGCTCATAATTGCGTATGACGCGTTTTGTATTACAAAGTCAAAAAGTAAATAGTAAAAGTTACAATAATGTAACAAACAAACAAAATTGTTTGTCGACCACTTATAAAGTTGAATTATTGGTTCTTCTTTTCTTCTTTGTGGGCCTATTGTGTCCTTTTGTTTTTTGTTTTTTCTGGTGTATTAACCGGACCGAATTCTTCGTCTAATTCTGCCATCATTTTGGCATAGGCTTCATCATCCATAGATACATTTTCATCTTGACTGTCCTGGTATAACTGGGAGTCTTCTTCTTCTATTCGAGAAGAACTTGATTCTGTTCTTTTTGAAGATGATTCATCTTTTCTTTTGAAGTCCTTGGCTATATCCTTCTTAACTTCTTCTAGATAATATTTCATCATCTCTTGGTCACTTATATCATCTGTGCCTTTAATCATTTTGATTTTTCTAACAATGTGTTGGAATGGGCTTGGAGATTCCCTCTGCTGCTTTATCTGCTGCTGCTTCTTGTATAGATCAATTGTTTTCTGGATTTGATCCAGAGTGTCCTGGCATTTAATTTTGCCATCTTCTTCTTTGTCCATCATTTTTTTCCAGAACTTAGTCATATAAGCTCTTTTTAAACAGAAAATGTTTTCACTGGTATAACCAGTTTCCGGAATCCATTTCCATATCCAGGGGATACTGAACTGGACAAAATAATGTAAAGAGGCCATTCCTCTATAAAAATATTATTGTGTTGTGCCTCTATTAAGGCTGGAGAAAGTTC
Organism: Flaveria sonorensis; assembly: GCA_025506505.1. Taxonomy (NCBI): domain Eukaryota; kingdom Viridiplantae; phylum Streptophyta; class Magnoliopsida; order Asterales; family Asteraceae; genus Flaveria; species Flaveria sonorensis. The sequence goes on from CM046439.1 coordinate 18,181,370, forward strand.
TACCCACTGGGTATATAAATTTTTAAATTTATTAGATTCATTTATAAAAATATCAATAGATGGACCGTATGACTGCCACCATTGATAAAACCATGCTGGTATCTCTGATTCATAATTTGTATGACAAATTTTTATGAACCATGAGTGTTTATGATTAGGGTTTTCATATAAGAACGCCCTTTGAAAAGCTTTAACATAATCCCAATAGTTATATCTAATGGGAGTTTTTGTTTCAGGGTGTAAAAGTTCCCTGTCTTTTAGGGGTGATGTCCCCCAAGTTTCCACAGATATGATCTGCTTAATAATAATTTTACTAAAGCTATGAGCTTTATTATTCCCAGTATAATGGGTAATTTCGCAGGATTCTGCTTTTAATATTTCTTCATAATATATTCGAGACTTATATGTCTCGTTGGGATAGTATCCCTGATCAAAGTATCTCTTGACTATGAGCCAAGGTTGATCTTTCCATTTTTGATCTTTATGATCTAAAAGAAGTATGACTTCTTTATTGGGTGTATTAACCCATCCTTCATCCTCACTTTCATTAATGAGGGTTTTAGCATATGATGCTACTTCTTCTGGGTTATGTCCCTGAGAAGCTTTAAAGGCAAGGAATTCCTTTATTTCATCTTCATCAAGTATATTTGATGAAGTTGATGCATTCATTGATGCATTGTTAAAAGCTATAAGCTTTTTGTTACCCATTTGATGGATAACTCTGCCTGCTCCTCTTCCCCTATAAGAGGAGTTCTTCCACGGCCTCTTCCCCTTTCCCAGGGATCATTCCTGAATACTTAAACATAAAGATTATTTATCCACAAGAAAGTATTATTTCTTTATATTTTAAATCTTTAAGTTGTTTATTTAAAGATCGTATTCTATATTCAATTTGTTTAATAGCATAATTTTTAGCTTTTTCCGATATAAATGGAGTTTCTTTTATTTCTTGAATATTGTCATATGATCCTATTATTTGGATCTGAATATTAATTGTTTTTCAATTATTTCAATCATCGCCATATGCATAATCCCTCTTGAATGGCTCATCAATTTAAATATTCTCTGGTAAGAAAATCAGGTAAACTGTTATCAGTTCCCTTTTTATATAATTTCAAAATCAAATGGTGCGAGATGAGATTGCCATCTGGCAAACATCTGCTTAGAGACATCATGTTTAAAATCTTTATTAAACATATATTTGGCTGCATTGCAGTCAGTTTTTATAACAACTTTTGTTGAATAAATCATCTTGAAATTTTAAAACACATTTAACTATTGCAAGAATCTCTTTTGCAACAGTTGCATAATTCTTTTGACTTTCATTCCATTTTCCGGAATGAAATCTAACAAGATATTCTTGTTTGTTAATCGGAGATACTTGTTTTAATATACCCCGTAGCCTATATCTGAGGCATCAGTTTCAACAATTTTTTCCCATTCTGGGTTTGTTATTGTTAAGCAAGGAAGGTTTTGAACCTTTTGCTTTATCTTTTGTACTGCTTTAGTATGATCGATAGACCATGGCTTAGGATTCTTCCTTAGCCTATCGTATAATAAAGCCGTATCTTGTGCTAAATTTTTATAATAAGGAAGAATATAGTTTAAACTTCCAAGAAATCTTTGTAATTGGGTTTGTCTAAAATCTCATCTGGGAATTTAGACGCAAATTCAATACTTCTATTGATCGGAATTATACTTCCTTGATCAATATTATGACCCAAAAATCTGACTTTAGTTTGGAAAAGAGACATTTTTGGTCTAGATATGACTAAACCATTTTTTAAAATTATATTTTGAATATCTCTAAATGTTTAAAATGAGTTTCAATATCCTTTGAAAATACAAGGATATCATATATAAACAATAATAAATTCAATTCTTTGACATCGAGCCTTGGTCGAATCTGACTTTCATTAAAGTTTTCTTCATATGGAAGTGAAACAATATGTTTCTTTCTATCCCAGAAAGCATTGGGATGATCCTACATATTTGTAAACTAAATTGGGTGTTCTAAAGTTTAATTTTTTCTTGTATTTTGGGCTATTTAATCTTTCTTGAATATTTAAAGAAAATATTTCTTTTTGTAAAAAATCAATTTGATTTATTTTTGCTTTTATCAAATCATCTTTAAATTATTTAATGTCCTTATTATTGGATAGAAATGAATTTAAAAACAATTTCTTTTCCTTCATACGTACCAGTTATTCCAGTACGGTCAACATTTTTTAAAGGAAATATTTTATCAAGAAAGGGCTTCCAAGTATAACTTGGTTACCTAAATTTTTTTACCAACAAAACTTGTACTTATACAAGTATTATTTTGACAAATAAAAGCTTGAGGATTTTATAATTTACCTCTAATTTTCCTTTCCCAGCATGGCTGAGAGTATGCGTAGTTTTATGATAATATTTTGTAGGAAGATATAATCCTTCCTGTATACAATTAAATCTGCACCGCTATCAAAGAGTGCAACTACTTCTATTAAGAAATCATTACCTATTAGTAATTTAATTTTTCCATGCCATTTTTGAGAAATAATAATTTCTCTTATATTTTTCAGATATAATTCTGATTCTTCAATTGGTTGTATATTTAATTTATCTTTTTCTAGACATATTATTCTATTGTCTAATTCTTTATTATTTTGTTGTAAAATCTTTATATCAGATTTTAAATTATCAATTTCCCTTTTTAATTGTTGTATATCAACGGGTTTTTTATCTTTATTTCTCTGGTTTAATTGAATTTTTAATTCTGCCAAGAAAATGGTTTTGGATCTTTATAATTTGAACAAGAAGTGCCTTCTTCTTGTTTTTCCATAAATGAAGAGATTATTTTCTCTTTCATTTGTGGATCATCTACCACTTTTAATAATTCAAGTATTTCACTTGTTAAAACATTATTTCCATATTTTGGAATTGTGAAATTATTTTATAAATATTTTCTTCTTCTCTCTTCTGAAGTATTATTACAACAGTTTGTTTTTACAACAGTTTTCTTCTTCAGAGGAAGAATATAACTTTCATTTTCTAAAATATTTAAATCTTCATTAGAAGATTGATCAGATTCGGTATCTGATTCTAAAAGTATTTTTGAGATTTGATTTTTTAAATCTTCATCTTCTAGCTTATTAAGCTTCTTTTTAACCCAGCAAGTTTTTGCTGTGTGTCCTATTTTTCCACATTCTTACAAATTAATTTAGACTTATACGTTTTATATGGAGGCTTATTTTCCTCATATTTTTGAATTCTTTTATTTTTCCTATCTTCCTTTTCCTTTTTCTTTATAATGTTGGTAGGGATTAAATTTCTTAATTTTCTTAGTATTATTGAGGTTCCTTCTATACCAAATTGACTACAGAATTCACCTAATTGTTTCTTTTCATTTAAAGAATGTTTTTAATTTGTTGGTTTAATTTAATTTCATTACATAAATTTAAACCTTCTTGGATACAAGTTCCTATTAACTTGCCGTAAGTATAATCTCATAATTTATACTTATTCCTCCTTTTCTTAGGTTATTCCTAACTCTTTCTGCAAATAATATGGAAGACCATCTACGAATTTTGACTTCCAATGTGAGCTATTAGACTCAGGGAGTTCCATAACTCTACTTAGGAAAGTATCTTTATACCACCTAAAAGATGTTAGGGTTCTACACTTAAGATTTTGTAGAAGAGTCCTAATATTTTCTGAATTATCAGACCATCTGCCTGTGAAATGTTCTATAATTTGACTATCAAAGTATAACTGAGTTGTTTTCAACAACACCATATCCTCTTTTGTACTATTGAGGATTTCTTGTCTATCTGAATCTGATAGATAATTATCCCACCACCTTTAAGTTGGCCTGTAAAACCTGATATAATCATCTGAGATATTGTCTTAACTGTATTCTTTTTGTTTTGACCAATAGTGCTATATAAGCATCCTATGGACAGTATTATAAATCTGTCCTTCTGTTTGACATCTATTTCCATTCATAGATCATTTTCCCACTATCGAATTACTAATTACGTTTCTTGTTCTTCTATAGAACATCCTGTGGTGTAGGCCTAGGATAATAATACATCCTCTGAGTTGGCTTATCAGCAAACTTAGATAACTTCATGATTTCATCATTGATCTTTTGCTTATAATCTTCTTCTTTTAGACTATCTTCAAATCTGATAATGTATTTATTTTTAAATTTTTATAAATATTGATTGTATCATTTAATGTTTGCATTGAAATTTTTAGACTTTATTTTGAAATCTGTTACCTTAGGAGGTAATTGAATGCTAGGAGTCGCAATAGACTCTTTATTTTTATCTGATCATTTATTATGATACTTTGTTTTTCTTTTAAATGGCATAATATTTTATCCATTTTTTTAGAAATATCCTGGAGTTGTTCTCCAATTATTATTAGATAAAGATTTGAATAATTTTGTTGTTTTATTAACCATTTATGTGAGAAATAGTCGTCTGCAAGGTTTCACCTTCCAGAAGTTTTTGAAAAGCTTGATAGTATCTTTCCTCTCCTGTTTTTCAATTTAAAAACCATTAGTAGGAGGGAAAACATTTGATACTATGTTTCCATTGATATTAAAATTTTCTTTCTATGACAGAAATAATACCATTGGTATATTTTTCAATAAAACCATGGAACAAAAGGTATGATCTTTTGTTTCTCATTTAATTCATTATAGAATTCTTCTCTGAAAAATTCTTTGTCTGGTTTTTCAAAATTTTTGAAAAACCATGTTCTAATAATTCCCATTTGGGTTGAAGAAATTCTTTAGAAATTTTCTTTACCGGTGATCCCGGAGTAAAATCTAATTTTTCTTTGTATTCATATTTAAACAAAATTTATTTCTGATTCGGTTAGTTCCGGATCTATTCTAATTCCTCGAACTATATTATCCGAGTTTATTCTTAATTCATCTATTTTTCTTCAGGTAATTCTTCCTGATTCTAGATGATCAGAGCCATGGTATTCTTGTTGATGTATGAGTGTTTGTTTCAACACTTACTCTGATATTCAATATGAATATTTTAACAACAGAAGATACTGTTAAAAACAGTATGGAGGAAGAATATGATATTCCTCACAATTTAAATTATTAAATAAATGGACTATTCCAAAAATTGATTACAAACTATTTATAAATTAGGAACTTTTGAAAAATGGGATTAAAACAAGTTGTTAAACAACTGAGGAAACATTTTCCTTAAACACTGATGAAATGATAATAAAATTATTATCAAGAAGAGATTTACAAAAATATAAGAAAGAATATAAATTTATCCATATTGGTCTGTGCAAATTGCATTTAAGCCTCTAATTTTAGAAGGCTTACCAGAAAGTTTTGTAGCAGCTCTGAGAGATGCTAGAAACTTAAATTGGAAACAATCCCTTATGGGAATTGTTCAATCAAGTCTGGCTCATGGTCCAGTCTATTTTAATGTTATCCTAATTTACAATTATCATTGTCTGATGTTAATATTTTAGATGCTTTAACTCTGAATGTTAAAACGCATGGTTACAATTATGTACCAGGATCAGAGGTAATATGTATCTGTATCGAATTATATAAGCCTTTATTTACGCTTAATCCTCATTGTAAAATGGTAGATAAACCTCTAAATGAAACTATTCTAATAGAACTAATTTAGCAAAGCTAATATTACAACCAGAAGAAAAATAAAATGGGAAGAAATTAATTTTCCAGAAAAATGGCTACTAGATAAGCTAGCCATCTCAACAATATGTTGATAATAATCCAATAAATTTTCACAAACTAATGAAGGGTCGGTTCAAATACAATTTGATAAAATATAAAATAAAATATGAACCCTCTTTGTCAAAATCAGTGTCATCACACTATATATTTCTCCTGTAGATACACGGTTAGAAGGCTTCTAGGGCGTCAACATCTAGGATTAAGGAAGAATTTCCTGAAAGAAAAATAGATGATTAAGAATAAACTCGGATAATATAGTCGAGGAATTAGAATAGATCCGGAACTAACCGAATCAGAAATAAATTTTGTATAATTATGAATCAAAAAGAAAATTTAGATTTTACTCCGGGATCACCGGTAAGAGAAGAAATTTCTAAAGAATTTCTTCAACCCAAATGGGAATTATTTAGAACATGGTTTTTCAAAAATTTTTGAAAAAAACAGATAAAGAATTTTCAGAGAAGAATTTTATAATGATTAAATGAGAAACAAGAGATCATACCTTTGTTCCCTGGTTTATTGAAAAATATACCAATGGTATTAGTTCTGTTATAGAAAGAAATTTTAATATTATGGAAACATAGTATCAAATGTTTTCCCTCCTACTAATGGCTTTAAAATTGAAAAACAAGGAGAGGAAAGATACTATCAAGCTTTTCAAAACATCGGAAGGTGAAACCTTACAGACTACTATTTCTCACATAAATGACTATTTCTCACATAAATGGTTTAATAAAACAACAAAATTATTCAAATCTTTATCTAATAATAATTGGAGAACAACTCCAGGATATTTCTAAAAAAATGGATAAAATATTATGCCATTTAAAAGAAAAACAAAGTATCATAATAAATGATCAGATAAAAAATAAAGAGTCTATTGCGACTCCTAGCATTCAATTACCTCCTAAGGTAACAGATTTCAAAATAAAATCTGAAGAAATCTCAATGCAAACGCTAAATGATACAATTAATATTTTAAAAAATTTAAAAATAAATACATTATCAGATTTTGAAGATAGTCTAAAAGAAGAAGATTATAAGCAAAAAATCAATGATGAAATCATGAAGTTATCTAAGTTTGCTGATAAGCCAACTCAAAGGATGTATTTTATCCTAGGCCTACACCACAGGATGTTCTAATAGAAGAACAAGAATACGTAATTAGTAATTCATATAGTGGAAAAATGATCTATGAATGGACATAGATGGTCAAACAGAAGGACAGATTTATAATACTGTCCATAGGATGCTTATGTATAGCACTATTTGTCAAAACAATAAGAATACAGTTAAGACAATATCTCAGATGATTATATCAGGTTTTACAGGCCAACTTAAAGGTTGGTGGGATAATTATCTATCAGATTCAGATAGACAGGAGATCCTCAATAGTACAAAAGAGGATAATGGTGTTGTTGAAAACAACTCAGTTTATACTTTGATAGTCAATATTATAGAACACTTACAGGCAGATGGTCTGATAATTCAGAAATATTAGGACTCTTCTACAAAATCTTAAGTGTAGAACCCTAACATCTTTTAGGTGGTATAAAGACACTTTCCTAAGTAGAGTTATGGAACTCCTGAGTCTAATAGCTCACATTGGAAGTCAAAATTCGTAGATGGTCTTCCTTATCTATTTGCAGAAAGAGTTAGGAATAACCTAAGAAAAGGAGGAATAAGTATAAATTATGATGATTATACTTACGGCAAGTTAATAGGAACTTGTATTCAAGAAGGTTTAAATTTATGCAATGAGATTAAATTAAACCAACAAATTAAGAAACATTCTTTAAATGAAAAGAAACAATTAGGTGAATTCTGTAGTCAATTTGGTATAGAAGGAACCTCAATAATACTAGGAAAATTAAAAAATCTAATCCTACCAACATTATAAAAGAAAAAGAAAAAGGAAAGATAGGAAAAATAAAAGAATTCAAAAATACGAGGAAAATAACCTAAGTATAAGACTTATAGGTCAAAATTAATCTGTAAAAAATGTGGAAAATTAGGTCACACAGAAAAAACCTGCTGGGTTAGGAAGAAGCTTAATAAGCTAGAAGATGAAGATTTAAAAAATCAAATCTCAAAAATACTTTTAGAATCAGATACCGAATCTGATCAATCTTCTAATGAAGATTTAAATATTTTAGAAAATGAAAGTTATATTCTTCCTCTGAAGAAGAAAACTGTTGTAAAAACAACTGTTGTAATAATACTTCAGAAGAAGAAGAAGAAAATATTTATAAAATAATTTCACAATTCCAAAATATGGAAATAAATGTTTTAACAAGTGAAATACTTGAATTATTAAAAGTGGTAGATGATCCACAAATGAAAGAGAAAATAATCTCTTCATTTATGGAAAAACAAGAGAAGGCACTTCTTGTTCAAATTATAAAAATCCAAAACCATTTTTTGGCAGAATTAAAAATTCAATTAAATCAGAGAAATAAAGATAAAAAACCTGTTGATATACAACAATTAAAAGGGAAATTGATAATTTAAAATCTGATATAAAGATTTTACAACAAAATAATAAAGAATTAGACAATAGAATAATATGTCTAGAAAAAGATAAATTAAATATACAACCAATTGAAGAATCAGAATTATATCTGAAAAATATAAGAGAAATTATTATTTCTCAAAAATGGCATGGAAAAATTAAATTACTAATAGGTAATGATTTCTTAATAGAAGTAGTTGCTCTTTGATAGCGGTGCAGATTTAAATTGTATACAGGAAGGATTAATTCCTACAAAATTATCATAAAACTACGTACTCTCAGCATGCTGGGAAAGGAAAATTAGAGGTAAATTATAAAATCCCTCAAGCTTTTATTTGTCAAAATAATACTTGTATTAGTACAAGTTTTGTATTGGTAAAAATTTAGGTAACCAAGTTATACTTGGAAGCCCTTTCTTTGATAAAATATTTCCTTTAAAAAATGTAGACCGTACTGGAATAACTGGTACGTATGAAGGAAAAGAAATTGTTTTTAAATTCATTTCTAATCCAATATAAGGACATTAAATAATTTAAAAGATGATTTGATAAAAGCAAAAATAAATCAAATTGATTTTTTACAAAAAGAAATATTTTCTTTAAACATTCAAGAAAATTAAATAATCAGAAATTACAAGAAAAAATAAATTAATAGAACACCAATTAGTTTACAAATATGTAATGATCATCCCAATGCTTTTTGGGATAGAAAGAAACATATTGTTTCACTTCCATATGAAGAAAACTTCAATGAAAGTCAGATTCCGACCAAGGCTCGACCTTGTCAAATGAATTCCGAATATATGGAATTATGTAAACAAGAGATAAAATCTCTTTTAAGCAAAATTTAATTAGAAATTCAAAGTCTTCATGGTCTTGTACTGCCTTTATGTTAATAAACAGTCCGAACAGGAAAAAGGCGTACCAAGATTGGGTATTAATTATAAACCACTGTAAGTTTTAAAATGGATTAGGTATCCTATACCTAATAAAAAAGATTTATTAGACAAAACACAATTACAAAGATTTCTTGGAAGTTTAAACTATATTCTTCCTTATTATAAAAATTTAGCACAAGATACAGCTTTATTATACGATAGGCTAAGGAAGAATCCTAAGCCATGGTCTATCGATCATACTAAAGCTGTACAAAAGATTAAGCAAAAGGTTCAAAACCTTCCTTGCTTAACAATAACAAACCCAGAATGGGAAAAAATTGTTGAGACTGATGCCTCAGAGATAGGCTATGGGGGTATATTAAAACAAGTATCTCCAATTAACAAACAAGAATATCTTGTTAGATTTCATTCTGGAAAATGGAATGAAAGTCAAAAGAATTATGCAACTATTGCAAAAGAGATTCTTGCAATAGTTAAATGTGTTTTAAAATTTCAGGATGATTTATTCAACAAAAAATTTATAATTAAAACTGACTGTAATGCAGCCAAATATATGTTTAATAAAGATTTTAAACATGATGTTTCTAAGCAGATGTTCGCCAGATGGCAATCACATCTCGCACCTTTTGATTTTGAAAATAATTATAAGAAAGGAATTGATAATAGTCTTCCTGATTTTCTTACAAGGGAATATTTGAATTAATGAGCCATCCAAGAGGAATTATGCGCATGGCAATGACTGAAATTATTGAAAAAAAATTAATATTCAGATCCAAATAATAGGATTACACAATAATATTCAAGAAATAATGGAAATTCCGTTCTTGTCAGATAAGGCAAAAAACCATGCTATTGAGCAAATTAAATGCGGAATAAAATCCTTGGAAAATCAGCTAAAGGATCTAAAACACGGGAAATAATCTAATTCTTGGGTTAAATGTTTCAGCCATGATCCCTTGGGACAGAGGCAGAGGACGAGGAAGAACTTCCCTTATAGAGGGAGAGGAAACAGAAAGAATTATCCATCAAATGGGTAATAAGAAGCTTATAGCTATGGATAGTGCATCATATGCATCATCCTCCTCAAAAACCTCAATTTGATGAAAAACTTATAAAGAGTTTTTTAGCCTATAGGCATCACAGAGACATATCTCTGAAGAAAACGCATCATATGCACGGTCACTTTAAATGAAAGTGAAGATGAAGGAGGGTTAATAATCCAAAAAAGGATTTATACTCCTTTTAGATAAAAAGATAAAAATGGAATGATCAGCCTTGGTTTATAATCAAGAGAGGTTTGATCGGGATTCTATCCCTCTAAGACATATAAGTCCAGAATATATTATGAGGAACTCCTCAAAGCAGAATCCTGCGAAATTACTCATTATATGGGTAGTAATAAAATTATAAGTTTCAGCAAAATTGTGGTTAAACAGATAATATCTGTTGAAAATTGGGGAATATCTCCTTTAAAAGACAGGGAAATTTTACACCCTGAAACTGATTGATAATCAAATCACAACATTCGTGGTTTATAAAAATTTGTTCTAAAGTATATGAATCGGACATTCCGGTTTGGTTTCATAAATGGTGGCAGTCATACGGTCCATCTATGAAATTTTTATGGGAGAATCCCAATTATTAAAACTTTATATTCTCAATGGGTAGATTTATCACCTGCTTTAATAGAAGCTCAACATGAGAATAATGTTATTGAGGGAATGGCCTCTTTACACTATTTTGTCCAGTTTAGTATCCTGGAAACAAATGATGAAAAAGAGGACGGCAAAATTAAATGCCAGGATACAGTGGATCAAATCCAGCAGACATAGAGCTTTATAACCAACAATAACAAATTAAACAACAAAGAGAAGCTCCTAGCCCTTTTCAACATATTGTTCAAAAATTAAAAATGAAGAAAGGCACTGACAATATCAGTGAAGAAGAAATAATGCAACAATATATTGCAGAAATAAAAAGGACATAGCCAAGAATTTAGAAAAGAAGAAGCTTCTTCAAGCTCAAGAATGTCTGAATCAGACTCTTCACAATAGGAGAAGATACTCAGATTTTACAAGATAGCCAAGAAGATGAACCCTTGGACGAAGAAGCCTATGAGCAAATGATGGCAGAACTGGATAAAGAGTTCACACCAGCAAAATCGGCTGGGAAGTCAAAAGCTCAATCAAAACATAGGCCCCCCACAAGAAAGAAAAAGAAGGATCATCTTTATAATTGGCCGACAAACATTTTGTTTGTTTGTTACATTATTGTAACTTTTACTATTTACTTTTGACTTTGTGATACAAAACGCGTCATACGCAATTATGAGCGAATATTCGCTGTAATATGCGGTGCTAGAGCCTCTATATAAAGAAGGCTTAGTAGTTAGTAAGAGACACCGTTTTTAGAACCAGCTCTCTCTCTCTCTCTCTCTCTCTGTTATTCAGCGATATAATATTTGAAGTTTAAAGCTTTCAAGTTTCAAGCCTTCTATTCTGGTAATTTTCTTTTCTTTCTTTATATTTATATTTGTATGATTGCCTCAATAAGAGGCTAAACACATAAGTGTTGAAACATCACCATGCTCAACAGATTATCATAATAAAAAAGAGATCTTAAAACCCAGATGAAAATAAAAAATTAAGAGTAATTGTGGGATACGGTTACAGCCCATCTAAGGTGTTAATATGGGAGGTCGACCGCCGGGGAACCCGTTAAGCCAAAAAGCCAAGAAGGCGTGGGGCGTTTAGGGTGAGACCCGTACTGATCACATGTTAACATCCTGGATAACGACTGTGTAAAATCACCAACGTTCCATCTTTCTCTTGATCTTCTATCTTCGTCTGAGTTCTATGGTTTTTCCTCTTTTCCCATATAAGGTCCTGCCTTACTATGGATACCACATAGTAAGGCAGGACCTTATATGGGAAAAGAGGAAAAACCATAGAACTCAGACGAAGATAGAAGATCAAGAGAAAGATGGGACGTTGGTGATTTTACACAGTCGTTATCCAGGATGTTAACATGTGATCAGTACGGGTCTCACCCTAAACGCCCCACGCCTTCTTGGCTTTTTGGCTTAACGGGTTCCCCGGCGGTCGACCTCCCATATTAACACCTTAGATGGGCTGTAACCGTATCCCACAATTACTCTTAATTTTTATTTTCATCTGGGTTTTAAGATCTCTTTTTTATTATGATAATCTGTTGAGCATGGTGATGTTTCAACACTTATGTGTTTAGCCTCTTATTGAGGCAATCATATGAATATAAATATAAAAGTAAGAAAAGAAAATTACCAGAATAGAAGGCTTGAAACTTTAAGCTTCAAATATTATTATTGCTGAAAGATTTACAAGAGAGAGAGAGTATTACAAGAGAGAGAGAGGTGGTTCTAAAAACCGGTGTCCTATACTAACTACTAAGCCCTCTTTATATAGAGGTTCTAACACCGCATATTACAGCGAATATTCGCTCATAATTGCGTATGACGCGTTTTGTATTACAAAGTCAAAAAGTAAATAGTAAAAGTTACAATAATGTAACAAACAACAAAATTGTTTGTCGACCACTTATAAAGTTGAATTATTGGTTCTTCTTTTCTTCTTTGTGGGGCCTATTGTGTCCTTTTGTTTTTTGTTTTTTTCTGGTGTATTAACCGGACCGAATTCTTCGTCTAATTCTGCCATCATTTTGGCATAGGCTTCATCATCCATAGATACATTTTCATCTTGACTGTCCTGGTATAACTGGGAGTCTTCTTCTTCTATTCGAGAAGAACTTGATTCTGTTCTTTTTGAAGATGATTCATCTTTTCTTTTGAAGTCCTTGGCTATATCCTTCTTAACTTCTTCTAGATAATATTTCATCATCTCTTGGTCACTTATATCATCTGTGCCTTTAATCATTTTGATTTTTCTAACAATGTGTTGGAATGGGCTTGGAGATTCCCTCTGCTGCTTTATCTGCTGCTGCTTCTTGTATAGATCAATTGTTTTCTGGATTTGATCCAGAGTGTCCTGGCATTTAATTTTGCCATCTTCTTCTTTGTCCATCATTTTTTTCCAGAACTTAGTCATATAAGCTCTTTTTAAACAGAAAATGTTTTCACTGGTATAACCAGTTTCCGGAATCCATTTCCATATCCAGGGGATACTGAACTGGACAAAATAATGTAAAGAGGCCATTTCCTCTATAAAAATATTATTGTGTTGTGCCTCTATTAAGGCTGGAGAAAGTTCTACCCACTGGGTATATAAATTTTTAAATTTATTAGATTCATTTATAAAAATATCAATAGATGGACCGTATGACTGCCACCATTGATAAAACCATGCTGGTATCTCTGATTCATAATTTGTATGACAAATTTTTATGAACCATGAGTGTTTATGATTAGGGTTTTCATATAAGAACGCCCTTTGAAAAGCTTTAACATAATCCCAATAGTTATATCTAATGGGAGTTTTTGTTTCAGGGTGTAAAAGTTCCCTGTCTTTTAGGGGTGATGTCCCCCAAGTTTCCACAGATATGATCTGCTTAATAATAATTTTACTAAAGCTATGAGCTTTATTATTCCCAGTATAATGGGTAATTTCGCAGGATTCTGCTTTTAATATTTCTTCATAATATATTCGAGACTTATATGTCTCGTTGGGATAGTATCCCTGATCAAAGTATCTCTTGACTATGAGCCAAGGTTGATCTTTCCATTTTTGATCTTTATGATCTAAAAGAAGTATGACTTCTTTATTGGGTGTATTAACCCATCCTTCATCCTCACTTTCATTAATGAGGGTTTTAGCATATGATGCTACTTCTTCTGGGTTATGTCCCTGAGAAGCTTTAAAGGCAAGAAATTCCTTTATTTCATCTTCATCAAGTATATTTGATGAAGTTGATGCATTCATTGATGCATTGTTAAAAGCTATAAGCTTTTTGTTACCCATTTGATGGATAACTCTGCCTGCTCCTCTTCCCCTATAAGAGGGAGTTCTTCCACGGCCTCTTCCCCTTTCCCAGGGGATCATTCCTGAATACTTAAACATAAAGATTATTTATCCACAAGAAAGTATTATTTCTTTATATTTTAAATCTTTAAGTTGTTTTTTAAAGATCGTATTCTATATTCAATTTGTTTAATAGCATAATTTTTAGCTTTTTCCGATATAAATGGAGTTTCTTTTATTTCTTGAATATTGTCATATGATCCTATTATTTGGATCTGAATATTAATTGTTTTTTCAATTATTTCAATCATCGCCATATGCATAATCCCTCTTGAATGGCTCATCAATTTAAATATTCTCTGGTAAGAAAATCAGGTAAACTGTTATCAGTTCCCTTTTTGTATATAATTTCAAAATCAAATGGTGCGAGATGAGATTGCCATCTGGCAAACATCTGCTTAGAGACATCATGTTTAAAATCTTTATTAAACATATATTTGGCTGCATTGCAGTCAGTTTTTATAACAAACTTTTTGTTGAATAAATCATCTTGAAATTTTAAAACACATTTAACTATTGCAAGAATCTCTTTTGCAACAGTTGCATAATTCTTTTGACTTTCATTCCATTTTCCGGAATGAAATCTAACAAGATATTCTTGTTTGTTAATCGGAGATACTTGTTTTAATATACCCCCGTAGCCTATATCTGAGGCATCAGTTTCAACAATTTTTTCCCATTCTGGGTTTGTTATTGTTAAGCAAGGAAGGTTTTGAACCTTTTGCTTTATCTTTTGTACTGCTTTAGTATGATCGATAGACCATGGCTTAGGATTCTTCCTTAGCCTATCGTATAATAAAGCCGTATCTTGTGCTAAATTTTTATAATAAGGAAGAATATAGTTTAAACTTCCAAGAAATCTTTGTAATTGGGTTTTGTCTAAAATCTCATCTGGGAATTTAGACGCAAATTCAATACTTCTATTGATCGAATTATACTTCCTTGATCAATATTATGACCCAAAAATCTGACTTTAGTTTGGAAAAGAGACATTTTTGGTCTAGATATGACTAAACCATTTTTTAAAATTATATTTTTGAATATCTCTAAATGTTTAAAATGAGTTTCAATATCCTTTGAAAATACAAGGATATCATTAATATAAACAATAATAAATTCAGAATTCATTTGACAAGGTCGAGCCTTGGTCGGAATCTGACTTTCATTAAAGTTTTCTTCATATGGAAGTGAAACAATATGTTTCTTTCTATCCCAGAAAGCATTGGGATGATCCTTACATATTTGTAAACTAAATTGGTGTTCTATAAGTTTAATTTTTTCTTGTAATTTTGGGCTATTTAATCTTTCTTGAATATTTAAAGAAAATATTTCTTTTTGTAAAAAATCAATTTGATTTATTTTTGCTTTTATCAAATCATCTTTTAAATTATTTAATGTCCTTATTATTGGATTAGAAATGAATTTAAAAACAATTTCTTTTCCTTCATACGTACCAGTTATTCCAGTACGGTCAACATTTTTTAAAGGAAATATTTTATCAAAGAAAGGGCTTCCAAGTATAACTTGGTTACCTAAATTTTTTACCAATACAAAACTTGTACTTATACAAGTATTATTTTGACAAATAAAAGCTTGAGGGATTTTATAATTTACCTCTAATTTTCCTTTCCCAGCATGGCTGAGAGTATGCGTAGTTTTATGATAATATTTTGTAGGAATTAATCCTTCCTGTATACAATTTAAATCTGCACCGCTATCAAAGAGTGCAACTACTTCTATTAAGAAATCATTACCTATTAGTAATTTAATTTTTCCATGCCATTTTTGAGAAATAATAATTTCTCTTATATTTTTCAGATATAATTCTGATTCTTCAATTGGTTGTATATTTAATTTATCTTTTTCTAGACATATTATTCTATTGTCTAATTCTTTATTATTTTGTTGTAAAATCTTTATATCAGATTTTAAATTATCAATTTCCCTTTTTAATTGTTGTATATCAACGGGTTTTTTATCTTTATTTCTCTGGTTTAATTGAATTTTAATTCTGCCAAAGAAAATGGTTTTGGATCTTTATAATTTGAACAAGAAGTGCCTTCTTCTTGTTTTTCCATAAATGAAGAGATTATTTTCTCTTTCATTTGTGGATCATCTACCACTTTTAATAATTCAAGTATTTCACTTGTTAAAACATTTATTTCCATATTTTGGAATTGTGAAATTATTTTATAAATATTTTCTTCTTCTTCTGAAGTATTATTACAACAGTTGTTTTTACAACAGTTTTCTTCTTCAGAGGAAGAATATAAACTTTCATTTTCTAAAATATTTAAATCTTCATTAGAAGATTGATCAGATTCGGTATCTGATTCTAAAAGTATTTTTGAGATTTGATTTTTTAAATCTTCATCTTCTAGCTTATTAAGCTTCTTTTTAACCCAGCAAGTTTTTGCTGTGTGTCCTATTTTTCCACATTTCTTACAAATTAATTTAGACTTATACGTTTTATATGGAGGCTTATTTTCCTCATATTTTTGAATTCTTTTATTTTTCCTATCTTCCCTTTTCCTTTTTCTTTTATAATGTTGGTAGGGATTAAATTTCTTAATTTTCCTAGTATTATTTGAGGTTCCTTCTATACCAAATTGACTACAGAATTCACCTAATTGTTTCTTTTCATTTAAAGAATGTTTTTTAATTTGTTGGTTTAATTTAATTTCATTACATAAATTTAAACCTTCTTGGATACAAGTTCCTATTAACTTGCCGTAAGTATAATCATCATAATTTATACTTATTCCTCCTTTTCTTAGGTTATTCCTAACTCTTTCTGCAAATAAATATGGAAGACCATCTACGAATTTTGACTTCCAATGTGAGCTATTAGACTCAGGGAGTTCCATAACTCTACTTAGGAAAGTATCTTTATACCACCTAAAAGATGTTAGGGTTCTACACTTAAGATTTTGTAGAAGAGTCCTAATATTTTCTGAATTATCAGACCATCTGCCTGTGAAATGTTCTATAATATTGACTATTAAGTATAAACTGAGTTGTTTTCAACAACACCATTATCCTCTTTTGTACTATTGAGGATCTCCTGTCTATCTGAATCTGATAGATAATTATCCCACCAACCTTTAAGTTGGCCTGTAAAACCTGATATAATCATCTGAGATATTGTCTTAACTGTATTCTTATTGTTTTGACAAATAGTGCTATACATAAGCATCCTATGGACAGTATTATAAATCTGTCCTTCTGTTTGACCATCTATGTTCCATTCATAGATCATTTTTCCACTATATGAATTACTAATTACGTATTCTTGTTCTTCTATTAGAACATCCTGTGGTGTAGGCCTAGGATAATAATACATCCTTTGAGTTGGCTTATCAGCAAACTTAGATAACTTCATGATTTCATCATTGATCTTTTGCTTATAATCTTCTTCTTTTAGACTATCTTCAAAATCTGATAATGTATTTATTTTTAAATTTTTTAAAATATTAATTGTATCATTTAGCGTTTGCATTGAGATTTCTTCAGATTTTATTTTTAAATCTGTTACCTTAGGAGGTAGTTGAATGCTAGGAGTCGCAATAGACTCTTTATTTTTTATCTGATCATTTATTATGATATTTTGTTTTTCTTTTAAATGGCATAATATTTTATCCATTTTTTTAGAAATATCCTGGAGTTGTTCTCCAATTATTATTAGATAAAGATTTGAATAATTTTGTTGTTTTATTAAACCATTTATGTGAGAAATAGTCGTCTGCAAGGTTTCACCTTCCAGAAGTTTTTGAAAAGCTTGATAGTATCTTTCCTCTCCTTGTTTTTCAATTTTAAAGCCATTAGTAGGAGGGAAAACATTTGATACTATGTTTCCATTAATATTAAAATTTCTTTCTATAACAGAAATAATACCATTGGTATATTTTTCAATAAACCATGGAACAAAAGGTATGATCTCTTGTTTCTCATTTAATTCATTATAAAATTCTTCTCTGAAAAATTCTTTGTCTGTTTTTTCAAAATTTTTGAAAAACCATGTTCTAAATAATTCCCATTTGGGTTGGAGAAATTCTTTTGAAATTTCTTCTCTTACCGGTGATCCCGGAGTAAAATCTAATCTTTCTTTTTGATTCATAATTATACAAAATTTATTTCTGATTCGGTTAGTTCCGGATCTATTCTAATTCCTCGAACTATATTATCCGAGTTTATTCTTAATTCATCTATTTTTCTTTCAGGTAATTCTTCCCTGATTCTAGATGTGGATGCCCTAGAAGGACTTCTAACTGTGTAATCTACAGGAGAAATATAATAGTGTGATGACACTGATTTAGACAATGATAATTGCAGATTAGGATAAACATTAAAATAGACTGGACCATGAGCCAGACTTGATTGAACAATTCCCATAAGGGATTGTTTCCAATTTAAGTTTCTAGCATCTCTAAGAGCTGCTACAAAACTTTCTGGTAAGCCTTCTAAAGTTAGAGGCTTAAATGCAATTTGCACAAGACCAATATGGATAAATTTATATTCTTTCTTATATTTTTGTAAATCTCTTTTTGATAATAATTTTATTATCATTTCATCAGTGTTTAAGGAAAATGTTTCCTCAGTTGTTTTAACAACTTGTTTTAATCCCAATTTTTCAAAAGTTCCTAATTTATAAATTAGTTTGTAATCAATCTTTGGAATAGTCCATTTATTTAGTAAATCTAAATTGTGAGGAATATCATATTCTTCCTCCATACTGTTTTTAACAGTATCTTCTGTTTTTATAATATTCATATTTGAATATCAGATTATAAGTGTTGAAACAAACACACATACATCAAACAGAATACCATGGCTCTGATACCATAAAAGGAAGGACCTTATATGGGAAAAGAGGAAAAACCATAGAACTCAGACGAAGACAGAAGATCAAGAGAAAGATGGGACGTTGGTGATTTTACACAGTCGTTATCCAGGATGTTAACATGTGATCAGTACGGGTCTCACCCTAAACGCCCCACGCCTTCTTGGCTTTTTGGCTTAACGGGTTCCCCGGCGGTCGACCTCCCATATTAACACCTTAGATGGGCTGTAACCGTATCCCACAATTACTCTTAATTTTTTATTTTCATCTGGGTTTTAAGATCTCTTTTTTATTATGATAATCTGTTGAGCATGGTGATGTTTCAACACTTATGTGTTTAGGGAAAAAAAAAAAAATAAATAAAATAAAAAATAAAAAAATAAAATCACCAACGTTCCATCTTTCTCTTGATTTTCTATCTTCGTCTGAGTTCTATGGTTTTTCCTCTTTTCCCATATAAGGTCCTGCAATATAAGGTCCTGCCTTACTATGTGGTATCAGAGCCATGGTATTCTGTTTGATGTATGTGTGTTTGTTTCAACACTTAAATCTGATATTCAAACATGAATATTATAAAAACAGAAGATACTGTTAAAAACAGTATGGAGGAAGAATATGATATTCCTCACAATTTAGATTTACTAAATAAATGGACTATTCCAAAGATTGATTACAAACTAATTTATAAATTAGGAACTTTTGAAAAATTGGGATTAAAACAAGTTGTTAAAACAACTGAGGAAATTTTCCTTAAACACTGATGAAATGATAATAAAATTATTATTAAAAAGAGATTTACAAAAATATAAGAAAGAATATAAATTTATCCATATTGGTCTTGTGCAAATTGCATTTAAGCCTCTAACTTTAGAAGGCTTACCAGAAAGTTTTGTAGCAGCTCTTAGAGATGCTAGAAACTTAAATTGGAAACAATCCCTTATGGGAATTGTTCAATCAAGTCTGGCTCATGGTCCAGTCTATTTTAATGTTTATCCTAATCTGCAATTATCATTGTCTGATGTCAATATTTTAGATGCTTTAACTTTGAATGTTAAAACACATGGCTACAATTATGTACCAGGATCAGAGGTAATATGTATCTGTTATCAAATTTATTATAAGCCTTTATTTACGCTTAATCCTCATTGTAAAATGGTAGATAAACCTCTAAATGAAACTATTCTAATAGAAACTAATTTTAGCAAAGCTAATATTACAACTGAAAGAAAAATAGATGAATTAAGAATAAACTCGGATAATATAGTTCGAGGAATTAGAATAGATCCGGAACTAACCGAATCAGAAATAAATTTTGTATAATTATGAATCAAAAAGAAAGATTAGATTTTACTCCGGGATCACCGGTAAGAGAAGAAATTTCTAAAGAATTTCTTCAACCCAAATGGGAATTATTTAGAACAAGACAAAGAATTTTTCAGAGAAGAATTCTATAATGAATTAAATGAGAAACAAAAGATCATACCTTTTGTTCCATGGTTTATTGAAAAATATACCAATGGTATTATTTCTGTCATAGAAAGAAATTTTAATATCAATGGAAACATAGTATCAAATGTTTTCCCTCCTACTAATGGTTTTAAAATTGAAAAACAAGGAGAGGAAAGATACTATCAAGCTTTTCAAAAACTTCTGGAAGGTGAAACCTTGCAGACGACTATTTCTCACATAAATGGTTTAATAAAACAACAAAATTATTCAAATCTTTATCTAATAATAATTGGAGAGCAACTCCAGGATATTTCTAAAAAAATGGATAAAATATTATGCCATTTAAAAGAAAAACAAAGTATCATAATAAATGATCAGATAAAAAATAAAGAGTCTATTGCGACTCCTAGCATTCAATTACCTCCTAAGGTAACAGATTTCAAAATAAAATCTGAAGAAATCTCAATGCAAACATTAAATGATACAATTAATATTTTAAAAAATTTAAAAATAAATACATTATCAGATTTTGAAGATAGTCTAAAAGAAGAAGATTATAAGCAAAAGATCAATGATGAAATCATGAAGTTATCTAAGTTTGCTGATAAGCCAACTCAGAGGATGTATTATTATCCTAGGCCTACACCACAGGATGTTCTAATAGAAGAACAAGAATACGTAATTAGTAATTCGTATAGTGGAAAAATGATCTATGAATGGAACATAGATGGTCAAACAGAAGGACAGATTTATAATACTGTCCATAGGATGCTTATGTATAGCACTATTTGTCAAAACAATAAGAATACAGTTAAGACAATATCTCAGATGATTATATCAGGTTTTACAGGCCAACTTAAAGGTTGGTGGGATAATTATCTATCAGATTCAGATAGACAAGAAATCCTCAATAGTACAAAAGAGGATAATGGTGTTGTTGAAAACAACTCAGTTTATATGCTAATTGTTAATATTATAGAACATTTCACAGGCAGATGGTCTGATAATTCAGAAAATATTAGGACTCTTCTACAAAATCTTAAGTGTAGAACCCTAACATCTTTTAGGTGGTATAAAGACACTTTCCTAAGTAGAGTTATGGAACTCCCTGAGTCTAATAGCTCACATTGGAAGTCAAAATTCGTAGATGGTCTTCCTTATCTATTTGCAGAAAGAGTTAGGAATAACCTAAGAAAAGGAGGAATAAGTATAAATTATGATGATTATACTTACGGCAAGTTAATAGGAACTTGTATTCAAGAAGGTTTAAATTTATGCAATGAGTTTAAATTAAACCAACAAATTAAGAAACATTCTTTAAATGAAAAGAAACAATTAGGTGAATTCTGTAGTCAATTTGGTATAGAAGGAACCTCAAATAATACTAGGAAAATTAAGAAATCTAATCCCTACCAACATTATAAAAGAAAAAGGAAAAGGGAAGATAGGAAAAATAAAAGAATTCAAAAATACGAGGAAAATAAACCTAAGTATAAGACTTATAGGTCAAAATTAATCTGTAAAAAATGTGGAAAATTAGGTCACACAGAAAAAACCTGCTGGGTTAGGAAGAAGCTTAATAAGCTAGAAGATGAAGATTTAAAAAATCAAATCTCAAAAATACTTTTAGAATCAGATACCGAATCTGATCAATCTTCTAATGAAGATTTAAATATTTTAGAAAATGAAAGTCTATACTCTTCCTCTGAAGAAGAAAACTGTTGTAAAAACAACTGTTGTAATAATACTTCAGAAGAAGAAGAAGAAGAAAATATTTATAAAATAATTTCACAGTTCCAAAATATGGAAATAAATGTTTTAACAAGTGAAATACTTGAATTATTAAAAGTGGTAGATGATCCACAAATTAAAGAGAAAATAATCTCTTCATTTATGGAAAAACAAGAAGAAGGTCCTTCTTGTTCAAATTATAAAGATCCAAAACCATTTTCTCTGGCTGAATTAAAAATTCAGTTAAATCAGAGAAATAAAGGAAAAAACCCCGTTGATATACAACAATTAAAAAGGGAAATTGATAATTTAAAATCAGAAGTAAAATTTTACAACAGAATAATAAAGAATTAGACAAAAGAATAATATGTCTAGAGAAAGATAAATTAGATATACAACCGATAGAAGAATCAGAATTATATCTGAAAAATATAAGAGAAATAATTACTTCTCAAAAATGGCATGGAAAAATTAAATTATTAATAGGTAATGACTTCTTAATAGAAGTAGTTGCACTCTTTGATAGCGGTGCAGATTTAAATTGTATACAGGAAGGATTAATTCCTACAAGATATTATCATAAAACTACGCATACTCTCAGCCATGCTGGGAAAGGAAAATTAGAGGTAAATTATAAAATTCCTCAAGCTTTTATTTGTCAAAATAATACTTGTATTAGTACAAGTTTTGTATTGGTAAAAAATTTAGGTAACCAAGTTATACTTGGAAGCCCTTTCTTTGATAAAATATTTCCTTTAAAAAATGTTGACCGTACTGGAATAACTGGTACGTATGAAGGAAAAGAAATTGTTTTTAAATTCATTTCTAATCCAATAATAAGGACATTAAATAATTTAAAAGATGATTTGATAAAAGCAAAAATAAATCAAATTGATTTTTTACAAAAAGAAATATTTTCTTTAAATATTCAAGAAAGATTAAATAGCCCAAAATTACAAGAAAAAATTAAACTTATAGAACACCAATTTAGTTTACAAATATGTAAGGATCATCCCAATGCTTTCTGGGATAGAAAGAAACATATTGTTTCACTTCCATATGAAGAAAACTTTAATGAAAGTTAGATTCCGACCAAGGCTCGACCTTGTCAAATGAATTCTGAATTTATTATTGTTTATATTAATGATATCCTTGTATTTTCAAAGGATATTGAAACTCATTTTAAACATTTAGAGATATTCAAAAATATAATTTTAAAAAATGGTTTAGTCATATCTAGACCAAAAATGTCTCTTTTCCAAACTAAAATCAGATTTTTAGGTCATAATATTAATCAAGGAAATATAATTCCAATTAATAGAAGTATTGAATTTGCATCTAAATTCCCAGATGAGATTTTAGATAAAACCCAATTACAAAGATTTCTTGGAAGTTTAAATTATATTCTTCCTTATTATAAAAATTTAGCACAAGATACGGCTTTATTATACGATAGGCTAAGGAAAAATCCTAAGCCATGGTCTATCGATCATACTAAAGCGGTACAAAAAATTAAGCAAAAGGTTCAAAACCTTCCTTGCTTAGCAATAACAAACCCAGAATGGGAAAAGATTGTTGAAACTGATGCCTCAGATATAGGCTATGGGGGTATCTTAAAACAAATATCTCCGATTAACAAACAAGAATATCTTGTTAGATTTCATTCTGGAAAATGGAATGAAAGCCAGAAAAATTATGCAACTGTTGCAAAAGAAATCTTTGCAATAGTTAAATGTGTTTTAAAATTTCAGGATGATTTATTCAACAAAAAATTTATAATTAAAACTGACTGTAATGCAGCCAAATATATGTTTAATAAAGATTTTAAACATGATGTTTCTAAGCAGATGTTCGCCAGATGGCAATCACATCTCGCACCTTTTGATTTTGAAATAATTTATAAGAAAGGAATTGATAATAGTCTTCCTGATTTTCTTACCAGAGAATATTTAAATTGATGAGCCATTCAAGAGGGATTATGCATATGGCGATGATTGAAATAATTGAAAAAACAATTAATATTCAGATCCAAATAATAGGATCATATGACAATATTCAAGAAATAAAAGAAACTCCATTTATATCGGAAAAAGCTAAAAATTATGCTATTAAACAAATTGAATATAGAATACGATCCTTAAATAAACAACTCAAGGATCTAAAATATAAAGAAATAATACTTTCTTGTGGATAAAGATTTCAATCCTAATCTTTATGTTTAAGGTTTCAGGAATGATCCTCTGGGAAAGGGGAAGAGGCCGTGGAAGATCTTCCTCTTATAGGGGAAGAGGAGCAGGCAGAGTTATGAATCAAATGGGTAACAAAAAGCTTAGAGCTTTTAACAATGCATCAATGAATGCATCAACTTCATCAAATATACTTGATGAAGATGAAATAAAGGAATTTCTTGCCTTTAAAGCTTCTCAGGGACATAACCCAGAAGAAGTAGCATCATATGCTAAAACCCTCATTAATGAAAGTGAGGATGAAGGATGGGTTAATACACCCAATAAAGAAGTCATACTTCTTTTAGATCATAAAGATCAAAAATGGAAAGATCAACCTTGGCTCATAGTCAAGAGATACTTTGATCAGGGATACTATCCCAACGAGACATATAAGTCTCGAATATATTATGAAGAAATATTAAAAGCAGAATCCTGCGAAATTACCCATTATACTGGGAATAATAAAGCTCATAGCTTTAGTAAAATTATTATTAAGCAGATCATATCTGTGGAAACTTGGGGGACATCACCCCTAAAAGACAGGGAACTTTTACACCCTGAAACAAAAACTCCCATTAGATATAACTATTGGGATTATGTTAAAGCTTTTCAAAGGGCGTTCTTATATGAAAACCCTAATCATAAACACTCATGGTTCATAAAAATTTGTCATACAAATTATGAATCAGAGATACCAGCATGGTTTTATCAATGGTGGCAGTCATACGGTCCATCTATTGATATTTTTATAAATGAATCTAATAAATTTAAAAATTTATATACCCAGTGGGTAGAACTTTCTCCAGCCTTAATAGAGGCACAACACAATAATATTTTTATAGAGGGAATGGCCTCTTTACATTATTTTGTCCAGTTCAGTATCCCCTGGATATGGAAATGGATTCCGGAAACTGGTTATACCAGTGAAAACATTTTTTGTTTAAAAAGAGCTTATATGACTAAGTTCTGGAAAAAAATGATGGACAAAGAAAAAGATGGCAAAATTAAATGCCAGGACACTCTGGATCAAATCCAGAAAACAATTGATCTATACAAGAAGCAGCAGCAGATAAAGCAGCAGAGGGAATCTCCAAGCCCATTCCAACACATTGTTAGAAAAATCAAAATGATTAAAGGCACGGATGATATAAGTGACCAAGAGATGATGAAATATTATCTAGAAGAAGTTAAGAAGGATATAGCCAAGAACTTCAAAAGAAAAGATGAATCATCTTCAAAAAGAACAGAATCAAGTTCTTCTCGAATAGAAGAAGAAGACTCCCAGTTATACCAGGACAGTCAAGATGAAAATGTATCTATGGATGATGAAGCCTATGCCAAAATGATGGCAGAATTAGACGAAGAATTCGGTCCGGTTAATACACCAGAAAAAACAAAAAACAAAAGGACACAATAGGCCCCACAAAGAAGAAAAGAAGAACCAATAATTCAACTTTATAAGTGGTCGACAAACAATTTTGTTTGTTTGTTACATTATTGTAACTTTTACTATTTACTTTTTGACTTTGTAATACAAAACGCGTCATACGCAATTATGAGCGAATATTCGCTGTAATATGCGGTGTTAGAACCTCTATATAAAGAGGGCTTAGTAGTTAGTATAGGACACCGGTTTTTAGAACCACCTCTCTCTCTCTCTTGTAATACTCTCTCTCTCTTGTAAATCTTTCAGCAATAATAATATTTGAAGCTTAAAGTTTCAAGCCTTCTATTCTGCAATAATAATATTTGAAGCTTAAAGTTTCAAGCCTTCTATTCTGGTAATTTTCTTTTCTTACTTTTATATTTATATTCATATGATTGCCTCAATAAGAGGCTAAACACATAAGTGTTGAAACATCACCATGCTCAACAGATTATCATAATAAAAAAGAGATCTTAAAACCCAGATGAAAATAAAAAATTAAGAGTAATTGTGGGATACGGTTACAGCCCATCTAAGGTGTTAATATGGGAGGTCGACCGCCGGGGAACCCGTTAAGCCAAAAAGCCAAGAAGGCGTGGGGCGTTTAGGGTGAGACCCGTACTGATCACATGTTAACATCCTGGATAACGACTGTGTAAAATCACCAACGTCCCATCTTTCTCTTGATCTTCTATCTTCGTCTGAGTTCTATGGTTTTTCCTCTTTTCCCATATAAGGTCCTGCCTTTTATGTGAACGTTGGTGATTTTACACAGTCGTTATCCAGGATGCTAACATGTGATCAGTACGGGTCTCACCCTAAACGCCCCACGCCTTCTTGGCTTTTTGGCTTAACGGGTTCCCCGGCGGTCGACCTCCCATATTAACACCTTAGATGGGCTGTAACCGTATCCCACAATTACTCTTAATTTTTTATTTTCATCTGGGTTTTAAGATCTCTTTTTTATTATGATAATCTGTTGAGCATGGTGATGTTTCAACACTTATGTGTTTAGCCTCTTATTGAGGCAATCATATGAATATAAATATAAAAGTAAGAAAAGAAAATTACCAGAATAGAAGGCTTGAAACTTTAAGCTTCAAATATTATTATTGCTGAAAGATTTACAAGAGAGAGAGAGTATTACAAGAGAGAGAGAGAGGTGGTTCTAAAAACCGGTGTCCCTTACTAACTACTAAGCCTTCTTTATATAGAGGCTCTAGCACCGCATATTACAGCGAATATTCGCTCATAATTGCGTATGACGCGTTTTGTATTACAAAGTCAAAAAGTAAATAGTAAAAGTTACAATAATGTAACAAACAAACAAAATTGTTTGTCGACCACTTATAAAGTTGAATTATTGGTTCTTCTTTTCTTCTTTGTGGGGCCTATTGTGTCCTTTTGTTTTTTGTTTTTTCTGGTGTATTAACCGGACCGAATTCTTCGTCTAATTCTGCCATCATTTTGGCATAGGCTTCATCATCCATAGATACATTTTCATCTTGACTGTCCTGGTATAACTGGGAGTCTTCTTCTTCTATTCGAGAAGAACTTGATTCTGTTCTTTTTGAAGATGATTCATCTTTTCTTTTGAAGTCCTTGGCTATATCCTTCTTAACTTCTTCTAGATAATATTTCATCATCTCTTGGTCACTTATATCATCTGTGCCTTTAATCATTTTGATTTTTCTAACAATGTGTTGGAATGGGCTTGGAGATTCCCTCTGCTGCTTTATCTGCTGCTGCTTCTTGTATAGATCAATTGTTTTCTGGATTTGATCCAGAGTGTCCTGGCATTTAATTTTGCCATCTTCTTCTTTGTCCATCATTTTTTTCCAGAACTTAGTCATATAAGCTCTTTTTAAACAGAAAATGTTTTCACTGGTATAACCAGTTTCCGGAATCCATTTCCATATCCAGGGGATACTGAACTGGACAAAATAATGTAAAGAGGCCATTCCCTCTATAGAAATATTATTGTGTTGTGCCTCTATTAAGGCTGGAGAAAGTTCTACCCACTGGGTATATAAATTTTTAAATTTATTAGATTCATTTATAAAAATATCAATAGATGGACCGTATGACTGCCACCATTGATAAAACCATGCTGGTATCTCTGATTCATAATTTGTATGACAAATTTTTATGAACCATGAGTGTTTATGATTAGGGTTTTCATATAAGAACGCCCTTTGAAAAGCTTTAACATAATCCCAATAGTTATATCTAATGGGAGTTTTTGTTTCAGGGTGTAAAAGTTCCCTGTCTTTTAGGGGTGATGTCCCCCAAGTTTCCACAGATATGATCTGCTTAATAATAATTTTACTAAAGCTATGAGCTTTATTATTCCCAGTATAATGGGTAATTTCGCAGGATTCTGCTTTTAATATTTCTTCATAATATATTCGAGACTTATATGTCTCGTTGGGATAGTATCCCTGATCAAAGTATCTCTTGACTATGAGCCAAGGTTGATCTTTCCATTTTTGATCTTTATGATCTAAAAGAAGTATGACTTCTTTATTGGGTGTATTAACCCATCCTTCATCCTCACTTTCATTAATGAGGGTTTTAGCATATGATGCTACTTCTTCTGGGTTATGTCCCTGAGAAGCTTTAAAGGCAAGGAATTCCTTTATTTCATCTTCATCAAGTATATTTGATGAAGTTGATGCATTCATTGATGCATTGTTAAAAGCTATAAGCTTTTTGTTACCCATTTGATGGATAACTCTGCCTGCTCCTCTTCCCCTATAAGAGGGAGTTCTTCCACGGCCTCTTCCCCTTTCCCAGGGGATCATTCCTGAATACTTAAACATAAAGATTATTTATCCACAAGAAAGTATTATTTCTTTATATTTTAAATCTTT
The DNA here is from genome assembly GCA_025506505.1 of Flaveria sonorensis. Taxonomy (NCBI): domain Eukaryota; kingdom Viridiplantae; phylum Streptophyta; class Magnoliopsida; order Asterales; family Asteraceae; genus Flaveria; species Flaveria sonorensis. The sequence continues at coordinate 18,210,067 of CM046439.1, forward strand.
AAGTTGTTTATTTAAAGATCGTATTCTATATTCAATTTGTTTAATAGCATAATTTTTAGCTTTTTCCGATATAAATGGAGTTTCTTTTATTTCTTGAATATTGTCATATGATCCTATTATTTGGATCTGAATATTAATTGTTTTTTCAATTATTTCAATCATCGCCATATGCATAATCCCTCTTGAATGGCTCATCAATTTAAATATTCTCTGGTAAGAAAATCAGGTAAACTGTTATCAGTTCCCTTTTTGTATATAATTTCAAAATCAAATGGTGCGAGATGAGATTGCCATCTGGCAAACATCTGCTTAGAGACATTATGTTTAAAATCTTTATTAAACATATATTTGGCTGCATTGCAGTCAGTTTTTATAACAAACTTTTTGTTGAATAAATCATCTTGAAATTTTAAAACACATTTAACTATTGCAAGAATCTCTTTTGCAACAGTTGCATAATTCTTTTGACTTTCATTCCATTTTCCGGAATGAAATCTAACAAGATATTCTTGTTTGTTAATCGGAGATACTTGTTTTAATATACCCCCGTAGCCTATATCTGAGGCATCAGTTTCAACAATTTTTTCCCATTCTGGGTTTGTTATTATTAAGCAAGGAAGGTTTTGAACCTTTTGCTTAATCTTTTGTACCGCTTTAGTATGATCGATAGACCATGGCTTAGGATTTTTCCTTAGCCTATCGTATAATAAAGCCGTATCTTGTGCTAAATTTTTATAATAAGGAAGAATATAATTTAAACTTCCAAGAAATCTTTGTAATTGGGTTTTGTCTAAAATCTCATCTGGGAATTTAGACGCAAATTCAATACTTCTATTGATCGGAATTATACTTCCTTGATCAATATTATGACCCAAAAATCTGACTTTAGTTTGGAAAAGAGACATTTTTGGTCTAGATATAACTAAACCATTTTTTAAAATTATATTTTTGAATATCTCTAAGTGTTTAAAATGAGTTTCAATATCCTTTGAAAATACAAGGATATCATCAATATAAACAATAATAAATTCACTATAAGGAATAAAAATGTCATTCATAATATTTTGGAATTCTGAAGGGGCATTCTTTAATCCAAATGGCATAACATTCCATTCGTAATGCCCAACAGGTACTGTGAAAGCAGTTTTATACCTGTCTTTTTCTTCAATTTGTATTTGCCAGTATCCTGACTTTAGGTCAAATTTAGAAAATACATTTGACTCATATAATTTGTCTAATAAATCTTTTTTATTAGGTATAGGATACCTAATCCATTTTAAAACCTTATTCAGTGGTTTATAATTAATAACCAATCTTGGTACGCCTCTTTCCTGTTCGGACTGTTTATTAACATAAAAGGCAGTACAAGACCATGAAGACTTTGAATTTCTAATTAAATTTTTGCTTAAAAGAGATTTTATCTCTTGTTTACATAATTCCATATATTCGGAATTCATTTGACAAGGTCGAGCCTTGGTCGGAATCTGACTTTCATTGAAGTTTTCTTCATATGGAAGTGAAACAATATGTTTCTTTCTATCCCAAAAAGCATTGGGATGATCATTACATATTTGTAAACTAAATTGGTGTTCTATTAATTTAATTTTTTCTTGTAATTTCTGATTATTTAATTTTTCTTGAATATTTAAAGAAAATATTTCTTTTTGTAAAAAATCAATTTGATTTATTTTTGCTTTTATCAAATCATCTTTTAAATTATTTAATGTCCTTATTATTGGATTAGAAATGAATTTAAAAACAATTTCTTTTCCTTCATACGTACCAGTTATTCCAGTACGGTCTACATTTTTTAAAGGAAATATTTTATCAAAGAAAGGGCTTCCAAGTATAACTTGGTTACCTAAATTTTTTACCAATACAAAACTTGTACTAATACAAGTATTATTTTGACAAATAAAAGCTTGAGGGATTTTATAATTTACCTCTAATTTTCCTTTCCCAGCATGGCTGAGAGTATGCGTAGTTTTATGATAATATTTTGTAGGAATTAATCCTTCCTGTATACAATTTAAATCTGCACCGCTATCAAAGAGTGCAACTACTTCTATTAAGAAATCATTACCTATTAGTAATTTAATTTTTCCATGCCATTTTTGAGAAATAATAATTTCTCTTATATTTTTCAGATATAATTCTGATTCTTCAATTGGTTGTATATTTAATTTATCTTTTTCTAGACATATTATTCTATTGTCTAATTCTTTATTATTTTGTTGTAAAATCTTTATATCAGATTTTAAATTATCAATTTCCCTTTTTAATTGTTGTATATCAACGGGTTTTTTATCTTTATTTCTCTGGTTTAATTGAATTTTTAATTCTGCCAAAGAAAATGGTTTTGGATCTTTATAATTTGAACAAGAAGTGCCTTCTTCTTGTTTTTCCATAAATGAAGAGATTATTTTCTCTTTCATTTGTGGATCATCTACCACTTTTAATAATTCAAGTATTTCACTTGTTAAAACATTTATTTCCATATTTTGGAATTGTGAAATTATTTTATAAATATTTTCTTCTTCTTCTTCTGAAGTATTATTACAACAGTTGTTTTTACAACAGTTTTCTTCTTCAGAGGAAGAATATAAACTTTCATTTTCTAAAATATTTAAATCTTCATTAGAAGATTGATCAGATTCGGTATCTGATTCTAAAAGTATTTTTGAGATTTGATTTTTTAAATCTTCATCTTCTAGCTTATTAAGCTTCTTTTTAACCCAGCAAGTTTTTGCTGTGTGTCCTATTTTTCCACATTTCTTACAAATTAATTTAGACTTATACGTTTTATATGGAGGCTTATTTTCCTCATATTTTTGAATTCTTTTATTTTTTCTATCTTCCCTTTTCCTTTTTCTTTTATAATGTTGGTAGGGATTAGATTTTTTAATCTTCTTAGTATTATTTGAGGTTCCTTCTATACCAAATTGACTACAGAATTCACCTAATTGTTTCTTTTCATTTAAAGAATGTTTCTTAATTTGTTGGTTTAATTTAATCTCATTGCATAAATTTAAACCTTCTTGAATACAAGTTCCTATTAACTTGCCGTAAGTATAATCATCATAATTTATACTTATTCCTCCTTTTCTTAGGTTATTCCTAACTCTTTCTGCAAATAGATAAGGAAGACCATCTACGAATTTTGACTTCCAATGTGAGCTATTAGACTCAGGGAGTTCCATAACTCTACTTAGGAAAGTGTCTTTATACCACCTAAAAGATGTTAGGGTTCTACACTTAAGATTTTGTAGAAGAGTCCTAATATTTTCTGAATTATCAGACCATCTGCCTGTGAAATGTTCTATAATATTAACAATTAGCGTATAAACTGAGTTGTTTTCAACAACACCATTATCCTCTTTTGTACTATTGAGGATTTCTTGTCTATCTGAATCTGATAGATAATTATCCCACCAACCTTTAAGTTGGCCTGTAAAACCTGATATAATCATCTGAGATATTGTCTTAACTGTATTCTTATTGTTTTGACAAATAGTGCTATACATAAGCATCCTATGGACAGTATTATAAATCTGTCCTTCTGTTTGACCATCTATGTTCCATTCATAGATCATTTTCCCACTATACGAATTACTAATTACGTATTCTTGTTCTTCTATTAGAACATCCTGTGGTGTAGGCCTAGGATAATAATACATCCTCTGAGTTGGCTTATCAGCAAACTTAGATAACTTCATGATTTCATCATTGATCTTTTGCTTATAATCTTCTTCTTTTAGACTATCTTCAAAATCTGATAATGTATTTATTTTTAAATTTTTAAAATATTAATTGTATCATTTAGCGTTTGCATTGAGATTTCTTCAGATTTTATTTTGAAATCTGTTACCTTAGGAGGTAATTGAATGCTAGGAGTCGCAATAGACTCTTTATTTTTTATCTGATCATTTATTATGATACTTTGTTTTTCTTTTAAATGGCATAATATTTTATCCATTTTTTTAGAAATATCCTGGAGTTGTTCTCCAATTATTATTAAATAAAGATTTGAATAATTTTGTTGTTTTATTAAACCATTTATATGAGAAATAGTCGTCTGTAAGGTTTCACCTTCCAGAAGTTTTTGAAAAGCTTGATAGTATCTTTCCTCTCCTTGTTTTTCAATTTTAAAACCATTAGTAGGAGGGAAAACATTTGATACTATGTTTCCATTGATATTAAAATTTCTTTCTATGACAGAAATAATACTATTAGTATATTTTTCAATAAACCATAGAACAAAAGGTATAATTTCTTGTTTCTCATTTAATTCATTATAAAATTCTTCTCTGAAAAATTCTTTGTCTGTTTTTTCAAAATTTTTGAAAAACCATGTTCTAAATAATTCCCATTTGGGTTGGAGAAATTCTTTTGAAATTTCTTCTCTTACCGGTGATCCCGGAGTAAAATCTAATCTTTCTTTTTGATTCATAATTATACAAAATTTATTTCTGATTCGGTTAGTTCCGGATCTATTCTAATTCCTCGAACTATATTATCCGAGTTTATTCTTAATTCATCTATTTTTCTTTCAGGTAATTCTTCCCTGATTCTAGATGTGGATGCCCTAGAAGGACTTCTAACTGTGTAATCTACAGGAGAAATATAATAGTGTGATGACACTGATTTAGACAATGATAATTGCAGATTAGGATAAACATTAAAATAGACTGGACCATGAGCCAGACTTGATTGAACAATTCCCATAAGGGATTGTTTCCAATTTAAGTTTCTAGCATCTCTAAGAGCTGCTACAAAACTTTCTGGTAAGCCTTCTAAAGTTAGAGGCTTAAATGCAATTTGCACAAGACCAATATGGATAAATTATATTCTTTCTTATATTTTTGTAAATCTCTTTTTGATAATAATTTTATTATCATTTCATCAGTGTTTAAGGAAAATGTTTCCTCAGTTGTTTTAACAACTTGTTTTAATCCCAATTTTTCAAAAGTTCCTAATTTATAAATTAGTTTGTAATCAATCTTTGGAATAGTCCATTTATTTAATAAATCTAAATTGTGAGGAATATCATATTCTTCCTCCATACTGTTTTTAACAGTATCTTCTGATCTTAAAATATTCATATTTGAATATCAGAGTTAAGTGTTGAAACAAACACACATACATCAAACAGAATACCATGGCTCTGATACCATAAAGGAAGGACCTTATATGGGAAAAGTGGAAAAACCATAGAACTCAGACGAAGATAGAAAATCAAGAGAAAGATGGAACGTTGATGATTTTACACAGTCGTTATCCAGGATGCTAACATGTGATCAGTACGGGTCTCACCCTAAACGCCCCACGCCTTCTTGGCTTTTTGGCTTAACGGGTTCCACATAGTAAGGCAGGACCTTATATGGGAAAAGAGGAAAAACCATAGAACTCAGACGAAGATAGAAGATCAAGAGAAAGATGGGACGTTGGTGATTTTACACAGTCGTTATCCAGGATGCTAACATGTGATCAGTACGGGTCTCACCCTAAACGCCCCACGCCTTCTTGGCTTTTTGGCTTAACGGGTTCCCCGGCGGTCGACCTCCCATATTAACACCTTAGATGGGCTGTAACCGTATCCCACAATTACTCTTAATTTTTTATTTTCATCTGGGTTTTATCTAAAATCTCATCTGGGAATTTAGATGCAAATTCAATACTTGTATTAATTGGAATTATATTTCCTTGATTAATATTATGACCTAAAAATCTGATTTTAGTTTGGAAAAGAGACATTTTTGGTCTAGATATAACTAAACCATTTTTTAAAATTATATTTTTGAATATCTCTAAATGTTTAAAATGAGTTTCAATATCCTTTGAAAATACAAGGATATCATCAATATAAACAATAATAAATTCACTATAAGGAATAAAAATGTCATTCATAATATTTTGGAATTCTGAAGGGGCATTCTTTAATCCAAATGGCATAACATTCCATTCGTAATGCCCAACAGGTACTGTGAAAGCAGTTTTATACCTGTCTTTTTCTTCAATTTGTATTTGCCAGTATCCTGACTTTAGGTCAAATTTAGAAAATACATTTGACTCATATAATTTGTCTAATAAATCTTTTTTATTAGGTATAGGATACCTAATCCATTTTAAAACCTTATTCAGTGGTTTATAGTTAATAACCAATCTTGGTACGCCTCTTTCCTGTTCGGACTGTTTATTAACATAAAAGGCAGTACAAGACCATGAAGACTTTGAATTTCTAATTAAATTTTTGCTTAAAAGAGATTTTATCTCTTGTTTACATAATTCCATATATTCGGAATTCATTTGACAAGGTCGAGCCTTGGTCGGAATCTGACTTTCATTGAAGTTTTCTTCATATGGAAGTGAAACAATATGTTTCTTTCTATCCCAAAAAGCATTGGGATGATCATTACATATTTGTAAACTAAATTGGTGTTCTATTAATTTAATTTTTTCTTGTAATTTCTGATTATTTAATTTTTCTTGAAATGTGGAAATTTAGGTCACACAGAAAAAACCTGCTGGGTTAAAAAGAAGCTTAATAAGCTAGAAGATGAAGATTTAAAAAATCAAATCTCAAAAATACTTTTAGAATCAGATACCGAATCTGATCAATCTTCTAATGAAGATTTAAATATTTTAGAAAATGAAAGTTTATATTCTTCCTCTGAAGAAGAAAACTGTTGTAAAAACAACTGTTGTAATAATACTTCAGAAGAAGAAGAAGAAGAAAATATTTATAAAATAATTTCACAATTCCAAAATATGGAAATAAATGTTTTAACAAGTGAAATACTTGAATTATTAAAAGTGGTAGATGATCCACAAATTAGAGAGAAAATAATCTCTTCATTTATGGGAAAACAAGAAGAAGGTACTTCTTCTTGTTCAAATCTTAAAGATCCGAAACCATTTTCTCTGGCAGAATTGAAAATTCAATTAAACCAGAAAAGTAAAGATAAAAAACCTGTTGATATACAACAATTAAAAAGGGAAATTGATAATTTAAAATCAGAAGTAAAAATTTTACAACAGAATAATAAAGAATTAGACAAAAGAATAATATGTCTAGAGAAAGATAAATTAGATATACAACCGATAGAAGAATCAGAATTATATCTGAAAAATATAAGAGAAATAATTACTTCTCAAAAATGGCATGGAAAAATTAAATTATTAATAGGTAATGACTTCTTAATAGAAGTAGTTGCACTCTTTGATAGCGGTGCAGATTTAAATTGTATACAGGAAGGATTAATTCCTACAAGATATTATCATAAAACTACGCATACTCTCAGCCATGCTGGGAAAGGAAAATTAGAGGTAAATTATAAAATTCCTCAAGCTTTTATTTGTCAAAATAATACTTGTATTAGTACAAGTTTTGTATTGGTAAAAAATTTAGGTAACCAAGTTATACTTGGAAGTCCTTCCTTTAAAAAATGTAGACCGTACTGGAATAACTGGTACGTATGAAGGAAAAGAAATTATTTTTAAATTCATTTCTAATCCAATAATCAGAACATTAAATAACTTAAAAGATGATTTGCTAAAAGCAAAGATAAATCAAATTGATTTTCTACAAAAAGAAATATTTTCTTTAAATATCCAAGAAAGATTAAATAGCCCGAAATTACAAGAAAAAATTAAACTTATAGAACACCAATTTAGTTTACAAATATGTAATGATCATCCCAATGCTTTCTGGGATAGAAAGAAACATATTGTTTCACTTCCATATGAAGAAAACTTTAATGAAAGTCAGATTCCGACCAAGGCTCGACCTTGTCAAATGAATTCTGAATTTATTATTGTTTATATTAATGATATCCTTGTATTTTCAAAGGATATTGAAACTCATTTTAAACATTTAGAGATATTCAAAAATATAATTTTAAAAAATGGTTTAGTCATATCTAGACCAAAAATGTCTCTTTTCCAAACTAAAGTCAGATTTTTGGGTCATAATATTGATCAAGGAAGTATAATTCCGATCAATAGAAGTATTGAATTTGCGTCTAAATTCCCAGATGAGATTTTAGACAAAACCCAATTACAAAGATTTCTTGGAAGTTTAAACTATATTCTTCCTTATTATAAAAATTTAGCACAAGATACGGCTTTATTATACGATAGGCTAAGGAAGAATCCTAAGCCATGGTCTATCGATCATACTAAAGCAGTACAAAAGATAAAGCAAAAGGTTCAAAACCTTCCTTGCTTAGCAATAACAAACCCAGAATGGGAAAAAATTGTTGAGACTGATGCCTCAGAGATAGGCTATGGGGTATATTAAAACAAGTATCTCCGATTAACAAACAAGAATATCTTGTTAGATTTCATTCTGGAAAATGGAATGAAAGTCAAAAGAATTATGCAACTATTGCAAAAGAGATTCTTGAAATAGTTAAATGTGTTTTAAAATTTCAAGATGATTTATTAAATAAGAAATTTATAATTAAAACTGACTGCAATGCAGCCAAATATATGTTTAATAAAGATTTTAAACATGATGTTTCTAAGCAGATGTTTGCCAGATGGCAATCTCATCTCGCACCATTTGATTTTGAAATTATATACAAAAAGGGAACTGATAACAGTTTACCTGATTTTCTTACCAGAGAATATTTAAATTGATGAGCCATTCAAAAGGTATTATGCGTATAATGATGTTCGAAATTATTGAACGAACGATTAATATTCAGATCCAAATAATAGGATCATATGACAATATTCAAGAAATAAAAGAAACTCCATTTATATCGGAAAAAGCTAAAAATTATGCTATTAAACAAATTGAATATAGAATACGATCTTTAAATAAACAACTTAAAGATTTAAAATATAAAGAAATAATACTTTCTTGTGGATAAATAATCTTTATGTTTAAGTATTCAGGAATGATCCCCTGGGAAAGGGGAAGAGGCCGTGGAAGAACTTCCTCTTATAGGGGAAGAAGAGCAGGCAGAGTTATCCATCAAATGGGTAACAAAAAGCTTATAGCTTTTAACAATGCATCAACTTCATCAAATATACTTGATGAAGATGAAATAAAGGAATTTCTTGCCTTTAAAGCTTCTCAGGGACATAACCCAGAAGAAGTAGCATCATATGCTAAAACCCTCATTAATGAAAGTGAGGATGAAGGATGGGTTAATACACCCAATAAAGAAGTCATACTTCTTTTAGATCATAAAGATCAAAAATGGAAAGATCAACCTTGGCTCATAGTCAAGAGATACTTTGATCAGGGATTCTATCCCAACGAGACATATAAGTCTCGAATATATTATGAAGAAATATTAAAAGCAGAATCCTGCGAAATTACCCATTATACTGGGAATAATAAAGCTCATAGCTTTAGTAAAATTATTATTAAGCAGATCATATCTGTGGAAACTTGGGGAACATCACCCCTAAAAGACAGGGAACTTTTACACCCTGAAACAAAAACTCCCATTAGATATAACTATTGGGATTATGTTAAAGCTTTTCAAAGGGCGTTCTTATATGAAAACCCTAATCATAAACACTCATGGTTCATAAAAATTTGTCATACAAATTATGAATCAGAAATACCAGCATGGTTTTATCAATGGTGGCAGTCATACGGTCCATCTATTGATATTTTTATAAATGAATCTAATAAATTAAAAATTTATATACCCAGTGGGTAGAACTTTCTCCAGCCTTAATAGAGGCACAACACAATAATATTTTTATAGAGGGAATGGCCTCTTTACATTATTTTGTCCAGTTCAGTATCCCCTGGATATGGAAATGGATTCCGGAAACTGGTTATACCAGTGAAAACATTTTCTGTTTAAAAAGAGCTTATATGACTAAGTTCTGGAAAAAAATGATGGACAAAGAAGAAGATGGCAAAATTAAATGCCAGGACACTCTGGATCAAATCCAGAAAACAATTGATCTATATAAAAAGCAGCAGCAGATAAAGTAGCAGAGGGAATCTCCAAGCCCATTCCAACACATTGTTAGAAAAATCAAAATGATTAAAGGCACAGATGATATAAGTGACCAAGAGATGATGAAATATTATCTAGAAGAAGTTAAGAAGGATATAGTCAAGAACTTCAAAAGAAAAGATGAATCATCTTCAAAAAGAACAGAATCAAGTTCTTCACAAATAGAAGAAGAAGACTCCCAGTTATACCAGGACAGTCAAGATGAAAATGAATCTATGGATGATGAAGCCTATGCCAAAATGATGGCAGAATTAGACGAAGAATTAGGTCCGGTTAATACACCAGAGAAGACAAAAAACAAAAGGACACAATAGGCCCCACAAAGAAGAAAAGAAGAACCAATAATTCAACTTTATAAGTGGTCGACAAACAATTTTGTTTGTTTGTTACATTATTGTAACTTTTACTATTTACTTTTTGACTTTGTAATACAAAACGCGTCATACGCAATTATAAGCGAATATTCGCTGTAATATGCAGTGTTAGAACCTCTATATAAAGAGGGCTTAGTAGTTAGTAGAGGACACCGGTTTTTAGAACCAGCTCTCTCTCTCTCTCTCTCTTGTAATATTCAGCGATAATAATATTTGAAGTTTAAAGCTTTCAAGTTTCAAGCCTTCTATTTCTGGTAATTTTCTTTTCTTTTCTTTATATTTATATTTGTATGATTGCCTCAATAAGAGGCTAAACACATAAGTGTTGAAACATCACCATGCTCAACAGATTATCATAATAAAAAAGAGATCTTAAAACCCAGATGAAAATAAAAAATTAAGAGTAATTGTGGGATACGGTTACAGCCCATCTAAGGTGTTAATATGGGAGGTCGACCGCCGGGGAACCCGTTAAGCCAAAAAGCCAAGAAGGCGTGGGGCGTTTAGGGTGAGACCCGTACTGATCACATGTTAGCATCCTGGATAACGACTGTGTAAAATCACCAACGTTCCATCTTTTCTCTTGATCTTCTATCTTCGTCTGAGTTTTTATGGTTTTCTCCTCTTTTCCCATATAAGGTCCTGCCTTCTTTTAAATTATTTAATGTCCTTATTATTGGATTAGAAATGAATTTAAAAACAATTTCTTTTCCTTCATACGTACCAGTTATTCCAGTACGGTCTACATTTTTTAAAGGAAATATTTTATCAAAGAAAGGGCTTCCAAGTATAACTTGGTTACCTAAATTTTTTACCAATTTTTTTTTTTTTTTTTTTTTTTTTTTTTTTTGAAACTTTAAAGAAAATATTTCTTTTTGTAAAAAATCAATTTGATTTATTTTTGCTTTTATCAAATCATCTTTTAAATTATTTAATGTCCTTATTATTGGATTAGAAATGAATTTAAAAACAATTTCTTTTCCTTCATACGTACCAGTTATTCCAGTACGGTCTACATTTTTTAAAGGAAATATTTTATCAAAGAAAGGGCTTCCAAGTATAACTTGGTTACCTAAATTTTTTACCAATACAAAACTTGTACTAATACAAGTATTATTTTGACAAATAAAAGCTTGAGGAATTTTATAATTTACCTCTAATTTTCCTTTCCCAGCATGGCTGAGAGTATGCGTAGTTTTATGATAATATTTTGTAGGAATTAATCCTTCTTGTATACAATTTAAATCTGCACCACTATCAAAGAGTGCAACTACTTCTATTAAGAAGTCATTTCCTATTAATAATTTAATTTTTCCATGCCATTTTTGAGAAGTAATAATTTCTCTTATATTTTTCAGATATAATTCTGATTCTTCTATTGGTTGTATATTTAATTTATCTTTTTCTAGACATATTATTCTATTGTCTAATTCTTTATTATTTTGTTGTAAAATCTTTACTTCTGATTTTAAATTATCAATTTCCCTCTTTAATTGTTGTATATCAACGGGTTTTTTATTTTTACTTTTCTGGTTTAATTGAATTTTCAATTCTGCCAGAGAAAATGGTTTCGGGTCTTTAAGATTTGAACAAGAAGAAGTACCTTCTTCTTGTTTTCCCATAAATGAAGAGATTATTTTCTCTCTAATTTGTGGATCATCTACCACTTTTAATAATTCAAGTATTTCACTTGTTAAAACATTTATTTCCATATTTTGGAACTGTGAAATTATTTTATAAATATTTTCTTCTTCTTCTTCTGAAGTATTATTACAACAGTTGTTTTTACAACAGTTTTCTTCTTCAGAGGAAGAGTATAGACTTTCATTTTCTAAAATATTTAAATCTTCATTAGAAGATTGATCAGATTCGGTATCTGATTCTAAAAGTATTTTTGAGATTTGATTTTTTAAATCTTCATCTTCTAGCTTATTAAGCTTCTTCCTAACCCAGCAGGTTTTTTCTGTGTGACCTAATTTTCCACATTTTTTACAGATTAATTTTGACCTATAAGTCTTATACTTAGGTTTATTTTCCTCGTATTTTTGAATTCTTTTATTTTTCCTGTCTTCCCTTTTCCTTTTTCTTTTATAATGTTGGTAGGGATTAGATTTCTTAATTTTTTTAGTATTATTTGAGGTTCCTTCTATACCAAATTGACTACAGAATTCACCTAATTGTTTCTTTTCATTTAAAGAATGTTTTTTAATTTGTTGGTTTAATTTAATTTCATTGCATAAATTTAAACCTTCTTGAATACAAGTTCCTATTAACTTGCCGTAAGTATAATCATCATAATTTATACTTATTCCTCCTTTTCTTAGGTTATTCCTAACTCTTTCTGCAAATAGATACGGAAGACCATCTACGAATTTTGACTTCCAATGTGAGCTATTAGACTCAGGGAGTTCCATAACTCTACTTAAGAAAGTGTCTTTATACCACCTAAAAGACGTTAGGGTTCTACACTTAAGATTCTGTAGAAGAGTCCTAATATTCTCTGAATTATCAGACCATCTGCCTGTAAAGTGTTCTATAATATTGACTATTAGTGTATAAACTGAGTTGTTTTCAACAACACCATTATCCTCTTTTGTACTATTGAGGATTTCTTGTCTATCTGAATCTGATAGATAATTATCCCACCAACCTTTAAGTTGGCCTGTAAAACCTGATATAATCATCTGAGATATTGTCTTAACTGTATTCTTATTGTTTTGACAAATAGTGCTATACATAAGCATCCTATGGACAGTATTATAAATCTGTCCTTCTGTTTGACCATCTATGTTCCATTCATAGATCATTTTCCCACTATACGAATTACTAATTACGTATTCTTGTTCTTCTATTAGAACATCCTGTGGTGTAGGCCTAGGATAATAATACATCCTCTGAGTTGGCTTATCAGCAAACTTAGATAACTTCATGATTTCATCATTGATCTTTTGCTTATAATCTTCTTCTTTTAGACTATCTTCAAAATCTGATAATGTATTTATTTTTAAATTTTTTAAAATATTAATTGTATCATTTAATGTTTGCATTGAGATTTCTTCAGATTTTATTTTGAAATCTGTTACCTTAGGAGGTAATTGAATGCTAGGAGTCGCAATAGACTCTTTATTTTTTATCTGATCATTTATTATGATACTTTGTTTTTCTTTTAAATGGCATAATATTTTATCCATTTTTTTAGAAATATCCTGGAGTTGTTCTCCAATTATTATTAAATAAAGATTTGAATAATTTTGTTGTTTTATTAAACCATTTATATGAGAAATAGTCGTCTGTAAGGTTTCACCTTCCAGAAGTTTTTGAAAAGCTTGATGGTATCTTTCCTCTCCTTGTTTTTCAATTTTAAAACCATTAGTAGGAGGGAAAACATTTGATACTATGTTTCCATTGATATTAAAATTTCTTTCTATGACAGAAATAATACTATTAGTATATTTTTCAATAAACCATGGAACAAAAGGTATAATTTCTTGTTTCTCATTTAATTCATTATAAAATTCTTCTCTGAAAAATTCTTTGTCTGTTTTTTCAAAATTTTTGAAAAACCATGTTCTAAATAATTCCCATTTGGGTTGAAGAAATTCTTTTGAAATTTCTTCTCTTACCGGTGATCCCGGAGTAAAATCTAATCTTTCTTTTTGATTCATAATTATACAAAATTTATTTCTGATTCGGTTAGTTCCGGATCTATTCTAATTCCTCGAACTATATTATCCGAGTTTATTCTTAATTCATCTATTTTTCTTTTAGTTGTAATATTAGCTTTGCTAAAATTAGTTTCTATTAGAATAGTTTCATTTAGAGGTTTATCTACCATTTTACAATGAGGATTAAGCGTAAATAAAGGCTTATAATAAATTCTGTAACAGATACATATTACCTCTGATCCTGGTACATAATTGTAATCATGTGTTTTAACATTCAGAGTTAAAGCATCTAAAATATTAACATCAGACAATGATAATTGTAAATTAGGATAAACATTAAAATAGACTGGACCATGAGCCAGACTTGATTGAACAATTCCAATAAGGGATTGTTTCCAATTTAAGTTTCTAGCATCTCTAAGAGCTGCTACAAAACTTTCTGGTAAGCCTTCTAAAGTTAGAGGCTTAAATGCAATTTGCACAAGACCAATATGGATAAATTTATATTCTTTCTTATATTTTTGTAAATCTCTTTTTGATAATAATTTTATTATCATTTCATCAGTGTTTAAGGAAAATGTTTCCTCAGTTGTTTTAACAACTTGTTTTAATCCCAATTTTTCAAAAGTTCCTAATTTATAAATTAGTTTGTAATCAATCTTTGGAATAGTCCATTTATTTAGTAAATCTAAATTGTGAGGAATATCATATTCTTCATCATTTGTTTCCAAAATTTTGTCTTATAAGTTCTTCTGATACAGAAGATATTTTCGCTGGTATAACCAGTTTCTGGAGTCCATTTCCATATCCATGGGATACTAAACTGGACAAAATAGTGTAAAGAGGCCATTCCCTCAATAACATTATTCTCATGTTGAGCTTCTATTAAAGCAGGTGATAAATCTACCCATTGAGAATATAAAGTTTTAAATAATTGGGATTCTCCCATAAAAATTTCAATAGATGGACCGTATGACTGCCACCATTTATGAAACCAAACCGGAATGTCCGATTCATATACTTTAGAACAAATTTTTATAAACCACGAATGTTTGTGATTCTGATTATCAATCAGAAATACTTTATTAAGTCTCAGATCTACGACAAGAAATATTCTACTCACTTCACAAACACTCATTGCTACATTCTGAAACCAGGATTTCAAATTCCTGAAGAATAGGTTGTCTTGAAGACTCCAAGAAAGAATAATACCTATATCTTGAACCTTAATTATGCACTACCTTCAGAAGAAACATGTATTTTATCTAAAACAACATTTGATGAGTCACAGCTTTGGCATATACGTTTGGGACACACAAATTTCAAAAACATGAATAGATTGGTAAAAGGAAATCATGATAGGTTTACCTCAAAAAGAATTTCATTTTGTTGACCACTGTTCTACGGGTCTCAAAGGGAAACAACATAAATCTTATCATAAGCCAAAGCTTGTGAACACAAACAATTCTCTATTGAAGTTACTTCATATGGATCTCTATGGACCAACTCATGTCATGAGTATTGGAAAGAAGCAGTACTGTTTGGTGATCATTGATGATTTTTCACGATTCACATGGGTCTTCTTTCTTCTTCATAAAAACGAATCATCCCAAATAATAAAAGATTTTATCAGAAAAATAGAAAATAAACTTGATCAAAAAGTAAAATCAATCAGAAGTGATAACGGGACAGAATTCGAAAATGAAGATCTAAGTTCATTTTGCACATAGAAAGGCATTGCTCATCAATTCAGTGTAGCTAGAACTCCTCAACAAAATAGGGTAGCTAAACGAAGAAATAGAACATTGATCGAAGCAGCAAAAACAATGCTAGCCGATGCTAAACTGCCAAATACCTTCTAGGCAGAAGGCAGTCAACACATTGTGCTTTGTGCAAAATCGAACTTTGATCGTTAAAGAAAGCAACAGAACACCATATGAACTTCTTTTTCATAGAAAACCATTTATTGATTTCTTCAAGTTATTTGGTTGTCCTGTCTCAATATTAAACACCCAATACCTTTTAGGAAAGTTTGCTCCTAAGTCTGATGAAGGATTCTTTGTAGGTTATTCCTTTATCTCAAAGTCTTTCAGAGTGTTTAATCCTAGATTAAACATTATTGATGAATCTACCAATGTTCAATTCAATGAGCACTCCATTCCTAAGCCAATAAATGGTCCCGACTGGTTGTTTGATGTTGACTCATTTACTAGATCTTTTGATCAGTTTCACTTGTGAAATGCAGGTAACCTACAATTGGCTAGATCTTCTGAAACAGTAGAGTGAAGAAATGACTTTCCAATGATTCCTCCTTCTTCTGTTGATCAATTTAATGAAGAAGTTCCATTGCAATCTGATCCTGTCAGACAAGATGTACAACATCAGAGTGTTTTAACTGAGGCTGCTCCTTGTTTAATGCCCATTCCTTCAGCAGAACCATCTATTGAAGTTAGAAATACAGAATCAACTTCTGTACTAGTTGAAACTGAAGGGAATGCAAATGATGAAAGTCTTCAAAGTGCTACTGAAGCTGAAGATGTTGAAGCATTTGATCACTTTCACCATTCTTCTACATCACAACCTGAAGGTGCCTCTTGCCAAGATGATCTGAATGTCTCCAATCTTAATGTATCCATTACTGGTGACTCAATTCCAATTACCAAGATACATAAGAATCATCTAGTGTCAAGCATCATTGGTGATCTAGATGAGCGGGTGAGTAGAAGCAAGTCAAGTATTGCAACCATCTGTTTGTTTTCTTGCTTTCTATGTTAAACTGTACCCAAGAATATTAAAGAGGCTCTTCAAAACAACAGCTGGATCTAGGAAATGTAGGAAGAATTGCTCCAGTTTAAGAAACAAGAAGTATGGCAGCTGGTAGACCTTCTTGAAGGACAATACCCTATCAGTACCAGATGGCTATACAGGAACAAGACTGATGACAGGGACATTTTCATTATAAACAAGGCAAGATTAATTGCACAGGGCTACACTCAAGAAGAAGGAATAGACTATGATGAGGTGTTTGCTCCTGTTACCAGATTAGAAGCCATAAGACTCTTTATTGCTTACTCTGCATCTATGAAATTCACTGTGTATCAAATGGATGTAAAGTGTGCATTTCTTTATGGCAAAATCTTAGAAGAAGTCTATGTGAGTCAACCACCAGGTTTTGAGGACCCAGATTTCCCTCACAGGGTTTACAAGCTTAACAAAGCTTTGTATGGTTTGCATCAAGCCCCTCTAGAGCGGTACAAGACTCTATCATCTTTCCTTCTTACTCACGGATACAAAAAAGGAAAGATTAATCAGACTTTATTTAGAAAGAGGAAGGACATGAACTGTTGGTTGTCCAGATCTACGTGGACGATATCATTTTTGGTTCAACAAACAAGCAACTTTGTAAGGATTTTGAAAACCTTATGCACTCAAAGTTCCAGATGAGTGCTATGGGGGAGCTCACTTTCTTCTTAGGATTGCAAATACAACAGACAGCAGATGGAATCTTCATCAATCAATCAAAATATATGGAAACCATATTGAAGAAATTTCATTTTGCAGACTGTCAGTCTATCAAACTCCTATGGATACAAAAATGAAGATTGGTCCAAACTTAAATGGCAAATCAGTGGATCAGACTCTCTATCGATCAATGAAAGGGTCATTTATGTATCTAACAGCAAGTAGACCTGCATTATGTTTGGTGTATGTGTTTGTGCTAGATATCAAGCAGGTCCCAAGGAATCTCATATGAATGCTGTGAAGAGGATATTCAAATATCTTAAAGGCAAGCCTGCACTTAGATTATGGTAACCAAAGGAAGGGGATTTCAACCTCTATGCATACATAGAAAGTGACTACGAAGGATGCAACTTCAATCTAAAGTCCACTTTTGGAGGTTGTTAATTTCTTGGTCCCAGACTGGTCTCCGGTAATGCAAGAAGCAGACAAATGTATATGTTTCAACAGGAGAAGCTGAGTACATAGCAGCATCAGCCTGTTGCTCTCAAGTTCTCTGGATTCAAAACCAGATGCTTGATTATGGTTATAACTTCTTGCACACTCTAATTCACATTGATAATATAACAACCATGTTCATAATAAACAATCCAGTTTAGCACTTAAAAACCAAACATATTGAAATTAGATATCACTTTCTGAGAGACTATGCTGAAAAAGGGTTAATCAAGTTGATTCAGGTTCATACGAACAATCAGTTAGCTGATTTGTTCACTAAGGCATTTGACCCTAGTCGGTTTGAATTCTTAGTCCAATCAATGGGCATGATTAACCTAGAGTAAAAATCAAAATTTTCAAAAGCATTCAAAAGTTATAAAAATACAAAAAGAAGTTAATTTTGTTGAAGTAAATGAAATGTACTCCAAAGGGAAATGATGTAATTTCAGTCGTTATATCATTCACTGTGCTTATTTCAAAATCTTGAAAGACTGACATGACTTATCTAATATGCGGGTAGGCTCATCTTGGAAAAGAAGATACATGTTGTGATAAACTAAAGATCATATTCAACTGTGAGGCCATCATATCAGGTTGTATATAATTATATAGCTTATCCAAGTGTGTGTGTATGTGTGTGTAGTAATCTAAACACACCAGATAATGATGCCTTATGAATCTCATTTACCCATATTAGTTTCTCCTCTGTTTTGCTGAGCAAAGATCTGGAGAAACAGGCACATAGTGCTGACGTCATGATCCAGAAAGATTCTAATATGGAACACATCAAACCTGGATGAATTAATATAAAAAAATTATTACATTCCTTGTGAATGAACAAAAAGAATCCCAAAGCGGATCACCTTCCAAAGTGAAGTGCAAAAAGAATCCTAATGTGGATCAAATAAATATAAGGATCAAAGTAAAAGGATCCCAATGAGGATCCCCCTTACCCAAAACCAAATGAGATTTTATAATTTAAATGACCTAGTCATGTAAGTTGTGAAAAAGTTCTACCATACATTTTATGCGGGTGGTTGATCTTGCCATGCTTTTGAGTGTGAGGTACATGTTGAATATTTAATTCACTCAACACATGATAATGATCACATGCATTAAAACATTAACCATGCAGGAGTTTAAGAGGACAAACATACCTACAATATGTTTATGATTATGTCTACTTTACTAACAATTGCTTGCCCTTGTGAAAGGTAAGATTGATATGATCCCAAGTAAGGTATACTTCCTCTTCATGTACAGATAAGAAAATCAAAAATTACAAAAATATTTTTCTTTCAAAATTTTAAACTATTTAAAGTTTTTATCCCATATGGATATAAACTTTAGGGGGAGAAATTAAAATTTAAAAGAAAATATTCACAAAAACATAAAAATTTGCAACATCTTTTCTTTAAAATAAAATAAAAAAAATATGACTGTGTTGGTATGGAAGTTATACCATAGTATCTTAGTGTATGTAGATGTTTGGAAGCACAAAAGTCCAAGATCAGTCAAATCTGGGAAATTTGCATCACACCGGATATACAATTTAATCCAAGCAAGAATTGACAATCCAATCAATAGTCAAAACTTCATAAAAGTCAAAGCAAAAAACTCATCTTCATAAAAATCAGAACATCAATGCAGAAACAGTCAAAACTATCATCTGTAAACACATTAATTTTTGACAAGTTCAAATTATAATGCGGGTAAGAGTGTTGGTTAAAGTGGGTGAAGGTAACCCTGTCATATAACCAATGCGGGTATTAGTTTTGTGTATGAAAAATCAATGTAACTAAACGCGGACAACTAATTGTTCATTTGCATTTGTTACAGAAAATGCGGTGAAGTTCAAATGTTCTTATGCATTTGCTACAGGATCAAATGCTGGCAAGTTTTGTACTTCCCAATTTGGCACAGCAAACAAATGCGTACAAATTAAACATCTGTATTTGCTACAGTATTAAAATTAAAACCTTCACATTTGTTCACTCACTTGCAAAGTTTGAGTAAGTCATTAAATGGATTATTTAAACACATTCATGAGAATCATTTAATCCTTTTCAAATTTGAGTAAACCTACAGTGCTACTAGCGTTTTTCTCACTGTTCTTCATCAATCATCCAAACCATCTCAAATATTGTATGTTGATTGTTCATCTAACTCCATTTCATCTTTATTTCGATTCTCAGCCAAAGTAGTATTGAAACAAGGTGATTCTCGATGATTTTGTTAACTTCATACATCAAACTGGTGATGAACATAGGACCCTAGGTTTAAGGAAATTCATGAAATTAACCAGGAACAATGGATTTCCAAGGCATTCTCGAGTTCAATAAAATGGACATTTATGTGAATAACTAAGAACAACCGATTTACAAACCCTAGGTTAATCGCAATGAAACAGGGGAATCGAACCTTGAAAATGTTGAAGTCAAATCCAATGCTTAAGCATAAAAAGACGTTTGAAACAATAAAGATGATTGAAAATAAGCATAAAACATAACACAAATGGTTTTTCATCACAAAATCAAGATAGGTCAAATTCCTATACAACAGTAACCGTTGAACTCTAAATTTTGACCTTAGAAAGTCAAACTGAGAAAAGTCAACCATGACCCTTGTTGTATGATCTGATACTTGTTAGTACATTACTAACACATGTGTCTCTATTGCAAAATCTATGGCAAACCTCACTTGGAGCAAGCTCCACAATGTCAGTGAATATCTTGACCCAGATGTGCCTGAATCTGAAGGATTAAGAGATATGATCAGATTCATCTCCACAACAAGAGTAGCACATACTATCACTGTCAGACCCATCATCTATGAGAATCTCATTAGATCATTCTAGGGAACAGCTGAAGTAAATGAAGTTGATGGTGTGAGGACAATATCAGGAAGGATTACTAATGACATACATTGGTCATCTCTGAACAAACTATGAGACAGTGTCTACAGTTTGGTGGTGATGCCAACTCTCCTCAAGAGCTAGAAGAAGATGACATTATGACTTTCTTTACCTATATTGGATATGAAGGAGGTTTTGAAGGAAAACAAATTGTCAAGGGGTTAGTTGACTTATAATAGAGATTCCTAATACATTTATTCCAACATTGTTTGTTAAAGAGGAAGACTGGTTGGAATGACATCCCCATCACTACATCATCAGCTATCTGTGTCTTATGCACTAACAGACAATTCAACATGTCTGCTTATGTGTTTAATGGTCTGTTCTCAAACATTCAGGAAGGGAGAAGACATATGTTTCTATGTATCCACGGTTCATCCAATGCTTCATCAATGAAGCTTTTCCTGATCTTGTACCTGAAAGGCCTGTGATAGACATTCCTCACTACAATGCCAAATCTTACAAGTATATTAAGGAGAGAGATCTAAGGAACTTCTATAGTGGAACTTTATTTCCATTACTTCCATAGATGTTACAGCAGATCAATCCAGAAGAAGTTCAAGAAGAAGAAGCTGAGGAAGTTATTCCTGATGTTGAGGAACAAGCACATGATGATGTTCCTTCTGAAGTGCATGAGACTATATAAGAATAACCAGCTACTCATGATCAACAAACTCTTGAAGAGCATGCTAAAACAGCTGAAGAAGGACTAAGGCAAGTGTCACCATAGGTTGATGTAGGTGGTGATCTTCACACTTTGCCTTTAGTTCAAGAAACAGAAATCCTGTCTCCTTTTAGAGCATCACCTGCTCATTCTTGTCCATTTTCTCCTATTCAAACTCATCATGTATCTCCTATCCATTCTTCACTTGAACCTGGTGCTACATCTGTTGAATTTGGTGAATCTAACAGTTCATCAGATGAGTCTGAATCATCTTCGGATGAGGAGGATCATTATCCTGATGTTCAAAGGCCTAAAAGACAAGTACACCCAGAGACTGGTCGTTTAGAAAGCTTTACAGAATCTAAAGTTAACCATCCTAATACCAAGGATGAAATGATTTCTGAACTTTAATAAAAGGTAGCCAGAATAGAGAAACTGTTGGATAGAAGGTCTGGTATCATAAGAGATAGATTGCTTGAGCTAGATGAGAAAAAAAAAAGAAATAAAAGAACTAAGGGCCAAATATGAGTCTGATAAAGAAGAAAATGAAAAAGAGATTTATAGACTCAAAGCAGCCCTAAACCAAGCCAAAGAAGAAATCAGTGGACATTTGGATGCTGCTACCATTCAAACCATTGCTATGGAAGAACAAGAAAATCTTCTTGATGTCCAAACTGATATTATAGCTGATCTTCACAGAAAGATAGAAGCTCTAACAAAGAGAGTTTCTGATTTGGAGATGATAATCAAGATTAAAGAAGAACTGGCAAAAGAGAAAGATGATAAAGGTGATGATGAGGCTGAAATAGAAAAAGAATTAAAAGAAGATAAAGATGTCTTTGGTGAGAAAAGCAACGATGATGATGATTCTCCACCATCAAAGAGACTAAGAATGACTGAAACCACTCTGTAAGCTCAACATAGTAAGGTTAGGGATGAAGAAGAAAGTTCAGCTATGGTTGTCTATTCCGATCCATCCTCTGAAGAAAGAGTTGATGAGGAATCTGAAATGAAAGAGCTAATTAAAGACTTAGACATGTATTCATTTGGAGAGTTCATTATTGATGAAGACATCTGGAACTTTATTAGAGAACTCAGAGCTCCAGTGGAACCAATAGTTATGATTCCTCTCAACCCTGTTCCATTAGAAGAAGAATTAAGCTTACAGCTTGTTCCTATAGTCACCTTGACTGATGAGCAAAAGGAACTTGTTAGGAAGCTGTGTGAAGAGCTTAAAGAAAAAGAAACTGCTGAAAAACAGAAATAAGAAGCTGAAAAGCTTGAAAAAGAAAAGAAGAAACAAGAAGCTGAAGCCTTTGTTCCCTCATCCACTAGTCCCCGTATGCACACATACACCAGAAAGAGGAAATACCTATCAGAAAACGCCAAAGGAAAATTGCCTATGGTAGAAGAGGAACCAGCTCAAAAGAAATAGAAGGATGATCCAAGAAGCCTTGCTGCTATTGCTTAGTTTTTAGAGGAGCATGAAAAGGCTGAGGAATAATTGAAGAAGGAACTTGAGGTGATTGTTTTGGAAGAAGGAGAGATAGAGGGAGGATATGATGAAAGCATCCTTGATGACACTTTGATCAGGGACAGTCCTACAAGGGTGGAGTCATCTATTGAGGAGATGGTTAAGAAGGCACCAGCTGATGATCTTATGATTAAAGCATTGTTTTTGATCAATTATGGGTATGATGCTGATGAAGTTTTTAGGATGACATATGAAGGAATTATTGAAGAAGTTAAAAAGATGCAAAAGCTTCTTGACCCTAATTATGTGGCTGACTATGAAAAGAAGACAATTAGGTCCCTAATCACATTCACTGCTACTCAGTCTCAACAGCCTCAAGAGCCTCAATCCCATTATTCTGATCCCTACAGCATGACAGACAGGAAAATGAAGGATTATCTATCTGCTCAAGGATTCACCAAAAGAAGGCTGGGTAATATGAAGACAAATTCCCTGAGAGCTGCAATTCTCAAAATAGTCAAACACAAGAAAGAAAGATTAATGGCTATTAAAGAATAAGTTGTAGGGAGGAAACCCAAATCAAGAACTTCAGCTCAGGATGTCCAACTCACCACCAAAGACCATAATGTCTTGGCACCCATGCTATATAAAAATCCTAAATGGTTTATTAAACCCTCTCAATTGAAGCTGCAGGAAGGGTTAACCACTTCAGAGATGATAAAGGGTGTGTCTGCTCCAGAAGGCAAAGTGGATGAAAATAATTACCTGGAAGTATGATAGTGATTGCAACATGTTCATGGTGAAAAGGATCTCAGGTCTAGTTCAATTATTTATAGAGTACACTGCTCTGGTGAACTCCCTGCAGATTCATGATCTGAAAGAACTAGCTGAGCTAGAGTTGCTCAATCATCACACTATGTATAGAGGATATGAATTTAAAGATATTCTAAAGATGTTCAAGAAAACAAACAACTTAAAATCTCTGAAAGCAATCTACAGAAGGAAAGACAAATCTTTTAGAAATCCTCTTGAAAAGAAGAAGAAGAAAGAAACTAAAGAGTTGGTATTTCCAGAACTAAATATAAAACCAACTGAATCATTGAAAAGAAAGATGGTTGCAGGAACCCACAAGTCAAAGCCAATCTCAAATGTGTTTTATGATGAAAAGACTTATGAGTTGGTTACTAAAAGAAAATAGGGAGGAAAAGAAGGATCTGACATTAGGCTGTTTAGTAGATATGAGGTGAGATTGTTAGATGAATCCTATATCCACTACATATTTACAAGACATTTCAGAGAAATAGAAAACAAGCTTAGAGAAGCTGATATGTATTTCTTTTTGAAATGCATCAAAACTCTAAAGATAGCCTATGATAGAATATACAAAAAGAAAGAACAAAGAAAACGAAAGAAAGTTCCGTAAAGTTAGAGGTAGATGCTGATGGTTCACTGTTGATTAATAGAGATGGCTTTCCACTGTATCTGCGTGGGAACCAATATCTCTGAGACAGATGCCTATTGAAGCAATTCATAATATGAGCCAAATGAAGATTCATGTCCTTAGCCGAGACAAGATGAATGAGGCTAGAGACTTCTCCAACATGATCAAGGCTATTTTGGATCCTTCACTGGCTAAACCTCAACCATCTACAGAAACTGAACCAGCACCAGGTCCATCATCAGTCCAATAAAGACAAGCACCTGCTCTTGAAGAACTACCAGAATCTTCACTACCTCCACCACCCTCAAACCCTTAAAGTACATAGGCTATATATCCTTAAGGGGAGTATTGTTGGACCCTGAAAGGATCATACATGCCAATTCAAGAGGTGGTTGAAGGTTGTTCTGGTTGGAAATCCCACAAGTCCAAGAAGAAATGTGGGTGACGATTTCATAAGAAAAAGACATGTCGGGTGTCCGCATTAGTAAATGCGGAAGACCAAATACAGTCAAGTATTTGTTCATCCGCATTTACTAATGCAGACAAGCAAAAAAATACGGCTAAGTATTTGTGTTCATCTGCATTAACTAATGCGGATGACACAGTCAATGCTGAAGCTTAATAGAAGAAATACTGATGAAGACATCATATCCGCATTAACTAATGCGGATGAACATTTACAAATGCTGATCATCTTTTGTACTTAGACTAGTATTCTGATATATAGTTGTCAGGGTAGTTTAGTCATTTTGTACTGGCATTGTATCAGCCTATAAATAGAATAGTATACTAATTTTGTGAACTTTCACAAAAATATTCACACAAGTTACACAGAAGTAATGTTTTGTGCTGGAAACCCTAGCACTCTTTGTATCTTGTTTACCAACATCAATATACAAAGCATTTATTAGTATTTTCAGCATTTAATGTTCTTTGATTTAGTATTTCCGCTACTTAATCATTGACTCAATCATCATATTTGATCCTAGTTGAGTCGCATCAACTGAGATTCCCATCTCGGACCCAGTCATCATCCAATTCCTTAACCCTAAACACAAACTTCAAAACCCTAAAAGAACACTCACATGATTATGTCATTGGATCAATATCTGACAGTGTCAAGACTCGAAGCCAATCTAGGCTTAACAATGAATATCTTTTTGTTTGTTTTCTATCTCAAATTGTTCCAAAAATTGTCACCATGGCGCTTCAAGATTCAAGATGGGTGGAGTCAATGCAATTAGAGCTCTAACAGTTTAGAGAATCAAAGGTGTATTAATTAGTTGATCTTCTTCCAAATAAGTATCCGATTGGTACAAAGTGGGTATTCAAGAACAAACCAGATGATCGTGGGGTAGTGATAAGAAACAAATCAAGGTTGGTTGTTCAAGGATTTATAGGAGGAGGGGATTGACTACACTGAGGTGTTTGCCCCTGTGGCCCAGATTGAAGCCATTCGTTTCTTTCTCGCTCATACAGCTCATAGAAACTTCAAGGGCTTCCATCTGGACGTAAATTATGCATTCTTATATGGAGACATTGACAAAGAGATCTATGTCTATCAACTACCAGGTTTTGAAGATCTAGATTTTCTAGAGAAAGTCTTCAAATTGGATAAATCCTTGTATAGATTACATCAAGCTCCTAGAATCTGGTACGAAACCCTAACACAGTATCTTCTTGGAAAAGGTTTCATATAAAGAACTATAGACATGACTTTTTTTAAGAAGGTGGTTAATAGAGATGTGCTCATTGTGAAAGTGTATGTTGACGACATCATCTTCGGATTGACAAATGAGAAGTTGTGTAGAGATTTTGAAGAAGCGATGAAAAAACGTTTTGAAATGAGCATGATGGGGGAGATGTGCTTCTTCTTAGGATTAAAAGTCAAACAAAAGTCCAATGGAATTCTTATCCATCAAGAGAAATACATATTAGAAATCCTATCGAAGTACAACATGGATGATGCTTCTCCGGAACATACCTAGTTTTCTGCACAAACCTGCTTAACTCCTGATGACAATGGAAAGCCAGTTGATGCTCACTGTTATCACTCAATGATCGAATTATTAATGTATCTCACCATGAGTCATCCAGATATTACATTCGTCGTGTGTTACTGTGCTCGATATCAAGCTAAAATAAAGGAATCTCATGAGAAAGCTGTTAAACGAATTTTCCGCTACTTGAAGGGTTCTCCCCGATTGGGTCTTTGATATCCGAAGGAGGAAATTTTGATCTTTATGTTGGGTTTTCACAAGTTAAACAGATCTATTTTATCCTTATAAAATAGAAGAACGCAGTGGAATATATATATGATTTAAAACTAGTTACAATGAGCTAACTTATATATAAAACATTTTTATATAAAATCAGTCAAAACCCATATGGATTGATATATGAAATCATGCTTACAAACAACCATAGAAGGTACGGAGAGCAATTCGAAACCCCAAAATGATAGAGGTAGTGAGCTTCTAGCCATCATAGATTGAACCATATCCATAAGGTTTGGTTTCTCCTTTCAGACACACCATTATGTTGCGGTGTTCCGGGTGGAGTAAGTTGTGAGACAATCCCACAACTCATAAGATGATCTTGAAAAGCATCACTCAGGTATTCACCTCCTCTATCTGAACAAAGAACTTTGATTGTTTTATTGAGTTGATTTTCTACTTTATTCTTAAAGAATTTGAACATTTCAAAAGCTTCATGTTTGTGTGTCAACAAGTACACATAACCATAACGACTATAATCGTAGATAAAGGTAATGAAGTATCTCTCACCATTCCTTGTCATTGTCTTAAAAGGACCACAGACATCCGAATGTATGATTCCTAATAAATCCTTTGCCCTTTCGTTAGTACCACTAAAGGGCAACTTGGTCATCTTTCCTTGTAAACAAGATTCACACTTATTAAATGAACCATTTTCATTTGTTTCCAAAAGACCATTCTTTTGAAGTGTTTGAATCCGATTCTTGTTTATATGCCCAAGACGACAATGCCAAAGATATAAATCACTTAAACCCATTTTAAGTTTCTTGGTGCTTGTTTGGTATAACGAGTTATTAAATGATGAGTTTTCATGAACCAATTCATAGATACCATTATAAGGCATAGCCTCAAAATATAATACATCATCCATAAAAACACAAATACCATTGTTTACAAACTTTAATACATAACCATATTGTTTTAAAAAGGAAATAGAAATTATGTTCCTAGTCAAACTAGGAGCATACAAGATGTTTTTCAAGACAACTTCCAAACCATTTGGAAGTTTCAAAACATAGTCTCCTTGGGCTTCAACATCAACTTTTGCTCCGTTTCCCATGTAGAGACTTGTGTCTCCCTTCTTGAAATGCTTATTTCTTTTGAACCCCTGCAACAAATTGCAAATATGAGTTCCACATCCGGTATCCAATACCCATGTGTTTGAAGAAATAACATTCAATTCAATATGAATCATGAAAGTTGTACCTGAGGTATGCCCAGCATCCCTCTTTTTTCTCAACTCTTTGAGATAGGTTGGACAATTCCTCTTCCTATCTCACCACACTCAAAGCATGGATCGTTCTTCGTTACCGTAGGCTTCTTAAGCTTTAGTTTTGGAGGTTCAGTTCTTGCCTTTCCCTTACCCTTTCCTTTGATGTATCCCTTTCCTTTAGCAACATTTGCCTTGGGATCGGGGTGTTGCCTTTTCTCGTTGCCTCCCTCATTGATCGTGAGGACGGGTAAACCCTTTTACCCATCCCCGCCTCGACCGTTTTGAGCATTGCGTGAAGCTCACCAATGCTCTTGTCCCACCCGTTCATGTTATAATTCATGATGAACGTCTCAAACCTTTTAGTTAGGCCATTAAGGATAAAATCCGTGGCCAACTCTTTTGAGACGGGACAATTTAGCCTTTCAACGCGATCAATGTGGCTCTTCATCTTAAGTACATAAGATGAAACTGATTGAGTTTCTTCCATGCGACATGCATGAAGCGCTCGAACCGTTTCGAAGCGTTCTACCCTTGCTTGTTGAAGGAACATTTCCTTCAACTGGGTAATCATGTCGTATGCCCCATGATGCTCTAAATCCTTTTGGAGCTCGGGAATCATAGTTCCCAACATGAGGCAAGAAACCTGCACAGAATCCTTAGTGTGCTTAACCCAATCGTTATAGGCCTCAACATCATCAACATCGGGTTCGTCGGGAATGGGATCGTCTAGTACGTAAGATTTCTTTTCTTGCTTGAGAACGATTCTCAAGTTACGAAACCAATCCATAAAATTATTATGGTTAAGACGATCCCTTTCTAATATAGTTCTTAGTGATAGGTTATGGACGGTCGGTGTGGGAGCGTTGTTGTTGGCGGCCATTTCTACAAACAAAGTTCATTTTTAGTATTTCCGAAAATAAAAATTTAATTATTAATACCCCTTTCACGTCTCATAGACAATTAATAATTAAAATCTAGAATCCAACGTTACATTTAAATAATGGTTAGGTGACCTTTATCCCATCATTTAAATTACCAAGGTAGTCAACACTTGACAATTGCAACCCTTTGCAACTTCTAGTTTTATGGGATCGGTTAAACATCTTTATGTTTAGTTGGCATGTTTAATCCCATCAACACCATTGTACACCATGCTTCGGTGACCCTATTCACATGGTTTCCAACTCAAGTTGTCCTACTTACACACACGTGTGAGTTTACACATACAAGTGGTTAGGTGACCTTTATCCCACAAATATGTTAACCCCACCTCAAGCACACAAGTTCCCTAAGAGTGGTTAGGTGACCTTTATCCCATAAATAGTTCCCAAGTGATTCGAGTGTTGTGTAAAAGGATGGTGTTAAACTTGTTTCAAAAGGGATTTTAGTTTTCATTAATTCTAGTTTTGAAAACTATTTTGCACCTAACATTTGCATGCATTCAAATGTGTGGTACCCAGTGTGAAACAATTTTCAAGGTTCTTTCAATAAAACCAATTTTATTATGAACACATTAACTTTTAATAAACCCTTTTACTACCCATGTTAATGTTTTATAAGAACCAGTTTTATGCTTGTTGTTGATTTTAAATTGTTTAAACATGCATATCCATATATCACAATACAATAATAAAACAACCACACAAGCATCACATGAGTCCATAACCGTAGCCATCTAAGCTTAACATCACTTGTTGACCTAAACAAGTGAGTTAATAAAGTCGTTTCTAAGGGTGAAAATGACACAACATTTGTGCCGGTGAACTCCCACTTAATTCCGCATCCAAATGCTTCAAGTGTCCACCTTGTGTTGTGACTCTTCCAATCCATTTGGGTCTCCATTTAGGCTTTGACTTCAGTACCAAACTCTTTTGGGCCTTCATCTTCTCCTTTCGGTTAAAACCGAGAAAGATGGTCTTGTTGCAACTTCTTTTACAAAACATATTCTAAATACAATTTTTCTAGTAAAAGTGAAGTGCAACTAGCCTATTTATTTTACATACCAAATGAAAAAATAAATAAATTACATACCCAATAGAAAGAATAAACATGTTTAATTATTACAAACCATTTGAATAATTAAAAAAATCACAACACATTCATCCATAGGTCTCGGCTTTGGTTATGAACAAATAAAATACATATCCACATATGTAAGCAAAATCCAAAAGCATCCCCTTGAACCATAGATTCTCGGCTGAAGCATAAACAACCGAGAACCACGGTTTTGTTTCCAAAACAAAATCATCCAAATGATATAAATTTTCCAAGATTCCTATATGCATGTCTAAATAGATCTTGAAAAATAAGGGATACTAGGGCTGAAGCCTCTCGGCCTTTTGGTGAATCATCACCAAGAAACCGAATTTTCAGTCCAAATGAAGCATGTATCCATATAACCTGCTCTTGATGCCATTTTTGGGTTTTCACAAGTTAAACAGATCTATTTTATCCTTATAAAATAGAAGAACGCAGAGGAATATATATATGATTTAAAACTTGTTACAGTTAGCTAACTTATATATAAAACATTTTTATATAAAATCAGTCAAAACCCATCTGGATCGATATATGAAATCATACTTACAAACAACCATAGAAGGTACGAAGAACTACCTTCAACAATGAGGTCGGCAGGAGGTGAACGAGGATGGCAGCTCCTAAAGCAAGAAGCCTCAAGCTGGTCTACCCACGAGCCACCAATAAGAACACCGGTTGCTAGGATTTTCACTTATACAACTCCCTTTTTGTTTCTCTAGACCGATCGAGAGAAAAGGGGTTCTTACACTTTCGTGTTCTCCCATTATGTCTTGAGAGAGATCTGCAAGCAATCTTATATTGCATGTCCTTGGAAACATAAAGTTCAGGAGAGAGAAAAGTGGGTGGGGCCCAGCCCCTTAACCCATCCGTATTTCTTAGAACAACATCCACATTAGTTAATGCGGATGAAATTGTTCTCCCGAATTTGTAAATGCGGGTGAAGTAATTCGTCTGCATTTGCAAATGGTCATTCGCATTAGTTAATGCGGATGTATGTTTCCATCAATATTTCTAGAAAGGCTCATCCGTATTTGTTCCAAAACAAATGCGGACAGGGATTGTTCATCCGCATTTGTAAATACAGATGAGTAAACATCATCCACATTTGTTCAACCACATCAAATGCGGCTGTGTAAAATGAATGCGGGTGAGTAAACATCATTCGCATTTGTTCAACCAGATCAAATGCGGTTGTGTAAAACGAATGCGGATGAATTAATATTCCTCTCTCTTTGAAATAAATTATCCATATAATTTATATACAACACAAGTGTAAATTTATTTGGAAACCCAATTTCCAAATATTCTAAGTGTTAATATTTATTTATATGATCACATCATAAAACAAATATCTTTGGTGTTTGTCTAGCTCGTTAATGGGTATGACCCGACTTGGATCATGACATACTAGCCACATCAATTCAATATGTATTTTGGGCAGATCAATTCCATCACTTTATGCGTACTCTGATAGCAATCATAGAGGTTGTAAGCTTGATAGAAAGTCAATTACGGGTGGATGTTAATATCTTGGGGATTGCCTTGTTTCATGGCAAAGCAAAAAACAGATCACAGTTTCCTTGTCCATAGGAGAGGCTGAGTATATTGCTACTTCAAGTTGCTATTGTCAAGTGATGTGGATTCAACATCCAATGATGGATTACGGGATTAACTTTCTTCACACACCGCTATTCTGTGATAAGGTAGCGGCTGTTGGAATTGCCAAAAATCCTATTCATCATACCCGCACCAAGCAGATTGAAACAAGAATCCATGCAATCCGAGATACACATGAGAAGGGGTTTATGGATATTATTCCCATAGACACCAAAAGTCAAAAGGCTGATCTTTTCACAAAAACTTTTGGTAAACCTCTGTTTTATGAATTGAACAACATGTTGGGTCTAATATTTTTTAAAACAAATTCATATTTAATATCTTTTGAGTTCAAACATAAAAAAAAAAAAATTAAAAATTTATTAATTAAAATTTTATAATATATATCTTTTTTTCTCTAAATTCATGTGCTAAGGAGCTTCGAGACCCACACTTCCCTAAAGTCTCTTCCGGTTCAATAGTGAAATTTCTTTAGATGCACTTAAATAGAAATTTCGAGGGAGAGTAGACTAAATATACCTTAAAATTGGCTTTTTAATGATTTCGTATATATAACATCCCATCTTTGCATTTTGTAGCATTCAGGAAGCTTGGATAGTGTCTGAAGGAGGTCAGAGGCGTTGCGTTGGGATATGTCCATAGGCCCGGTGGCCTAAAACGAAGTAAACAGTGATTGTGTGACTTAACTAAGATTCAACACTCAATGATAAGGATCATTCCCATGTCATCTTGGCCTTCACACGGTTACAAGTCTCGTCAAAAATTGCATTGAGAGTGGCTGATATCTGTTTTGATCTTGTATTACCAAATTTCCCTCATCCTTAAACCATGAATAAATTGTATACTCATCTCCTCTGCTATGCGTAAGCATTGACCTAGAGTGATGATCTTCTCTGTTATACGTGAGTATAGACCTGAAGCTCTCATCAACACACTCAAATGATCATCTCCTCTGTTATACGTGAGTATAGACCTGGAGCTCTTTTCAACCATCCATCAATCATGATATAATATATATCTCAAATGATCATCTCCTCTGTTATACTTGAGCGTTCTTAAACGTACACAAAACATGATAAAATCATTTACAGGTCACCCGTTGAAAAGAATACGACATGGGCTTAAATGGACAAGCATATTGGCAACCCCTCCAATCCTTGATTCTCTAGACGATTTTCTTGAAAAGTGTGTCTGATATCCTTTTTGTTGTTTTTATTTCATAATTTTCAATTTTCATTTTGCTATTAGTTTTTATTTTTTAAGTTAGTCTCGTGGGTGGAGAAGTCTCTTTTTTACAATAATGTTAATTTCCATGCGAAACTATTATTTCGCTGTGCAAAACTATTGTTTCGCCCAATGAAACTACTGTTTCGCTGACCGGCTCAGCATTCGAAACTATAGCTTCACTGGGAGTGTTGCTAGACATAAGTTTTGACCATGTACCTAGAGAAACTATAGTTTTGGCCTATGCGAAACTGTGTGGTATAAATATCTATTTCAACCATCGTTTCGCGTTATGCGAAAGAACCCTAGTTTAAAAAAAAACCAACATCACATTATCTTGTGGAATCAAAATCGTCATTAGCGTTGTTATTTCATAGTTCCAACCGGTAAATATCGATTATTAACATGTTTCGAACCATGGAAATGTGTTTTGAAAGGATTTTGGGACAAAATTTCGATCTGCAACTTTTGGGTTTCGCACAGTCATTGGGCGAAACTAAGGTGTCTTTGTGCAAAACAAAACGAAAGTTCACTGATCCGAGTGAAACTATCTAGTCATGCTGCCTGTGTGCACTGAACAGTTTCGGCTGGATCATACGACTCTATAGTTCCGTAGCCCTTGTGAAACTATCCTTTCGCCGTGCGAAAGTATCTGCGATTCTAATTTTTTTTGTTATGTCTTAGTCCAAATAGTTTCGCTCGGCTTGTGTGAAACTATAGTTTCAGACCTTCTACGAAACTATAGTTTCTCAATGCGAAACAGGTTGCGAAACTAATTGCAATTTTTTTATTTTTTATTTTTTTAATTCTAAATTTTAAATTTCTCCTTTTTATTTTAACAATTATTAATAATTGTTTAATTAATACGTATGAACTAACAAACTTTCCGTTTCACCTACAAATCCTATGGGAAGCTTAAAATTTGATCCGAGATCAAACGTGGTGGCATATCTAAATGATAGAGACCCAATGACCACTGGTTTTCGAGATGTTATCTCCTGGTTGAAAAGGTCTAACATTCACTAGACAATCTCTCATTCTCCTGTAATAGATGAAAGACAGATTAGAGACTTTTGAAGAACAGCTCATTATGATTCCAAAGAAAAGATCATCAAAGCGTCTGTTCCAGGGGAGCTTATTGAGATCTCAATTGAGACGGTGGCTAAGGCTTTGAGGCTAGAAGGTGATATGGGTGAGGATTTACAGATGTCTGATTCTTAAGTTATTGCATCATTTTGAGCAATTGGATACGAGGGAACCGATTTTGAGAAAAGGAAGGAGATCAAGAAGATGTATCTATCGAAGGAATGGAGGTTCATTGCGCATTTTCATCAGTTGCTTGGATCATAGAAAGGGTGGATCTGAAGGGCTGAATTTGAAGTGGTCCACAACCATGATCATATTCTGTAGAGAAGAAAAGGCAAAAATTGCCCAGACTATTCATGACTATCTGCTATAGAACATCATGGCTCTAAAGAAGGATAAGTGGCTTTTATACCCAAGATTCATTCAGATCATTCTCGATTATTTGAAGCCAAACAAACCAAAACTTAGAGATGAGCTAAAGTTGACCCCTATGAACTCGAGAATATTTGTTGACTGTGCTGCCTCCAGGCATAATTTTTCTGGAAAAATTACATACTTGCTAGTGAATATGTACACTGAGGGCAAAATTACATACTTGCTAGTGAATATGTACACTGAGGATAGATGGAACCACATCAAGACCCTGATCCCTTTAGAGGAATAGAGAGTAGCAGCAAGTGAAGGAATTACAGAGGAGAGGAAGAAACGAAAGAAATATACAAGAGAGACTGAGATGACGTTTGAGGAGCAACTGGATGAAATAGAGGAAGAGATGATGAAGAAAAGGAAGAAAAAGAGTGGACAGAAATCATCTTCCCAAGTTAGAGCTGATTCTCCTACACGGGAAAGGAGAAGTAAAAACAAGCAGCCAGTAATTCCAGAGACTAGGCCTGTAGGAGAAGCTGGGAGACAAAGAAAGGACATCAGATCAAAACTTGATGAGGATGTAATCAGGAATGTTAATAAATCTTTATCAAATGAGCTAAGCATGATCATGACTAAACTGATAAACTCTAAAGAGAAAGAGAGGCAGAGGGAAAGGGAGATGGATGAAATGAAAAGATGATGCTAAACCAACATGATTTGATTAGAAGATTACTAGAAGAAGTAAGCGAGTTGAGAAGAAGAGCTGGTGTTGCTAATGTACCAACTGATTAGAAAAATCAGGATATGACTAATTCATCTCAGTATACATTCATTCACAAGTCATCTAAAGCTATTAGTAGTGGTGTTGGTGGATCTGGAACTGGTGGAGGTGATGTTGGTGTTGAAACTGTTGAAGCTATGAAAATAGTGAAGATGGTGATATGGGAGGAAGTGGTGCTGTAGGAAGCGGTGAATGAGACGTTGTAGGAAATGTTAATGAGGTGATAAAGGCTAGATTTATAGATTTGGGGCTGGATATGGATACTGACCTTACTGGAAATTAAGTGATCATAGAGGAGAGAGCAGGAGGTGAAAGAGAAATGTAGAGCTCATGTTAATAGATTGAGAAGAGGAGGTTGAAGAACAACTTGTGGACTATGATTCTAAGCTAGAATTCTATGAAGTGGAAGAGAGACCAATGACATACATGGCTCAGTGGAGTTCAGCTGAAGGAGACATCATAGGGATGGATAAAGAGGATTGGTTCACAAAGGTGGAAGAGCCAGAAAGCTAACCCCAGTCTTAAAAAACATCAGAGAACCAAACAGGAAAGAATTTGATAAGAAGATCATGAGTTGGAAGTACAATCCTTGTCTTAAGATGTTTATGATAAAGAGCCGTGGGGGGAAATCTCATATCTATATAAGAGTAAAGCATTTAAGACTCTTCCTAGGTGGGATATGAGAAGGCTAGCAGAGATCCCCCTACTAGATTCTTGGTTAAGCAAGTGCGCCACATTGCTAGAACAAGAGATTCGCCAGGGCATTCAGGACAATTTTGCTTCTTTTGGATATATGAAGACAGAGAGGATAAGGTCTAAGAAAGATTTAGATTGGGAAACAGGAAAGGGGAAAATAGTGTTGAAGCTGAAGCCTGCAAAGACCGTCTATCAAGTAAGGGTACCAGATCAACAACCGTCAAGACTGCAAAAGTTTGAGAAATGGTTCTATGATAACCAATCTGGTGAGGCAGTAGTGCGGGTGAAGGATGGAAATGAAATATGGTTGTTTGATCCAATAGAGGTATTCTCATTTAGCGATGATGATCTGTAGGTATTATGCGAAAATCAGATTAAGTGTGGTGCGGGAGAAGAGACCAAGCCAGAGGCTAGTTTGTTTGAGAGAGTGGACAACAAAACTAAGGGAGTCAGATCGGAGATTAAGCAGCTCAAAAAGAGTGTGCAGGAACATGTGATCGGGAAGCAGAAGCGAGGGACTTGGTAAGGATGTTGGAGAAAGCATCGGCAAGAGCTAACCCAGAAGACCCAGCAGGTGAATACCTCCCTAGGGGGACTATTGATGATCAAGTGTAGGGTGGTATTCACCTTGCCATTAGTTATAGCTTAGTTATTACTATAATAGGATCTAGTTTGCTTTTGTTTGTTTTGCGTATCCTGTGGCATGCCAAACTACATGCAAAACTATAGTTTAGCTCGGTAGCTTCACATGGTCACAAAGCATGACAGCTTCGCACCATATGTAACTGTATGCGAAACGAGATCCTGTATAAATATGTTTGTTTGTTGACCATTTAAAAGCGAAACATTAAGGAAATACTACTGATTTGAGTTGATTGTGTATTGCTAGGAGCTTAGTGTTGTTATCTTTCAGCATTGTTCTTTATCATCTTATCAAAAAACATATTTCAAATGGGTTTTGCTTGATTTTGTTTATTCTTTTATCATTACTTGGTCCCCAAGTTATTGGAATAGTGATAACTTGAGGATTCTGGTGTTAAAACTTCATCAAAAGCATGTTTATATGATCATTTGGTCCAACAATAGTGATGGATTACAGACAGATATATTTTTCAGTACAACTCTTATTTTAATTATTATGAAAATCTAATTCATCCTCACTATCCCAATCTTCCACAACCCCTCTTTCTTCACATTTTCTACAAAAAATTAGAATCATTAGATTTAATTTTAGTTTTGTGATTGGATCAATAGTCAAATGAGTGTTGACTAAAGGTTTTAAGTCATACTTTGGTTGAAATCCTAACCATAGCTCATGTATTCATATATTATAGTAACTGATGAAGGGATGCATGAATAATTATGATTAATGGGTGGTGCTATTTTGGAAAATTCAATACCACTCTTTTCCACCATTGATATTTTATGTCATTTGGAATTTAATGTACCTTCAACCATAGTTGAAGAAAGTTCAAATTTCTCAACTGTAAGTTTAGCTGATAAGAGATCATTGTTAAGTTTGTTTATTTCCAAAGCAAGTTATTACATTTTGACAAATCATTATTTGTGCATTCTTTATCATGGAAATTAAGTTTTAATTGATAAATTAATTTGTTTAAACCTCCTAATTTTTCTTTGAAAATCTTTTCATTAGATTTATGTTTATATGCTTGATATTGATGTTTCTCAACTTCCAAGATCAAGTTCTCACTGTGAACTCTATATCTTTGAACTTTTTCAATACAAAAATTAGTGCGAAAAATCATTATATACCTTAGTTTTGATGTCAGATTTTTCTCCAGTTTCAAACACTCCTTTCACCTTGAATGCTTTCAAAACTTCCTTCTTTTCATCAATTTCTTCTTCTGTTGAATGTCCTGGAGTAATTTTGACAGCTTTCTCATTTTGTTTATCAACAGAGCTGGAGTATTATTGATAGCATTAGAAATAAATGTTTCCTTTCCAAGTTTTGTTGGATCCTTCTCAACAACATTTTCAGCTTCAATGTTCTCATCAACCTAATCTTTATCAACTTTTACTTGAGTAATCTTAACAACATTTTTAGCTTTTATCTTTATCTCAACCTGTTCCTTCTCAACCTCTTTTATATCTTCATCGTCTTCAGCAAACAGACTTTCTAGCATATCACTTGACGCAAACTCAGCAAATATATTTTTTGACAACTCATTTACTTCCTCTGTTTTGATCTCAGCTAGGAGAGAAGTTAATAATTTGAGATCCTGGATTTTTATTTGATATGACAAATCATATTCATCGTTAGTCTATGATATAGATGCTTTGTTTACAGATGTTTCAGCCTTATCATTCTTTGTTTCAACTTCAATTGTTACCATCTGTACATTCCCTAGCAAAATGTTCGGGTTTATCAAAGTTGAAACATCTTAGGTTTAATTTATCAAATCTAATCTTACTGGCAATGTTCACTCCAAACATTTTTCTCCCTGTTATTCTTCCAAAATTCTTAGCACTATAAAACATCATTTCCATATGATACTTAATGTCATTTTCTTCCATATCATCTAGATTAACTTGTTGGAAGTCATCAACAAGAATATTTAGAGCACTTAATCTTTCTTCCATGAATGCTTCATAGCTGGACATGAAAGTAGTGAGGAAGGCAAGATATTCTTCTATAATCTAAATGGTTTGTTTATATGGGCTAGAATTTACAACAAAGACTTGTTGAACTTGGGGTTGGGGATGTACGGATGGATATGTCTGTGATTGAGGTTGAATTGATGAATACTAGGATTTCATGGATGATTGCATGGATAAATTCTGGTTAGGATACGAAGCTTGAACATGTGAACTGATGTTTCTTGAATTGTTAGAACCAAAGGACTTCCTATTTGTTTATGTGACACATCTATGAGTAGCTGATATAATAGTTTGGATTACTAGCCATCTTAGAATACAATATAGTATCTTTAGCACCAACTGAGTTCAAGTGGTTGGCAGCTCTTTGTTTATCATCCATTTCATGTGACTTGATAGTAGAAATCAAATCACTCAGAGGTAAAGTAAATAGATCCTTTGTTCTTATGATTGTTGTGCAATTGTTGTTCCAACTATATGAAAATGAGTTTAAAAGCTTCTTGTTCACTGCGATAGTCTCCAAGACAATGCTGGCACTTTTTATTTTAGTTACTAGTTTTACAAACCTTGAAATTTGAGTTTCAAGAGTTTCACCAAGAACATGATTGAGCATGTTGAATTCTTGGTTTAGCATGTCTTCTTGCTCTCTCTCATATCCTTATTTCATATGATTTGATTCTCCATGGCATCCCACAAGACTTTGGCCCCTCTGAATTCTTTGAATTTCTGAGCAATCTTAGTAGTCAAAGCCATGGTTATGGCTGCAAGCTCTGATGCCAATTGTAAAGATCATGATTTCGTTGTAGATCGATCTCGTGAAAGAAACGTGGAATGAATCAATCACGGATTCAAGATAGAACAAGAAGAATAACAAGAAAAAGCAATATAAATAAGATTCAAGTATTTTTCTTTCTGATAATATGATTACATAAGAGTGAAAATATCAGGATTCCTAACAAAATGAACAAAGCAAACTATTTATAGTAAACAAAATAGTCTCGCGCGAGAAGAAGTTCTCATGCGGCTAAATGTTGTCGCCCGGGAACTTGATCTTAGTTATCTTGTTTTGATTTCCTTAGCCTCTAGGTTTAATCCCTACAATTCAAGAAAAAACGATCGAGTGTGTGTGTGTATGGTCGATCGAACAAGGGAGAGAGGGAGGGGGTGATGGCTCAATGGGGGGGGGGGGTGGGGAATGAGGCAAGGGTTTTGTTTTATTATCTTTTTTTAACCTTCCATAAAACCCCATATTAAAACTACCCTTGCATGTTTATAAATTATCCTTTCTTAAAAGTTTCAAGTTTCATAAACCACTAAATTAAAATATTAATCATTTAACATAAACACTTAATAATATATGATTCTCATACCTATTTGTTAACACATAAATCATTTAAATAACATGTTGCATGTTGATTTCACATAATCATATAATGACTATATTGTTAGTTTGATTAATATTGTTTAAACTAATATTAATCATTTGTTAGGTCACCAACATTTAAGGACAACTTGTCTATGATTACATGACTTGTATTCAAGACACAACAAATATAATGGAATTTCGTTAATGGAGTTAACTTGAAAAGTGTCGAATATCGTAGTTTTGATGATTGATATGTGATGTTAGAACCTAATAATGTAATTGGAATGGTTGTATTTTGTAAAACATCTCAAATGGTCATACTAGCTATACATGGAAAGTTTTATGAACGAGGGTTTTGTATGTTGAATATGATATGTGTTGGACAGTGTATGATGTTTAAATTGGCGTTTAAATTATCATAGAAATATGTTGGGAGATCATGATTTAAATGGTACCGTATGAGCTTTTAGGTTTGATATTAGGCAACTTTACATATGATGATGTTCTAGGTTATGTTAACATGCAATGGATGAGTGTTAGATGAATTTCAAGTGAACTTTGGGATGTTTGTTATAAAATGCTACATAGTTTTAAAAATGGATTACAAATGTATTATAAAGACATGCTTTCCATAAATAGAAAATTTCCAAATATAGATTTGGCAGGACCGGTGAAGGGGGTCAATGCAACAGTTTCACAAGGTTGGAGGGACTAGAACACTTAACAGATCAAATAGGAAACCGGTTGATGAAACAATGAACACAGGTAAAGAACACAATATGAACACGAATAGATGGTTTTCAAGAATGATGTATATTGCTCTCAAGTGTTCTACAAACTGTTACAAACCTTAGTCCTAACGATTGGTTCCTGAGATACTTTATGGGTCCCAGTAGTAAGAGGCTCTACTTGGATTGGAGTTTAATGAGCAGCCTCTTCTTGATCTCCCTCAGGATGTTCTGACCCATGCGG
This sequence comes from Flaveria sonorensis, assembly GCA_025506505.1. Classification (NCBI taxonomy): domain Eukaryota; kingdom Viridiplantae; phylum Streptophyta; class Magnoliopsida; order Asterales; family Asteraceae; genus Flaveria; species Flaveria sonorensis. The sequence goes on from CM046439.1 coordinate 18,250,798, forward strand.
AGGTGTAGAAGTGGATTCCTTGGACTTCTTCTTCTTATTCTTGCCTTTCTGATGGTCGTCCTATTCCTCTTTCTGTATGTTAACTGAGAAGGTTAGTCTTGAGTACTAGATGTTTCTTCTTTGTCCTCCTTAGTTAGGTCCTTTTCCTTCATAGGTTTACAAGGAGAAGGATCAGGACCCTGCTTTAGGTCCTGTCTCTTGGGATTCAACCTTGACCTTAGCTTTAGGTGTAGCCTGACTTGGTAGAGAATGCAAGTCTACCAGCTCACCCTTTTTAATATTCTGCTTGATCACTCTAATATGTTCATCCATAATGGATAGAGACATTGGACCAAGTCTCCTTTCAAAGAACCCATACAGCTTCAAGAAGCTCACCATCTTTAGTTGGTCAGCAGACATCTTCTGATTAACTTGAATGGTGGCTCTTGACGTAGCAGCCTTTTCCCTCAGCACACTTCTTGTTCAAGTTGCTTGATGTATTCAAACTCTATATATTCATATGACAATGGAAGTAGATCTACTACCTGGTGGAGGCCTGTGTCACTAAGGTATGTTATCATGTTTTGTCTGTCTTATTCCCTACCTACCTGAGTTTCTTGTTCAGCTGCCACAGCCTTTGCCTCTGCCTTAGGGCTTTGATAAACTGGAGAGAGGGTAGGAGCTTTGTAAAGTCTCTTTTTTTTTTCTTTCTTCCTTAATCTTTAGGAGCAACTCTGCAGCCTCAGCCTCCTTCCTTTCTTTTAACACTTTAGTGTCAGCCAGTTCATCTAGTTCCTCAAAGAGAAGAGAGATGATTTCATCAATGTTGTAGTTCCTTAACCCCAGATAGTTCAATCTGGTTGCCCTTAACTCATCTTCCGTAGTGTTTGGTCGGGGGCAACCCTGATTGCAGCTTGCATAAAGCTTGGGGTCTCACTTGTTCTTTCTCCCTTTGCTTCCCCTTGCTCTCCCTTTTCTCCTCATCAATCTCTTATAGTTCATGATCCTCTTCCTTTGTTAGCTATAGGCCTCGATGACATAGTGTGGACAGAGCTTTGGTGTTCTTTACTTGGTATAGCACTTGAGCTCTGGCCAGGGAGAGGTTGTGAGACACCTTCACCAACTACTGGGCTTTAACTTAGGTTTTCAATTTTAATCTTGGGGCCAACTACCAACTTAGGTTTTCCTGCCCTCTAGTAGGACCTTGAACCTTCAAGCTCCTTTTGCCAACTTGCCAGCTTGCCTGTGACTTGCAAGTGGTAGGTCAACCAGAGGAAAGCTCTCATATTATCTCAGAGTTTGAAAATTGAAGACTTCTTGTTGCCCCTAAGATCTAGAGAGTACTAGGGCTCTTCTATCAGTATCATACTTCCATTCTATTATTGGACTTTCAACAAGGTAGGATGGGGTAGACATAGCCCTTGGAATTCCCTACTAAAATAGGCTTTGAATCAAGGCATCCATATCAATGTGGGCCTGAGGAGGTTGTTGATTATAGACAACTGCAAGTGAGGATGGTGTGGTCTCTATGTCCATACTCTGGGAAGAACTCCCAGGTTCTGTGATTGTAGGTAGTACTTTCTCCCCCTTTTTGGTACTATCACCCTCTTGCACAAAGGAGCTAAGGGTTAGGTCCATCACATGCATAGGTTCTTATTGACCTAGTTGAGTTTGCCTGGCAGGTCTCCTATCTAACTTGCCCTTGAGATTGGTGATCTCAAGTTGCTGATCAATGACTTACCTTTCCAAGGTAGCAACCTAAGATTCCAGGTGACTTACCTTTAAAACTAAATAGGTGCATTTTTTATCATTGTTGCACCTTTAGTTGCAGACTCCCCTCATCTTCATCAAAAGAATCATGGGGGGATGAGAGAACATAACCAAAGTCATCTCCCTTAATACCAGCTTGTGGTTCTTGGCTGCTGGATTTCCCCTACTCCACGATAGCTTCAAGAGAAGTGTCAAGGGGCTGGGTTCCCATGGTTGAGGTCTTAATGAAGTAATCACTTGCAAAAACAAAAGCCTCTTCCATATGAACTTCCTTAACATGTTCAGGAAAGTCCACCTTAGTTTTGGATGGATTATGTGGGCCAGATTTGGGTGTTTCAAGAGCATTCATCTCTCCTTGAGCAGGTGAGGAGAAGAGAGACTCCTGGTACTCACTAAAACCCATATACTCATCATCATAGAATTAAAGGTTAGGGATTGGTTGGTTTAAGTCTAACGGCTGGGGATGGTAGTTGTCCCTTAAAGGTTGATCACCTGAGTTTTGACACTTAGAGTGAAGGCTTAAGGTTTGGGCCATGAGTTCATCATACTAAGCATGAGGAACCTTATCACTAATCAATGAAATAATGGTAATGGTTTGCTCCTTAGGGGAAGTGGGAGCTCTTGGTTCCACTTTCCTCCTACATGGGTGAATGTATGGGGGCCCGCTCTGAATAGACTAAATAGGGGTTCATTTGGATTTTCTTGAGTAGGTGAGGATTATTTGTGGTTGTGTGGGTGGTGCATATGTAGAAGGTGACGGTTCAACATAGATTGGTGCAATCAAGTTGTCACCTTGAGCAATGAGCTTTACCATTTTTGAGACCAGGGCTGTTTCAACTCCTGAGAAGCCAACAATGGTCTTTCTCATGATTTTGAAGATTCTAGGATCCATCTGTCCCAATTTAAGAGTAGCATCTGTTACCCTTAACTGTGAGCCCAATTCACAGCTAAGTATGTGCTGGAAATATCTATGGAACATGTAGTGCTCTAAGGAGTCCAAGTTAGAAAGAAAATTTGTATATACAAACTAAGGTACTTGAACTTGACCCCTTGAACTATTCCATAGACTATATAGGATAAGTCCTCAGGAATCTGGTCCCATCCTTCATGTTTATTTGATAAAGAGTAAATAACAACATGGAGGAGGTACTTCCACCGGTAAGAGACCTTACCCTTCCTGAAGGTTCTAACAGTGTAGTCCCCTTCATAGCCCATCTGCCTAAATGATTCACACATAGCAAATTTGGGAACAGACAGCTCACCTTCTTCATTATCCAGCCATAGATAAGTGTTGATTATGGTTGGAGCGATGAACATTGTCTTCCCCTACACTGATGCAGAATTTCCTTCTCACCGTCCAAGATCACCTCTTGGCAGGTCCTCCAAAACTCCAGCAATTGTTCTTCATATAGTGTAGGGTCGATTGTTAGAGCGGTGAGATAGTTGGATTGAGCAAGGAAATGGTAGACATCTGAGAAGCCAGAATCTTTCTCAGATGATAAGAGAGCAACCCGATTCTGTTATCTGTGAAGATGCATGGAAAACTTAGGTTGGCTTCGGGGTTCAGCGTTAGCCATTTGAGAAAGGTTTAGGACGACAAAAGCTAAGAACAAAGAGGGTTTGTGGGTGAATTTAGGGTTAGAACTTTTGCAGATGAATAGAAAGAAGAAAGAGAGGGTACCGTTGTAAGGATATTTATTTGGTTGGATTTGAGACAAAGTTAATGCAAAAGGATAAACTTTGAAATTCAAATGTCGGTCCCACCATTAACAAAGTACTCAAAAAGGTAGTTATCTTGGAAGTAGAAAATCTTCTAAGGTGGTGTTTATTTTTCCCAAAAAGGTCTGCGTGACCCCTTTTATCTGTGTCGCGCAGACCACGCGGAGACATAAGGCTCTGCAGTGCGTTTTTTTTTCGAAGACGTTTCATTAAAAAACATCTACGTGAGGTCTTCTTCGTGCAGACATGGTCTTATCACTTCTACAATCTTCAAACCTCTTCTCTTCATAACAAACACCATCCCCGGTACCACCACCGCCCATTACCACTACCGCCGGCACACCACCACCGCATCCAATGTTGCCACACTACCACAACCACATCCAACATGCTCCACATGATCTCCTGCACCATCTACAGCTTCATCGCCATCCGCTCGTTCCACATCATTCCGTTTCAGCAGATCTCGTCGCGAAAGCAGTTTCTGAAGATACTCGCGTTTTCTGCGATCTTCTGCTTCTCCGTCGTTGTGGTAATACGTCTCTTAGATACCTCCCGGTGTCGTTCAATCAGGCGATCGGAGCAACGACGCAGTTCTTCACCGCGATTTTCGCGTTTTTGATCATGTGTAAGAAGGAATCCGGTGAGTTCGCTATGATGCCGGTGGTGTTCGGAATCATGTTGGCGAGTAACAGTGAGCCGTTGTTTCATCTATTCGGATTCTTCATGTGCGTCGGATCCACCGCCGAAGAGCGTTTAAATCGGTGGTGCAGGGGTTGTTGACGTCGGAATCGGAGAAGCTTCATTCGATGAATCTGTTGTTGTATATGGCGCCAATGGCTTTGATTTTGTTGCTTTGATTTTGTTGCCAAGATGAAGAAGTGGGGATTGGGAAATGACTATCGGGAAAGGTGGGGTTTGGTTTATAATAAAAATAATAAAATAATAATAATAATATAAATAATAATAAATAATAATATAATAACAATAACAATAATAATAATAATAATAATAATATAATAATAATAATAATAATAATAATAATAAAATAACGTTGCAGATGTTAAAAAAAAAACACTTTTTTTCTTGCAGACTGCAGACGTTTAGTCCACCTCTTGCATCCTGCAGATATGGTCCGCAAACTGCAGACGTTTGCTGCAGAAAAAAACAAACAGCACCTAAAGGTAATTTGTGTGTGGAAGTTTTGAGAAAACTTCGAAGCCAATTTGACTTGGAAGATATTCCTTAGCTTTACAAGAATTGCTTCGGAAGAAAAATACTTAGAGTGTTGTGCTTCCGAGATATTTTTGGTTTAGGAAGATATTTACCTTCAGAAGTTTTATGCAAAGAACAAATAAAGCTTTAGAGACTTAATTGCTTTCAGAAGAAAATTGTCCTTTAAAACATATTACTTAGAAGCATCTTTAAGCTTCAGAAGATATATCATAATTTCTTCCAAAGTTAAATTTCTTAGTAAGTAGTTATTAGTTTTCAAGACACAATTTTTCCAAAGTCAACTTAATGTCTTCCAAAAGAAAATATATCTGCAATTCTTATAATTCTAAGAAAATCATTTAGAAAAATTTTCTCCCAAGTTAAAATAGGCTTATATGAGTGATGATATAGACAACTTAAGACACACATATTTGAAAAATAATCTTGAAACTAATTTAAGAAAATTGCTCAAGGTTAATTATCCCAATAGCTGATACAAGATACTTAAATCTTTGCTCATCAAAAGCTTTTATGAACAGATCAACATATTTTTCCTTTGTGTTAACTTTGACTAGTTTCATCAATCCCTTTTTGAAATTATCTCTTATCAAATGATACCTGATATTGATATGCTTTGTCTTTGAGTGTTGCACAGGGTTCTCTGTAATAGAGATAGCACTGTTCTTGTCTATGTGGATGGAAATCTCCTTGAAGTTGAGTCCATAGTCTAACATCTGATTCTAAATCCAAAGCACTTGAGCACAGCAGCTTGCAGCACCAATGTATTTAGCTTCAACAGTTGATGCAGACGCACAAAATTGTTTTTTGTGTTGCCATGAGACTATCATTCAAAGAAATCGACATAACCCTGATGTAGACTTTGCAGTCATGTTGTAACCACCATAGTCACTATTTGTATAAGCATACAGATTGAAGTCAGAATTCTTTTGATACCAAAGTCACAGCCTGGGAGCACCTTTGAGATATCTAAGAATCCTTTTGACAGCACTGTGACTAGTTTATAAAGATGCAATTGTCAACCTGCTTCACTTGAATTCATAGAAAGAAATTCAGTTCCCCTATGGCACTCATTTCAAATCTATTCTTTATCAACATCTTAAAGTCTTTGCAGAGCTTTAGATTAGTTAACCTAAAGATGATGTCATCTACATAAACTTGAACCAGCATCAAGTCATTCCCTATTCCTTTGATGAAGAGTGTGGTGTCAATAGTACCTCTCTTGTAGCCATGTTGGTCAAGATACTGTGACAGTGTCTCATACCACTTCCTTGGAGCATAATGCAGCCCATAAAGAGCTTGTCAAGCTTGAAGAACTAATGAGGATGATCTGGGTTTGCAAAGCCAGGTAGTTGCTTGACATACACTTGCTCATCTATCACTCTATATAAAAATGCACACTTGACATCAAGTTGGTAGATCTTGAAATCCTTGGATGCAGCAAAAGCAAGGCATATCCTAACAGCTTCAAGTCCTGGAAAAGGAGCAAAAACATCTGTATAGTCAATCCTATCTTCTTGAGTGTACCCTTGAACAACTAGGCATTGTTCTTGATAGGTTCCAAACCTTTTGTCTTTTGAATTAAAGCAGCTCCTCCTACATTGCTTCAACCCAACTTCCATCTTTCAAACCTTCATCTACTTCCTTGGCTCAATCTGAGACAAAAAACATGTCACACCCCCGCTAGTAGCGGAAACACGAGGATGCGACGAATGGAATTGTCATAACACATTGGGCCTAAGAGAATCTCTAAAGGAATTCTCCGTCAATGGATCATGATGTTGCCCGACACAAAGAACAAGTGTCAAGAATAATCAATACCATAACGTTATTCCACATATGCATAAACAATCCAAAAGTTTCAAACCAAAACAACTAGTAGTGGATCAATCAAATTCAAATACAAATATAACAATAACATAATGCCCAAACTAATGTTCTAATGTCTAATGCTCTTGAAGGAGCGGTCTCATTTAAAGTCCACTGTCCAAGTACCTAAGCAACGTTACCAGAAAAGACATGCTCTAAGAATTCAACATACGTTGGTGAGTTCACATGTTTAAAAGTACAAACAATTTGTCGTGTAATACATGTGCATAAGGTTGTATGTGAGTAAGAGTACCTGGAAGCCAAAGATATCAACACAAGTTTACGATCAGTCCAAGTCCAATTAACCAGAGGCGCATGAGCACTGCATTTTGGCAGTGGGCGCATTAACACTGCTTAGGCGCATGAGCACTATGCGGGCACATTGGCTGTAGGCGCATTAGCACTATTCAGGTGCATTGGCAGTGGGCGCATGAGTACTACACAGGTGTATTGGCACTGTTCGGTCTCAAATTTTTCTAACTCCCGAACACTTAACATTTTGAAATTTTTCAAAAACTTCCTAGAAGACTATTTGACCGGTCTGAGCACCACCAAATCACCCAATGCATGGGATTTTCACCATGCATTCGGCCGCCACCACTCACCAACCACACTCTCCCTCGAATTCCCCCAAACCCGTTTACACACTCCACCCTTATATTTTCTTTCTTTCTTTTCTTAATCGAACACTCTCTCTATATCATTTTCTCTCTTTCTCAAAACTCTCTCTCCCTCTCCTACCTTCTACAATTCCTTCACCATCTTCAGCAAGTGTTCGAAGGCTTCTTCAAGAACAACACAGAATAGGAGCTAAACTCGGTCATAGGAGGAGTTAAAGTGTGCTATCAAGCGAGATTCTTGCAAGAACACGAAGTTTCAGCTCAAGCTCTCAAACCAACAGACTTCATACTCTCTAAATCATCTCAAAACATGGAACATCTAGTGTGTAAGCATTTTTGTACCCGAACGAAAACTATTTCTTGAGTTTTCTCTATTTTCCTTCCATAAGTCTCACTTTTCTTGTTTCAAACCAGAATCTTGTGGCCATATCACTATCTTTGTGAGACTCACAACTTCACAAAAGGTACATTCTTCTAAATGCACGCATATCATGTGTTGGTGCACATGATTGAACCCGAAAACCCTCTTTTACATGAGTTTTTAGCACCCATTTAACCACTTGTCTTGATCAACCCCCATTCTATGCTTAAAACCTTCTTAAAAATGTCTTGTGAACATTATAATAATCTGGACTTAATGTTACAGAAAGTTTAAGGATGTTTAAACTTGAACTTTTATGGTTACACATGGGTAAATGGTATAGAAGCACCTTAATCATAAACATGTCAATTAATATTGTAAACTCCATGAAGTTAATTTATTTTCCAGTAGTTTTATGATATTAAACTTATAAGATTATAGAAATGGGTGGATTGGTATAGTATAATGGACTCAAAGACCCTATTTTGTGACCCGAAAAGGTGGTAAAATTCTCAAAAATGGTCAAACTTAAAGATTGCAAGTTCTATAAATTCTAGGCCCTAAAATAAGAATTTTAGTGTTAAAAACCGAATTTGGTGAATTTTTGGGTTAATACGTGATTTTATGAATTTATTTAACAAATATGAGCCTAAACCGAGAGATTTTTGGATAAAGTACAAAAAATGGTGTGACAAGCCTAAGGCCTATGTATCTATGATATTTCAGTAAGTTAGAAGACCTCAAGGTGATATTTTGGTGGGAAATTGAAAGAAAGTGGATTAAAATGTCGGTTCTGGTAAAAACGAATTTTAACGGGTTAGATCTTAAAAACAAGGCTTTTACTCGAAGGACCCCAAAAATTCTTTTAAAAATAGGCCTAAATGTAATTTAAAAACCCCTATGAACTATTAAGGGCCATATTGGGTCAAGAAATGGAAAGAATGCAACTTTGGGGGTGAAAATTGTAAATTTTGAAACTTGAGGGACCAAAGTGTAAATTTCGTAAATATGACTAAATTTCAGTAACAATATGACCAGAAACTATTATTAAACTTATTATTATTACGTAAAAAAATTAAGAATCATAAACTTGTCATTCACATGCCAAGACCCCAACTTTCCAAAAAAGGAAACTTTTTGACGAAAACTTCTAAGAATCGAACCCACATGATTTTATGACCATCAAATGCACTTAGTTACACTTTCAATTGTCTAAGAACATATAGCTTACTACTTGTATCATGATAATAGGGTGCTAGGACGCGGACTTGTTGGTACTTGATGGACTTTTATTTGATTCTAAAGTGAGTTTTAGTGTTCCCTTTTTTTATTACTATTTTAGGATGAAACATGCTATGTTTGAACTAAAAGTTATTTGTGTAGTATTATGCGATGCTATTATATGTTGTGGCTAATGTTATAACCTGCACCTACTTGTATCACAATCATTAATTCTTGTGTGAACCGCTTGTTTTATATGGGTAGATCTACTTGGGGAATCCCCCACGCACAGTGCCCTCCGTCATAACCGGAAGGGTACCACACAGAGATCCTGCGGGGTCGTTTGTGTCATATGACAGGTTTTATAAGATACTATGGTGTAACACTCAGCAGGTATGGTACACTCTTTGAGGCTCAGTTTCCCCTATGGGATAACCGGCATAACACAAGTTTAGAAGAGGCTAGCCGGGGCTGAGTGCAGGGTTGATTGTGACCCCACAACAGTGATACTTATGTTTTTAAATTTAACTTATGGATTCTAAAGAGCTCTTTTGTTTTTGAACTTTAAGCACATGAACTCACCAACTTTACAGTTGACACAAAACCCTTTTTGAGCTTGTTTCAGGTAACCCTTGATGGAAGCTTGGATTTTAATGGAAAACTTTATGGATGGCTTAGCATCATGACTACCAATGGCACTACTTGATTTTGAAACATTATTAGACATTTGAATTGTTGAGTTAAATTTGGATAATTTGTAATGGGTGTTGATTTTATGTTTGGGCAAGACTTTCATTGTCCGGATATGCTTTTTAAATGTAATGCCATGTGAATTCTCTCCTTGTGTGCTCTTGAGTGGTTAATTTCCACTGCCATGTATTTTGTTAGTTTGTGACGTCCCACCCTCTTTGGGCTCGGGGTGTGACAGATTGGTATTAGAGCCACAGGTTGTAGAGAAGTCGGGAATACCTTAGTAGACCCTAAGCTACAACCCTGATGCCCTAGGACTGTCCTTGTTTTGGAATGTGTTGGAATGAGCGGGTCGGGTAAATTGATGATTACACTTGATCAACGTAATCATGAATTTACCGGATGAGTGAATTCCGGCACTATCCCCTAATTGGTGATAAAATCTTTCTCCCAGATAGAAAATGTTTTTGCGTGGTCTAAACTGTATCTTCGTACCTGATGTAACCTGTATTATTACTGATTATAGATACTACTACCATCATTACTGTTGTAACTACTATTATAAGATACTATAATTACTATTTCATGAGCTATGAGAAACCAAATTACTCATGATGATTTTACAGGAACTCGAGACTCATGGCTAACAACGGTAAAGCGCCTACATTCCCTGCCGACGAGACTGGCCCAGTGGGAAGACTCAGGAGGGCAACAACCCCGTCTCAATATGAGTAGTACCTACGGAGAAGCAGTCATCCAGGATGGATATCGGTGACATCTAACAACACGAAACCCTCGGAGGACTCTTCACCAACATCCCAGGATAGGAGCCGAACCCGCTCTCATTCACCACACGTCACTGCACCTACTCGTTCACCTATCCTGCCTATCGGGAATAGGGGTGCGCGTGTCATCACACGGCCGCACAAGAGCACTAGGCTAGGAGCTTCTGTTTCCTTTAGGATGCCGCCTCCTCCACCTCCCCATGCGATGGCTCCCGCACCAGTACCTCCGATGATGGGACCGCCCAGACGCCAACCTCAGGATGAGTACTGGATGCCTCCCAGGCGTAGCTTGTACGACGGCCCGCGTGTCTTAGCTGGAGACCCCTACTCCCAATCCAACCGCCGAGCAAGTGATTTTGGTCCATCTGACCCTACACTGAGTGAGATACTTCAAACCATCCAGCGTCACGAGCTGACCCTGCAGCATGCCACGCGGACCTCACAGTCCGCCCAGTTCCAGGCATTGATGGCATCTCAGGGTGTCCAACGCTTGGAACAAGAACATAAGAAAAAGAGGTCGGGCTGGTTTGGGTGGTTGAAGAAGAAATGGCAGTAATGATGGGATGATACTTGATTATATGGAAGATACTACTATTTTGAGAAACTATTTATCTATTTCAGACACTATGATTTTTATTTGGGGGTGATGGCACCTTCCAACTTATGATACCATGAGACTATTAACATTTTGCTTGTTGGTTGCTACAATTATCTATGCATGATTTCCTTTTGTGATATTACCTTATCTATTACAGGTTGTCTAATGGAATGTACAATAGTATATTCTAGGGAACTAATTTGATTGCCCCTTAAAATGTTAATTAACTTTATAATTTGGAATGAAACTATGTATGGCTTAAAATGTATTTTGCATGTGTTTGGTGAAGCGACCTTTAGGAGTCGAATCGATGTACCAAGATACTTCAAACAAATCTTATAAGACACTAAATGAGTTTATCTATGTTGACACCAGAATGCCGCCTATACGTGGAATGCGAGGGGGAAGGAATAGGGGTGCTGGGCGTATCGGGAACCAGGGTGGAGATCGACCACCTACTCCACCAAGGACCACCCATGAAGAAAATGCCAATGATGAAAGGATCGCCAATCTGGTGGCCCATCAAATCGCTAATGCTATCCCCACCATCATAGCTCAAATAAACGCAGATCAGGAAAATACAACCGGAAACAATGAAGGTAACGCCGAGGATGCTAAAGAAATAAGAACCGGGTGTTCTTACAAAACTTTTATGGCGTGCAAACCAAAAGACTTCTACGGCACCGAGGGTGCGATTGATACTTACCGATGGTTAGACGAGATCGAGGCCGTACTGGATATCAGCGAGTGCAAAACTGAGCACATGGTCAGGTTCGCCTCCCAATTTCTGAAAGGGCCAGCCTTGGAGTGGTGGAAGACCGTCGTTCAGCCACGAGGCAGAAATGTTGCCGGCCGCATGAAATGGTCGGAGTTTAGGGAATTGATGACCAGCAGGTACTGCCCAATAAATCAACTGGAGAAACTGGAAGCTGAATTTCTGAGCTTGGAAATGAAAGGCCCAAATTACACCAAGTACATCAATCGGTTCTCAGCTCTGTCCCGACTAGTGCCCCACTTGGTGACACCTGAATCAAAAGGTGTAGCCCGTTTCATATGGGGACTGCATCCTAGAGTTTGGGGCATGGTCCGATCTGCCAGGCCTACAACCCTCCAAGCAGCAATCGATCTTACTAGTAGCTTGACGGATGACTTGATTAGAGCTGGTTGGATGGAACAGGGGATGACTGAGGACAAGAAGAAGGTGACGGGCGAGAAGAGAAAGTGGTTTGATGCTAAAAGGGCCATGGCAATAGCGGTAGCTCAAGCAGGAGGGCTGGCGAGGGGACAAGGCGTGATGATCAGGGGGCAAGAGCCTAAAAACTATACTTAGGTACAAGTCCCTTCTGAAACAAGTGCAAACTACACCACCAAGGGAAATGCAACCCGATGCCTTGCTTCAGGTGCAAGCGAACCAGTCACCTAATTAAAGATTGTACGTATGAGCCCGGGAAGCAATGTTACGAGTGTGGGGATCCAGGACACATGCGGAACAAGTGTCCCAAGATAGCGAGGGATAAGGACGCCAGGTCTAACAAGCCCAAACAAAGAGCATTCGTAAAGGATCCCAATAGTGCACATAAGGGTCCTGACGTGGTTAACGGTACGTTTCTTATAAATAACCAACCTGCTACTGTTTTATTTGATACTGGAGCAACAAGTAGTTTTGTTTCTACTACCTTTAGGCCTTTAATTGATTTGGAAGCCCGTACCCTAACTGATGCATACACTGTAGAATTAGCTGACGAAAAGATAATAGAAACCAATGAAATCATCAAAGACTGCATGATAGAACTAAAGGGTAATCCATTTAAGATAGACCTGATGCCTGTAATGTTAGGAGGATTTGATGTGGTCATGGGAATGGATTGGTTATCTAAAAATAAGGCTGAAATTGTGTGTGATGAGCGTTTACTTAAAATACCTCTAAGTAACAGTAGTACACAAACGGTCCACGATGATGGAAGCAACATGGTATACCCTATGATATCCCACCTACAGGCTACCAAGAGTCTACACAAAGGATGCTCAGCTTTCATAGTATACGTGATGAAAACGAGAGAAGAAAAGAAAATTTACGAGATACCGGTGGTGTCTGAGTACCCGGAATTATTTCCCGAGGATCTACCGGGACTCCCTCCAACTAGACAGGTCTAATTCCAGATAGATCTAGTGCCTGGTGCTGCACCAGTGGCCAAGGCACCTTACCGACTCGCTCCACCCTAGATGAAGGAGCTAATGGTACAAATCCAGGAATTGCTGGATAAAGGATTTATTCGACCAAGTGTTTCTCCGTGGGGTGCACCGGTACTATTTTTAAAAAGATGGAACCCTACGAATGTGTATTGACTATCGTGATTTGAACAACCTTACAATCAAGAATCGCTATCCTCTCCCAAGAATCGATGACTTGTTCGATCAATTACAGGGAGCCAGCTATTTCTCCAAGATAGATTTAAGATCGGGATACCATCAACTAAAGATAAGGGAAGAAGACATACCCAAGATAGCCTTCAGGACTAGGTATGGACACTATGAGTACTTTGTCATGCCCTTCGGACTGACTAATGCACCTACGGCATTTATGGACCTCATGAACCGAGTATGTCACCCGTATCTAGACAAGTTCGTGATTGTATTTATTGATGATATTTTGATCTACTCCCGTAGCAAGGAAGAGCATGAGAAGCACCTTAGACTGATTCTTGAGTTGCTCAAGAATGAGCAGTTATATGCAAAGTTCTCCAAATGTGAGTTTTGGATGCGCGAAATCTAGTTTCTAGGACATGTAGTAAACAAAGAAGGTATCCAAGTAGATCCAACAAAAATAAAAGCCATTAAAAACTGGAAGATCACTGAAACTCCTACCGAGATAAGGCAATATCTTGGCTTGGCTGGATACTATCGGAGGTTCATCAAGGATTTCTTGTGAATTGTGCAGCCATTAACCGCTCTAACCAAAAAGAATACATCCTTCATATGGGAATAGGAACAGAATAAAGCATTTGAGATACTCAAGGAGAAGCTGTGCAGTGCACCTATCCTTTCCCTACAGGAAGGCGTTGAGGATTTCGTAGTTTATTGCGACGCCTCACGTCAGGGGCTGGGGTGTGTATTGATGTAGCGAGACATGGTGATTGCTTACGCGTCCAGATTGTTAAATGAACATGAGAGAAACTACACTACTCACGATCTAGAACTGGGTGTCGTGGTGTTTGCGCTCAAAATATGGAGACACTACCTCTACGGTACCAAATGCATCATTTACACTGATCATAAAAGTTTTCAACATATTCTGGAATAAAAGATGTTAAATATGCGCCAAAGAAGGTGGGTAGAATTGTTGGGCAATTATGAATGTGAGATTCGTTACCATCCAGGCAAGGCCAATATGGTGGCGGATGCATTGAGTAGAAAGGAATGGGAAAAACCCCTTCGTGTCCGTGCCTTAAGAATGAGCGTGTATACTAGTCTTACCGCTAGATTAAAAGTAGCACAAAGGGAAGCCCTGAAAGAGGACAAGCTAGCTGAGGAGATGCTAACGGGAATGGAAAAACATTTAGAAGTGAGTAATGACGGATTGTATAAGCATGAGGGAAGGACTTGGGTACCGAAACACGGAGGAATTAGAGAGATAGTCCTAGATGAAGCCCACAAATCCAGATATTCGGTTCATCTGGGAAGTGACAAGATGTATCAAGACTTAAAGACTCTCTTCTGGTGGCCCGGGTTAAAGAAATCCATTGCCACCTATGTGGGGAAATGTCTAACGTGTGCAATGGTAAAAGCCGAAAACCAAAAGCCATCAGGAACCTTACAACAGCCCGAGATCCCTGAATGGAAATGGGATAACATTACGATGGGTTTTGTTACAAAGTTACCAAGAACCTTTCGAGGGCATGAAGCTATTTGGGTAATAGTGGATAGGCTTACCAAATCAACTCACTTTCTACCTATTCTAGAAGATTACGGCTTACCGAAGCTAGCGCGACTATACATCGATGAAATAGTAACAAGACATGGAGTGCCACTATTGATTATCTCAGACCGTGATAGTCGCTTCACTTCACGATTTTGGAAATCTCTCCAACAGGCTTTGGGGACCCGTCTTGACTTAAGCACTGCATACCACCCTCAAACAGATAGGCAAAGTGAAAGAACCATTCAGACCCTGGAGGACATGTTAAAAGCTTGCGTGATTGACTTCGGTGGAAGTTGGGATAACCACCTTCCTCTCGTGGAATTCTCCTACAATAATAGTTACCACACAAGTATAAATGCAGCCCCGTATGAAGCTTTTTTATGGTAGAAAGTGCCGATCACCACTAAGCTGGAATGAGATTGGTGATAGCCAAATAATGGGACCCGATATCGTAATGGAAACCACAGACAAGGTATTCAAGATTAAGGAACGACTGAGAGTAGCCAGAGACCGTCAAAAGAAATACGCGGATAGACGACGAAAGCCCCTGGAATTTCAAGTGGGTGATAGGGTGATGCTAAAAGTCGCATCGTGGAAAGGCACAGTTAGATTTGGCAAGAAAGGCAAGTTAAGCCCAAGATACATTGGACCATTCGAAATTTTATCAAGAATTGGCCCGGTAGCATACCAATAAGACTACCCCAAGAGTTGAGCTATGTACATGACACCTTCCATGTATCTAACTTGAAGAAGTGTCTTGTAGACAAAGCCTTGGAATTGCCATTGAAGGATGCCAAAATCACTAACGAATTGAAATTCGTGGAAGAGCCCATAGAGATTACCGACGGACTGGTCCAGAAACTTAGACAAACTCGTATACCCAAAGTAAAAGTGAGATGGAACTTTAGGCGAGGACCCGAATTCACGTGGGAAAGAGAAGATGTGATGAGAAAGGAGTATCCACACCTCTTTAAACCCACTCGTTCAGAAAATAATTGAAACTAAAATTTCAGGACAAAATTTCCCAAACGGTGGGAGAATGTAACAACTGACTCCTAGGTCCGACTCCAAAAACTTAAATTTAAGTCGGCATTGTTTCATTTTTATTATTTTATTACATTTATGTATCTTCTTACTTCTGTGATTTATTGTTTGTGTGTTTAATTTCCTTAGATGATTCCATTAGGACTTGCCTTAGTCTAGAAACTTGTTCCCGAGGCTAGAAAATTCACTTAATTGGCTAAACTACCCTGATAATATTACAAAAATTAAATCCAAGTCTTCGGCATGTATTTTTCTCTTAGGCGAATTAGAACTATACGGGTGCATTTGGCAGTGGGCGCATTACCACTGCTTAGGCGCATGAGCAATGCATTTTGGCAGTGGGCGCATTAACACTGCCTAGGCGCATGAGCACTATGCGGGCGCATCGGCTGTGGCGCATTAGCACTATTCAGGTGCATTGGCAGTGGGCGCATGGTTACTGTACAGGCGCATTGGCACTGTTCGGTCTCAAATTTTTCTAACTCCCGAACACTTAACATTCTGAAATTTTTCAAAAACTTCCTAGAAGACTATTTGACCGGTCTGAGCACCACCAAATCACCCAATGCATGGGATTGTCACCATGCATTTGGCCGCCCCCACTCACCAACCACACTCTCCCTCGAATTCCCCCAAACCCGTTTACACACTCCACCCTCATATTTTCTTTCTTTCTTTTCTTAATCAAACACTCTCTCTATCTCATTTTCTCTCTTTCATGAAAACTCTCTCTCCCTTTCCTACCTTCTACAATTCCTTCACCATCTTCAGCAAGTGTTCGAAGGCTTCTTCAAGAACAACACAGAATAGGAGCTAAACCCGGTCATAGGAGGAGTTAAAGTGTGCTATCAAGCGAGATTCTTGCAAGAACATGAAGTTTTAGCTCAAGCTCTTAAACCAACAGACTTCATACTCTCTAAATCATCTCAAAACACGAAACATCTAGTGTGTAAGCATTTTTGTACTCAAACGAAAACTATTTCTTGAGTTTTCTCTATTTTCCTTCCATAAGTCTCACTTTTCTTGTTTCAAACTAGAATCTTGTAGCCATATCACTATCTTTGAGAGACTCATGACTTCACAAAAGGTACATTCTTCTAAATGCTCGCATATCATGTGTTGGTGCACATGATTGAACCCGAAAACCCTCTTTTACATGAGTTTTTAGCACCCATTTAACCACTTGTCTTGATCAACCCCCATTCTATGCTTAAAACCTGCTTAAAAATGTCTTGTGAACATTATAATAATCTGGCCTTAATGTTACACAAAGTCTTAAGGATGTTTAAACTTGAACTTTTATGGTTACACATGGGTAAATGGTATAGAAGCACCTTAATCATAAACATGTCAATTAATATTGTAAAATTTGTGAGGTTAATTTATTTTCCAGTAGTTTGATGATGTTAAACTTATATAATTATAGAAATGGGTGGATTGGTATGGTATAATGGACTCAAAGGCCCTATTTAGTGACCCGAAAAGGTGGTAAAATTCTCAAAAATTGTCAAACTTAAAATATTGCAAGTTCTATAAATTCCAGGTCCTAAAATAAGTATTTTAGTGTTAAAAACCAAATTTGGTGAATTTTTGGGTTAATACGTGATTTTGTGAATTTATTTAACAAATATGAGCCTAAACCGAGAGATTTTTGGATAAAGTACATAAAATGGTGTGACAAGCCTAAGGCCTATGAATCCATGATATTTCAGTAAGTTAGAAGACCTCAAGGTGATATTTTGGTGTGAAATTGAAAGAAAGTTGATTAAAATGTCGGTTCGGGTAAAAATGAATTTTAACGGGTTACATCTTAAAAACGAGGCTTTTACTCGAAGGACCCCAAAAATTCTTTTAAAAACAGGCCTAAATGTAATGTAAAAACCCCTAGAAACTAATAAGGGCCATATTGGGTCAAGAAATGGAAAGAATTCAACTTTGGGGGTGAAAATTGTTAATTTTGAAACTTGAGGGACCAAAGTGTAAATTCCGTAAATATGACTAAATTTCAGTAACAATATGACCAGAAACTATTATTAAACTTATTATTATTATGTAAACAAATTTATAAGAATCATAAACTTGTCATTCACATGCCAAGACCCCAACTTTCCTGAAAAGGAAACTTTTTGACGCAAACTTCTAAGAATCGAAGCCACATGATTTTATGACCATCAAATGAACTTAGTTACACTTTAAATAGTCTAAGAACATATAGCTTACTATTTGTATCATGATAATAGGGTGCTAGGACACGGACATGTTGGTACTTGAAGGACTTTTATTTGATTCTAAGGTGAGTTTTAGTGTTCTCTTTTTTTATTACTATTTTGGGATGAAACATGCTATGTTTGAACTAAAAGTTATTTGTGTACTATTATGCGATGCTAATATATGTTGTGGCTAATGTTAGAACCTGCACCTACTTGTATCACAATCATTAATTCTTGTGTGAACTGCTTGTTTTATATGGGTAGATCTACTTGGGGAATCCCCCACGCACAGTGCCTTCCGTCATAACCGAAAGGGTACCACACTGCGATCCTGCGGGGTCGTTTGTGTTATATGATAGGTTTTATAAGATACTATGGTGTACCACTCAGCAGGTGTGGTACACTCTTTGTGTAACAACCGACTCCTAGGTCCAACTCCCAGAATCTAATGTGATTTAGCATTGTATTGTTGCGTCATCTCGTTTCATGTATGTATCTTCTTTTCTTTATAGTTAATAAATTTCTATGATTTATGCAACCCTGTTTGACTGTTGTTTGACATGTTTAAGCCTAGAACTTGTTCCCGAGGCTAGAAAATTCACTTAAATGGCCTTATCCCCTGAAAATTTTTACATAAAATTTAAATCTAAGTCATCCTTATAAAAATTTCCTCTAGGCGCATCAGAACTGTTTAGGCGCACGACAACTATTCGGGTGCATCTGGAAGTTAGGCGCATTTCCACTGTTTAGGGCAATGACAACTATTCAGGCACCCAGAAAGTGGGCGCACGAGCAGTTGTTCGGGTGTTTTTGGCCACACTTAGCATTTTAAAATGTCTGAACCCTTCTAGAAGCTTTTGACCAGTCTACGCACCTCCAAACCAGCCAATGCATGGATTGTTGCCATGCATTCGGCCGTTCCACCCTCCAACCACACCACCCCTCGGTTTTCATTAACCTGAATCCACACTCCACCAAAAATTCTTACTTCCTTTCAAACACTGAATTCCCCATTTTATTTCACTCTTTCACAACCTCTCGAAATCTCTCTCTCTCTCTCTCGGCAAATCATCACAACAAGGAACCGAGAACTCCTCAAGCTTCAACCAAGCAGGGAACAAGGACTTCAAGCCTCAAACTCTCGGAACAGCCATTTACACACCTCTTGAATCACTCTAAACTCGAAACAACTTGTGACTAAGCTTTCTTGCACCCGAACAAAACTTTTATTGTTGTCTTCTCTACCTTTCCTCCTTTGAAACCCATCTTTCTTATTCAAAGGCAGGAACCCACGACCAAGTTGATTGCTTTGTGTGACTTGCAGTTCTACAAGAGGTACACACTCCTTCATACATGTTTACCTTGTGTTATTGCCATGAATCAACTCGGAAACCCCTCTTTCATAGGTTTTCAGGACCATTCCACTCACTGTTCCTAATCTAACCCCCATATTGATACCTAAAAACCTATTAAATTATCCTATAAACATTTTATGGTCTGGACCTATCGATTTCAGTATGTTAATGGGTGTTTAAAACCCGAGAATTCATGTTACATATGTGTAAATGATGACTTATGTGCCCAACCATGACCTTGTTACCTTAGGTTGCTATGCTCATGGGTAAATTTGAATTTTTAGAATGTTTGATGATGTTCAACTATTTTGATATTGGGATGGATATGTTGGTATGATGAATTGGACCTTAGAATGCTTGTTAGGGACCCGAATAAGCGATAGATGTAGTTTAACATAGCCAAATTCGTGACAACTTGTTAGATACAAAATTTTCAGGCCCTAAAACTATTAAAACAGAGGCTAAAACCGGACTTGGTGAAATTTTTGGTTAACATGTTAATGCTATGAACTTACTTGGCTTAAACGGGTCTAACCGAGGGATTCTTGGATGAAATCTTAAGAAATAATGTAACGAGCCTAAAAATCTTTAAGGCCTTAATATTTCAGAAAGTTAAAGGGCCATAAACTAATATCTTGAGGAAAGGACTTAAAGAAAATGAAATAAAGTGTCGATTTCGGGTAAAGATGGGTTTTAAAGGGTCAAATGTTGGAAACAAGATTTTGTGCAAAGGACCCCAAAACACTTTCTAAAATTGGTCTAAAAGTGATATAAGGACCCCTAGAAACTATTAAGGGCCATAGTGTGTCAAGAAATTGAAAGAACCAACTTCGGGGTAAAATTTGTAATTTTGGAAACTTGAGGGACTAAAAGTGTAAATTCAGAAAAGTCGACCATATTCCAGTAAATTTATGACCAGAAACTATTGTTTTTACCTATACTCATATAAGAACTTGTGAGAAACTAAAAACGGGTCATATTACGCCAAAAAACCCAAACTTTCCTGAAAAGGAAACTTTTTGACACAAATTTCTAAGGGATGTGGTCATATGTACTTTTAAACACCAATTACCCTTGATTACACTCCCAATAGTCTAAGAATCTATAGCTTATATATGTATCTTGCTCTTAGGGTGCTAGGACCTGAATCTATCTGTGATTGAAGAATCCTTTATCTACTCAAGGTGAGTTTCTTGTGTCCCCTTTTTACTACTATTTTGGGGTGAAACATGCTCTGTTTGAATTAAAACTTATTGGATACTATTATGCGATGCTATTGTATGTTGTGGCTATTGTTAGAACCTGCATCTTTGTATCACAATCATTAATTCGATGTGAACCGCTTGATTATATGGGTAGATCTACTTGGGGAAACCCCCACGCATAGTGCCTTCCGATGAGAAGGGTACCACACTGAGATCCCGCGGGATCAATGCGGCATGTAACAGGTTTTGTAAGATACTATGGTGTACCATTCGGCAAGTATGGTATGCTGCTATGTGGCTCAGTTTTCCTTATGGGATTACCAGCAACACAAGTTTAGAAGAGGCTAACCGGGGCTGAGTGCAGGGTTGATTTGTGATCCCACAACTGTGATACTATGATTTTTAAACTATACTAGGGGTTCAATGAGCCCCTTTTGTTTTTGAACTTCAAGTACTTGAACTCACCAACTTTTAGTTGACACAAAATCTTTTTGAGCATGTTTCAGGTAATCCTCGTTGAGCTTGGACCTTATGAAAGACTCCAAAGATGTCTTAGCACCGTGACTACCTAAATGGCATTACTAGGATTTTTAAATCATCTGAACATTCAGTTTTTAATATGTACATTTTGGGATAGTATTGTATTGGATGCTTCTATTGTTAGGGTTTGACGGTGTTAACCCGGATAACATTGATGTAATGTAATGCCATTATGATTTCTCTCCTTGTGTGCTCTTGTGTGGTTCTGTTTCCGCTGCCATGTATGTTGCTAGTCTGAGACATCCCACCCTCTTCTGGGCCCGGGGTGTGACAGATTGGTATAAAAGCCACAGGTTGTAGAGAAATCAGGAATACCTTATTAGACCCTAGGCTACAACCCTGATACCCTAGGACTGTCCTATTTTGGAATGTGTTGGGATGAATGGGTTAGGTAAATTGATGATTACACTTGATCAACGTAATCATGAATTTACCGGACTCGTGAATTCCGGCACGATCCCCTATTTGGTGTTAAAAAAATCTTTTCTTTGCATAGAATATGCTCTATGTGAGTCTAAATCTTGTCTTGTCTATGTGGTAACCTGTGTTTCTATTAATATGAGATACTACTGCCATTATTACTGATGTAACTATCATTATGAGATACTACTACCTTCGTTACTGCTATAACTGTTATTATGAGATACTATCGTCATTATTGCCATGAGCTATGAGAAACCAAATTACTCATGATGATTTTACAGGAACTCGAGGACTATGGCCAACAACGGTAAAGCACCCGCACTCCCCGTGGACGAGACCGCCCCTGTAGGACGGCTGAGAAGGGCGACTTACCCATATCAATATAAGGAGTACATTAGGCGATGCAGTCACCCCGGATGGATATCTGTTAAATCCGATGATACCGATCCATCCAAAGATTCATCCCTGACATCTCAGTCAAGGAGTCGGACCCGCTCCAACTCACCTCATGTACCAGCACCGGCGCACTCGTCCATCCCACCTATTGGGAATAGGGGTGCGTGAGTCATCACTCGACCACGAAAGAGCACCCGACCTGGAGCTTCTGTCTCGTTTATGATGCCGCCTTCTCCACCTCCACCGGCGACTGCTCCTGCACCGGCGCCCCCTATGATGGGACCACCTAAACGCCTACCTCAAGACGAGTTTTGGATGCCTCTGAGGCGCAGCATGTACGATGGACCGAGCATTCTAGCGGGAGACCACTACTTGCAGTCCAGCCGACGTGCTAGTGACTTTGGCCCGTCTGACCCCACGTTGAGCGATATATTGAGGACCATCAATCGTCACGAGTTGACGATTCAGCACGCCACATGGACCTCGCAGTCCGCCCAATTTCAGGCACTAATGGCGTCCCATGGTGTCCAGCGCTTGGAGCAAGAAAAAAATAAGAAGGGCTCAGGCTGGTTCGGGTGGTTAAAGAAGAAATGGCAGTAGTGACTGGGTGAAACTTGATTATTGAATGATGCTATCTTTATGAGAAACTATTTATCTCTGATACTATTTTAGGGGGTGATGGCACCTTCCAGCTTGTATTGCTACGAAACTATCGACCCTATTTGATGTTTGTTTTACTATCTATGGTTGAACTTCTCTTATGATACTATCATATCTATTGTTGGTTGCCTGTTTGGGTTATGTATTAGTTTATTCTACGAATCTATCTTGATTGCCTTTTTGAATTGCTAATTGATTCCATATATATGTGAGGCTATGTATGACTTTTTGTGTGTTATGTGAATCCTTGTGTGTTGTGGAATGACCTTAGGGAGTCAATTGGTGTGTGGGATACTCAAAACAAATTATGAGACACTAAATGAGTTTCACTATGATTGACACCAGAATGCCGCTTAGAAGGGAAACAGCGAGGGAAGAAACCGGGGTGTTGGACGCCCTAGGGGTCGAGGTGAGAACCGATCACCCACACCACCCAGGGCCGACCAGGAGGAGAACTCTAACCGCAAAAACAATGAGAGGATTGCCAACTTGGTGGCCCAACAAATTGTAAATGCTATTCCCACCATCATTGCGCAAATAAATGCTGATCGGGGAAATACATCCCAGAATGATGGACTCGGAAACAATACGGGGGATGCTGGGAACATTGAAGAAGTAAAAACCGGGTGTTCTTACAAAACTTTCATGTCATGCAAACCTAGAGACTTCTTCAGCACTGAGGGAGCAATAGACACCTACCGCTGGCTGGACGAAATGGAAGCTGTGCTGGATATAAGCAAATGCAAGAACGAGCATATGGTCAGGTTTGCCTCCCAAACCCTAAAGGGGCCAGCCTTAGAATGGTGGAAGACTATCGTTCAGCCAAGGGGCAGGGATGCCGTCGGCCTCATGAAGTGGTCGGAATTTCGAGATCTGATGACCGGTAAGTACTGTGCCATGAACCAGCTGGAGAAGCTAGAGGTGGAATTTTTGAGCCTGGAAATGAAGGGCTCAAATTACATTGAGTACATCAACCGATACTCTGCTTTATCCCGACTTGTGCCTCATTTGGTAACTCCTAAATCTAAAGGCGTAGGCTGATTTATCTGGGGCCTGCATCCCAGAGTCAGAAGCATTATCCGATCTGCTAGACCTACAACCCTTCAATCGGCTGTCTATCTTACTGGCAGCTTAACAGACGACCTGATCAGGGCTGGATGGACAGATCAGGGGAGGAACGAGGATAAGAAGAGGTTATCGGGCAAGAAGAGAAGGTGGATTGATGTTAGAAGGCCCAGTGGCGGTGGTAGTAGCTCAAACAGGAGGGCCGATGAAAGGTCAAGGAGTGATGGACAAGGAGCAAGAGGTCAACGGCTATATGTAGGCACCAACCCCCTATGCACCAAATGCAAACTACACCACCAAGGGGAATGCAATCCGATGCCCTGCTTTAGGTGCAAACGAACCGGCCACCTGATTAAGGACTGTACTTTCGATCCCGGGAAGCAATGCTACGAATGCGGGGATCCGGGACACATGCAAAATAGGTTCCCCAAGCTAGCAAGAGACAAGGACGCTAGGCCTAACAAGCCTAAAGGGAGTGCGTTCGTGATGGACCCCAATGGTGCTCGCAAAGATCCCGATATGGTAAACGGTACGTTCCTCATTAATAACCACCCTGCTACTGTTTTGTTTGATATGGGAGCAACCGGAAGTTTTGTTTCCCCTACCTTTAGGCATTTAATTGATTTGGAGGCTTATGCCCTAACTGATGCTTACGCGGTGGAATTAGCTGATGGTAAAATAATAGAAACCAATGAAATTATCAAAGATTTCACAATAGAACTAGAGGGTATTCCGTTTAAGATAGACTTGATGCCTATCACTTTAGGGGGATTTGATGCAGTTGTGGGAATGGATTGGTTAGCAAAGTACAAGGCTGTAATTGTATGTGGTGAGCGCTTGCTTAGGATACCTTTAACTGATGGAAGCATGCTAACAATCCACGGTGATAGAAACAACACGCTATACCCTATGATTTCCCACCTGAAGGCTACCAAGAGCCTCCAGAAAGGATGCTCAGCCTTCATAGTCTACGTTATGAAAGCAAGAAAGGAAAAGAGGATCAAAGATATACCAGTGGTGGCTGAATACCCGGAAGTTTTTCCCGAGGACCTACCGGGACTACCTCCGACTAGACAGGTCGAATTCCAAATCGACCTAGTGCCTGGTGCCGCACCAGTGGCTAAGGCGCCTTACCGACTCGCTCCACCCTAGATGAAGGAGCTAATGGTGCAAATCCAGGAAATACTAGATAAGGGATTTATTCGGCCAAGTGTTTCTCCATAGGGCGCACCAGTGTTATTCGTTAAGAAGAAGGACGGGACACTACGAATGTGTATCGACTACCGCGACCTTAACAAGCTTACAATCAAGAATCGCTATCCCCTCCCAAGAATTGATGACTTGTTCGACCAACTACAAGGAGCCAGCTACTTCTCCAAAATAGACTTAAGGTCGGGATATCACCAGCTAAGGGTGAGAGAGGAAGATGGACCCAAAATAGCTTTCTGAACAAGGTAAGGGCACTATGAATACTTAGTCATGCCCTTCGGACTGACTAATGCACCCGCCGCATTCATGGATCTTATGAATCGAGTGTGTCGTCCATACCTAGACAAGTTTGTCATTGTGTTTATCGACGACATCCTGATCTACTTCCATAGCCGTGAAGAACACGTGAAGCACCTCAGACTGATTCTTGAATTGCTCAAGAATGAACAACTTTATGCAAAATTCTCTAAATGTGAGGTTTGGATGCGCGAAATCCAATTTTTAGGGCATGTGGTGAACGAAGAAGGAATTCAAGTAGACCCGTCAAAGATTGAAGCCATTAGAAACTGGAAAATTCCTGAAACTCCTACTGAGATAAGGCAATTTCTTGGTTTAGCTGGATATTACCGAAGGTTTATTATGGATTTCTCATGGATTGTGCAACCATTGACCGCTCTAACCAAGAAAAACACGACCTTCACATGGGGGACGGAGCAGAATGAAGCATACGAGTTACTCAAGGAGAAACTGTGTAGTGCACCAATCCTCGCCCTACCTGAAGGCGTTGATGATTTTGTAGTTTATTGCGACACCTCGCGTCAAGGACTTGGATGTGTGTTGATGCATCGAGATAAAGTGATTGCTTACGCATCCAGATTGTTGAATGAGCATGAGAGAAACTATACTACCCACGATCTGGAGCTGGGTGCCATGGTGTTTGCTCTCAAGATATGGAGACACTACCTTTAAGGTACCAAATGCGTCATCTACACCGACCATAAAAGTCTGCAACACATCCTTGAGCAAAAGATGCTAAATATGCACCAGCGAAGGTGGGTAGAACTGCTGAGTGATTATGAATGTGAAATTTGCTATCACCCAGGAAAGGCCAATGTGGTGGCTGATGCCCTAGGCAGAAAGGAAAGGGAGAAACCAATTCGTGTCCGTGCTCTGAGAATGAGTGTGTATACCAGTCTTACCACTAGATTGATAGAGGCACAAAAGGAAGCCTTGAGCAATAACAAACTAGAGGAAGAAATGCTAACAAGAATAGAAAAACGTTTGGAAGTGAGTAATGACGGATTGTATAAGCATGAGGGAAGGACATGGGTACCGAAACACGGAGGAAGAGATAGTCCTAGATGAAGCACACAAATCTAGATACTCAGTTCATCCGGGGAGCAACAAAATGTATCAGGACTTAAGAGCTCTTTTCTGGTGGCCCGGAATGAAGAAATCCATTGCTACCTATGTAGGGAAATGCCTGACGTGTGCAATGGTAAAGGCAGAGAACCAAAAGCCATCAGGAACCTTACAACAGCCCAAAATTCCCGAGTGGAAATGGGATAACATTACGATGGACTTCATTACAAAGTTGCCAAGAACTTCTCATGGACATGATGCAATCTGGGTAATAGTGGATAGGCTGACCAAATCAGCTCACTTCCTACCGATACGAGAAGACTACGACTTACCTAAACTAGCACAACTATACATCAATGAGATTGTAACAAGACATGGAGTGCCCCTATCGATTATCTCAGACCGCGATAGTCGTTTCACTTCACGATTCTGGAAGTCTCTCCAACAGGCTTTGGGGACACGCCTTGATTTAAGCACCGCATATCATCCTCAAACTGACGGGCAAAGTGAACAGACCATTCTGACACTAGGAGACATGTTGAGAGCTTGCGTGATCGATTTCGGGGGAAGTTGGGATAATCACCTTCCTCTGGTGGAGTTTTCCTACAACAATAGTTATCACACAAGTATAAAAGCAGCGCCATACGAAGCCCTATATGGTAGAAAGTGTCGCTCGCCTTTGAGTTGGAATGAGATTGGTGATAGCCAAATTATGGGTCCTGATATTGTAATGGAAACCACGGACAAAGTGTTCAAGATTAAGGAACGATTAAGAGCAGCCCGAGATTGTCAAAAGAAGTACGCCGATAGAAGGCGAAAGCCCCTAGAATTTCAAGTGGGCGATAGAGTGATGCTAAAAGTAAGATGGATTAAGCCCAAGATACATTGGAATTTGTAATATTATCGAGAGTTGGCCCAAGATACATTGGACCATTTGTAATATTATCGAGAGTTGGCCCAGTAGCATACAGTTAAGGCTACCCCAAGAGCTGAGCGTTGATGTACATTGGAACTCCCATTGAAAGATGTCACTAACGATTGGCCTTGTGGTAGAACCCATAGAGATCATCGACCAACTAGTCCAGAAA
The DNA here is from genome assembly GCA_025506505.1 of Flaveria sonorensis. Lineage (NCBI taxonomy): Eukaryota > Viridiplantae > Streptophyta > Magnoliopsida > Asterales > Asteraceae > Flaveria > Flaveria sonorensis. Next base: position 18,278,119 of record CM046439.1, read on the forward strand.
CTCAGACAAAGCCGGATACCCAAAGTGAAAGTAAGATGGAACTCTAGGCGAGGACCTGAATTCACATGGAACGAGAAGATGTGATGAAGAAGGAGTATCCATACCTCTTTAAGCCCACTCGTTTAGAATCTAATTGAAGCTAAAATTTCGGGATGAAATTTCCTAAACGGTTGGTGAATGTAACAACCGACTCCTAGGTCCAACTCTCCCAGAATCTAATGTGATTTAGCATTGTATTGTTGCATCATCTCATTTCATGTATGTATCTCCTTTTCTTTATGGTTAATGAATTTCTATGATTTATGCAACCCTGTTTGACTGTTGTTTGACATGTTTAAGCCTAGAACTTGTTCCCGAGGCTAGAAAATTCACTTAAATGGCCTTGTCCCCTGAAAATTTTTACATAAAATTTAAATCTAAGTCATCCTTATAAAAACTTCCTCTAGGCGCATCAGAACTGTTTAGGCGCATGACAACTATTCGGGCGCATCTGGTAGTTAGGCGCATTTCCACTGTTTAGGCACACGACAACTATTCGGGCGCATCTGGCAGTTAGGCTCATTTCCACTGTTTAGGCGCATGACAACTGTTCAGGCGCCCAGAAAGTGGGCGCACGAGCAGTTGTTCGGGCATTTTTGGCCACACTTAGCATTTTAAAATGTTCGAACCCTTCTAGAAGCTTTTGACCAGTCTGCGCACCTCCAAACCAGCCAATGCATGGATTGTTGCCATGCATTCGGCCGTTCCACCCTCTAACCACACCACTCCTCGGTTTTCATTAACCCGAATCCACAGTCCACCAAAAATTCTTACTTTCTTTCAAAAACTGAATTCCCCATTTTGTTTCACTCTTTCACAACCTCTCGAAATCTCTCTCTCTCTCTCGGCAAATCATCACAACTAGGAACCGAGAACTCCTCAAGCTTCAACCAAGCAGGGAACAAGGACTTCAAGCCTCAAACTCTCGGAACAGCCATTTACGCACCTCTTGAATCACTCTAAACTCGGAACAACTTGTGAGTAAGCTTTCTTGCACCCGAACAAAACTTTTATTGTTGTCTTCTCTACCTTTCCTCCTTTGAAACCCATCTTTCTTATTCAAAGGCAGGAACCCACGACCAAGTTGATTGCTTTGTGTGACTTGCAGTTCTACAAGAGGTACACACTCCTTCATACATGTTTACCTTGTGTTATTGCCATGAATCAACTCGGAAACCCCTCTTTCATCGGTTTTCAGGACCATTCCACTCACTGTTCCTAATCTAACCCCCATATTGATACCTAAAAACCTATTAAATTATCCTATAAACATTTTATGTCTGGACCTATCGATTTCAGTATGTTAATGGGTGTTTAAAACCCGAGAATTCATGTTACATATGTGTAAATGATGACTTATGTGCCCAACCATGACCTTGTTACCTTAGGTTGCTATGCTCATGGGTAAATTTGAATTTTCAGAATGTTTGATGATGTTCAACTATTTTGTTATTGGGATGGATATGTTGGTATGATGAATTGGACCTTAGAATGCTTGTTAGGGACCCGAATAAGCGATAGATGTAGTTTAACATAGCCAAATTCGTGACAACTTGTTAGATACAAAATTTTCAGGCCCTAAAACTATTAAAATAGTGGCTAAAACCAGACTTGGTGAAATTTTTGGTTAACATGTTAATTCTATGAACTTACTTGGCTTAAACGGGTCTAACCGAGGGATTCTTGGATGAAATCTTAAGAACTAATGTAACGAGCCTAAAAACCTTTAAGGCCTTAATATTTCAGAAATTTAAAGGGCCATAAACTCATATATTGAGGAAAGGACTTAAAGAAAATGAAATAAAGTGTTGATTTCGGGTAAAGACGGGTTTTAACGTATCAAATGTTGGAAACAAGATTTTGTGCAAAGGACCCCAAAAAAATTTGTAAAGTTGGTCTAAAAGTGATATAAGGACCCCTAGAAACTATTAAGGGCCATAGTGTGTCAAGAAATGGAAAGAACCAACTTCTGGGTAAAAATTGTAATTTTGGAAACTTGAGGGACTAAAAGTGTAAATTCAGAAAAGTCGACCATATTCCAGTAAATTTATGACCAGAAACTATTTTTTTTACCTATCTTCATATAAGAACTTGTGAGAAACTAAAAACGGGTCATATTACGCCAAAAACCCAAACTTTCCTACAAAGGAAACTTTTTGACACAAATTTGTAAGGGATGTGGTCATATGTATATTTAAACACCAATTACCCTTGATTACACTCCCAATAGTCTAAGAATCTATAGCTTATATATGTATCTTGCTCTTAGGGTGTTAGGACCTGAATCTATCTGTGATTGAAGAATCCTTTATCTGCTCAAGGTTTTTACTACTATTTTGGGGTGAAACATGCACTGTTTGAACTAAACTTTATTGGATACTATTATGCAATGCTATTGTATGTTGTAGCTATTGTTAGAACCTGCATCTTTGTATCACAATCATTAATTCTATGTGAACCGCTTGATTATATGGGTAGATCTACTTGGGGAAACCCCCACGCACAGTGCCTTCCGATGAGAAGGGTACCACACTGAGATCCTGCGGGGTCGTTGCGACATGTAACAGGTTTTGTAAGATACTATGGTGTACCATCTGGCAGGTATGGTATGCTGCTATGAGGCTCAGTTTCTCTTATGGGATTATCGACAACACAAGTTTAGAAGAGGCTAGCCGGGGCTGAGTGCAGGGTTGATTTGTGATCCCACAACTGTGATACTATGCTTTTTAAACTATACTAGGGGTTCAATGAGCCCCTTTTGTTTTTGAACTTCAAGTACTTGAACTCACCAACTTTTAGTTGACACAAAATATTTTTGAGCATGTTTTAGGTACTCCTCGTTGAGCTTGGACCTTATGAAAGACTCCAAAGATGTCTTAGCACCATGACTACCTAAATGGCATTACTAGGATTTTTAAATCATCTGAACATTCAGTTTTTAATATGTATGTTTTGGGATAGTAGTGTATTGGTTGCTTCTATTGTTAGGGTTTGACGGTGTTAACCCGGATAACATTGATGTAATGTAATGCCATTATGATTTCTCTCCTTGTGTGCTCTTGTGTAGTTCTGTTTCCGCTGCCATGTATGTTGCTAGTCTAAGACGTCCCACCCTCTTCTTGGCCCGGGGTGTGACACTTTGAGGCTCAGTTTCCCCTATGGGATAACCGGCATAACACAAGTTTAGAAGAGGCTAGCCGGGGCTGAGTGCAGGGTTGATTGTGACCCCACAACAGTGATACTTATGTTTTTAAATTTAACTTATGGATTCTAAAGAGCCCTTTTGTCTTTGAACTTTAAGCACTTGAACTCACCAACTTTACAGTTGACACAAAACCCTTTTTAAGCATGTTTCAGGTAACCCTTGATGGAAGCTTGGATTTTAATGGAAAACTTTATGGATGGCTTAGCACCGTGACTACCAATGGAATTACTTGATTTTGAAACATTATTAGACATTTGAATTGTTGAGTTAAGTTTGGATAATTTGTAATGGGTGTTGATTTTACATTTGGGCAAGACTTTCATTGTCCGGATATGCTTTTTAAATGTAATGCCATGTGAATTCTCTCCTTGTGTGCTCTTGAGTGGTTAGTTTCCGCTGCCATGTATTTTGTTAGTCTACAACATCCTACCCTCTTTGGGCCCGGGGTGTGACAATCATCGTACTACTTCCAATCCGCATCTCACTTCACCAACCCTAATCCCATTAGCACATATTAGGCCCATAATGCATATTTCTAGAACTTAGCATGTCTACGCGCATATAATGTACTATTCTCAGACCAAGTCAACATAAGGTCTACTTTCAAGTCAAAGCTCATGTTTAGACCAAGTCACAGTCAAAGAGTCAAAGTCCAATAGTCAAAGTCAACGGTCAAAGTTAATGGTCAATGCACCTATTTTGGTGATGGATGTCACAAAACTAGAGTATTTACAAACATTTTTATCATGGGTTTGTACTCTTGTTATCACCCCAATTTCAACGTCTCCAATGATGTTTGTGGTGGGATGGGACTTGTGGATTCTCATTTGAGGAATCAAAGCAAGTTAATTTGATAGATCTAAATTAGTGAAATTTATATTTGATGATTAAGTATCACCCAGTACATCAGCGCACTTATCAAGAGAAACTTGATCCAATGACTGTGTGACATCATTGATGTTGTCTTCAGTGGAGAGGTTGTCAACATCATGAAAATCTTGATCACTTTTACCATCTCCATCTCCTCCTACATTGGAAACCCCTTCATTCGAGTTTTGTACCTCAGCGCTAGAATTTATAGGCACCTCAGATGTATCAGCTGAAGTGTTTGTCATGGTAGTGCTGATAAGATTTCCAAATGCAGGGTTTGATTAGAGCCTGCAGTTTGTGATTAGACAAACTAGAATTTATAGCCACCTCAGATGCACCTCAGATGATCACTTTTACAGGACCTCTAATGCACTTGTCATTAGACAAGATGGAGTTTGTGATTGGAGCCTATATGCGAAGGAAGTCAAACCTCAATTTCAAAACCATGCTCTCATGGCTCACATCAATGATGGTCCAGCTCCAATGCCAACTGAGGTAAAATCCAATCTATGTTCTGATAAATGTATTCAAGAAGTATAGGGATATGGAGAACATAATCACAAGTTGGCTATTAAAATCAAAGAAGAGAAGGTCAAAACAGAAATGTTAAAACATGAAATGAAAAGTTTTGAAATCAAAATCAAATCACTTCTCTCAGATATTGAAAGACTTCATGGTGAAAAGTACACTCTCGCAGCTGAGATGAGAGGTTAACTGAATTGTTAACGAAAACCAAGGCTGAGCAATCAGTTGCTGAAGTGAAACTTGAAAAGTTTCAATTCTCTTCTGCTAAGCTGCAAGAGTTACTTGACTCACAAAAAGAGCCAAAGGACATGACTAGGATAGGGTACAATTCTTGTCCTCCTCCATATAATGACAACTATAATGTTATTCCGGAGTCACTCACTCAGTCTGATTCAACTGAAGCTAAAGTTATTGAAACTAAAACAACTGTTTCACAAATAACTAATTCTCAAAACAAACCAAATGTTTACATTGAAACCAATGAGGATAAAATCAAATTGAGTCTCCTAATAAAAATCAAAGAGTGCTCATACAAACCCCTGGTTGTCAAGAAACCAAAAAGCCCAGTCAAGGCCATTGTGCCATTTGTGAGATTCACTCCTTAGAATCTCAAGGTGGAAAAGAAAGCTGAATGTTCTGTGAAATCTTCTGCTGAAAGCAGATCTGATAGTGAGATCAAATCTCCAAAAATTTCAAGCAAATCAGAAATGGTTTCACTGAAATTCAAAGATAAAGCTATAGATTCTTCATCTTCCGAAGGGAAATCCTCCTTGATTCAAAAAGCAAAAGTAAAAACTATTTCACAATCATCATCTAAGAACAAACAAGGGGTCAGTTTTGATATTTTCAATAAAGAGCACGTAGACCAATTTGAAAAGGAGTTAAATAAAGGCAAAAAGAAGCAACATCAGTCTCCAAAAACCAAGCAAAGCAAGATTGTGAAACAATCTACTGCCACCAAGAAAACTGAAGTTGCTTCTTCATTAAAAACCAAATCTGAGGGTAATTCAAAATCTGCTAAATCAAATGAAGCCTCCATTTCAAAGTCAAAGGACAAACAAATGTAACATGACATTTGTGACATATCTAATCATAATACAGATGAGTGTTATTTTAATCAATATTGCTCCATCTATGACATGAACAATCATTCAACCAAAAACTGTTATTTCAACAAGTATTGTTCTGTATGTGATATGACAAATCACAATACATCTGATTGTTTCTTTAAACAAAAAGGCTTGAGAATACCACAAAACAAGCCTATTTTACCATTTTCAACTGACAGGGTGAAAAATAGAAGTCCAACACATACTAAACAAACACGGATTTCAAATTCTGATAAGGACTTTTATGATCAATGGCAGTCAAAGAGTATCAAAAAGAATATTAATCATAATATGAAACAATCACTGAGTTCTCATCCAAGATTTAAAATAAAAGTGATTTCTGAAAAACAAAAACATGCCTAATTTCTACATAGAAACCGGGATCAAAGATTTGAATACTCTTCTGACAGCTCAATTGATATTGATAAAATAAAAACAAAAAGGACTCCACTGAAAATTGTCAAAGCATCTTCCTCTAAGTCACAACCGAGAGGAAAGTATCAAGAAATTATAGTACTGGATAGAACCGGCCAACCCAAGACCATTATGGGTTGGGTTCCATATTCTAACTAGTTCTTTTGTGCTTGTAGGGTCGTCCATACAGGTCCAACAGCGTATGGTATGTGGACAGTGGATGCTCCCGACACATGACTCGAGACAGTTCCCTCCTTCATGACTTCAAGCACATACAAGGAACTACTGTAGCATTTGGTGGAGATTCACAAGGTGGTATTATTACTGGGGAAGGATCTATGATGAATGGACTACTGAATTTTCACAAAGTCAACTACTGCGAGCAACTAAACTTCAATCTCCTCAGCGTGTCTCAGATCTACGACAAGAAATATTCTACTCACTTCACAAACACTCATTGCTACATTCTGAAACCAGGATTTCAAATTCCTGAAGAATAGGTTGTCTTGAAGACTCCAAGAAAGAATAATACCTATATCTTGAACCTTAATTATGCACTACCTTCAGAAGAAACATGTATTTTATCTAAAACAACATTTGATGAGTCACAGCTTTGGCATATACGTTTGGGACACACAAATTTCAAAAACATGAATAGATTGGTAAAAGGAAATCATGATAGGTTTACCTCAAAAAGAATTTCATTTTGTTGACCACTGTTCTACGGGTCTCAAAGGGAAACAACATAAATCTTATCATAAGCCAAAGCTTGTGAACACAAACAATTCTCTATTGAAGTTACTTCATATGGATCTCTATGGACCAACTCATGTCATGAGTATTGGAAAGAAGCAGTACTGTTTGGTGATCATTGATGAGTTTTCACGATTCACATGGGTCTTCTTTTTACTTCATAAAAACGAAACGTCCCAAATAGCAAAAGATTTTATCACAAAAATAGAAAATCAACTTGATCAAAATGTAAAATTAATCAAAAGTGATAATGGGACTGAATTCAAAAATGAAGATCTAAGATCATTTTGCACACAGAAAGGCATTGCTCATCAATTCAGTGCAGCTAGAACTCCTCAACAAAATGGAGTAGCTGAAAGAAGAAATAGAACACTGATTGAAGCAGCAAGAACAATGCTAGCCGATGCTAAACTGCCAATTACCTTCTGGGCAGAAGCAGTCAACACATCATGCTTTGCGCAAAATCGAACTTTGATTATTAAAGAAAGCAACAGAACACCATATGAACTTCTTTTTCATAGAAAACCATTTATTGGTTTCTTCAAGTCATTTGGTTGTCCTATCTTAATATTAAACACCCGAGACCATTTAGGAAAGTTTGCTCCTAAGTCTGATGAGGGATTCTTTGTAGGTTATTCCTCTGTCTCAAAGGCTTTCAAAGTGTTTAATCCTAGATTAAACATTATTGATGAATAAACCAATGTTCAATTCAATAAGCACTCCTTTCCTAAGTCAACAAATGGTCCTGATTGGTTGTTTGATATTGACTCATTTACTAGATCTTTTTATCAGTTTCACTTGTCAAATGCAGTCACCTTGACTTATGAACAAAACGAACATGTCAGGAAGCTGTGTTAAGAGTATAAAGAAAAAGAAACTGCTAAAAAACAGAAAGAAGAAGCTGAAAAGCTTGAAAAGGAAAAGAAGAAACATGAAGCTGAAGCATCTGTTCCCTCATCCTCTGGTCACCGTATGCACACTTACACCAGAAAGAGGAAATATCTATCAGAAAAGGCCAAACGAAAATTGCCTATGGTAGAAGAGGAACCAGCTCAAATGAAACAGAAGGATGATCCAAGAAGCCTTGCTACTATTACTCAGTTTTTAGAGGAGCATGAGAAGGCTGAGGAACAATTGAAGAAGGAACTTGAGGTGATTGTTTTGGAAGAAGGAGAGATAGAGAGAGGATATGATGAAAGCATCCATGATGACACTTTGATCAGGGACAGTCCTACAAAGGTGGAGTCATCAGTTGAGGAGATGGTTAAGAAGGCTCAAGGTGATGATCTTATGATTAAAGCACTGTTTTTGATCAATCATGGGTATGATGCTGATGAAGTCTTTGGGATGACATATGAAGGAATAGTTAAAGAAGTTAAAAAGATGCAAAAGCTTCTTGACCCTAAATATGTGACTGACTATGAAAAGAAGAAAGTCAGGTCCCCAATCACCTTCACTGCTACTCAGTCTTAACAGTCTCAAGAGCCTCAATCCTATTATCCTGATCCCTACAGCATGATAGATAGGGAAATGAAGGATTATCTATCTACTCAAGGATTCACTAAAAGAAAGCTGGGAAATATGAAGACAAATTCACTTAGAGCTGTAATTCTAAAAAAAGTCAAAGACAAGAAAGAAAGATTATTGGCTATTAAAGAAGAAGTAGTAGGGAGGAAATCCAGATCAAGAACTTCAGATAGGATGTCCAACTCACCACCAAAGACCATGATGTCTTGGCACCCATGCTACACAGAAATCCTGAATGGTTTATTAAACCCTCTCAATTAAAGCTACAGGAAGGGTTAACCACTTCAGAGATGTTAAAGGGTGTGTCTGCTCCAGAAGGCAAAGTAGATGTTAAAATTATTGCTTGGAAGTATGACAATGATTGGAATATGTTCATGGTGAAAAGGATCTCAGGTCTAGTTCAATTCTTCACAGAGTACACTGCTTTGGTGAACTCCCCTGTAGATCCATGATCTGAAAGAACTAGCTGAATTAGATTTGATCAATCATCATGCTATGTATAGAGGATATGAATTTGAAGATATTCTAAAGATGTTCAAGAAAACAAACAACTTCAAATCTTTGAAAGCAATCTGCACAAGGAAAGACAAATCTTTTAGAAATCCTCTTGAAAAGAAGAAGAAGAAAGAAACCGAAGAGTTGGTATTTCTAGAACTGAATGTAAAAGCAACTGAATCACTGAAAAGGAAGATGGTTGTTGGAACTCACAAGTCAAAGGCAATCTCAAATGTGTTTTATGATGGAAAGACTTATGAGTTGGTGATTGAAAGAAAATGGGGAGGAAAAGAAGGAGCTGAAATTAGGCTGTTTAGTGGATATGAGGTGAGATTGTTAGATGAATCATATATCCACTACATATTTACAAGACACTTTAGCGAAATAGATAACAAGCTTGGAGAAGCTGATATGTATTTCTTTTTTAAATGTATCAAAACTCTAAAGATAGCCTATGACAGAATAAACAAAAAGAAAGAACAAAGAAAAAGAAAGAAAATTCCTCTCCAACTGGAAAATATAGTAAAGTTAGAAATAGATACTGATGGTTCACTGTTGATTCATAGAGATGGGCTTTCCATTATATCTGTGTAGGAACCCATATCTCTGAGACAGATGCCTGTTGAAGCAATTCATAATATGAGCCAAATGAAGATTCATGTCCTTAGCAGACACAAGATGAATGAGGATAGAGACTTCTCCAACATGATCAAGGCTATTTTGGATCCTTCACTGGCTGAACCTCAACCATCGGCAGAGACTAAACCAGCACCAGCTCCATCATCAGTCCAAGAAAAACAAGCACCTGCTCTTAAAGAACCACCAGAATCTTCACAACCTCCACCACCCTCAAACCCTTGAAGTGCATAGGCTGTATAATCCTTAGTATTGTTGAACCCTGAAAGGATCATTCATGCCAATTCAATAGGTAGTTGAAGGTTGTTCTAGTTGGAAATCCCACAAGTCCAAGAAGAAATATGGGTGAAGATTTCAGAAGAAAAAGACAAGTGTTGGGTGTCCGCATTAGTAAATGCGGAAGAACAAAGAACAAATACGGTCAAGTATTTGTTCATCCGCATTTACTAAGACGGACAAGCAAAACAAATACAGCTAAGTATTTGTTCATCTGCATTAACTAATGCAGATGACACAATCAATGTTTAAGCTTAATAGAAGAAATGCTGATGAAGACATCACATCCGCATTAACTAATGCGGATGAACATTTAGAAATGTTGATCATCTTTTGTACTTAGACTAGCATTCTGATGTATAGTTGTCAGGGTAGTTTAGTCATTTTGTACTGGCATTGTATCAGCCTATAAATATAATAGTATACACTACTTTTGCAAGTTTCACAAAAATATTCACACAAGTTACATAAAAGTACTGTTTTGTTCTGCAAACCCTAGCACTCTTTGTATCGTGTTTACCAACATCAATATACAAAGCATTTATTAGTATTTTCAGCATTTAATGTTCTTCGATTTAGTATTTCCGCTACTTAATCATTGACTCAATCATCATATTTGATCCTAGTTGTGTCACATCAACTGAGATTCCCATCTCAAACCCAGTCATAGAACACACCTTCTTGAGTAGAACTCGTGAGAAACCTGCCCTAGGATATGGATCGATATCTACACATACACACAGCAAATATGTTAATTTATCTATCAAAAAGGTGTATAAACACCCAATAATCATAGATCTAGCCTAGATCTGTCAATCTATATGTAAAAGTTGGTACATTGCTTGAGTTTTTTGACTTTCTCTCTCTAGAACCATCACACACGCACTCTCTCTCTCTCTCTAGCAGCCTGACTCGCATGAAGGCTTGCATGGGCGGCCATCTCCTCTTTTTATAGGGGTTTTAGGGTGTTGGACTTTCCTATGTCCATTTTTTAAAGTCAATATACTTTTAAAACAATAATTGTCCCTTCATTTTATTCTTTAAACCAGTTTATTGACAAAAGAATTGGGGTGTTACAAGTCTATCCTCCTTTTTAGATCTCGTTCTCGAAACCTGTCATTCATTGAATAAGGATAAAATTGCCCCATTTCCTCATTGGGCTCCCATGTTACTTCGAATCCCTTTCGATGTTTCCATTGAACCTTGACTAACTTGATTACATTATTTATAAATTTTTTTCCTTGGTATCCAATATGCCTATTGGTTCCTTAACATAATTCAGTTTATCATAAACTTCGAGATCACCAAGCGGTATGTGAGCATTTTCTTCCGCTAGTCACTTCCTTAGAAGTGACACATGAAAAGTAGTAGTATGAATCCCACTAGCTGGCAACTACTGTTTATAAGCTACCAATCTAACCTTGTCTTCAATCTTCAAAGGTCCTATATATCAAGGACTTAGATTTCCTTGTTTTTGAAAAGGTATGATTCCTTTCCATGGTGACAATTTTAGCAAAACCCTATAAACAACATTGAACTCCATCAGTCTGCTTCGTTTGTCTGCATAAGACTTTTGTTATTCCTTGGGGGCTTTCATGAAGGTTTTGATCTCTACTAGCTTCTTTGTTATGGTTTTAACCACTTTCGGGCCTTCTTATTTTTGTTCACCATTGTTTCCCTATCATATAGGTGTCCAACACCTTCTTCCATACAGCATCTTATAAGGAGGTAACCTAATGCTTGCATATTATTGAAATACAAATATACAAGCTGTAGAATCTAATTTAACATTTTGATTCTTTTACTATGTAACGAATACACTTAAAGGCTGATGCAATCAAAGAACAAACAAAGAGCTATCAGCATGCACATATGAAGTACTAGGAAAATACTTCAGAAGATTTGATGTAACTCAGTGAATTACATAAGTATCAAATCTTCTGAAGTCAAAAGACCAATTCTTCCGAAGCCAAAGATGAAGTCTTTTGAAGCTTCAAAGACATAGTCTTCCAAAGCCAAAGACTGATTTCATCCAAAGACAAAAAAGTCATGCTTTCTTTGACTTACTTTTGACAAAAGCTGGCCCACCTTTCCGCTGCCATTTCTGAAGACTCGCCAACCAGCATGGTTTGGTGAAAAGTCCATACTTTTGTCAACTGTAGATTAAGGTGTTGAGTCTATAACTTTCCAACTATGTACTTTTATCTTTTTGTAATATATTAGGATATGAGCTATGGCAAGTCATAGTCACTAGTCAAAAGACAATCTGCCTTTTGATTCTACATTGATCTTGTTGTCTAGATTAGTGTTTCCAGCTAGCCTTCAAAGTATGGCCGTTTGTAGGATGTAGTATAAAGTATCTCAACTACTTGTATTTAGAGGATAGGCTTTGTAATACTTGTAAGAACTTGAGAGCAATATACAACATTCTTGAAAACCATATAATCATGTTCTTGTTCTTTTACTTGTGTTCATTGTTTCATCCTAACCGGTTCCCAATTTGATCTGTTAAGTGTTCAAAGTCTCTCCACCTTGTGAAAATGTTGCATTGACCAACCTTCAATGGTCCTGCAATTGGTATTAGAGCATTTCAGGCTCTTGATTGTAAGATCTCACCATCTTATTGCTCTTTAGTTTCACAAAACACTTATCAACTGAAATGGCAACTATCTAAGGCTGATATGGAAATGGATACCATAACAAAGTCTCCAGTGATCACTCCTGATGACTTTGGTACTTGGTGCCAACGTATGGAAGGGTTCATCAAGTCTCAAGACAGTAGGATGTGGAGATCTGTTGTTGAAGGACCTCATATCCCAAACACCTCTTCAGCCATTACTGGAGGTGGGATGATACCAAAGGAAATGGCTGACTACTCTGAAGAAGACTGTAAGAAAATAGATATATATCAGAAATCCATGACCGCTCTCCTAACTACTCTTCAAAAATCCATATACAGAGGCTTCAAGAAGTACAAAACTTCTTAACAGCTCTGGGATGCACTAAAACTCATGTATGAGGGGTTTGAGGAAGCCAAGGAGAACAAGAAAGACAGTATGAAGTAGCCATTTGAGAATTTCACCTACAAGACTGTTGAAACCATGACTCAACAATACTTCAGGTATGTTGAGATTGTGGATACTCTAATGGATGTTGGAGTCAAGCTTGAGAATAGGGACATAGTGAGGAGGTTCATGTTCTCTCTTCCCAGACAACAGACTCACTACTGTGTGGCCATCAAGAGAACTGAGAACCTCTCTACTCTTACTCTCACAAAGTTGTATGGTATCCTTAGTGGTTACTAGATGGAGATAAACCTGCAAAATCCATCAAGCAACTCTTCTAACAATCAACAGAGTTCAGCCCTTCATGTGGTTGAAATGGATAGTAGAGAACCACATCATTATCTCATCTGCTTCCTTAATAACTCACAAAAGGGTCCTTTCATCACCTTCCCTGAGACACCAAGGGAGAGCTACATCCAAGGAATCCCATTCCAAGAGACAAGCTCTACTCAAGCCTTTGTGTCTGCTGATGAAAGTTTGGAAACTTTCTATTCACTCTTGAAGACTTGGACTACATCATCCAGATGATCTGGAGTATATGGAGATAGTTTAATAGATGGCTCTATTCACTCACAAAGCCAAGAAGTTCTACAAGAGAACAGTAAGGATGTTCCCAAGCATTGTGGCTAGTGGAAAGTTTGGCCTGGATAAAAGCAAGGTGCAGTGTTACAACTGTAATCAAATGGGAAACTTTGCTAGAGAGTGCAAGGAACCAAGGACAAACGGTGACTAGGCATAATCCAGACCAAACTACACTGATGCAGCTCCCAGAACTGAGAAGCCAAGCGAACCTAAACAACATGCTGCTGTTGCTATTGAAGAAGGAGGCTTTGACTAGAGCCTTCAGGTAGAAAATGCTTCTCCAAACTAAGCACTGATGGCTGATCATGAAGAAACCAAGGTATTAGAACATCTTTGTATTCCTGAATGCATTGCTAAAGTTAATATGTACAGCTCCTACAACTTGGAAGTGAGATCTAATCTTGAGTCCTTAAACATTTTAAAAGCTGATTTTAAAAGAGTAGAAAATGATTATAAACTTAAAACTTAAGATTTAGAGAAAACCATTTCTACTCTTAAGAATGAACATATAAACTACAGGACTCAAATCAAAGATCTCATAACCAAGTTAAATGAATGTTAGGCTAAGCTTGTGATCAGCAAAGCCAAGGCAGAAAATTGTGTTCTTGAAGAGGAAACCTTCAAGAACATAATATCCTCATCCTTGCATGCAAAAGTTTCTTACCAAAACAGGAAGGGACTAGGGTCAAGTGAGTTAGCTCCTCTACACACACTCCTATCTGTTAGATCTCCAAAGTATGGAACTTGTCAAGATGAGCTGCCTCCTATTGATCCTGTCTAAGAGAGGGATGAATATGTAGAGGAGATAGTGAAGGATGAACCCAAGGTAAGTGACATGGGTTATCCTAAGAAAGGAAACTAATCTCCTATGGAGAAGAAAGAACCAGGGATGAGCAAGTCTGCAAGAAACAACTTGATAAGGGAAGCCAAAAGAAAGTCAAAGAAATCCCAAGAGATCAAGGCCACTTTCAAATCCAAGCTAAAGCAAGTTTTCATTTCTGCTGGATTTGAAGTGGTTAAGACTGAAAACTCAATAATGGACTCTAGTACCAGGAGTCCTAGTTCATGTCCAAATCATCCTGGTCAAGAGAAAATGGTTGATAAAATGTGCACCACTGTTGCACAGCCTGAACCATCCAGTTCCAAGAGCAAGCCTCATCCCAAGAAGCCTGCTGCATCATCTGAGAAGATGAAGAACAAAGTGGAAGGTGATCAAGCTCAGCCTCCTACTCAAAATAAGACTCTCAGAAGCATGCCAACTGAATGCATCATGTATGGTAGTACTTCTCACTTTGCCAAGGATTGCATCTACAATCCCAAAAGTACTATCCACATGACCAAGAAGAATACTTTTGAGAAGAAGAAGAAGAAAGTAGCTTTGAAAGGATAATCTATTCCTTTCAAAAGCTCCAAAGTGAAGAAGAAGATAAGTGAAAACTTACCTTCGGAGGAAAATTTGGTCTCGGAATAAAGGAATGCTTCCGAAGTACTGAAGTCTGTTACAGTGGATGCAAAAGCTCGAAGGTTCCGTCTCCAAAACTTCCAAAGTTATCAAAACTTTTGAAGTATTGAAGGCTAAGTCTAGTCTTCCAAAAATGGTGTGGGAGATGAAGGAAGGCCATATGACTGAAAGTTCTTCATCAACAACAGCAAATGATGCTCAGAGCTTGCATATAGGATCAATTACTATTTCATTATCTTCTTTTCACTTTGACAAGCCTAAGACCAGTAAGGCTTGGGTTTTCAAATGTAACTAACCATCTCTTTATGTGTAGGAATAGCTAAAGACCAAAGGGAATGTATGGATCATTGATAGTGGTTGTTCCAGGTACATGACAAGCAATAGCTCTTTGCTTCAGAACTTTGAGAAAATTGATGGAGGGCCATTTGCTTTTGGAGTACAATCATGTGGTTACATTACTGGTAGGGGCAGGGTCATAAATGATAAGCTCAGCATTGAGAAGGTAAGTTTTGTTACGGATCTTGGGTACAATCTCTTGAGTGTATCCTAATTTTGTGATCAGAGACACAACATGCTCTTTACTAAGCATGTGTGCATTATTCTTAAGCCTGAGGTGGTCATTTCTCAAGAGCATATCCTACTCAGAGCCCCCAGGAAAGGGAACATGTACAAGATGGATTTGCAGGAAACATCCCCTTCAGGAGAAGTTTCTTGCTTTCTATCTAAAGTCAATAGTGATAAGTCTTTCCTCTTGCATAAAAGAATGTGCCATGTAAACTTTAAGAATATAAATAAATTAATTAAGAATTATTTGGTAATTGGAATGCCAAATAAAGAGTTTACAAGTGATGACTATTGTGTTGCATGCCTTAAAGGGAAGCAACACAAGGTGTCTCACAAGCCGAAGGAAATGAACCCCATCACTACTTCCCTACACTTACTACATATGGATCTCTTTGGCCCCACCAATATAATAAGTCTAGGAAGGACCTCATATTGTTTGGTGATCACAGATGACTTCACAAGATATATTTGGGTCTTCTTCCTTAGTGCTAAGGATGAGACCCCTGAGATCTTGTAGAGCTTCATTCTGAAAATTGAGAATCAATGTGATCACAAGGTCAAGATCATAAGATGTGATCAAGGAACTGAATTCAAGAACCAAATCCTTGATACATTTTGTGATGAAATGGGTATTACAAGATATTACAGTGCTCTTAGGACTCCTCAACAAAATGGTGTTACAGAGAGGAGAAACAGAACACTTATTGAAGCTGCAAGAACTATGTTATCTAACTCTAAACTGCCCATCACCTTTTGTGCAGAGGCAGTCAACACTGTCTACTATGTGTAGAATAAAGTTTTAGTAGTCCAGACTCATGGTAAGACTCCTTATGAACTGTGGCATAAAAGGAGACCTTTGATTAGTTTCCTTAGATCATTTGGATGTCCATGCTCCATCTTGAATACCATGGATCAAATAGCCAAATTTGCTGAGAAATTAGATGATGGACATTTTATTAGACACTCTTCCCAAGCTAAGGCTTATAGAGTATACAATCTCAGAACTAGAGTAGTTGAGGAGTCAGCCAATGTGATCTTCAATGAGCACACACCCAGTGTGAAAGGTTTTGGTCCTGATTGGCTGTTTGATCTTGACTTAGTTACCAATTGTTTTAACAAATCTTGTGAAGATGTTTCAGGATTTAAAGGTACCTTATCAACAGGAGATTCTGATCCAAGATTTGAGCTGAGAAGAGCAAGTGTTCAAACTACTTTAGCTTCAATGGTAACTAGCCCAGCAGTTGGAAATCCTATCAGCATAACCATGACAAATTCTTTGGCTGATACATCTGAGGTGCATATAAATTCCAGCACAGAGGCATATAACTCAGATGAAGGAATTTCAAATGTAGGAGGAGATGGAGGTGGTGATAATGATCAAGAATTTCTTAATACTGATAACCACTCCATAGAAGACAACATCAATGATGTGACACACTCATTGGATCAAGTTTCTCTTAATAAGTGTGTTGATGTGGTGGATAATGTTCAAGCACCAGATCTGAATTTATCTAATTTGTATCTGTCCAACCAACTTGCTGTGATACCTCAACCGAGAATCCACAAGTCACATCCCACCACAAACATCATTGGAAATGTTAAGACAGGGGTAAGAACAAGAGGACAAACCCATGACAAAAATGTTTGTCTTCACTCTTGTTTCTTGTCCTAGATTGAGCCTAAGAAGATTGATGAGGCTCTGAAGGATGGAAGTTGGGTTGAAACAATACAGGAGGAGCTGCTTCAATTCAAGAGATAAAAGGTTTGGAACTTATGTCATCTTCCTCAAGGGAAGACTACTATAGGCACCAAGTGGGTTTTTAGGAACAAGAAAGATGATAGATGACTTGTTATCAAAAACAAGGCAAGACTAGTTGTTCAAAGGTACACACAAGAAGAAAGGATTGACTACACAGATGTTTTTGCTCCTGTAGCAAGACTTGAACCTGTTAGGATATTCTTAGCTTTTGCTGCATCCAAGGATTTCATGGTCTACCAACTTGATGTCAAATGTGCCTTCTTATATGGGTTGATTGATGAGGAGGTGTATGTCAAACAACCACCTGGCTTTTTAGACCCAGATTATCCTGATTATGTCTGCAAGCTTGACAAAGCTCTTTATGGACTACATCAGGCTCCAAGGAAGTGGTATAAGACACTATCACAGTATCTCTGTCAGCACGGAGACAAGAGGGGTACTATTGATGGAACACTATTCATCAAAGGAACAGGAAATGACTTGATGCTGGTTCAAGTTTATGTAGATGATATTATTTTTGGGTCAACTAATCCGAAGCTTTGCAAAGACTTTAAGAAGCTAATGAAGAATAGATTTGAAATGAGTGCCATTGGGGAACTCAATTTCTTTCTAAGAATTCAAGTGGAGCTGGTTGAAAATGGAATCTTCATAAACCAGTCAAAGTATGTGAAAGACATACTTACCGGATTTCATATGAATAAGTACAAGGTTGCTAAGACACCCATAGAAAGAAACCACTCTCTAGTACCAGATCTTGTAAGCCCAGTTTATTTTGGAAGGAGCTTTTCAAAATGATATTCCTTAGAATTTTTAAAATATTTGGATATGTTTTCTTTCGGAAGACATCAAATTGTTTTCAAAAGAAGGTTATGTCTTCAAAAACAAATAACTATATCTGAGAAATTAACCTTCGGAAAAAATTTTGATATATCTTCCAAAGCTTATATTTGTCACCAAGTACTTATATGTATTGAAGGGCTTTTTTCTTCCGAAAACAATTAAGTCTCTGAAGCTTTATTCTCTCATTAATACAATTTCTGATATTTGATATCTTCCGAAGCAAAATATATTTAGGAAGTAAAAATACTTTAAGTAATTTTCTTCTGAAGCAAATTCTTGAAAAGCTAAGGAATATCTTCCGAAGCCAAATCGGCTTGG
The DNA here is from genome assembly GCA_025506505.1 of Flaveria sonorensis. NCBI lineage: Eukaryota > Viridiplantae > Streptophyta > Magnoliopsida > Asterales > Asteraceae > Flaveria > Flaveria sonorensis. The sequence continues at coordinate 18,296,558 of CM046439.1, forward strand.
GAAGTTTTCTCAAACCTTGTAAAGACAAAATACCTTCGAAAGATTTTAGACTTCTAAGAAAACTACCTTTTTAGGCACTTTTCAGAGGTGGGACCGACATTCGAATTTCAAAGTTTATCCGTTTGCATTAACTTTGTCTCAAATCATTAACATATATATATATATATATATATATATATATATATATATATATATATATATATATATATATATATATATTCATACAAGGGTTCCCCCTCTTTCACTTTCTCCTTCATCTGCAAAAATTCAAACCTTTAATTACAAACTGACTTTGTTCTTACCGTTCTTCACTTCAAAACTACTCAAAATAGCCAAACATGATCCCCGAAATGAACCCGATTTTTCCATGCAGTTACACAAGCAACACAACCAAGTTGCTTTATTATCATCTGAGAAAGATCTAGGTTTCTTAGATGTTTGCTGCTTCTTATATCTGACCAACTATCTCACTGCCCTCATAATAGACCATCCATTGTATGAAGATCACCTTCTAGAGTTCTTAAGGACCTGCCAAGAGGTAATCTCATATAAGGCTGTAAACAACTCATTCTGACAGATGTGCTCTGAAGGGGACTACTCAGTAAGAACCTTCAAAAAGGGTAAGGTCTTATCTCAGTGGAAGCATATCCTCTGTGTGGTAATCCACTCTCTATCTAACAAACATTGAGGTTGGAATCAAATTCTTGAGGACGTATCCTATATAGTCCATGGGATGGTTTAAGGGGTCAAGTTCAAGTACTCATAATTTGTTTATACAAACTTGCTTGCTAAGTTAGACTCCTTAGAATATTATATGTTCCCTAGATATGCTCAATACATTCTTAACTGTGAACTGGGCTCACAGTTAAAAGGAACATGTAATATTATTAAACTGGGACAGATGAAGCCCGACATCTTCAAAACAATAAGAAAGCCCACTATTGGCTTCTCAGGGGTAGAAATAGCCCTGGTCCCAAAATGATAGAGCTCATTGCTCAAGGTGACAACTTGGATACACAAGCCAATGTTGAACCCACACCTTCTACATCTGCACCACCCATAAAGCCACAAATCACCATCTCATACCAAAGAAAATCCAAACAAACCCCTGCTTAGTCTACTCAGGTTGAGCAGGCCCCCAAATCACCAACCATGCAAGAAGAAGTGGACCCTAGAGCTCCCACTTCTCATGTGGAGCAGACCACTCCCATTATTTCTATGATCAGTGTTGAGGTTCCTCATGCTTAGCCTAATGAGCTCATTACCCCGGCCTTAAGTCTTGACTCTGAGTCTCAAAACATTAGTGATCAACCTTCAAGGGAAAGCTACCATCCCAAGCTGCTAGACCACAACCAACCAATCCCCAAACTAGATTTCTATGATAATAAGGATATGGGTTTCAGTGAGTACCATGAGTCTCTCTACTCCACCCCTGCTCAAGGAGAGATGAGTGCTCCTAAATCACCTATAACTAGCCCATCTCATCCACCCACAACTGAGGTGGACCTCCCTGAACCTGTTTAGGAGGCCCATATGGAAGAGGCTCTCACTTTTGCAAGTGATTAAATTATTAAGACCTCAACCATGGCAACCCAGCCTATTGACACTTGTTTTGAAACTATCATGATGCAGAGGAAATTTAACAGCCAAGAAACACAAGCTGGTGATGAGGAAGAAGACCTTTGTCCTATTCTCTCATCCCCTCATGATTCTTCTAATGAAGATAAGAGGAGTCTACAACTAAAGGTGAAAAGACTGCTAAAAACATGCACCTATTTAGTTTCAAAGGTGAGTTACCTGAAATCTCAGGTGGCTACCTTACGAAGAAGGGTCAATGACCAACAACTTGAGATCATCAATCTCAAGGGCAAGTTAGCTGAGAGACCCAACTAGAGGACTCAACCAGGCCTACAAGAACCTTTGGATGTGGTGGACCTAACTCCTAGCTCCCATGTGCAAGAGGGTGATGCTACCAAAAAGAGGGAGAAAGTCCTACCTACAATCATAGAACCTGGGAGTTTCTCTCAGAGTATGGACATGAAGGACTCACCACCCTCACTTGGAGTTATTCATACTCAATAACCTCCTCAGGTCCACATTGAAGTGGTCTCACTCATTCAAAGCTTGTTTGAGGAGGCTATACCAAGGCTATGCCTGCTCCATCTCACCCTGCTGAAAATAAAATAATGGAATGAAGGTGTGATGATGAAATGAGAGCCCTGGTAATCTCTAGGTCTCAAGGACAACAAGAAATCTTCAAATTTTACAACCTGAGATACTATGAGAGCACTTACTTAGTTGACCTCCCACTTGCCATCCCAAGTCAAAATAGGTAAGCTGTAAGGTTAGTTGATAGGATTCAATAAAGGCTATTTGAAGAGTTCAAGCTGAGAACCATATTATATAGACAGAGGCTAGCAGGCAAGACTATTGGTCAACTAGATGCTGAGGTGGACCATAAGATTAGCTTCAAAAGGGAAACCTTGGCTGAATGCCTAGTAGTTGAGCTTGTGAACCTTGATGAGGAACCAGCTAGTGAAGGTGTCTCACAGCCTCTTTCTAGCCAAAGCTCAAGTGCAACACCAAGCAATGAAGGCCAAAAGCTCCCTCTACCCTAAGGCACACAGGCCTGTGAGTGACAAAAAGAAGAGGAAAATAACCTCTGAGGAGATTGAGGAGGAGGAGAGAGAGAGAGGAAGAGGAAGGTAAGGGGAGAGTGTTTAAGTGGGACCCCTGGCTTCATGGAAGCTACAATCAGGCTGCCCCCAAGCCAAGCACTCAAGATGATGAGTTAAGGGTAGCCATATTGAACTATTTGGGGTCCAGGAACTATAATATTGATGAACTCATCTCTCTCCCTTTGGATGAAATAAATTAACTGGCTAATAAGGAAGTGTCAAAGGAGAGAAAGAAGGCTGAGGATGCAAAATTTCTCCTCAAAATCAAAGAAGAAAGGAGAAGAAAAATACTCTATAAAGCTCCTACTCTCTCTCTAGTTCAGGAAAATCCTAAGGCAGAGGCTATGGCTACTAAGCAACAAACTCAGGTAGGTAGGGAACAAGACAGGCAAAACATGATAACCTACTAGAGTGCCATAGGTCTCTATTAGGCAGCAGTCCTTCTTCCCTTATCATATGAACACATTGAGTTTGAATACCTCAAGTAGCTTGAGTAACAGGTGCAAAAGGAAAAAGCTGCAAAGAAGAAGATGAGGGAAGAGGCTGCAAGATCAAGAGCCACCATCAGAGCAAATCTGAAGAAGTCTTCTAATAGACAAAAGATGGTGAGCTTCTTTAAGCTGTATGGATTCTCCGAAGGAGACTTGGGCCAATGTCTCTATCCATTATGGATGAGCACATTAGAGTAATCAAGCAGAAGATCAAAAAGGGTGAGCTGGTTGACTTGCATTCTCCACCAAGTCAGGCTACACCTGAAGTTGAGGTCAAGGTTGAACCCCAGGAGACAACACAACCTAGACCTAGTACTACATCACAGACAGCTTTATCTTCTAATCCATAACAGGGTCCTGATCCTTCTCTTTCTGAACCTGTGATGGTCAAGGACCCAACTGAGAAGGACAAACAAGAACAATCTGGTACTGCAAGCCAGTCCTCTCAGTTAAAGTATAAAGTCATGCTTTCTCTGACTTACTTTTTACAAAAGTTGAACCACCTTTCCATTGCCATTTCTAAAGACTCACCAACTAGCATGGTTTGGTAAAAATCCATACTTTTGTCAACTGTAAATTAAGATGTTGAGTCTGTAACTTTTCAACTATGTACTTTTATTCTTTTTGTAATATATTAGGATGTGAGCTATGGCATGTCATAGTCACTAGTCAAAAAACAATCTGCCTTTTGACTCTACATTGATCTTGTTGTCTAGATTAGTATTTCCAGCTGGCCTTCAAAGTATGGCCGCCTGTAGGATGTAGTATAAAGTATCTTAAGTACTTGTATTTAGAGGATAAGCTTTATAATACTTGTAAGAACTTGAGAGCAATATATAACATTCTTGAAAACCATATAATCATGTTCTTGTTCTTGTTCTTGTTCTTTTACTTGTTCCCATTTGATCTGCCGTTCAAAGTATCTCCACCTTGTGAAACTGTTGCATTGACCAACCTTCAACAATCCTGGATACTGTTTCTTTTTTTTCTTACAACTTTTAAAATATGATGTTTTGTAAAATCTAAATTTCATGTGCTTATTTTTTCAACATGGCGTGCTTATTTTTATTAACGTTTCAACGAGAATTTTTTTACGAATTTGACTTTTACATAATGTTTCAAACTTATCAAGGAACATGTCACAACACACGTGTTTCCGAAGGTTTCATATTTTATATAAAGTTTCGAATGTAATCAACAATATCCAGGTTTCATTTTCCTTATTGTTATGCATGTTATCATCGCCCCTTCAATGTGTAGGCTCACGACAACATTTCGATGTTAGTTTGTTTTATGATTTTATGCCCCTGTCACAACATGGTGTTTTATTATATATGTTATCAACAACGTTGAGGATTCACTTTTTTATATAATGTTACAAATGTTATCAATGTCATTTTCAACGCGCGGGTTCGAAAGTATGGTTCAATGTTACGTTTTTTTTACTGTTTTAAAGCATCTGCCATAACGCGGATGAGTTAATACTAGTATACTTTGTCTCAAAGGATGAATCCAAATGTTTAATTAAAGCTTGTTTTTTTGTAATCATAACTCGTGAAACCTCTTTTCTATAATTTGTCTAGATCAAATATGTTTAATTAATTTTAATGATTGATTAGATATCTCTTTTCAACCGAGTGTCTTACCGCACACGGTTGTAAGTTTGTAGATCTTCAACTCTAGTTAAATTATACCGTAAACCTTTGTGATTGCTATAAAAGGAGCTCAAAATACTTGTGATATAGCTCCAAAAGGTGAATAGTAACCAATCGCATGACATATTTATGATACATTGCTCCAAGCGGAGGCTTGAAGTTGTGCTATGCGGTTTCATGTGCATAAATGATTTTAGGAGGGGTTCATAAGATATCTCTGTTAGAATGATTTAATAGTTTGGACGATGGATATATGCCTTTAGTCTTAAGTGAAGGATTTATACGTCACAAAAACAAGTTTCCATTATGTAATGATTTGGCTTAACTTTAGTAGAACATACATGTATGCAATAAAATTAATAATATATCATCTTAACCTAAATTACAATCATCAAAACAAACATATATCATATCTAACACACAGTAAGTTATGCTTGACTTTCATAAAATAGTAAAACCTAATGCATTCTTGGCTCAACGGGTAAATTTAAACCAACTACAAGCCTGACGCGTCCCATAAACGTCAAAAACCATCTAGAACAAGAAAATTCAAACCAAAACACAAAATAGAAAAAAAAAACATAAATCCAAGAAAAATCAAACTAAGGGTACCTCATATTTAATGGTTGGGAAGGTTGTGGATTTGATTTCTTCTTGTTATGTTTGGTTAAAGGTAATGACACATGAATGAAACCAAACTTCTTCCTCTGAGTTAAATGCTGCTTATCAGTTCTACCTTCTTTGTCTGTTTTACCAGAATCATGAAATATAAGACCACTTTGTTCACGCAACATTCCACTTAAAGATGCATCATCTCTTCGAGTTTGACTTTCAACATCCTCACGAACGATTATATTATCCTGTAGGATTAACTTTCTGCTTAAAATGTCACCAATTGATACACTTGTTCTCAAAACAGGCCTTGATTCTTTGTTAATCATATTTGAATAATCCCTGGTTAATGGTTCAAATTGTCTACTCGCACGACCATGAAATGGGTATGAGTTTCTGGTATTTGGGTGACTTGGAATTTCTGATTTCCCCATAGAAAACCCATTTTTGGATTTAACACTTCTTCCATTTGCAGCATCTGTTTTAGGCCCTGTTTGTGAATGAACATGTAAGTTAACAAGGTGTTTTGATATGTATGTCATTTTGTGATATTGAATCATAAAATAAACATATAATTAGTTACAACTCATAATATAAACACACCTTAGGACAAGGAAATTTATATTTCATGTCAATGGACATAAAAAAGTTAATAGGTAGCGAGAATTAGAGTGTTACCTAAAGCCTCTTCAAGGGTCTTTTTGTTGATTTTGATGTCATTAGTTTGATCAATTGACTTCTTGAGAAATGCCATTGTTGACAGATTAGCATCCTTCCTATGGTAATCAATCTTCTTAGAAATGTTTTCGGCTTTTTGTGCCTTCTGAGCAAGTTCAAGGTACTCTTCATAAGAAAGTGTTACTCCTTTACGAATCCCAGGTTTATTATCACTACTATTCTCTGCACAAGCCACAGCTTCCATAGCTTTTGCAGCTTCTTCCATCTTTTTAGCTGCAATCAACCTCATTTCCACCATTTTTATACTCATTTTTGTGTGCTCAATCTCAGAAGTTGCCTTGATAACCTCATATTGTGCAGCTTCTTCCATTTTCCTAAACTGTTGTGCTTCAAATGTTAATTTGTGGGACTCATTCAAAACATCCATTGATTCTTTGATCATGCATTTTGTTTCTCCTTTTTCAGACAAATTCACTTTATGGGTTCTCATTTTTTTGTTTAAAGATTCAACAGAAGCACGGATCATAGCAAGATCATCAGTTGTTCTGTTTAACTTTGACTTTGCTTCTTTTAGCTCAGACAAGATGATCCCGGGTGGCAATGGAACCGAACACAAGGTCAAACTCGCGGTTTGCTTGTCAACAGGCGTCATAGTTCCAGAATCTGGATTCAAATCGAGGATTGATGAAACTTCTTTCATGATGTTGACTTTTAATCCTTCCATGACACCTTTTGCTGATTCGAGTTCTCTTAGCACCTCAAGTGTTTCTTGTTCTTTTATGATCAGTTCTTTTTCTAGTTCTGTAGCATGTTTCTTTACTGTTTCCATGTCGGTTTCTTCAAGATCATGCTGTTCCACAAAAAGATCTTGTCAATATACTAACTATATGATTATATTCATCTTTGAAGATCAGACAAATTTAATTTTAAGTTACTAACTGATTATATTATTTTGGAGTATTATAGCTAGAAACTCATGTCTTAATAATATTCTTACATGGATATACAGTTGAAGTTGTAACTATTAACATTTTATAAGTGGAGTGCTCTTTTATGAAGAAGAAGCATGTAAGTCTTTTCTCTACGATTGGCTGGTGAAATAGATCATTATAGTTTCAGAAGTATTAAAAGCTGACGATGACTTGACTACTCAATCGAGATCGATCAGTTTCAAGTGAAAAATGTTTTAAATTCCGTCACAAAATAAATTGGAAAGAACAAAGAAGAGTCAATCGAAACGGATAAGTGAACTTTTCAATAATTATGTGTAGTTACGTGTCCAAAACTACAACTTTAAGTACCGATATACAATTATAATGCTAAACATACACATCCAAACCTCACCTCATTATTTTACTTCGTTTAGAACCAACAACATTATAGAAATTGTAAAATTCTATAGCTGTCATAATTATAAAACCTACACATATATAGCTTTAATCTTACTAAAGGTCAGTGTAATTATAAAAAGCAAGACTCATGTTCTAACTTTTAAAAGTTCAAAATTCCTTTTGTAACCATTATGCTTTTTGAAATCAAGAGAAAGACTATGATAGATACATACATACCATTTATATATTTCCTTATTAAATAATTTTTGTATTAAAAACATCACATACGCACGCATATCTATCTATAACATATAATAAAATAAGGTTTTTTGAGACACGTGTTATCATTCTAACATATCAAAAGACACATGTAATAATTCTAACATATCAAAAAAATTGTTTTCCCGCCTATCCCTCAAAATAAATACGAAAATTATAAAAACAATCCACTTGATTTTCTTTTTTACTAAAATATATTAAAACAAATATATCTGTATTTGTGTTTCTTGTCTCTCTCATATTAAATTAAACTAAATTATATGATTTTAGACATATTTTATCATTAAATATATAGTAATAATTTCTAGAATTAATTACGCAAATGGTCCGTGTGGTTTATTGAAAATAACAGGGTTTGGGTACTAAGGGTTCTTTATAACAGGTAGGGGTATTTGTTTTTTCATTTTGTAACAAGTTAAGGTATTAACAGTAACAGACGTTAACTTTTCAGTTAAATATAAAGGTATTTTCGTCTTTTTACCTTACAGGAACTGTTTATGTCATTTAATATATAAAAAGGATTGTTTGTGTAATTATATATATATATATATATATATATATATATATATATATAAATGCACAAAACACCCACACACACACCTCTTACATTTCAGAACTAATTTCATCATAACCACCACCGGCCACCACCACCCCAGCCCCCACGGCCGACCACCAACCCCCCAAGCCCCCACCACCGACTCCCACCCCCAGCCCCCGCCACCAGCCACCACCCCCACTTAGCCCCCATTGCCGGCTACCACCCCCAACAACCCTCCTCACCGGCTACCACCCTGCCATATCATCCTCACGCCACCATACCAACATAAGCCTCGCCTTTGTCACAATTTTTTGCTTAGAAAATCTAAAACCCACATCAAGAGTTACGTAATTAGGGATTGTAGGAGGAGCTCTGAACGAGAAGAGTAAGTTGATGGAAGTGTTCTGATGGAGAAGAAAGGTTCGAGGTGGAGGTGGAGGTGGAGGTGAATCAGCGGTGACTGGTAAGATGCGATGATGATGGTTAGATGATGGCCGATGATGATGATGCAATTGATCTGGGTTTATATAGGAGAGTCCGTGGAAATGATTCAATGGCCGACGGTGATGGTGGCGGCCGGTGATTGTTGGTTGGTTGGAGATTAGGGTTAACTGGGAAAGGGAAGGGGAGATGATGTGACGATAGAGATGATGGTGGTGGTGGTAGCACCGGCTTGTGGTCGGTGTAACAGAAAGTCAGAGATGGCCGGTGGATATGGATGGCGGTGGTGTGAGGGTATCGGAGTTGTTACAATGGCGATGATGGTGGTGGTGGTAGCCTCGGTGATGACAATGAGGCTGCAAAGAAATTTTGTTATATGTATTTTGAGTATTAGTTAGAATTAATTAAATAATCAGCCAATCAAATATAAATGTTACATAACTAGTCTCTTAGATGTGAAAATACTGAAATACTTTTAAATTTAACAGAAAAACTAACGCATGTTAATTTTAATACCTTAACTCCTTACAAAATTAAAAACAAAATACATTCACTTGTTACATAAAAACTTTAGTATCTAAACTTATTATTTTTAATAAACCACAGAGACTATTCATGTAATTAACTCTAATTTTTAATTTTATTATTTGTTATAGTTTTTAAATATTCATTATATTTTTATTTCACCGGCTAAAACATCTAGAAAATAAAATTTATAAGACTAATGGTTTTGATACGTTTTATGTATTTCACCCATAAAATACATGGGCTATAACCTAATATGAATATAAACAAAAAGTTTATTTCATCACTTAACTAATTCTCAAGTAGAACCCAATTAAAACTATATAATTTTCAACGGTTGTGAATCTAAAAATAGTTTGTAGCTATTACTGTAAGATGATGGAATTGTATTCAAGAAATCAAAATTTAGAACTAGAAATTCTAAAACAAGAAAAGTTAAAAAATGAGATGAAAATATAATAAATGAGAATATTATGCAGAGAAACTAACGCCGGCGAGTCGAAGGATGTGAAGGGGGATCCAGGAACCACTTCCGCCGAACCGATTCACGGCCTCCTTCACCGAGCCGAACGGCGGCGATGTGTCGATTTCAACCCTGGGGTTGATCACCTTCCCCCTGGCATCTGATTCGCACCCAATTTGAGTGGAATTGTCTGTAACAATGGACGATTCAGCCATGTTGTTGTTTCATAGGTTATGATTTTTGGAGGGTTTAAAACGATGAAATATGAAAATGAGAATGATGTATGAAGACGAAGGTAATGAATAATGATGGTGTTGGGATTGTTAGCTGGTCCCAGCGTTAATGGCTGGTTAGAAGTCTAGTCTTTATATGGAGTGAGAGTGTGTGGGGTAAAAGGGGAAAGCATGGAATAGTGGGAGGGATAAAACCCAAAGAAACGAAGATACGTGTTCATTACTTTTTGCACTAAATCTTTCCTTTAAAAATCTTTCTTTAAAGTGTATTCGTAGGCCGTGTCGACCAAAAGCTCCTCAAGCGAAGGCCGAAGTCGATGGAGGGGGTGTTATTCTTGGGCAGTTAAATTGCCCCATCACTTCCCTTCCCGACCTCACCCTCCACACACACATAGACGGTACAATTAGCGATTGAGGACCGGACATCCCTCTCCCTTCCCCATAGCAACACACTAGAGTCGGCTCAACTTATTTTAGGAGCTCAAAGCAAGTGCTATAAGGGATGACTCTTTTTACAAAACAAAGAATAAATTACATAAAATGATCGTTATTTTTGTAATTAATTTCACTCTTCAAACTTTATTTTTATTAACTATACTAGACAACATTTATGTATATTGATTATTTCATCATTCATCTTTTGTCTAATTGTCGTCAGCTTTCATCGTTAAGTTAAATAATTTTGCTTATCATATGATGGTAGATAAAAAAAAAATCTTCTGTTGGCATATATAATTAAAAAACAAATTTACATACTAGGAAAATACAATCAATAACATCTTGAGACCGACAAGTAAAACCTCAAACAAATATTATATGTTTTTATTATCACTTTTTATAAAACTGGTTGTATGAAATATATTATGTATAATATATTTTTAATATCTACAACACATTTAACACAGAAATTTTTATGCAAGGCATGCGAAGTTTTTTAGATGCTTTGTTCAAATTATATAACAAAATTTATTTGTTGTTTTATATAACTAGCGGGTGATTAATGCACTTTGCGCCAGATTAATTCCGTTAAAGTATGAAAGTCGTGAAGGTATGTTCGGTATCTAATAGAACTTTAAGATGTTAAAAAATAGGTGTTAACAAACACATAAGTTAATTTAAAATAAATAATTACAAACTGTTTTATAGATCTATTTGTAGTAAGTGTGTCTATATAGTATATAATTGCAAAACTAACACAGGTCAATGATAAGTTTAAATTAAATAGTTATGTGTTTTGAATTGCTTTTATTTTTTATTGTCGTGTATTTATGATTTGAAAAATTATTTTTTTATTTATGTGTTTTGAACACTTATCAATGTTAATGCTAACGACATTGTTATTAATCAGTACAATAACAATATGTTTTATTATGGACAACCCCTAGTTTTATCAAACTTGAAAGGACAGATAACATTTTAAAAAAGTAATAGTATTATATAATTGGAATGTCATGTAGTTTTCTTTATTTTATTATTATTATTATTATTATTATTATTATTATTATTAGAATTATTTATTATAATTACTCCTCCTCCTCCTCCTGCAGTTGCTGCTGCCGCTCCGGCCGCTCCCGCCTCCTACCACTACCACCACCAGCCGCTGACGCTGCTGCGGCCGCCGCCGCTCCCACCGCCGCCGCCCCCAGCGCTACCGCCGCCGCTCCTGCTGCTGCTGCTATCATTATTATTACTATCGTTGTTATTATTATTATTATTATTATTATTATTATTATTATTATTATTATTATTATTATTATTATTATTATTGTTATTATTTATCGTTTCTTTCTTTTCATCTCCATTGTATGATTTTTTTTTTGTTGTTATTACTAATATATTTAGAAAACAATAAAGGGATGTTATACTTTTAATTTTTCTCATTTTGAATATTTTAAGTATTCGTAACCACCAATGAGTTGAATATATCAATTTAATTTTAACATAATTCTAATGCTTTTTATTTGTTATTTTTTATTTTTTTATTTTATTTTTTGCTTCTTTTGGCTTTGTTTTGCTTTTTGTTTTTTTTTTTTTTCATTTTAAGCTAAGTATGTGTCATGGTTTTACATTAAAGGTCGAAGTTCCGATGTGTTCTTTTGTTAAGGTTTACGGTGGGATGACGCCGTCGTGACGTGCTTTGTATTTACGTTTTGCTATTTGGAATCATGACAAGATTCCCTAGGCAATGCATGTGGGATAAGATTTATTATTTTGATTATATATGACACTCTGACGTAAATCTAATTATTTAGCTGATATGACATATAATTTGCAACCTTTTATTACTTATTAATATCGTTATAGGTTTAAAAGTGGTTTTTATAAATCTATAATATCTAACTATGAGTATGTATTTATATTTGAATAATATAGTAACCAATAATACTCAACCCAAATGATAAAAATAAGATACCCGCGACAATTACAAATAGAAAGATGTGGGGTTTGAGTCTTGCTCGAAACAAAAATATTATAAGTTAAGAAATGAAAAAGAGATCGATTAACTCAATTAAAATAACACATAGCCTTGAAAAAATGTGATACATTTAACGTTCAAAAGAAAAAAAACCTATTCATATAATAATCCACATAAAAATAAATTGTAACGGCTAAAGTTAATAAAATAATTATAAATGATATCATTGTAGAAGAAAAAAAAGTTGTTTGACTATTAAAAGAAAACAATAAAAGGTACACTGAATAATTGACTTAAAGTAAATGCATAATCTTTTGCGTGATTACAGGAACTAAATTCCGTTTCAACCAACAAACCAAATAAACACATTTCAGTCATATCAGATAAAGTTTTATTTTAGGAATTATTAGAATAAACTGTATACTGATTAATAAATAATTATTAGAAAAATATAAAGTTAATAAAAAGTTAATTACATGGATAGTTCATGTGTTATATTCATATTACAAGTTTGATGCCAAACTTTGAAAATTTACAGATGTGATCTGAACTGTTTATAAAATCGTAACAACAATGGTTCTTTACATCAATGGGTGCTAGTTTCTTACGTTAGTTTCTTAAAAGGACCAATATTCTCACTTTATTATATTATATTAAAAATAGTTAAAGATAACCATTTTAATGAGTTAAATTGTGGCCCCACAATATCCCTCTTGTCTTCTTCATTTCATTACCATGCTGGTAGCAGAGACGAATATGATCATTATAATACATTGGGGGTATGAGATAAAATTAAAAGCATTCTCCGTCAATGGATTATAATGTCGCTCAACACATAAAGACAAGTGCCAACTACAATCAATCCCACAATGTTATACCATAATGAACGAACAATCCAAAGTTCCAGAAATGAAACAAACATGTACAAGTACAAACACAATCCCAAAAAAAGTATAATCCAGACTAAATCAAGTATAATAAAAAACCAATCAATTGTCTATAGGCTCTCGAAAGAGCGGAGTGTAACGCCCCAAGTTTATATCAGATGCGAACCCAATTAGTGAAATAATGTTTATAGTAATATTATTTATTTAGTTCTTGAAAGAATTGGGTTAATTATAATTGTTTAGGGTTGGTTATAAATTATTCGAACTTGAGGGACCAATTGTGTCAAATGTTAAAGAGTTATAAAATAGGGTAAGGTTATACTAAAAAATATGTTTAATAAAAAGCCTTAGAAGTATTGTGGGCTTAACACGTGTCCTTCTATTGTTTTAAAGAAAAGAGTATTTTGATTATTGTGTCAAATACGTCAGCTGATTGTGTCTTAGACGTTCATTATGTCAAATATTAGTTCATTGTGTCATATATTTTGCATCATTTGTTATGTGTATTAATCATTGTGTTTTACGTTTTAGATCATTTTGTGTTATTTTTATCATTGTTTTTATAGATTATAAACTTATTATCTATTGTTTTACAATTAGAAGACACAATGATATACTTTCACCAATCTTGTTTTCAAAACTCATAGTGTTGAAGATAACACAATATGTTATTTTTGTTATTATTTTTAGTAGATTATATAAACTTCTATTATTGTTTGTGTTTTACCATTAGAAATACATAATGATTTTATTTTAACAATGTATTTTTTAAAACTTATATTATTCAAGATAATACAATGACTCAAAAATACACAATGAGAAATTATGTTATTTTGTCATTGTTTTTAATGTATTAGATTAATTACTTGTTAATTTATTATTGTATTTAACATATGAGATACACTATAATGTTATTCCATCTTAATATTATTATTCTAGTAGAAACACAATAGTATTCAAAATTGACACAATAACCCATAAAAAGACACAATGAACTGCACTAAAGAAACAATGACGGGATATGAGCTTAAAAACGTCAACTTTTTTATTTTTTATATAACAATACTTTACTCATTTTAATGATAAAAAACGCTCGTTTTTATGGTATAATTTTTATAAAAAATAATGTCGTATATAAAAGTTACGAATGTTTAAAAAAATAGGAAAACTTGCAAAAAGTAAACAAAAGTGGCTATTCCTAAAATACCCCTCTAACAAATTTTTTCCTATAATTTGATCTCAACCATTGATTAAGAAGGTGGATGGTTGAGATTACTTCTTATATTTTTTAGTTTTAAAAGACTTTCTATTTAAACCTTTCTTTATAAAATAACCCTTGGGTTTATGGTTATTTTAGACTATTGCTTAGTGTAAACCTAGATATGAAAGAGGAAGATAATAAAAAGAAGAAAGATAACGAACATGATGAAAGATGTTATGACAGTCAATTAATTGACTATTATGTATGATGAATATGTGTTCATTAAAAGTAGTTTTCAAAAGTATATTTTCTATATTATTATAAAATTAGAACTCACTCAACAACGCTGACTTTGTATGCATATTAGTTAAGAGGTAAGGTCGATTGCTGAGGATGGCATGAGAGATTGAAGCTACTTGACAATTAAATACTAGCATCCATGTTTATATAAAAAGATGATTTTATCTTGAAATACAATTTTAATGTTTTGAACTCAGTGATAAGTGTTTACTCATTGACAAGTATGTTTACCAGTGCATGTAATGAAGCATTTAAGTTTTTTTTACTGCAAGGTTCCCAATCAAAAATGTTGAATGGGTTTGAGAATGATATTCTCGGTTGATGTGACACAACCTAGGATCGAATATGCAGACTAAGTCAGTAATATAGTTGCGGAATCACTATATTACAGAACAGATGAACCCGAAATAAATGTTTGAGTACATGTAGTATATGAACACCGAAGTCACTGATGTATAATATTGATGTTATAACTGTTGAAGACCAAAAGCTTACAAAGTTAGGGTATGTGACCCTATTTATAGGCGTATACATTGCCTGTACAAAAGACTAAACTAACCCTGATCTATACAAGTGAATCTAATCTAAGTACAAAATAAATATAAAAGTGTAAGTTGTTCATCCGCATTAGTTCATGCAGATGTGACTGGGTTTGAGAATGATATTCTCTGTTGATGTGAATCAACAAGGACAGAATATGATGATTGAGTCAATGATTGTAAGGCGGAATCAAACAATCACAGAACATTGAATGCTGAATAATACTCATAAATGCTCTTTGTATTAAAGAAGGTGAAAAACGGTTACAATGAATGCTAGGGTTTTCAGCATGAACAGTAACAGTACACCTTGAACATATTACAAAGCAAAATATTCTAATTGTCTAATGTCTAACAACAGTCAGTCTCGGTCACCTCTCATACATGGTTTTCTATTATATTTATAGGCTGACACATGCCTGAACAAAAGACTAAACTAACCCTGACCTATACATCAGAACTAGTCTAAGTACAAAAGTCTTCATCAACATTTCTTCTGTACATCCGCATTGACTAATGCGGATGTTATAATCTTGTCAGCATTTCTTCTTGGTCATCCGCATTGACAAATGCGGATGTTGAGTTGTTCATCAGCATTGGTGTTTGATCATCAGCATTGACAAATGCGGATGAATAAACACTACGCACTTGTTGCTGAACATCCGCATTTGTTAATACGGAAGAACAAACACTTAGGCGCTTTTGTTCTATGGTCATCCGCATATACAAATACGGGTAGCCGACACTTGTTTCTATTGTTGATGCAGATTCTTCATCCGTATTAGATCTTGGACTTGGGGAGATTTCAGCAGAACAACTATCAATCCACCACTTGAATTGGCATGTATGATCCTTTCAGGGTCTAACAATACTCCCCCTAAGGATTATACAGCCTATGTACTTCAATGTTTTGATGGAGCATGAGGTTGTGAGGATTCTGCTGGGTCTTGAGCAGCTTGCGAAGGGACGAGTGGTTCTGCCTATGAGGGATCCAAAATTGCCTTTATCATGTTGACAAAGTCATTGGCTTCAGTCATCTTTTCTCTGTTTAGCACATGGATCTTCATTTGGCTCATTGTGTAGATGGCTTCCATAGGCAGCTTATTTAAAGAAATGGGTTCCCATATTGACACAGTGGACAACCCATCTCTATGGATCAACAAAGCTCCATCAACATCCACTTCTAGCTTTACTATGTTCCCCAATTGCAAGGGAGTCTTCTTCTTTCTTCTCTTCTCTCTTTTAGCTTTGATTCTGTCAAAGGCCATCTTAGAATCTTTATGCATTTTAAGAAAAAGTACATGTCTTCCTCCACCCGCTTATTGTTTAACTCTCTGAGTGCCTTGTGTATATGTAGTGGATATAAGATTCATCTAGCAATCTCACTTCATATCCACTAAACAATCTAATTTCTGCACCTTCTTTTCCTCCCTATTTTTCTTTCAATAACCAACGCATTGTCTTTTCATCATAATAGACATTTGAGATTGGTTTGGAGGAATGAGTTCCAACTACCATCTTTCTCCTTTTAAGATTCAGTTGCTTACCTTGAGCTCAGGAAACATAACCTCTTCATGCTGGTTTTGTCTTTTTCTTCTCTAGAGGGTTAACAAGGATCTATCTTTCCTCATACAGATAGCCTTGAAGATTTGAAGAAGTTTGTTTGAACATTCTCAGAATGTCTTCAAACTCTTCAACCCCCTGAACATAGAACATAGCTGTATGATTGATGAGCTCCAGTTCGGCTAGTTCTTTCAGATCATGAATCTTCAGGGAGTTCACTAAAGCAGTATACTCAGTGAAGAATTGAACTAACCCTGAGATCCGTTTGACCTAAACATATTCCAATCACTATCATACTTTCAGGCAATAATTTTCTGATCAATCTTGCCATGTGGAGTAGATACACCTTTGATCATCTCAGCAGTGGTGAGCCCCTCTGAAGTGTTAACTGGGAAGGCTCAGCAAACCACTCGGATTTCTATGTAGAACAGGTGCCAAAGAGTCATGATCTCTATAGGTGAGCTGGATATCTTGTGCAGATAATCTTGTTCTAGGCTTTTTGATGATCTCTTCTTCCATTTTCTTCAGCCTTTCTTTCTTTTCGTTTATCATCCTAAGGATGGCAGCCCTTAGGGAATTAGTCTTCATATTGGCCAATTTCTTTTAGTATACCTTGAGCAGGACAGATCATCCTTCATTTCCCTGTCAGTCATGGAATAGGGATCAGGATATAATGATTGAGAAGCTTCAGTCTGCTTGGCCTTTGAAGTGGGTTTATCAGCTTGAGTTTTGGGAGAATGAGTCTTTTCATACTCAGTTTCAACAGTAGGTTCCACAGTTTGTTTAGATTTTCTTCTTCTGCTATCATCCCCTCATATGTCATCCCAAGACTTCATCTGGATCACAGCCATGATTGATGAGAATAAGGCTTTGTCATCAAATCATCTGTTTGGGCTTTATCCACCATTTCTTGGATAGAGGGTTCAGGCTTTTCAGGGCTTTCTCTGACTATGTGTTCATCAATCACATATCCACCCGCTATCTCTCCTTCTTCGAGGTCTATGCCCACTGACTCATTTTCAGTTGTTCCTCAGCCTTTTCTTGTTCTTCTAAAAATTGAGCAATAACTGCTAGGCTCCGAGGATCATCTTGTTGCTTTTTCTTTGGTGGATCTTTCTTCTATGGGCCTTTTTACCCTTTGCCTTTTTAGACAGGTATTTTCTCTTTCTGGTATATGTTTGTACTCTTAGACCAGAAGCGGGTTCAGCTATTTCAGCTTCTTTAGGCAATTTTTCCGCTTCCTTTCTTCAGCAGCTGATGGGATTTTCTCTATTGACTCTAGTTCTGATTCTCCTTTTGTTGTTGGTCTCATAAGCTTTTTGATCAAATCTTTTGCTCCTCAGTGAGAGACACAACAGTACAAGCTGAAGGCTCAATTCCTTCTCAAGAGGGATAGGAGATTGAGATATCACTACAAGGGGCTTAGAAACTTGACCTTGATCTCCAATAAATTCCTAGAATTCATCATCAATGATGAAATCTTTAGCATTGAAGCAATCAAGATACGCTAATCATATCACTGAACTCTGATTCTTCATGTGTGTTTCTTCATGATCTTGCTGGTGTATAGTACCATAGCCAAACTTTGTTCTGTGGCTTGGTTCTACTTGATTCAGCTTCTTTTTCAGGCTCAAAAGATCTTATTTTCTTACAGGAGGAGAGTCATCATCACTCTCTCCTGAGGAACTTTCACCTCCTTCTTCTTTGTCATCATCTTTCTTCTTGTCACCCTCATCTTTATCACCTTCATCATCCTTTCTTTTCTTTTCATCCTCTTGATTTATCATGATTATCAGCTCCAACTCAAAAACTCTTTTGTTCAAAGTTTCTATCTGTTTTTGCATAGTCATGATTATATCAGTTTGCTCTTCCAGCAGGCTTTTTTGTTCGTCCATTGCAATGGTTTGGATGGTCAAAGTGTCCACATGACCACTGACTTCATCCTTGAGTGTTGAAGAGAAGCCTCTAGGCTTTCTATCTCCTTATCTTTCTCTTTCTTTTCAGTCTCATACTTCTCTTTCATCTCTTTTAACTCCTTTTCTTTTTCATCTAACTCTAGAAGTCTGTCTGAATGATACCAGATCTTCTATTTAGGAGTTTCTCCATCTTGGCTACTTTTTGCAACAGTTCTATATCATCTCATCTTTTGCATCTGCCTGATTGCCTCTGACTCAGCATAACTCTCAGAGGAACAGCCTCATAAGTAACTTGCCTCACAGGCATCTTCATTCGATGATCCTCCTCACAGATGATGATTTGGATTCCTCTGAATAGCTGGCATAATCACCAAACTCAACAGGCTCAGTAGAGACTAGGGATGCATGAACAGGAGATGTAGGAGAAAGATGAATTGGTGAAATATGGGGTGAGTGTATGGGTAATATGTGTGAAGAGATGATGGGCTGTGTTTGTGGAAAGGGAATTAGTGATCTGTGGTGAGGGGATGGGATATGGAGTGAATGGAGAGGATATCTCAGCTGCATGAACAGAAGGCCAGTGTGAGGATCACCACCTACATCAACCTGTGGTGCCACTGGGGCCTCTGTCCTTCTTCGCTACATCAGCTTTCTCATCAACATTGTGTTGACTAGGAGCAGCTTGCTCTTCTTCATGAACAGGCTCAGCATCAGAACGTCTTGACTTGTTCCTCAATATGCTCATCTTGGTTGATTCTTTTCCACATCTAGGTAATAGAGAGCCAATGTGCCACTGTAGAAATTCCTGGGGTCTCTCTTCGGAAAGCTTCATTGATGAGACACTGCAGAAATCTAGGATACATGAGGAACATGTATATTCTACCCCTCCTAAATGTTTGACACCAAACAATTAAACACATAAGCAGACATGTTGAATGGCTTGTTTGTGCACAGAGCACATATAGCAGAAGAGGTGGTCACTGATATGTCATTCCATCCAGTCTTTCTCTTTGATAGGTAATGTTGGTAGAGATGAATGAGGAATCTCCATTGCAAGTCAACCAACCCCTTAACGATCTGCTTTCCTTCATAACCTCCCTCATAACCAATGTTTGCAAAGAAAGTTATGATTTCATCATCTTCTAATTCTAGAGGAGAATTGGCATCATCACCAAACTGCAGACACTGTCTCATAGTCTGTTCAGTAATGGCCAAAGTATGATCAGAGTTATTCTTCCAGACAGAGTCCTAACCATCTATCTCTGTCACCTTAGCAGTGCTCCAGAATGACCTTATGAATCTCTCATAGATGATAGGCCTAACTGTAATAGCATGAGCAACTCTAGTAGTTAAGATGAATCTGATCATGTCTCTCAAACCCTCTGCCTCAGTAACATCAGGATCAAGATAGCACTAACATTATGGAGCTTGCTCCATGTAAGATTAGCCATTGAAACCTGCATTAGAGGCATATGAATCAGAAGAAGATGCAAACTGTAATTGATAGATTGTAATACATAAATCAAGTGGTGTGTTCTCAGTTTGACTTTTAATGGTCAAAATTGAGTGAACATGTGTACTGTTTCATAAAAACCATACACAACTTGATTTTGTCATGAATAATCACTCTTATATGTTTGCAAGTTATATAGATATTCATATGGTTTTAACATCTTTTAATCATTAACATCAGGTTTTGACATTCACTTTTCAGAATGATTGTCCCCTGTTCTTAACATGAACTAGGTTTTGTAACCCGATTGTAGGAGGTTAATTCTTGTTATTGATTAACATTGCCTTCGAAAATGTCATTAAACCTTGGTTTGATGTACTTTTGGTGATTGATTCTTAACCTAGAGTTCTATGTTCAAAATCAGTTTTTGACTGTTCGATGTTTTAGGTTAAGAACTTGGAAGAAATTCACCTTTCTTCGATAATACGGTTGTAATGATCAAAGAGAGGAGTTTTGTGGTGAATGAGTCTAGATCACAGGTGATGAATTTAGATGATAGGGATGATGATGGATGAACAAATGTGAAGACCGCTCGTCACACTGTAAAGTCTCTCAATTTGAAAAGTATTAAACGACCTATTAAATTCGGTTTAAATAGATTGATTTAATGACTTTTACAAATATTACAAGTGTTGAAAACAAATGCGAATGACCTTTGAAAAACACTATAGCAAATGCGGATAAGAATTTGTTCATCCGCATTAGTGTACTGTTGCAAATGCGGAAGAGTAAATTTCTTGCTCACAAACTTCAACAAATGCGGTAGACCAGAAGTCTATTCATTTCTTGACTTGCATCCATCATCATGATAGGAGATTAAGAACATGATTTGATCATTTTGATACGCAAGATAGTTTTAGTGTTAAATTCAACCACATTCAGAAATGCGGATGAGTAAAAAGAAATGGTAGAACAAAAGTTTACCGCATAGACAAATGCAATGAACACTTTTGTCCGCATAGGTTTTTGACACTTAAAACTTTGTGTACACTTCTTTGACACAAATGCGGTAGAGTTAACTTGTCCGCATTAGTTTCACTTTGTTTTAACTGGTATGAAAACAATTACCCGCATTGGTTATATGCCTGGGTTACCTTCACCCGCATTAACCAATGCACTTACCCGTATTAATATTGAACTTAATCAAAATAATGGTTTTGTAGATTGGATTCTTTCTGTTTTCTGATGAACTGATGACTGTTATGAAGAACTGTCTTTTCTTTCACTTGTTTCTTATGAAGTTTTGACTGTGTTGGGATTGTCAATCTTGCTTGGATTGACTTGTATATCAGGTGTGATACATACAAGTTTCCTAGAGTTTGACTAATCTTGGACTTTGTGCATCCAAATGTCTGCATAAGCTGAGATACTATAGTATAACTTCTGCATCAACACAGTCAGATTCTTTTTGTTTGATTTTATAAAAATTAAGAAATAAACTACCTGTACAAACTGATCAAAATTTAAATTACTCCCCCTAAAGTTTTATCCTTATTTAGATAGAAACTTTAAGGATTTAAAAATTTGGATCATAAAATCTCTTTGAATTTTTTTTTTTTTTTGTTTTCAATTTTTCATGAAGGGAAGTATACTTTTGTTGGGTCATATCAATCCTACATTACACAAGTGAAATCTTTTGATTGTAAAATAGACATGTTTATGAAACTTATTGATTGAAGGTATGTTTGTCCTCTTAAATTCATACTTGGTAAATATTATACTGCATGTGACATTTATCATGTTTTGATTGATTTGAATATTCAACATGTACCTCACACACAGAAACATGGTTTGATCAACCACCTCATGTAATGCATGGTAGACTACTTTCACATCTTACATGACCAGGTTACTTAAAATATGAGATCTCAATTTCACTAATCTCATTGCGATTCTTTTACTTTGATCCTTTTGATATTTTGATCCACATTGGGATTCTTTTGCACTTCATTTGGAAGGTGATCCATAATGGATTCTTTTTGCATAATCTTTTGTTAATTCATCCAAGGTGGATGTGTTCAACGTTGGGAATCTTTGGATCATGACATCAGCACTATGTGCTTGTTTCTTCAGTTCTTTGCTCAGCAAAACAAATAAGAAACTGATGTAGGTGAATGAGATGATAGTTCATCATTACCTGGTGTGTTTAAGTTGCTGCACACACATACACTTATAAGCTGATACTTACCAGTACTCTGAGATGAGTGTTTCACAGTTGAATAGATTATTTAGTTCATCACAGCATGTATCTTTCTTTCCAAGTTGAGCCTACCACATATCAGGTAAGTCATAACAGTCTTTTAAATTTTGAATTAAGCACAAGATGATATAACGACTGTAATTATATCATTCCCAGAGTATAAGACACAAACTTCAAGAAAAAGACTTCTTTTTGTGATTTTTGATAATTTCTAAATGTTTTTATAATTTTTATATTTTTTACTCTAGGTTAATCATGCCAATTGATTGAACTAGGAATTCAAACCTATTAGGTTCAAATGCCTTGGTAAATAGATCAGCCAATTGATTGTTAGTATGAATTTGAATCAATTTAATTAACCCTTTTTCAGCATAATCTCTCAAAAAATGATATCTGATTTCAATGTGTTTTGTTTTTGAGTGTTGAACTGGATTATTAGTAATAAACATTGCAACTGTGTTGTCAATGTGAATTGGGGTGTGCAGGAAGTTAAAACCATAGTCAAGCATCTGGTTTTGAATCTAGAGGACTTGAGAGCAACAAGCTGATGCTACTATTTACTCAGCTTCTGCTGTTGAGACAGACACATTGTCTACTTCTTGCACTGCCAGGAGACTAGTTTGGGACCAAGAAATTGACAACCGCCAGAAGTGGACTTCCGATTGAAATTGCCTTCCCCATAATCACTATTAGTGTAGGCATAGAGACTGAAATCTCCTTTCTTAGGATACCACAATCCAAGAGCAGGTTTGCCCTTAAGATATCTGAATATCCTCTTGACAGCATTTACATGTGACTCTTTGGGATCAGCTTTGATACCTGGCACACACACAAACACCAAAACATGATGTGTCAGGCTATTGGCTGTTAGATACATAAGTGAACCTATCATAGATCGATAGAGAGTCTGATCCACATGATTTGCCTTCTGGATCTGGACCAATCTTCACTTTAGTGTCAACAGGAGTTCTGATGGACTGACAATCAGCGAACTTGAATTTCTTCAACATTGATTCCACATATTTGGATTGATTGATGAAGATACCATCTGCTGTCTATTGGACTTGTACCCTAGAAAGAATGTGAGTTCCCCATAGCACTCATTTGGAATTTTTAATGCATAAGGTCTTCAAAGTCTTGCAGAGTTGTTTGTTTGTTGAGACAAAAATGATATCATCCATATATATCTGAATCAGCAGCATGTCTTTGGCCTTTCACTTTCTGAATAAAGTCTGATCAATCTTTCCTCTTTCATACCCGTTTTCAAGGAGAAAAGATGATAGAGTCTCGTACCACTTCCTTGGTGCTTGATAAAGACCATACAAGGCTTTGTTGATCTTGTATACTCTGTGCGGGTAATCAGGGTTTTCAAATCCAGGAGGCTGACTCACATAGTCTTCTTCTGTAATTTTGCAATACAGAAAAGCACATTTTACATCCATTTGATAAACAGTAAAATTCATGGATGCTGAATATGCTAGAAAGAGTTTATTGCTTCTAATCTTGCTACAGGAGCAAACACCTCATCATAATCAATTCCTCTTCTGTGGTATACCCCTGAACCACTAATCTTGCTTTATTTCTGATGATGATTCCACTGTCATCAGTCTTGTTTCTGTTAACCACCTGGTACCTATAGGATATTGTCCTTCGGGAAGGTCTACTAGTTGCCATACTTCTTGTTTCTTGTAGCAACTCTTCCTGTATTGCCTCAATCCAACTATTGTCTTGAAGAGCCTCTTTGATGTTTTGGGTATTGTTTGACAAAGAAAGCAAGAGAACAAACAGATATTTGCTATGCTTGACTTGCTTCTTGTCACCCGTTCATTGAGATCACCAATGATGCTTTCAACTGGGTTTCTTGGTGTTCTGGTGGCTGGAATTGATTCACCAGCAATGGTTACATCAAGATTGGAGACATTCAGATCATCTTGGTGAGAGGCCAATTCATCTTGAACTATGGGATAGTTATGAAAATAATCAAGACCGGTTTCAGTTCCTACTTCAACATCAGCAGCACTTGATTACTTCCATCATCTGAGGTTCTTTCAGTTTCAACTGGAGGAGTAGCTTGATTTTGACTCTGATTCAGTTAAAGGATCTTCTGAAGTAGATGGTAGTGTGCTAGGACCAGCTTTAGTGAAACACATTGATTTTGAGATGGTTGTCTGACAGGATCAGCTTGTAATGGAACATCTTCAGTTAGTTGATCAGTAGAAGTTGGAGGAATCATTGGAAATTCATCTCTCTTTCTACTCCTGAGAGGGTTCTGCTGAATGTAGATTTTCGTCTGTGCCAAAGCTGTGACTCATCAAAGGATGCTTTAGACAGAGGACATGTTTCTTCTTTGGTGTAGTAGAATGAGGTTTAAGACATAGGTGTTATTCTTCCTTGGGGTTTTTAAGACAAACCCATTCTTCAGGAAATTGACAATCGGGTTTCAGAATATAGCAATGAGTGTCAGTAAAGTGAGTAGAATATTTCTTGTATAGATCTGAGACACTCTGAGCAGATTAAATTCAGTTGTTCACAGTAGTTCACTCAATCAAAGCTCAACATCCCATTGTCACAGATCCTTCACCAATGATTCTGCCACCTTGTGAATCTCCACCGAATGCCACAGAAGTTCCTTGAATATGCTTGAAATCATGAAGGAGGGAACGATCTCCAGTCATGTGTCGGGAGCATCCACTGTCCACGTACCATAAACTATTGGACCTGTATGGATGACCCTGCAAGCACAACAGAACTAGTTAGAATGTGGAACCAAGCATGATGGTCTTGGGTTTCCCGTTTCTATCAATGATAGTAACTTCTTGGTATTTTTCCTAAAATAGTGACTTTGAGTGAGGTGTTCTGGGAGATTTTTGATGATATTTGCATGTTTCATCTTATCAATTTCAGTGAAGAGTCAGAAGAATAATGAAACCTTGGATCCTTATTTCTTGTAAGAAACTGACCTGTTTTGATTATCAAACATCATTTTGAATAATGAAGATCATGTGTTTGGTTGATGTTATGATATTGTTTCTTTGAATTTCCTTGACTCTTTTATGTTAACCCTATCACACGATCAGAAATGGCAGTCCTGAATTGAGTATTATGAAAGTGATTTCTGATTTTGGGTTTCACAGATGAGATTGGTGAGATGGGCTTGTGTTGAGGAATTCTAACCCTTTTTGTTTGAAGAACAATCAGATGTATTATGGTTGGTCATATCACAAACTGAACAATATTATTAAAATAACAGTTTTTGGTGGAGTGATTGTTCATGTCACAGATGAGTAATATTGATTGAAAAAGCAATTATCTGTACTGGGATTAGACATTTCACACACATCACAATACATGTGTTTGTTCTCTTGAAGCTGATCTTGATTGAAACCTCAGTAGATTTACCAGTTTTTGACTAAGTTTCAACCTTTGATTTTGGTGAGGAAGCAGAATCAGCCTTTTTAGTAGTTTGTTTCACAACTCACTAGGTTTGTTCTTCCTAGATTGTTCTGCTTTCTTACCATTTGCTTCAATTCCCTTCGAATGATACATGTTCTTTATTAAAATATCAAACCAACTCTTGCTTTGGTTTGGCGATTGAGGGTCAGCCTTGATTTTGGTTTTTGATGCTTTTGGAGTTTTGGTGTTCTTTGGAAGTGAAACTATGTCTGATTGATGAATTTTTGGTGATTTGATCTCACAATCAGCAGAAGGTTTCACGAAATTCATCCTTTCTGCCTTTCTTTCGAAATTGCAGGAACAAATTTCACAAAAGGCACTATGACTTTGATAGGGCATCTTGGTTTAATGACATTCACTGTTGTCTGAGTACTCTTTGATTTTGATAGGATGACCTAACTAAATTTCTCCTCATTTGTTGTTCAATGTAAAATTGGTTTATTTTGAGGATTAGTGATTTGAGTTATTATTGTTTTAGCTTTACTAGTTTTAGGTTCAATTTTATTAGACAAAGTGACAGATTCAGGCATGACAGTGTAATTGTCATTATATGGTGGAGGACATGAATTGTATCCAATCCCAGTCAAATCATTGTGCTCCTTCTGTGAATCAAGCATCTCTTGCGCTTAGCTGAAGACAGTTGAAACTTTTCAAGTTTCATTTCAGTAAACTGATTGCTCAGCTCTGGATTGCGCTAATTTTTCAGTTACTCTTCATTCTCAGCTGAAAGAGTGTACTTTCACCATGTAGTTTTTCAATATCAGAATGAGAGATTGATTTTTATTTCGAAACTTTTGATTTCTCTTTTAAGCATCTCAGATTTTTCTTTTCGCTCTTTGATTTTATCAGCCAATTTGTGATTGTGCTCACGATATCCTTGCAGTTCAGCTATGCATTATCACTACAAAGATTAGATTTACCTCAGGAGGCATTGGATTTGGGCCATCATTGATATGAGCCATAAGAGCATGATTCTGAAAATGAGGCTTTACTTCTTCAGCATATAGGCTCCAAATCACATACTCCATCTTATCTAATGACAAGGCATTTGAAGTAGTTTGGCTGCTTCCATGAGCTTGGTTAGTCAGTTGTGACTAACTTTGATAGGTTGTTGATAGTGATGCTGCTGTTGATGATTGCTGGAGTGGTAGCTTGCGCTTGGTTGTGAGGATGATATGGCCCTGTGAATTTCTTTGAATACTGTGGGTTCCTTTTTGGAGCATTACATTCCCTTGAGAAGGGCAGTCATACCACAATTGAAACATTTGACTTTGGATTTCTCGTATCCAAGTTTTGTATTTTCATTCAGACTCAGCTTTCTCCTTTTCTGAAAAACTTCTTGGCTCTTATTGCAATCATAGCCATTTGCCACTGCAGATCCATTTCTTCCACATCATCTGGATCCATTTCTTCCAAGCTTCTTGAATCAAATGAGCAGAAGTGAGTCTTCCTCCAGGTAAGCTTTCAAAACTTGCAATAAAGGCATGTAAGTAGCCTTTTGCTCTTTAGTTCTCTTATCTTCAGATATACTTATAGGAGTGGCAGCAAATCCAGTTGACTGAATTGAGGAGATGGCTTGGTTATTGAGGGTGTGGCAATGAATCCTGTTGTTTTTAATTGATCTCTTGATGAGAGGAAGTCATCATCTTCAGTGATGATGCATTTTCCACAGAATGAGGTTCTGATGGAAATTTGTATGCCTCAATGACTTTAGGTCCACCTAGATTTCTGCTATTTTCATCAAGTTTAAGAGCTTTAATTTTAGCAATCATAATATCCAAGGTGGTGCTCTCAAATCAAGAGTTTTGTCAGCATGGTTACATTTGTTTCCAACTTTCTGGAAGACTGTGAAGCATCTTTTTGTTCAGTTCTTTGACTTTATATGTAACCCCCATAATCTCTAAATCATTCACGAGCTGCACAAATCTATGCAGTTGTTTAGAGATTGACTCCCCCTTAAAGTGATGAAAGGTTTCATATTGATTAACAAGCTTATCCTTGTTAATTCAGCTACTTCATTGCTTCCTTCAACATTATTAACAGTGCATCCACGCAGCTTTAGCGTTCCATACTTCTCAAGTCTTTTCAGCATATCCACTTCAATGCTTGGTTAGAATGGAATAAGCTTTGAGATCAATTTTGATCTTTGTAGGCATCATCATCAAGAGTGAGATCCTCAATAGGTATTTGGAGTTTTGTACAGTGCAGCCTGATCAGCAGAGAGTGTCACTGGGATGTGAGGCCCTTTACATATGGATATCCAATAGTCCGGATCTACACCTGTAATGTAAATCAAGAACCTGATTTTCCATTACTTAAACTCAGATTGTGTTTAAGCATAGGGGGTTAGGAGTGTGGACCAAGTTCAGAAAAATTATGTGAATCCATGTTAATAAGCTGTTTTTAACTGGTTTAAATATGGATTAAATTGATTATTATGTTTCAACAAGTCCAAGTTGGCAAATAGTCCAAAAAGGCTTATGTAGATAGATCTGTTTATGTTACTGGTCTGATTTTATGGATGAGAAACTGTTCACAGATTAGTTTTTAGATGGAGAATACGGTTGAACAGTGACTGTCGATGAGTTTTAGTAGATATTCAGTTTGTATACTGAATAGAGGTGTCGAACAATCTATACCAACTCAATCACCAGATCTATCGAGTTCAGCTCAGATCTGAGCAGATTGAAGAAGAACCGAGAGAGCCAAAACTCTGATACCAATTGACTGGGTTTGAGAATGATATTCTCTCTTGATGTGGAATCAACAAGAAACGAATATGATGATTGAGCCAATGATTGTAAGGCGGAATCAAACAATCACAGAAATTGAATGCTGAATAATACTCATAAATGCTCTTTGTATTAAGAAGGTGAAAAAATGGTTACAATGAATGCTAGGGATTTCAGCATGAACAGTAACAGTACACCTTGAACATATTACAAAGCAAAATATTCTGATTGTCAAATGTCTAACAACAGTCGTCTCGGTCACCTCTCATACGAGGTTTTTATTATATTATAGGCTGACACATGGCCTAAACAAAAGACTAAAATAACCCTGACCTATAAATCAGAACTAGTCTAAGTACAAAAGTCTTCATCAGCATTTTTCTGTACATCCGCATTGACTAATGCGGATGTTATAATCTTGTCAGCATTTTTTCTTGGTTATCCGCATTGACAAATGCGGATGTTGAGTTGTTCATCAGCATTGGTGTTTGATCATCATCATTGTCAAATGCGGATGAACAAACACTACGCATTTGTTGCTGAACATCCACATTTGTTAATGCGGAAGAACAAACACTTAGGCGCATTTGTTCTATGGTCATCCGCATATACAAATGCGGGTAGCCAACACTTGTTTTCTATTGTTGATGTAGATTCTTCATCCGCATTAGATCTTGGACTTGGGGAGATTTCAGCAGAACAACTATCAATCCACCACTTGAATTGGATGTTTGATCCTTTCAGGGTCCAACAGGATGAACAAGTCTTCATCAGCATTTGTGTTTGCTCACACGCATTAGTTAATGCGGATGAATAAGTCTTGTCAGCATGTACTGTTGTTCATCCGCATTGACTAATGTGGGTGAACAATCTTTGTCAGCATTTCTTTAGGTCATCCGCATGGACAAATGCGGTATGAACACTTCTGTTCAGCATAGTTGTCTTGATCCGCATTTGTTAATGGGGTGCGGGTGAACAAAAACTGTCAGCATTTGTTCACTAGTCATCGCATTAACAAATACAGGTGCTCTATACTTTATCTTTTCTTGTCTTTGTTGTCTTCTGTTGATGAGGTCTTCTGTGTTCTTCGGTTGTTTTCTGCAACTAATGTTCTCCAACCAGAACAACCTCCAACCACTTCTGAGTTGGCAAGTATGATCCTTTCAGGGTCTAACAAATGTATTATGTAATTTTATACTATAAATGACTAGCTGTGAGGCTTCCCAGGAACCGGGCCTTATACAGACTCGACTATCGGTCCTCTAGTCCAAGCACATCAAGCATTGTTACCTGAAAAGACATGCTCTAAAATATCAACATATGTTGGCGACTTCATAAGTTTATAAGTATAAAATAAGTTTCCATTTGAATCATGCATAAAGTATGTATGTTTAAGAGAACATAGAGGTCATAGAAATCAACATAAGCTCATGACCAGTCTAAGTCCAAATAACCGTATTATATTCACCCAAAGGCACGATGCACATGCCATGTGAGTCTTAGCTAGCATACCGATAATAGGGGTGGGGTGTCTGCCCGTTAGTACTAACAATACTTTTCCATGATTGTCTGCAGGACCGTATAAAGGGTGGTCAATACAATCAGTCTCACAATGAGGAGAGTTTTAGAACACTTAACATATCAAATGGGGAACCGGGTTTGTGTGAAATGATACTAAGAACACAAGTAAACAATGAGACAGAACTAAGAACAAGAACAGAGAACTATGGTTTTCAATGATGCTATATATTACTCTCAAGTTCTATTACAAGTGTCACAAAACATAAAAAAAATACAAGGACCTGAGATACTTTATACTACATCCTACAGCCGTTAATACTTTGAAAGCCAACTGGAAATACTAATCTAGACAACAAAATCAATATAGTGTCAAAAGGTAGATTGCCTTTTGAATAGTGACTATGATATGCCATAGCTCACATCCTTTTCTATTATAAAAAGGTTTACAGGTACAAAATAGGAAGTTACAGACAAAGACCATAATCTACAGTTTACAAAAGCATGGATTTTTCACCAACTTGTATAAGTTGGTGAGTCTTCAGAGTTACAGCGGAAAGTATGTCGGCTTTATGAAAAAGTAGATCAGAGAAAGCATGTCATCTCTGTCTTGAAAGAAATCAGTCTTCACAACATTTAGCTTTGGAAGACTTTGTCTCTGAAGCTTTTGAAGACTTCATCTTAGGCTTCGAAAGATTTGGATTTTGGCTTCAGAAGATTTTACACTTAGAATATTTTTTGTGGAGAGTGTAAAACTTCGAAAGCAACTTCTACCTTGTACATCAGTGCATGCATGTAGGAAGCACCTTGGTTGTTTTGGCTTCTTTGGTTGCATCAGCCTTCTAATCTTCTAATATAACCTTACAAACTCCCCGAGGCTGATGCTACCAAAACAGAGAAATTATTAAGATGTTGACAGTCCTTTAGGATCAAGACCATACGTTTCTTTATCTTCTGGTCAGGATCCCTAAGACTCTCATAATATTTCCAATGTCATGGAGATATGTAGAGGAAGATCAAGTATGTCTTGCTAGAAATAGACATATTGACCTCTTGATCTATGATGACATACCATCTGTTTGGATTAGCAGTAAAAGTCTAGGAAAAGATGGGTCTTCAGTTACAAGAAGCTCTACTTGAATTGGAGTTGGTTGAGCAACCTTTTCTTGCACTACCTCAGGATGCTCTGACTCATCCTGAGGTGTAGAGGTGGATGCCTTGGTCTTCTTCTTGGAAACACTTTTCTGGCCATTCTTTTCCTCCTCTTTGACGTCTTTAACTGAGAGAACTGATCTTTAGCACCAGGTTGTTCTATTGTGTCTTTCTCAGTTGGGTTC
Source organism: Flaveria sonorensis (assembly GCA_025506505.1). Lineage (NCBI taxonomy): Eukaryota > Viridiplantae > Streptophyta > Magnoliopsida > Asterales > Asteraceae > Flaveria > Flaveria sonorensis. Next base: position 18,328,057 of record CM046439.1, read on the forward strand.
TCTTTTCTCACAGGTTCAGAAGGAGAGTGAGAGGACCCTGCTATGGATCAAAAGATGAAGTTGGCTGAGATGCAGCTCTAGGTCCAGGTTTTGTTGTCTCAGGTGGTTCAACCTTTACCTCAACTTCAGATTGAGTTGGTCTTGGTAGAGAATGCAAGTCAACAAGCTCTCTCTTCTTAATATTCTGCTTGATCACTCTGATATGCTCATCCATAGTGGATAGAGACATAGGACCAAGCCTCCTTTCAAAGAATCCATAAATCTTCAAAAAGCTCATCATCCTTTGTCTGTTAGCAGACTTCTTTTGGCTCTTTTGGATGATGGCTCTTGATTTTGTAGCTTCTTCCTTTAGGTTCTTTTAGCAGCCTTTATTACTTTGGTAACTTGTTGCTCCAGCTACTTGAGATACTCAAATTCAACATACTTATATGATAAGGGAAGAAGTGCAGATGCCTGATATAGTCCTGTGGCACTCAGATAGTTGATCATGTTCAGTCTATTAGCTTCCTTGTCTACCTGAGGTTGTTCAGTTGCCATAGCCTCTTTCTCAGGACTTTCTTGAACTGGGGAGAGATAGGAGCATGCTTGTAGAGCCTTTTTTGTCCCCTTTTCCTTGATTTGAGGAGCAATGCTGCATCCTCTGCCTCCTTCTTCTCCTTGGACAATTCTTCCGAAGACAACTGAAATCTCCGAAAGAAAATATGTTTGGAAAAATTTCAAAAATCTAAGGAATATCATTTTGAAGATTTTCTTTCAAAATAAACTGGGCTTATGAAGGTGATAAAATAGACAACTTAGGACACACAAGGTTTAGAAATAAATTGATTTAAGTTTAAGAAAATCTACTCAAAGTTAATCATCCCAATAGCTGATACAAGATATCTGAATCTCTGTTCATCAAAAGCTTTAGTGAATAGATCAGCATATTGTTCATTTGTGTTAACTTTGACTAGTTTGATTAATCCCTTTTCAAAATTATCTCTAATCAAATGATACCTGATGTTGATGTGTTTTGTCCTTGAGTGCTGCACAGGATTCTCTGTAACAGAGATAGCACTATTGTTGTCTATATGGATGGGAGTCTCTTTGAAGTTGAATCCATTGTCCAGCATCTGATTCTGAATCCAAAGCACTTAAGCACAGCAGCTTGCAGCAGCAATGTATTCAGCTTCAGTAGTTGATGCAGACACACATGATGGTTTCTGCATTACCATGAGCAATCCTTCCACCAAGCAATTGACACCCCTAGATGTAGACTTTGCAGTCAGTTGCAGCCACCATAGTCACTATCTGTATAGGCATACAGATTGAAGTCAGAATTCTTTGGATACTAAAGGCCAAGCTTGGGAGCACCTTGAGATATCTAAGATCCTCTTGACAGCAACAGGTGTGACATCTAGGGTTGGCTTGATATCTTGCACAGATGCATGTGGCAAAAATGATATCAGGCCTGCTGGTGTGAGGATACATAAGGAACCCAATCATAGCCCCGTAGAGTGTTCATCCACACACTCCCCCTCAAGATAAGGTCCAAAGGAGTGGTTTCTGGCTATGGCTATGTCTTCTACATACTTTGAATGACGATGAAGATGACATTGTCAACTTGCTTACTTGAATTCCCAGAAAGAAATTGAGTTCCCCATAGCACTCATTCAAAACTATTCTTCATCAGCCTCTCAAAGTCTTTGTAGAGCTTTGTATTAGTTGACCAGAAGATAATGTCATCTACATATACTTGAACCAGCATTAAGTCATTCCCTATTCCTTTGATGAAGAGAGTTCCATCTATAGTACCCCTCTTGTAACCATGTTGACAGAGATACTTAGATAGTGTCTCATACGTCTTTCTTAGAGCTTGGTGTAGCTCATAAAGAGCTTTATCAAGCTTGCAGACATAATCAGGATGATCTGGGTCTGTAAAGCCAGGTGGTTGTTTGACATACACCTCTTATCCATCACCCTATATAGAAAAGCACACTTGACATCAAGATGGTAGACCTTGAAATCCTTTGATGCAGCAAAAGCCATGAATATTCTTACAGCTTCAAGTCTGCATAGGAGCAAAAACATCTATGTAGCCGATTCCCTCTTCTGTGTGTATCCTTGAACAGCTAGTATGGCCTTGTTCTTGATGACAAGTCCTCTATCATCCTTCTTGTTTCTAAAAACCCACTTGGTCCTATGGTAGTCTTCCATAGGAAGAGGACAGGTTCCAAACCTTTTTCTTTTGAATTGAAGCAGCTCCTCTTCATTGCTTCACCACATCCATCCTTCAAAGCCTCATCAACTTTCTTTGGCTCTATTTGGGACAGAAGCAAGAGTATAGACAAACATTTTGTCGTGGGTTGTCCTCTGTTCTCCCCCTGTATTAACATTCCATGATGTTGTGGTGGGGTTGACTTGTGGATCTTGAGTTGAGGGATCACAGCAAGTTGATTGGAAAGATCTAAATTTGAGAAATTTAGATCTAGCTATATAGTATCACCCACACATCAGTACACTATCAAGAGAGACTGATCCAATGAGGTGTGACACATTATGTTGTCTTCTATAGAGTGGTTATCAGTATCAAGAAATTCTTGATCACTATCACCACCCCATTTCCTCCTATATTTGAAGCTCCTTCACCCGAGTTTTGAACTTTGAGCTGGAATTTGTAGGAATCTCAGATTATCAGCAGAATTTATCATGTTTGTGCTGATAGGATCTTCCTTGCAGGGTTAGTTACCACTGGAGCTGAAGTAGTATTCTTGCTTGGTCTTCTCAGCTCAAATCTTAGGTCAGTATCTCCTGTTGGTAAGTTACCTGTAGATCCTGAAACATTCTCATAAGATTTACTAAAACAGTTGGTAACTAATCAAGATCAAATAGAATCAGGACCAGAACCTTTCACACTAGGAGTGTATCATTGAAGGTCACATTGGCTGACTCCTCAACTACTCTAGTTCTGAGATTGTATACTCTATAAGCCTTAGCTTGGAAGAGTATCAATAAAGTGCCATCATCTGTTTCTCAGCAAATTTGGCTACTTGATCTTGGTATTCAAGACGTGCAGGACATCCAAATGACCTGAGGAAACCAATAAATGGTCTCCTTTGTGCCCAGCTCATAAGGAGTCTTACCATGGTCTTAACCACTAAAACTCTATTCTGCACATAGCAGGTGGTGTTGACTGCCTCAGCCCAGAAGGTGATGTGTAGTTTAGAGTCAGACACATGGTTTTTGCAGCTTCAATAAGTGTCCTGTTTCTCCTCTCAACAACACCATTTTACTGAGTAGTCTTGGGAGCACTATATTGTCTTGTAATACCCTTTTTATCACAAAATGAATCAAGGATTTGGTTTTTAAATCTATTCCTTGATCACATCTTATGGTCTTGACCTTGTGCTCAGATTGATTCTTAATTTTCAGAATGAAGTTCTTCAAGATCTCAGGAGTCTCATCCTTAGTTCTAAGGAAAAAGACCCAAGTAAATCTTATGAAGTCATGTGTGATCACCAAACAATATGACGTCCTTCCCAAACTCATTACACTGGTAGGGCCAAAGAGATCCATATGTAATAAGTGTAGGGAGTAGTGATAGATTCATTTCCTTTGGCTTGTGAGACACTTGTTGCTTCCCTTTCAGGCATGCAACACAGTGGTCATCACTTGTAAACTCTTTCTTGGCATTCCAGTTACCAAATCATTATAATAATTTATTCATTTTTTAAAGTTTACATGGCACATTCTTTTATGCCAGAGGAAAGACTCATTACTATTTCTTTAGATAGAAAGCAAAAATTCTCTGAGGGAGATGTTTAGTCACGACATGCCCTTGAAGAATGCCACCACCCAGGTTTAAGAACAATGCACTCATGCTCATTAAAAGGCATGTTGTGTCTCTGATCACAAAATACACTTATAGATTGTACCCAATCTCATTGACAAAAATATATTTCAATGCTGAGCTTACCATTTATGACCATGCCCTTCCTGTAATGTAACCTCCAACATCTCCTCCAAAAGTAACTGGCTCTCCATTAATTTTCTCAAAATTTTGAAGTAGAGAACCATTACCAGTCATGTTCTAGAATAACCACTATCAATAATCCATACATTTCTCTTAGTCTTTAGCTATCCTGCATAAGAAAGAAGTGGTTAGTTACATTTGGAAACCTAAGCCTCATTGGTCTTGGGCTTTTCAAAGTGATGTGAGGATAATGTAACAGTCACTGGTCCTATGTTCAAGTTTTGAGGATCATTAGCTGTTGTTGATGAAGAACTTTCAGTCCCTTGGTCTTTCTTCATTTTCCACACCATCTATGAAAGATTGGACTTGACCTTCAACACCTCGAAAGTTTTAACAACTTCAGAAGTTTTGGAGACTGGACCTTCGAAGATTTTGCTTTCACTGCATCAGGCTTAAGTACTTCTGAAGCATTCCTTTCTTTCGAGACCAAATTTTCTTTCTAAGGAAAGTTTTCACTTGTCTTCTTTGTCACCTTGGAGCTTTCGAAGGAAAAATATATTCCTTCCGAAGCTAGTTTTTCTTTCTTCTTCTCAGAAGTTTTCTCTTTGATCATATGAATAGTACTTTTAGGATTGTAGATGTAATCCTTAGCCAGATGAGAAGTACTACCACACATGATGCAGTCTATTTGCTTCCTTCTGAAAGTCTTCTTTTGAGAGAAAGATTGAACTTGATCACTTTCCACCTCAATCTTCATCTTCAAAATGAAGCAACAAGCTTCTTAAAGAGAGTCTTGCTCTTGGAACTGGATGGTTCAGGCTGTGTAGCAGTGGTACACAGCTGATCAACCTTTTTCTTTTTGCTGGAATGATTTGGACATGAACTGGAACTCCTGGTACTAGAGTTCATAGTTGAGTCTTCAGCATTCACCACTTCAAATCCTGAAGAGATAAACACTTGTTTCTGCTTAGAGTTGAAAGTGGCCTTATCTTTTAAGCCTTCTTTGACTTTATCTTTGTTCTCCTGATCAAGTTCTTCCTTTTAGACTTGGTCATCCCAAATTCTTTTCTCTCCTTAGGAGAATAATGACCTTCTTAGGATGATCTTCTTCACTCTTCTCAAAGTCATCCTTCACTATCTCCTCATCTCTCCATCAGTGGGTATAAGGGGAATCTCTCTTCAAGAAATACTGTTGAGTCATGGTTTCACCTATCTTGAAGGTGAAGTTCTCAAACTGCTTTCAAGAGGTCCTCTTGTTCTCTTTTGCTTATTTGACCCCTCATATATCAGCTTCAGTGCATCCTATAGTTGCTTAGCAGTCTTACACTTCTTGAAGCCTCTGTAGATAGAGTTGGAAGAGCAGTTTGGAGGGCAGTCATGGCATTCTGATCTATGTCAATCGTCTTCCAGTCATCATCAAAAATTAGCACTTCCTTTGGTATCATACCACCACCAGCAGCAGCTGAAGGGGTGGATGGTACCTGAGGTCCATAGACAATAGATTCCTACATCTTGGAGTCTTGAGACTTGATGAAGCCTTTCATTCTTTGGCACCAAGTATCAAAGTCATTAGGAGTGATCAGTGGAGACTTTGTCATGGTACCAGTTTCCATATCAGCCTTTGTGATAGCTGCCATTTGAGATGTTAAGTATTTTGTGAAACTGAAGGGATTTATGATGGTGAGATCTTACAATCAAGAGCCTAAAAATCTCTGATACCAATTACAGGACCAAGTAAAGGGTGGTCAATACAATTAGTCTCACAATAAGGAGAGTTTTAGAACACTTAACAGATCAAATGGGGAACCAGGTTTGTGTGAGATGATACTAATAACACAAGTAAACAATGAGACAGAACTAAGAACAAGAATAGAGAAGTATGGTTTTCAAGGATGCTGTATATTGCTCTCAAGTTCTATTACAAGTGTTATAAAGCATAAAAAGAAATACAAGGACCTGAGATACTTTATTCTACATCCTACAACCGTTAATACTTTGAAAGCCAGTTGGAAACACTAATCTTGACAACAAGATCAATGTAGAGTCAAAAGGCAGATTGCCTTTTGACTAGTGACTATGACATGCCATAGCTCACATCCTTTTCTATTATAAAATGGTTAACAGGTACAATGTAGGAAGTTACAGACAAAGACCATAATCTACAGTTTACAAAAGCATGGACTTTTCACCAACTTGTATAAGTTGGTGAGTCTTCAGAGTTGTAGCGGAAAGTATGTCAGCTTTATGAAAAAGTAGATTAGAGAAAGCATGTCTTCTCTGTCTTCGGAAGAAATCAATCTTCACTTGGACTTTGGATTTGGAAGATTTTACACTTAGAATATTTTATGTGGAGAGAGTAAAACTTCCGAAGCAACTTCTACCTTGTACATCAGTGCATGCATGTAGGAAGCACCTTGGTTGTTTTGGCTTCTTTGGTTGCATCAGCCTTATAATCTTCTAATATAACCTTACATTGTCTAATCCAAGTCCATGTAAGAGTATATACTTTTGAAGTAAAATTTATACTCGATCCTATGACTCAAGCCACACATTATAGTCTAAGATTAATTTTAAAATATGGCATAGCTAACCCAATGAACAAGATTTTCCCTCAACTAAAACATAATAAAAAAGGTCGTGAAACTCACCCCGATGTTTGCACAGTCCAAAGTCAACAATACGAATAAGCAAGCACTATAGATACATTTGGACTTAGTTTGACCTATTTGGACTCGGTATGACCAAGTTATGACCTGTATAAAACATCTTATTTTCAAACAGCAAGTTGTTCAAAATCCCTACCTTGTCCTTCGCACCCCAATTCCATAATTTTGACTACCATTGACCTAGAGACCAAACCAAATTTTATTTTATGGACTATTTGACCTATCTATTGCATTAGATCCTTATATTACCATAACTTTTAGTCCTAAATTGATTAGTTATGTTTTTAATTACCCAGTTCGCATTTCTGGCCTATCAAAGCATAGATCCTATTCCTAACGTGTGTATCGATACATGAACATTGTTTAATGTTTTTAACAAGAGATTTTTTTAATACCCTAGAACTTTTTGTAATAGTTGCAAATACGTGAAATATGAAGTTTTTTTATGTATTGTCATACGAGTAAGTAATGAGTAAGATGACTTGGAAAGGTGGCATGTGACCTTGAGAGTTTATTATTTTAAGAAAACATCTAATAATAATAACATATATTATATTCGACTTTATTTGGTTTTTAACAAAAACAAGGTCGACTCGTAAAGAATTATGAGCTCATCCCAATGATGTATTCGAAATTTTCAAGAACGTTATATTTTAAAAGTTATAAGAGAAAAACAAAATAAGTAGTTGAATTAATTATATAAACAAGCAAGTAGCTAGGCTAGAAGGCATTCACCTGCCTGCTTGCTTTCTTATATATGGAAACTTGTGGTTGGATTCAGAATATAAGTTTTGTTGAAAGCACTCTAATATAAAGAGAATCTTGAGTTCTCAATACCCTGTTAGGTGTTGTATGTAGTCATTTTCACAGCTCGAGTAGGAGCGCAAGTAGGGATGCTTTACATCAAATTGTCATATATAGTTTTAAGGTATGTTTTCGTTTAAGTTTATTTCAAGTTAATTAATATTTATTTTAGATAAGTATTATTATTATTAGGAGTAGGTTAATATTAGTAGTATTATAATTTTTAGGCGTTAGTGTTATTGTTAGGGATTGGTTTTGGGTTGCCTAGCCTTAGTTAGGCATGAACTCATCATTAATGCTTAAACAAGGCAGCGTTAGCTAGTATCCATCCATGACAATGACTAGTTTGTGTCCAGTACCTAATCTATGATTACTTAAACTTATCAAGACATTGAGATATCACCAGATTATACTAGGAACTATTATCAACTGTTGAACAATTATGCAGGATCGGTGTTGGTTTCACAACACAAGTTTATCTCACAAACTCACTTAATCTCACTTAGTTTGATGAAGCAGAATCTCTAACTAAGTTCACAAGTAATATAATAAGTTAATGAAAACAAATGAACACAAGAGTAGTTTTTCAAGATACTTGTATATATTACTTCTCAACTCAGTATTACAAGACTCTTACAAGCATGATTTACAAAGTTACAATGAGAAACTATATATACTACTATCTTCTGCCGGTTATACTTGGATAACCAGCTAAAATCTACAACTAGACAAATACTACATTGGTAGAAGTAAGGTATCTAAGATAAAATATTATCCTAGATTAGGTAGTCATGACAGGTCCATGACTTACCTTTTGGTTACCAACTAAAAGTAGAAACTGTACTAACTGATAATGGGTGAACAGTAGATAAAAGTATGGTCAACTACATGGGCTTGGGAAAGCGCCATGCAGTATATCACAGGTTGCAGCGGATGTTAGACAAACCATACTTATATCTACTAGTTCATAGTTGGTCCTTCCAAAGCTAAATGGCTTTGGAAGAACATGTTCTTCTGAGGCCATTTATACTTCGAAAGAATGAACTTCTTCCGAATCTTCTGCAACTCTTCAGGACTTTATTCTTCAGAAGACTTTGTCTTTAGTATCTTCTAAGTTGTATACCTCGGAATCAGAACTACTTAGTCTCGAAAGACTGAGTTCTCATTTCGGAAGTTCTTCAACCTTGAGCTTTAGAAGATCTTTGACTTGTCTTCGGAAGAGAAGCTTTGTCTTCGGAAGACCACTTAAATTATACATCAAAATCTTCTAAGTGTTGTTTTGGTTGCACCAGCCTCATATGATCCAACAAACTCCCCCTAGGCTGATGCTACCAGAACTTCACTTCCTTCTATTCCTTAATGTCTTTAATACCAGGGAGAGCAGATATTTGTCTGTCTCTTTGTTCTTCCCTGATGCAGCGGTGAGGAGCTTGTACAAATCATCCGTAGATAATAAATCCAATCGGTTGCTCTGGATGATATGTACCCTTTGCTGCGTCCCTCTAAAGAGTGTTAGTTGATAGGAATTGTAGTCATATTCCCATCTAACTATTAGATCTGAAGTTAGACCTTCAACCATCTGCAGAAATGTTCTTCCTTTTCTGGTTGCACCTTCTTCTTCTTTCTTTGCTCTCTTTATCAACTCTTCTTCAGTCTTGGCTTTCTTTGTAAGCTCTTTAACATGAAGACTGCTCAGATGATTCCTGATGTGAGCAGCTATCTGAGAGTTGGAAGGATTGGAGAATGGTCTCTCTGCTAACTCAGCAATGTCAAACCTGCTTGAGTGTAGCAGAGTAGATGTATCAAGTCTGTTCACTTGACCATTCTCCCTTTCCATAGCAAAGCTGTATGTAGCTTCATCAAAACTTCACTAGACAATTTGGCTTCTCGGATTGAGGGGATTAGTTGGCATCTTGTCCCCTTTTCTTGTGTCCAGCAGAGTCACCAGTCTCCTTCTCAACTTCTTGTCTTCTTCATTAAGAGTGTCTGAGTTGGTTACAAGAAGTTAGAGAGCTTGGTCCAGTGTTCTTCTTGGCAGATCAAGGAGTGCATCTCTTATGAGTGAACAGGAAGAGCCATTAGTGTATTTCAGCTTAATTGACTCTTCCTCACAAGAGATGTCGCTCAATGTTGTGCAGTTGATGAGCTTCCTCTTGATCTCCTTGAATTCTTCTAAGGTCAGGGGCTTATCTCCTTCACTCTTGGTAGCTGCAAGCTTTGCCTCTTCCTCCTTCTTCTTCTTCTCCTTTAGCTTTTCCCTGGCAGTCCTCTTCCTTTTTTGTTGATTTGATCTTGCTCTTTGAAAAAAAAAACAAGATCGTATCATAATCATGAGGTGCTAGCTCCTCTTGAGAATAGCCTCTAGAGCAGAGAAAGGCTATCCTCTCCATCCTCTCCCTTTCCAAAGCCTCCTCCTTCCTTTTCCTCTTCTCCTCCTCTACTGCCAACCTTACTGCTTCATCCTTTTCTTTTTGTAGCATGGTTGCCTTCTCCAGCTTTACAAGCTCATCAAGTAGGAGTAGAAGGATATCTTCATTGACTACTCCCAGGCTGATGAGCCTGTCTATAACCTCCACTCTCCTTTTTTTGTTGATACTTTCTTGAGCGGCTGCTGCTGCTTTGCTGCTTGCAGCCAACAACTTCCCGGTATCAATTCTTCCCTTATTATTGAGCTTTTCTAACCTTTCCTCCTCTAGAAGCTCCTCAGTAGTGAGCTTCCTCTTCCCCTTAGGATCATAGGAAGATTTAGCTTTGGAGACTCAGGTTTAGAGGATTCAGGTTGGGGAGAGTAAGGAAGTCCTTACTGTTTACCTCAGAGGCTAGGTCAAGAATGGCCTCTGTGATGAACAAATCATCGAACAAGGAAGACAGTTCAATAATTCCTTCCTCAGCTTGGATTTCTGCTTCGGAAGAGACTTGAACTGCACTACTTGAACTATCTTCCGAAGCAGAAATCAACAGTTGTTGGGCTGATGATTTGTTCAAGTCTCTTCCGAAGCAGAAATCCAAATTCCTTCCTTCCTCAGCTTGGATGTCTCACACTTATTCAATGAGTACTGATTGAATGAATGTGTGAACGCATCAATGGTATTTTGCTATGAAGTAGTATCAACAGTTGCCTGTTCCTCTAGATTTCTATCTTCATCAGCTTGGTGTTGAATGTTAGAGTTGTCAGCTGTTGAGCTATTAGCCTCAGTTGGCTGACAAGTTGTTGACGCTTCCTTGTTTCCTGAGATATTCATGCTTTCAGGAATTCCAGTTGAAGGAGCTTGATCTTTAATTCTTCTTGGAGAACTAGGAATAGGTCTGGGTAACTCAAATAGTTCATCTTTATAGGGGTCACTTTGAGTTCCTGTTCCAGCTAAAACATTCTCACAAGATGGCTTAGAATAGTTAGGAAACAATTCTAAATTGAAGACATGATTAGGACCATTTCCCTTGACACAAGGAGTGTGCTCATCGACAACAATGTTGGATGATTCCTTAAATTGTTGATTTTTAATATTATACACTCTATAAGCAATAGAGGTTGAGGAATATCTAACAAAGATAGCATCATCCTACTTTTCAGAAAATTTTGCTAAATTGTCTTTTGTGTTATGTATGGTGCACATGCTGTCAGAGGACCTAAGAAAGCCAATGAACGGTGGCCTCTTGTTCCATAGCTCATAGGGGGTCTTTCCATGGGGCTTAACAATGAGTCCCTGTTTTGCGCATAAAATGCAGTGCTGACTGCCTCTGCCCAGAAAATTAGAGGCAGCTTTGAATCAGCTAACATAGTTCTTGCAGCCTCAATAAGTGTCCTGTTCCTCCTCTCAGCAACACCATTTTGTTGAGGAGTTCTAGGAGCACTGTATTGTCTGGCAATCCCTTTTGAGTTACAGAATGAGTCAAGAGCTTGATTTTTAAACTCAGCCCCTTTATCACTTCTAATGATTTTTACTTTGTCATCCTTCTGATTTTCAATTTTAAGAATAAAAGATTTTTAAGTTTCAGTAGTTTCATCTTTAGTTCTTAAAAAGAAAACCCATGTAAATCTTGTAAAATCATCAACAATTACAAGGCAATATGATTTCCTTCCAATGCTTATTATACTTGTGGGACTAAAAAGATCCATGTGTAATAAGTGTAATGGGGGTGGTGATAGAGTTAACCTCTTTGGATTTGTGAGTGACCTTATGTTGCTTCCCTTTCAGACAAGCAATACAATTATCTTTACATAAAAACTCCTTTTTAGGAACACCATGTACTAACTTATTTTTAACCAATTTATTCATGGTTTTAAAATTAACATGGCATATTCTTTTATGCCAAAGAGTTGACTCATGACCATTAGCTTTGGAAATAAAGCATGATACTTCACCTAGTAGGGAAGCATTGTTCATATCCAGCTTATACATATCCCCTTTCCTGGGAGATCTAAGAAGCACCAATTCCTGAGGAATTGTCATCCCGGGTTTGAGGATAATGCACTCATGCTCTGTGAAAAGCATTTGGTGCTTTTGATCATAGAATTGAGAAAAACTTAAGAGATTGTGTTCAAGCTATTTGACAAAATTTACTTCCTCAACTTTTAACTTACCATTGGATACACTACCTCTACCAGAAATGTATCCTTCGGCTTCACCTCAAACTGAACAGGACCTCTATAAAAATGTTCAAATTGTTGTAAAAGAGATCTGTTCCCTGTCATGCGCCTGGAGCATCCACTATCCACAATCCATATATTTCCATTCTTATCATGTGGATGTCCCTGCACATAAGGTGAAAAGATTAGTTACTATTGGAAACCCAAGCCTTGTGGGTCTTATGCTCTTCCAATGTAGATGATATAATTGAACCAAAATGTATGCATGGGGGTTCTATTATGGTTTGTGAAGAAGAGGCTTTGGCTGTAGCATCTTTTCTGATCTTCTATTCCATCCTCTGGTTGATTAGAGTAGATGAGCCTGATGAGGCTTGAGTAACATGACTTGCTTCCAAGTCTTCTTTCTTCTCGGAAGAAGTTTTCACCACATTTTCTTCCGAAGTAGTTTCTTCTCGGAGTGTTTCAAAGGATTCTTTTTGTTTCTTTTTTTATTCTTTAGCTTTTCTTCCGAAGCTATTTTCCTTTTGGAAGAATAAGTTTCTTCTGAAAGTAACTTGGCTTTGGAAACAAGCTTTCCTTTCCTTAGCACTTGGACCATATGGTAAGGTTCAAATGTGAAACCATCCTTGACTTCTTTTATCTTAACATTGGTTGCAAAATGTGTGCTTGCTGGATTGTAGTAACAATCTTTAGCTATGTGGTTATGCAGACCACAGATTATGTACTCAATGTTATTCTTGATATGGCATGAGAGCTGTTGTTTCTTGCACTTCTTTTCTTCTTCAACAGCCTTCCCCTTCAATTTTTGATCCTTCAGCTGGATAGGAGTACTGGTAACACACTCTTTTCCTGAATCAAAACTTCTAACCACTTGGAATCCAGCTGAAATGAATACACCCTTTTTGCCTTAAGTCTATCTTTAACTTAGTCTCAGCCACCTTCTTGGCTGTTTTTCTTGCTGCCCTGATTTTGTTCTTTCTGGCTTTGGTGGTTAGGGGTTGATCAACAACTATGGGGATGATGTTTTCTATCTTATCCTTCCCTATGGTGTTCACCATTGTTGCATCATTCTTCTACTCATTGGGTTGTGGGTCGGTAGTTGAAACCTCTTGCTCATCAATACCATATCTTGGTTGTCTAACAGACATATAAGAGTGTGGTGGAGCAATTTCATTAGTTCCCAACCCACTTTTGTTTTGATAAAACAACTTTGAGCGGGATGATGATGCAATGATGGTGTTGAAGTTATGTTCTTTAATGACATTCTTCTTTGCTTTTGCCTCAGCTATTACTAGCTGGACTTGAGCCTCAGTCAACTTAGATATTAAATCTTTTATTTGAGCTCTATAGTTGGAATGTTCATGTTTTAAAAAGGACACAGTTTTCTCTAACTCTTTAATTTTGAGTTTGTAGTCAGGTTCTGCTCTTTTAAAATCAGATTTTAATATGTTTAACGACTCAATATCATATTTAATCTCCATTTTGTAGTCCTGATACAACTTAACCTTAGCAATACAGGCTGGAGTATAGAGATGTTCATATACCTTACTGTCTTTAGTTCCAGCCATGAGAGCTTGAGCAGGAGTGACATCTTACACCATGAAACTCCAATCAACTTCTTGAGCAACAGCTGCAGTCTGTTGTTCAGTAGGTTTGGCTATAGCTTTTGGGGTACCAGGGTGTTGGGAGGCTTGACCTGCTCCAGGATTAGATCTAGGAGCCTTGCATTCCTTTGCAAAGTGACCAAGCTGGTTGTAGTTGTAGCACTTGGCCTTTGACTTGTCAAACCTAAATTTGCTGTTGGTTGGGTTTTGAGAGAATTGCCTTCTATTTCTTTTAAAGAACTTCTTTGCTCTGTAGGTCAGAAGAGCCATCTACTGGACAATGTCCATTTGCTCAACATCATCTGGGCTAAAACACTCTAGATCATCAAAGAAGAATTGAGAATCTCTAGAGTGCTCACTCCATGAAACAAAAGCACAACTATTCGGGAAAGGATTTTGTTGAGCCTGTTGAGACCTGGGTGTCTCAGGGAATGTGATGTATGGCCCAGAAGAGGATGATGGCTATAGGGGCTGTTCAGGTACAATTAGGGCTGGGGAGTTCTTGAACCTTCAGCGACATGTAAAGCATTGCTAACAGGAAAGATTGAGGTTCTGTTCATCTGATGGCTTTTTTGAGTTTTCATCTCCATACGATATCCATCAAAGATTCTATATAGTTCACTCATGGTGAGAGTGTTGAGATTCTCAGTTCTCTTGATTGAGACATAGTAGAAAGTCCACTCATGAGGAAGTGAACTCATGAATTTTCTCACTATGTTTGTCTTCTCAAGAACCACTCCCATAGACTGAAGAGAGGTGATCAATTCCATGTACCTGAAGTATTGTTGGCTCAAGGTCTCACTAACAATGTATGTGAAGTTCTCAAACTTTTGCTTCAGCACATCTTTCTTCGTGTCCTTGGATTCAGTAGAACCAGAGTACATTAGCTTCAAAGCATCAAATAGTTCTTTAGCAGTCTCGCATTGCTTAAATGTCACACCCTCAATTTCCACAAATAGGGTATTACCATTAGGCGTGTGACATACAAGAATCTCAGCCACTAGTTACACCCAATGACACACCAGTTACAAAACATAATTGCTCATTAACATTAGGATTTCCCAAAAACAGAGTTAAATACGTAAACATAAGAGTAATTGCGGAAGCGTAATAATTTTGTAAATCAATTGGCGCAGACACGCGCAAACCAAATAAAGTTTAATGGATAGAAATTTATAAATCGTTCATTAGACCCCAACGATGATGAATGCATTAGTGAGATGCTCCTAATCATGCGCACCTTAAGAACCTTAAAGAAACATGCTAAAGTGTCAACACGAGGTTGGTGAGTTCATAGGTTTTGATAAACAGAACATAATAGTAATAGATATAGTAAACAAAGTAATATCAGTAGATAGCTAGTCTACTTAACAAGTTACTAAATGTATTGTCACACCCCCACTTTCAGCACAAAGCGGAACCAACGAGATTGCGACTAGACTGAATATCAAGAACAACATTGTTTACAAGAGAATAATAAGATTTATTACATCAAATATATTCTTAAATGCTTCGTAGTCTGGGATTCTAGAACTTGGTACAACTGCTACATGAGGTTCTTCAAAATATGTAACTGGCCAAGATATCTTTAATTTTTGGTCCCTGAAAAACATACTAAAAGTGTCAACTAAAATAATTGGTGAGTTCGCAGGTTTAATGAAAACAAAGTTTAACACGTATGATGCCAATTAAATAAGTCCATAACCAAACCTGTACCCGGTTACCCAATCCCAATCTAGTATGGATTGAACTCCTGAATATGGGCACCCGAACTATCAAAGAATAAGCATGTGCAGATAATATGTCGCAGCGACACTACAGGCTCGCCACTGCATGCCTCAGTGTTTTTTTTTTCCTATAAATAGGACACACTATGCGTGGAGGTTCTTCCCCTAAGTAGTACTACCCATACGATCCATCGGTTCTATCCAGAATTAATGGTTGTGTATACCGACAGTCGATGCAAGTGCATAATAGCAAAAAGAAAGTCTTAAATAATTGCACATCATAGAAAAACAAGTATGCTTTTCACCTCAAAAGGTGAATAAAAGGGGGCCTCGAAGACTCACCTGGGTTCTTTTACAAGTATCCATATATCAACGTCGAGAGTTCACACCTAGGTGTAGAATTTCACCAATGTAATCCTAATTATATACTTAACGTCAGTCCTTAACAACATAGATACATTATCATAGGTGTTGTTGAGCTCTTTATATAACTTAAATGAGGTGGCATTTTAATATTATTTTTAAGATGTATGTCGTTAAATAATGCAATTGTTATTCATATACTTAGTCTAGTTTCCTTAACTTATACTTCATGTGTACTGAATATTCTTATACATAGGTAGATGCATCTAAATACTTGTTTGTATTTATATATATGTTTCTATTTCTATTATAGCATTGTGATATACATATTTAGTTATAAGCTAATTAAGTTTACTTGGTTCGATCTTTTATTAGTTCTAAATCTACGTTAGCGTACATTACTCATATCTTATTAACTTTCAACGTATACATATAGATTTTAGGAAATATTACTTGTTTTGTCTTCACGTCTATATAGATTTATTCATATAATTAGAATTATAATTTATTAAAATTATTTTCTAATATTAGAAGTATTATTAGTAAACTAATAATAGTGATAATGATAAACATTAATAATATTAATGTTACTAATAATAAACTAAATATTAATAATAAACTTAATATTGGCCCTTTACCATATTATTTGTTCATACCGAATATTAGTAATGTTACAAATTTTAATATAAATAATAAGATAATTATATCATCATAATTATTATTACCGGTAACTATTATAATATTAGTGATAGTAGCATTATAAATATAATTAATATTAGACATAAAATTAATAGTTATAACATAATGTTATAGAAAGATAAATTAATATCGAAATATTATCGATACCTTGTTCTTATAAGCTTATGCATACACTTATTAATTATCAAAACTTGTGTATTATATTAAGATCAATCCAACTTCTATTAGTTGTAATGTATGTAGTTGTTTTTATACCAAAACTTAATCAGCCTTCAGTTATAAGTTTCTATTGGTATAAATGGTTTATATATCTAATTAATTCTCGATGTAAACTCACGTATCTATCGTTCACATAATTAAATCTTACGGTTATCACTTGCATAATGAAAGAACTATTATTAAAGCTAATTACAAGAGAAGTATTAACATTGCTAATATTATACTTAATATTTATAAAATTACTTATTATATTCTTTTGGATTTGGAATTATATTGTTAATAATTAACATTAATAACGTTACTACCAATAATATTTATACTAGAATAATTATATTATAATTTACAATAATGATAGTTATATTAACAATATTAACGATGGTATTGATAATTAGACTAGTTTTAAATCCTTATTTTAATATGTTTTTAGATAAATAATTATCGTTATTAAGAGGAATATTACACTTTTTAAAAGAAATGATTTTTGGACAGTAGTAATAATAATAAAAGGCATGATTAAAATCTTTGTATTGATTATTGTTTCTAATGTAATACTTGTCTTAATAACACATTATATTCAATATTATGCTCGAATGATCGATAAGTTATCGTGATGTGTTTTTATATATTTCATCTCTTTATCTATTATATAAGTTTATTATAAATGCACAATAATTGTCACAATTTATTTTTAATTATAGTAACCAATACAAAAAGTGTACTGTAATTAGTTTTGTTTAAAATGTTGAATTTTACTAAAATATATAAACATTAGCAATTAAGATTAGAGCTCAACACATTACACACGTGTGAATTATATATAAATGTTAAATATGCAACGTGTAATTATACCTCTCACTCGGTTCACGTACTCCAACCCACTCGTATTCGACCCGATCTCATCATGTCGCCACCTTGTTGTTTGCTTTGACCATCTTTGACCGGGTTGATGGAGACCAAAAACACCAATTTATTGAACCAACACATCCACCGCCACAACCAACTACAACCACGACAGTCATCATAGTTGCCTTGCCCCATAACCGACAACAGTTGGAACCACCGTCATCAATACGGCCGCTAACCACGATCAACAATCACCATCACCCACAACTAGGATCATTAGAACGATACCAGCAGCAATGATCACCACCACCGCCTTTGTGGCTACCAGGGAATCCAAAAAAAAACAACCATCATAGTCGACATCACCACCACCATCGACAACCCTCACGGCAACAACCAACAACATCATCACCATAATCATCTTTTGTCTCCACAACCACCTGCAACCTAAGCTCTAAGCCCCATCATCACCGCTGCCATAACCGACCATCACAACCTTACCACATCTACTACCACAACCACCATCGACGACCATCACTACAGCTTTCGATACATGTAATGAATATTTGTAATTCATTATGTATATATATAGGTTAACCCATATGTGCGTTGATTTATGTGTATGATTACAGGTAGAAACATTATACTTGATCAATTTCTGAAATTGACTAAGTGTAAGAAACATCTACGGATGAACATTTTTGTTTTTCTGTAGATATCTTTCTTACAAGACATTCATCAGAAGATCTTCTACGGATGAATATGGGCATTCATTGATGAACACCACATGAACAAAGTAATTGCGGAAGATCAAGTAGCTGCGGAAGAACAAAATAACTGCGGAAGATCAAGTAGCTGCGGAAGAACAAAGTAACTACAGAAGAACCAGACAAATCATACAAGTGTTTCTAGTCACAAGTCAACATGTCAATCACAGACTCCAAGAGATTCGCTGTTTCCTTAACAGAAACTCGCGTGTCTATAAATATGAGTCCTAGGTTTCGCATCAAACACATATAGCAAGAAACAACGAAAAAATACCATCACATCGTTTCACACGATCAACACAAACCCTAGCAGCCGTCACATCAACTCACCAAATATCATAAATACAATCATAGCATAGAAATTTGTTAGCAATTATTATTTGATTCTCTGTAATCATTAATCAGTTTTAATGAATTACGTTTGATTCAAAACATTATTATTTGCATATTGTTGATATCGTTTAATCTTTTATTGTTTATTTTCTTTGGCATCGATATTTATTTGTTAATCAATTAAACAACGATTAATGATAATTCCGCGATCATTAATTTGAAACCAATCTAACACTGATAATTCCTGATTGCGATCCTTGGATTCACAGGTGGTCTCAGAGCCTGGTGCTCATTGATCTAGATTGATTGATCTATCAGTGTTAGAATTGTTTAATTTGAAACCTAGGTCTATCAGTTTTTTGACTAGATCTATATTTTTTTAAGCAAAAGTATTTGGTGTGAAGATTTGAAATTCAATAAATCATTGATTTGTCATTCAGCGAGTATTGTTACATTGCTCGGTTAACATCATTCATATTTAAATTAATTGAAACATAGATCTGTGTTATTGGCTGACTCTCATTAACTGTTCATAAGAAACTTTGTTTTAGTTAAAACTTCAATATTTGACTAAAATGAGTAGCTTTGTTGGTGGATCATCGTACCAGCCTCCAAAGTTGGAAACAAAAGCAGACTTTAAATCCTGGAAGATCAAGTTCAGAAATCATATGAACTACACTGATTCTGACTTAAGGGTATCAATAACTGAAGGTCCTTATATTCCACCCACCCTTGGGCCGGATTATAATGACAAAAATCAACCCATAAGTACAAAAGATCTGTCACCTGATGATGTTAAAAAGGTTAAAGTTGATATTAGAGCATACAGTGTGCTCAGTATGGCTTTACCAGAAGAAATACTAATCAGGTGTGAGAATTATAAAACAGCGAATTCCTTGTGGAAGATACTTTATACTCTTTGTGAAGGGAGTGATGAAATCAGAAGCATTAGGAAGGACATACTTCGCTCATAATATGAAACATTTCATCATATTGAGGGTGAACCAATTCCTCAACAACTCCATAGGTTTATGCAATTGGTAACCGAGATGAACATCATGGAGTTGAAGTATACAAATGAGGAACTGAACAAAAAGATGCTCCATACACTGCCTGAAAGTTGGAAGCAAACTGTGTCCATGTTCAAGAACACCATTGATCTCAAAGCAACTGGCTTTGATACATTGGTAGCTAAAGTTGAGGCTCTTGAAATGGATGAAAAATCAAGAAACAAGAGTGTGAGAACACATGTCATACCTTATCATTTTAAAGAAACCAAAAGTGCTGGAAGTGCTTTTATCTCTAACAATGATAGTGACAACTCTTGTACTTTGAGTGAAGATGAAGAAGAAGTGAGCATTTATGCATCAAAGCCTTCAAAGAAATCTTCTCAAAGTAAATCAGAAAAAGAAAAAGGAAGACCTGATGATAGAAAAGATGTATCTACATCAGCAGCAAAGTCTTCAACAAACAACAACCAAGCAGAGCGAATTATTGTGATTCTGGATTCTGAAGAACAAAAAGCAGCATTTGCAGCTTTTAGTTCAAGTTTTCAAGCCTACTTAGGAAGCACCTTAACACCTGCAAATATCTGCCAACAAGACTTGGAAGGACTACATCCAGATGTAGTAGAGGAGATGGATCTTCAATGGCAAATGGCAATGATTGCTTATAGAGCCAAACAATACTTGAGAAGAAACAAAAGTTTGGCTGCAGCAAGCAAAACATCAAAGATTGGTGTTGATAAGTCAAAGGTAAGATGTTTCAAATGCAATCTCTATGGGCACTTCTCAAGAGAATGTAATCAACAATCAAATCCTGACATGAGACAACAACCACAACATCAGTCTCATCAGCATCAATCTTATCAAACAACAACATCTCAGAGATCTTATAGACAACCACAGCTAACCAACTCATCCCCACCAGTCACAAATGCATCAGCAGGACCTAGTAATTGTAAAGAAACTAGGATGATCATTCTCCAAGATGGAACCTGTGACTGGAGCATGTATGAGAAGGAAGTTTTTGATGAAAATCAAGCTTTAATGGCCCACATGGAGAACAAAGTTCCACCTATGGCTAGAGAGGTAAGAGATAGATTGTGTTCATCAATGTGTGTTGAGGAAGTTGAAAGATATAGAGTCCATGCTCAACAACTGGCTGATAAAGTAAAAGAAATAATGATTTTGAATGAATCTCATGTAAGAGAACATAAATTATGTCAATTCAAAATTAACTCTTTACAAAAAGATTTAGATAAATTTGTTTCAGAAAATTACAGCTTAAAAGCCCAAGTTGAGCATCTGACCACTTCCTTAACTAAATCCATGGCTGATCATGAATCAACTGAAGTGAAACTTCAAAAATTTCAACTTTCATCTCAGCAATATGAGAAATTATTGAATTCTCATATTGAATCAAAGAACTGGTATGGGTTGGGATATAATGCTGTTGCACCTCCTTTGGATGATAACTATACAACTTTACCTGAATCAATGACAAATAGCTTGTCAAATCATTTTGTGCCATGCACCAAGTTTGAAACAAACTGTACTGAACAAGTTAATAACAATGAATCTGAGGTGAGTGAAACTGAGTCTTCTGAATCACATAAAATCAAACAAAATGAATCAGAATTTGACTTTGATGGATGTGATGACTTGGATGATTCTGATGAACATGATGATAACTGTGCGGATCAACTGAACATTGGTAAGAATGTTTCAGTTGAAACAATCATTCCCAAAGTTCTTGAGCAAACAAAGTTGCCATATCCTCCTAAGCAAAGAAACATGTTGAAGACTATTTGCTAGAGAATAGCTCAGCTAAATGAAGGTCTTCAAGTACTTCATCAGCAACAAAAACCTTCAACTAAAGTGATTGAGAAGTGTACATCTACTGAAGTACACAAATCTTCCTTAGAAACTGAAAAGAAGCGAGTATCAGCAGAACTTCTCCGGAAGAAGAAACATTCTTCAGTAGCAGATCTGTGGAAAAACAAATCTACTAAATCAGTAGATGATCTGCGAAAGGCAAAAGAAACAACCAAAAAGAAAACAACTCAAAAAGGTGTGAACTCAAAGCAACAAACTTCAGCTGATAAACATGAACCTTTTGACATCATGTCAGGAAAAGGAAAGGAGTCAGCTTCAGTAAAGTTTGAAAAGGAGTTAAAGACTCAAAAACAGCAAAAGAAGAAGAAATTAATTGAGTCTGATAATGAGTCAGAAGAAAAGTATTGCAAATGGTGTGATATGAAAAATCACAACACTAAAGACTGTTACTTCAGCAGTTATTGCTCCATCTGCAATATGAATAATCACATGACTTCAGATTGTTACTTCAACATACATTGTGCTATTTGTAACAAAAATAACCATTTCACTCAGGAATGTTATTTTAACAAAAAGAACAAGACAAAGAGCACAAAGAAGAAACAACCTGAGAAGGATGAATCAGAATCTCAATCAAGCGAAGATCAACAAGATTCAAGATTAAAGAAACAACAAAAAAAAAAGGTGACAAAATTACAAGAGAAACCATCAGTTGATAGTGAACCTTTGAAGAAAAGACAACCTGAACAGAAATCAAAGACTCCTCAACAATCAAAGACACCTCACAAAAGGTGGATTTGAACAATAAGAAGTCAAATACTAAAGATACTTTCTTTGATAATTTTGAAAAAGGAGCTCATGTTTCACATTCAAAATCAAAGGATGATGAAACTTTCAACAATCAAGGATCATCATCAAAGTCAAAACAGCAAACAAAGAAAGAGAAGATCCTTAAGGAAGAGTTTGAACAAAATTCCACAAGTTTATCATCAACAGAATCATCCTCACCACAAACATCACACAATGAATCAATTGAATCTAAAATTAATACTGAATCTTCAAGACTCATTCATGAGGAAGTTAAAATTTTAGACTCCACAGGATCACCCAAGATCATTAAGTCTTGGGTTTCCAAATCTAATTGATTTCTTTAAATGTGCAGGAACAATCTTGGAGAGCTGACAACAAGTGGTATGTTGACAGTGGTTGTTCCAGACATATGATAGGAAACTGTTCTCTTCTCCATGACTTCAAACATAAAAATGCTTCTTATGTGGCATTTGGTGGGGATAAGAAGGGAGGTAAAATAGTTGATGAAGGAATGGTAACTAATGGTGTGCTCAAATTTGAGAAAGTGAATTATTGTGAAAAATTGCAATATAATTTATTGAGTGTGTCTCAAATTTGTGATCAAAGTTATACCACATTATTTGATAACACTAATTGTTACATTCTTAAGCCAGGTTTTGTAGTTCCAGGAAGATTGGATCCTTCTTAAAGCATCAAGAAAAGGAAACACATATGTTTTGGATATGAATAATACAGCACTCACAAACAATGAAACATGCCTGCTATCTAAGTCATCAGAAGATGAATCTCAGTTGTGGCATAGAAGGCTTGTTCATTCCAACTTGAAGAACATGAATAAATTGGTGAAAAATGACTTAGTCATTGGATTGCCAAAGAAAGAATTTTCTTGTTCAAACCATTGTCCTTTATGTTATAAAGGAAAACAATATAGAGTGTCACATAAATTCAAAATAATAAATACAAACACTACACCACTCAAATTGCTTCACATGGATCTTTTTGGTCCAACTAATGTGATGAGCATTGGAAAAAGACAATATTGTTTAGTGATTATGGATGACTTTACTAGATTCACATGGGTCTTTTTCTTAAAACAAAAGAGTGAAACATCAGAAACATTATTGGAGTTTATCACAAAGATTGAGAATCAACTTGATTTAGAAGTTAAAATTTTTAGGAGTGATAATGGAACTGAATTTGTTAATACTGACTTAGATTCATTTTGCAGGAATAAAGGCATAGCAAGGCAATTCAGTGCACCAAGAACTCCACAACAAAATGGAGTTGCTGAAAGAAGAAACGGAACTCTCATTGAAGCAGCAAGAACAATGCTAGCTGATTCACAATTGCCAATCACCTTTTGGCCTGAAGCAGTGAACACAACATGCAATGTTCAAAACAGGACATTAATTGTCAAAGAACACAATAAAACACCTTATGAGCTTTTATTTAAAAGAAAACCTTACATAGGATATCTTATAGCTTTTGGGTGTCATGTATCTGTTTTAAACACAAAAGAACAATTGGGAAAATATTCAGAGAAAGCCTATGATGGTTTCTTCGTTGGATATTCTTCAACATCTAAATCATATAGGATCTACATTCCATAACAAAACATTATGGAAGAAACTCCTAATGTGTCTTTTGATGAATCCTTATTTCCTAAATCTGCAAAAGGATCATCATGGTTGTTTGATATAGATGCACTCACAAACTCATTTAACTCTGGTTATTTGAATGCTGCAGGTACTGAAGATACATGCTATCCATTTGTTCCTCCAAACATGAATGAAGTGTCATTATCTGCTGATCCTCCAAGAATACAAACTTCAAGTATCATGGAACAAGGAACACCAAATAATGACAATAATGCAGCACAACAACAAGCAAATGGATTTACATCCTCAGATGCAAACACTTTATCAGCAGCTGCTGACTCTGTATCCACAAATGAGTGTCCTACATCCGGAGATGTGATTATTGGATCAGCTGATGTTCCATTCACATCAGTAGATTTTCCACATATTGGAGATGGTCCATTGCATTCCAAAGAGTCATTATCAGCAAGTCAACAAAATATATCCGTAGATTTTACTTAACTCCTGCGGAAGCGCAAAATACATCCTTAGATGTACCTGTAACTACTGCGGATGGCACTCACAATGCAGCTGATGTACAAAACAAAAATCATTCAGCTTCCAATGATGATCAATTTGATTACTTCATAAATTCATCATCTCAGCTGGATATATCTGCATCAATGCATATGACTAACTTGGAATCATCTATTCCAGTTGAGTCCATTCCAACAACAAGAATTCATAAGACTCATCCAATAAACAACATCAATGGAGATCTCAATGAAAGAACCACAAGAAGCCAAGGGGGAGCTGCAAACATCTATCTTTTCACTTGTTTTCTTTCACAAGTGGTTCCTCCAAACATTATAGCTGCACTAAAAGATAATAGCTGGATTGAAGCCATGCAAGAAGAACTTCAACAATTCAGAAAGCAAAAGGTCTGGAATCTAGTTGATCTTCCTGAAAGTCAACATCCAATTGGCATAAGGTGGTTATTCAAAAATAAACTAGATGACAGAGGTATAATTGTGAGAAACAAAGCTAGGCTGATTGCTCAAGGATATTCTCAAGAAGAAGGAATAGACTATGATGAAGTTTTTGCACCAGTTGCAAGAATTGAAGCCATTAGAGTATTCCTAGCCTATGCATCATATAAGAAGTTCACTGTTTATCAAATGGATGTGAAGTGTGCCTTTTTATATGGTAAAATTGACGAAGAAGTCTATGTAGCTTAACCTTCGGGTTTTGAAGATCCTGATTACCCACATAAAGTATACAAGCTTGACAAAGCTTTATATGGTCTTCATCAGGCACCAAGAAAGTGGTATGAAACATTATCATCTTTCTTGTTCAAGCATGGATACAAAAGGGGAACTATTGATCAGACTCTCTTTCTCAAACATGAACTTCAAGACCTCTTAGTTGTTCAAATATATGTAGATGACATTATATTTGGATCAACAAACAAGAGACTGTGTGAAAGCTTTGAAGAGTTGATGAAATCTCATTTTCAAATGAGCTCAATGGGAGAATTAAGTTTCTTTCTTGGACTACAAGTTCATTAGAAAACAGATGGCATATTCATCAATCAAGAAAAGTGTATTAATCAAATATTGAAGAAGTACAATCTTGCTAATACATCTTCATGCAAAACACCTGCTTCAACAATTGACAAAATGTACCTGATCCTACAGGAAAATCTATTGATCAAAGATTATATAGATCAATGATAGGATCTCTTACGTATTTAACTGCCGGCAGACCTGACATAATGTTTGTTGTATGTGTGTGTGCTAGGTACCAAGCAGATCCAAAAGAGTCCCATCTAAATGCTGTGAAGAGGATTTTCAGATATCTCAAAGGGAAACCAGCCCTTGGACTATGGTATCCAAAAGATGGAGACTTCTCTCTGTACTCTTATTCAGACAGTGACTATGGAGGATGCAACAACAATAGAAAATCCACAACTGGTGGATGTTAATTTTTAGGACCAAGACTTGTTTCATGGCAGTGCAAAAAGCAAACAAATGTATCTGTATCCACAGCTGAGGCTGAGTTCATAGCTACTTCAGCTGGTTGCTCTCAAGTCCTTTGGTTGTAAAACCAATTACTTGATTATGGTTACAATTTCCTTCAAACTCCAATTTATATTGACAATTCAACTGTTATGTTTATCACTGCTAATCCAGTTCAACATAGTAAAACAAAGCATATTGAAATCAGATATCATTTTCTGAGAGATTGCTCAGAAAAAGGTTTAATCTAGTTAGTCAAAGTGGATACAACAAATCATCTTGCTGATCTATTCACTAAGGCCTTTGATTCAGTTAGATTTAATTTTCTAACTGAGTCTTTGGGCATGATTAACTTAGATTAATCATCATTAACAAAGAAAAGCATGTGTCTGTCCTTAAAATAAAAAAAAAACAAAAAAAAAAACACCAGAGTCTTTATTTATTGTGTCTTCTATTTCTGCTTGACATATGTTTGAGAAATGATAGTACACTATGCCTTTGCTTGCTTCCTGAGTTCTTAAATTTCTTTAAAAACTGATCAACAGTTCTTTGATATGTAAGTAGATTCAACTTGAGTGAAGTTTATACTAAGAGCATACTTAACATAATGAAAAGGTGACTGGTTGTGAGATGCTTCATTTTGAGGATCAAACAAGTAAGCCTTATCCTGATGTGCTCAATTCATTCACCTAAGCACATTATGTAAAACACTTTATAACTTCTATCTTTGCAAATCATATTCCCTCTATTTTGTGTAAATAAAGACCTGGGTTAAAGGCACCTCTGTTTTACGTAATTAAGACCTGGTGACCTGATGATGATCATATCTAAGCTCACAAAAGAATTCATTGTGATCAACTGTATATTTACATAAGAGCTTTTGTAGCAAAGCATTTATGAGACAACTCATATGTCTCAAGATAGAATTTATAACTTAATGTACATAGTTTCTAAGTGTGAAAAAGTGATGAATTGACTCACAAACGGAGGATAAACTCTAATGTGAATTGAATGTGGAGCCCATAACAGTTTATCTTTAATAAACATGAAAACATGATAAACAGCATGTCTAGTTGATTCCATACTCTTGTTTGGATTTAAGTGGACAAACATACTTGCAATTAGGACTAGAATCAGGTCACAATTCAACAATCAACTCAATCAGGAAGAAGTTTAGTGTCATAGTATGATCCCATTATATGTGTTTATAAGCATGTACATATTTTTAATTCAATTTTGTTACTTTTAGTTTATTTATTGTGTGTAATCTTTGGACTGTCATGTGCCTTTCATGCTATTTACTTCATAAATTTATGATGAATGCAACACTTTATCATTATTACAAATTTAGGGGGAGTAGTTAATACATGAAATACATGAAACATAAAAGCTGAATTCAATGATCCAAATTCAAATGAAGGAATTAGAACTTGAGCACTAACTTGGCTGAAGGATACATGAACTTGCACAAAATATAAATCTTCTTGTGCACAATTGTCATGAAAACAAAGTCAACAAGGTCCAATAGCAATAAATGGTTCTATCAGTTGATTAGGATCATACAATCAAAGAAGTTTCAACTTTGCATTTTCAGCATCAGTAGAAGCTACAGTACATTTCCCTGTTCAGTAGATGCTACAGTGCGAAAAAGGAATATGACCATCCGTAGATTGGTAACCTACGGATGTGGTAGTATTTAAAAGTATAATAGTTCCATAGACTGGTAATCTATGGAAATTCAAATTATACTTTATCAAATATCAGTTTTTAATTCTAAGTCATCCGTAGATGATCTACGGAAGAACTAAAATCTGTGAAAACAATAAAATTGGTAATAAGGATAGGGGGTCCCTCCTTATTTAATAAATGAAATTAATATATCCGAGGTAGTATAAATGATGTTTTTGACTTGTCATTTCTATTCACTTTTTCAGAACATCTTTTTCAACCTAAAAGAAAAAACTTCGTCAAAATCTCTCCCTCTTTTGCTTTTAACATTCAAATTACCACATCAAAATATCAAACAAACTCATAAACTTGATTTTAGATTCTTGATTTGAAGGTAAAACATGTCACATTCATCAATGATGAACTGTTTGATTCATTGTCACCATTAAAACTTTTCATATTCTCATATCTATAATATTGATTCTAACCTAATCTTCTTAACTCTTATGAACAGATGGCTAATCGGTTTGCAAGAGAGCATAATGTGTGTGCCTTTCTTAATGCTGATGACCCTGTATCAGAAAGATGTCGAGATATCATCCGTTATTTAAGAAGATCTAGGTTGTTTTATGCCCTATCAGCGAAGCCTGTGATTCATCAATCACACATTGTTGATTTCTGGAACTCGGCAAGAATAGAAAAAGAAGGAGAAGATGAGGTGATACATGCAGATATTGGGAATGAACACTTAAGAATTGATGAACACAGCATTAGGAGGAATCTCAACTTGGGAGATATAGAGATAGGTCAACCGGATGTATTTGAGAATGATTACATAGAAAAGATCTTCTACCTGATGGGGTATGATGGTGATTTTGATAAAGGTGAAATTAAGAAAGGGAGATTGTGTAAGCCTTACAGATTCCTATGCCACACTTACCTCAAGTGCATCTCTAACAGGAAATCAGGATTAGACAGATTTTCAAGACACATCTCATCCGGAATCATTGGTATCTTTGAAGGGAGAACTTACAATTACTCAAAGTACATACTGGGATGTTTGTGTGACCATGTTAGAGTTCAAAAACCTGAGAAGATGTTCATGTTTCCAAGGTTCAAGCAACTGATCATCAATGGTGAATTGCCTGGGATAGCAAGAGAAGGTGATGTGTTTGTTCAAGCACATCTGGGGAGATATGTACTGAATAAGATAAGTGGAAAGTATGAAGGAGAAGATATGTCAATGTTTGCACATGTGGCGGATGCTAATGCCAACATTCCATCAGAACTGGTGTGGGAAGATCAGCAAGATAGTCAATCTATTGATGCTGAGCAAGACTTACCTCAACATTCCCCTCCTCAATCTCCCATACACCACCATCATCAATCTCCACAAATCCAATCTCCAGCCAGTCAACACACCCAACCAATCTCTCCAATTTACCCTCAATCACCCATTCATCAACAACCTCTAACTCCACAAAATCTATCTCTTGAGAGTACTCATACAAAACCCATCTCAGTTACTCAATCTCAAAACTCAGTACACACTGGTGAGTTGAGTTAGTATCTCAAGCAAGTACCATTCCTCTTACAATCACCAGCCCACAAACCCCTGTCATGTCTAACCAAACTAAACCAATATCTCCAATCATTGATCCTTAACAACAACAACAACCTCATCAAGAGAAAACAGATCAAGTAGTTGAGTGTATTTCAAGCTCAGCAAGTATAGCTCCTTCTATAGGCAATGAGGTTGAGATTGCTGGTCAGCATCAAGAAGGTGAAGAAGAAGCTAACTATGTTGATGTTATAGCCTATCATGAAGATGACCTGGAAGATGATGATATAGATGTAAGCAAAAGTTATCTGGTTGCTGAGTATAACAAACTTATCATCAAATCAAACAAAAGGTTATGCTGCTCCATCAACAAAAATAAAAGAATCTACTGAAGCTTCAAACCAAATCATTCAGTACTCAAGAAAGAGGAAGTATTTGGGGTATGTAGAGAAAGAGGTGATTAATGTTAAAGATTCACTAAAAAGATCAAGGCCTACATCTCTAGAGCTCACTCCTTCAGTGGATGTTTCCAATTTACAGCCTAAGTCTCATACTGAAACTGAGAGTGATGCTGAATAGGATGAGCTTACTAAAGAGGAGTCTCCCAAAGAACAAAAAGAATCAAAGGCTGATGACCTACTGTCCACTAAAGACATATTGGAAGAGAGGCCTGAATCAACTATGTTTATGACCCTGATCAATCATGGGTTTCCATATGACATGGTTGAGAGAATGAACATGACAGAAATGAAGGAAGCACTGAAGGACTTTGAGCTAGCAAGCTTCATGATCCCAGATAGCAATTATAAAACATTCATAACCTTTCAGATAATTTAGAAAACAAAGAAGGAGCTAGGTCACTGTGACACAACAACTCTGAGCAAATACAATATGACTTGTTGGTTACAACGTCATAACTACAAGATACATGAGCTGAAAGGAAGATCAATGGCTGAGCTTAGAAGGATGATGGAGCATGTAATGAAGGTGGAATTGGAAACTGGAGTAAAATTCAGAACTGAAGCTCCAAATCCTTCCTATGAACATCAATTAAAAACCCCTGCTGAACCAGTAACAGTTGAAAGCAAAGATCAACATAAAGGGAAAGATAAATTAATCGAAGAACCAAGAGAGGTGATCCCTGGGAAAGTATGGCCTCTGGGCACAACTATGAGAGAGATCACTGAAGAAAAATCTTCTTTAATCCAGTTGTTTGATCATATCATGACTCCCACTGTTGCTGAAGATAACAGGATTATGGCCTGGAAATATGATCCAAAGTGGGATTGTGCACTTATCAAGAGAGTATCTGGAAGAGTTGAATACTTCCACTTACTTGAATCAATCTTGTTGTTGCCTCATACTGACATCAAAGACCTTCAAAGTTTGATCATCTCCAACTACCCAATAAGCCCAAGAGGAAGGGGTTTCTCTGTATTGGTTGGAAAGTTGAAAACAAAATTTAAGGATGATGTACTCAAGGAAGCAAGAAAAGAAGATGGGGAACACAAGAAAAGATACCAAGGGAAAAGAAGATCAAAATCCAACTCCTTTACACTAGTTGATGATGAATTCATAAGGAGGGTTGGATACTCTAATAGAAAAACAGCTGCCATAAAAGCCATTGAAGGAAATCAATACACTTCCCATAACTGAGTGGGGATATGTGGAGAAGACTAAAGAACTGGTGCTGATGAGAAATGAAGAAAAGAAGAAAGCAAGGAGTATAAGATTGTTTGATCCAATTGAAATTAAACTTCTGCATCCAAGCTACACTTCATACCTACATGATAAGTTCTTCCCAAAACTCAAAGATGATCAAGCTCAAAATGACCTATGCCTGTATTTGCATATCATACAAGTCATTAACAAACTGCATGCAAAAGCATACAAAAGAAGAAGATATGAGGCTGGACTGTTAAGAGGAGATAACATCAAGGAAGTATCTGAACTGAGGATGTCAGAACAAGATAAGCTAGAAATAGTCAATAATCAGAGTGTTGTGGAAACTCTCACTACAGAAGAAGAAATTTTGGGATTGAGATTTGATACACTACAAATGATATGCAGAATGGAGATCAAGTACAAGTACGATGATCAAAAGGATACAGTGTCATATTTCAACAAGAAAATGGTGTCAAGAGTCAAAGAGCTTTCGGTTTTGAAGACCTGATTACAAGTGTCTAAGCCTAAGGGGGAGTATTGTTAGATCTTGGAATAATAGGTCTAGATCATTTTGTATAGGCTTAGAACTTTAATCAATACATGTAATGAATATTTGTAATTCATTATGTATATATATATAGGTTAACCCATATGTGCGTTGATTTATGTGTATGATTACAGGTACAAACATTATACTTGATCAATTTCTGAAATTGACTAAGTGTAAGAAACATCTACGGATGAACATTTTTGTTTTTTCGTAGATATATTTCTTACAAGACATTCATCAGAAGATCTTCTACGGATGAATATGGGTATTCACTGATGAACACCACATGAACAAAGTAACTACGGAAGATCAAGTAGCTGCGGAAGAACAAAATAAATGAGGAAGATCAAGTAGCTGCGGAAGAACAAAGTAACTACGGAAGAACCAGACAAATCATACAAGTGTTTCTAGTCAACAAGTCAACATGTCAATCACAGACACCAAGAGATTTGTTGTTTCCTTAATAGAAACTCGCGTGTCTATAAATATGAGTCCTAGGTTTCACATCAAACACATATAGCAAGAAACGGCGACAAAAATACTATCACATCGTTTCACACGATCAACACAAACCCTAGCAGCCGTCACATCAACTCACCAAATATCATAAACACAATAATAGCATAGAATTTTGTTAGCAATTATTATTTGATTCTTTGTAATCATTAATCAGTTTTAATGAATTACGTTTGATTCAAAACATTATTATTTGCATATTGTTGATATCGTTTAATCTTTTATTGTTTATTTTCTCTGGGATATTTATTTGTTAATCAATTAAACAACGATTAATGATAATTCCACGATCATTAATTCGAAACCAATCTAACACTGATAATTCCTGATTGCGATCCTTAGATTCACAACCATCACCCACAACTAGGATCATTAGAACGATACCAGCAGTAATGATCACCACCACTGCCTTTGTGGCTACCAGGGAATCCAAAAAAAAACAACCATCATAGTCGACATCACCACCACCATCGACAACCCTCCCGGCAACAACCAACAACATCATCACCATAATCATCTTTTGTCTCCACAACCACCTACAACCTAAGCTCTAAGCCCCATCATCACCGCTGCCATAACCGACCATCACAACCTTACCACATCTACTACCACAACCACCATCGACGACCATCACTACAGCTTTCGACAAACACACCCACACCCGACACCAATAACCGCAACAAACACAACTACCACCTGCGCGACCATCATCATCATCACCATCCATGACTATCATAACCCTCGTCACCATCGTCACCCCCTAACTATACCACCATTATATCTGCTACTATGAACATCACCAACATCGCCTATACCCACAGACTCACACACCACCATCGCCGATCATCAACTAGCGGTTTCCATTGCCACCACCGACAACAACCACCAGTAGCCTCAAGCCACAAAAACCATCACCAACACAACCACCTTTATCGTCGCCATCACCAACACTACCGTCGCCTTTACCATCACCATCCACTGTCATCACTACCACCACTGCCATCACCACCAAATCGCGACCACTGTAGTGACAACCACCCCCAACTGATACATCCACAACCACCGTCATCATGACTCCCATCACTATTATTGATATAGATCTGCCAACAACAATGCTAATTAGGATTAACCTTCACCACTATCGAAGTCAGAAGATCAAGAGGGGTTCGAGAGGGGTGGCTACTCGCTGGCACTCGCCAGAGATCATTGACCGGAGGGGTGTGGGTGAGGCGGTTGCCCCCTCTTTCTATCTCTTTCAGCGTTCTCTCTCATCTCTATCTCAAGAAAGGGTAAAACCCTAAAATAAGAAAGAAATGGTTTATATAAAGGGTTAAGTGATTGGGCTTGTTAACGGGTCGGTTCGTATCGTACTCGAGCTTGTTTCATGAAGCGTTATGGATTTTATTTCTTGATGATTTTAACATTAAATGTTATAAATATTTCGGAGTAATTATTTTATCGTATTGATCTTATCTAGTTATGAAATGAATCGAAATACGTTAATATTGTGTTGTATAACGCGTTAACTGACATTTATTTGTAAACTTATATAATTCATGTTATGACTTTTTAAGGTTATCGTTTAAGTTTAGAATCACCGAATTGAATGTTAAATGAACCTAGATTTCTTAATGGGCCTGTATTGGGCCTTGTATGTTTGATTTGGGCTTTTGTTATAACATTTAAATACTTCTTAAGTGTGTCGAATTTCAGGGTTGTCACATCCTCCCCACCTTAAGGAATTTCGTTCTTGAAATTGTTATGTTGCTCATATTTTATTTGATAACCAAGTTCTTCCACTCCGCTAAGAGGCTGTGAAATCATTCAACCAAGTAATGGTGTCATGAGGAATCGAGATTTAGAATTTAGATGAATAGATGAGTAGATTCTATGAGTATCTGTATTGATTTTCATGAGTTAAATTGAAACTTTGAAAATCACTCTAGGGTTATAGACGTTGATTAGAGTCAAAAGAGTCAAATTTGTATGGCACTTCCTTGTAGATCTGATCAAATACCATTTTGATGTATGTATACCATATTTTATACAATCGGTACTTGATAGTTAATTGCTTAACTTCAGTTCATGTTGCTTACCAATAAAGACAGGTGTTCTCTTAACCTATGCTGGTAAACATGGATACTGAAGTCGAGAGGTGTTGAACAACTTGTTCAAGCATACCAGTTAAGATATTCAACTTGTTTGATGGCATAAGACATGCATCACACCTTTTTTTATTACTTCATCGTTCCATTTAGTTCTGTCATAACATATCGCCACAACCCTTACGATAGTCATCTTATTTCTTTGGGGATTTTCCAATACGGTCAACCTTTTAGAAGACTTACTCTTATCTTTAGTTGAATCCGTATAACTCATGTTTTGATAACTGTCTGATCACGAAGTAAGTACTTTCCGATCAATCAAAGTTTCTTGAACATAAATTGAATCTTTTTCAACAGAATGGAAAGAACAGATATTCATTTTAAGTTCCAATGTAAAATGATCTGGATTCCATTCTATAGGAAGTGTAACACCCCGAATTTTTATTTAAAAGACGAGAAAAGAAAAGTGCCTAGAAAGAAAAGTAAATGGGCACAAGTTGAAGGGGGTAAAGTGCAAAAGGTGCACGAACTCATTATTTTAATATAAATGAGGGTATGGCCGCCCCATAAAGCAGCAGATCTGCTTTTGGCCTCGGCTGAAGAAGAAAAAGAGCAAGAAATCAGGTTTTTGGAGAAGAAGAAGGAAGAAGAAGCTACAAAAGGTTAGTTTCTTGGGTTTATGTTCGGCTTTAGCTTAGTTTGCAGCTTGTAACCGAAGTTCTCGGTGATTTAGAAGGTTGTTCTCGGGATTTCAAGGCTGAAATCGCAAGTGGAGGTGTTTGGTTTGAAGAGCTGCTTCAAGGTGAGTTTCTAGATCCACTTTTTTACTGGTTTTCTAAGTGTTTGGGGCTGTTATGCATACCGGGCATAAGGTTTCTAAACCAAACCATGAGTTTCAGCATGATGTTCGATTGTGTTCTTTTGATGTATGATTTTAGATGTTTTCCTAAGATGTGTATGATGTTTAGGTTGTTATAAGTATGTAGTATGATAGATCTATGCCAAGGGTGTGTTAGGATGAGGATTGGGAGCTGGAAATAGCATCAGTTACATTGCAGGTTAATCTGTTCATCCGCATTTGCTAGACATTCAGCAGCTAAGTCTTTTGTTCATCCGCATTCGCTACAGTGTCATCCACATTTGCTACAGTTCCCTGCGCATTTGCTTCAGTCATCCGCATTTGGTTCATGCGCATTTCTTTGGGACACTTGGAATATTTTCTGAAGTGTTCATCTGCCTTTGTTGTATGTTCATCCGCATTTGGTTCATGCGCATTTCTTTGGGACACTTGGAATATTTTCTGAAGTGTTCATCCGCATTTGTTGTATGTTCATCCGCATTTGGTTACTTATGCGCATTTGTCTGTTCATCCGTATTGTTCTTGCTCATTCGCATTTCTTTGGGGACTTGGGCTCTTTTCTGAAATCTTGAGAAGTAGAACTTAGTGCTAAGAAATGATGTCTCGGGGCTGCTTATGCTTGTTTATGATGTGAATGTTATGGTTGTATGTATGTGTTATCTTTCTTCGTTAAACAGTTTTTAAAACGTATGTATTATGTTATAATACCTGTTGTATATTATGTTGTGACTTTACGTGGTATGATATATGAATGAACGTAAAGTATTATGTAACGAAGTGAAAGATAACGTTAATGAAAAGTGAAAATTAAATGAATAAATGAAAGGCTTGCAAGCAGATGAAGAGAGGTGCATAACCGTTAGGTTGGTAGCTCAACTGTGTGCGGTTTAGCTAACCCGGAGGATGCACACAGGGAGTCTATCCTTGAGATAGGCTCGAAGGGAGTCTTTATGGCTCGAAGGGAGTCTTTGTGACTTGTGACTTGAAGGGAGCCTTATGGCTCGAAGGGAGTTCAATCCTTGAGATTGACTCGAAGGGGATCCTTGTCGCGTACCCTGGTCTGTCTTCGGTAGGAGACGGGGGTATTGCATGTGATGGGATCCATATAAAGGTATATGATAATAATGAATGAAAGAAGGAATGGATGAACAAGGATGAAGATAATAATTATTATCTATTTGTACGTATGATGTGTGATCGCTTACGAAAGTAAAGCACGGTTTTAAATGAAAGAAAAGTATTTTACTTATAAAACTAGAACTCACTCAGCGTCGCTGACTTTTTATATGCATGATAGTTGGCAGGTATATTGTTGATGCTGAGGAGTTGCAGGCATGGATGCATATGCTACTAGGAGTGTTTTGAAGGCTGGCATCGACGTTTTGACATGTTAATGAAATATAAACAAGCGTTGTAATGTAATGATTTACATGTTTTTGTTATTAATGAAAGTTTTCAAATTCCGCTGTAAAAGTAATATGTGCTTTGAATGTTTTATGCGATGACGGTCCAGTTTGTAAGTGTTCCGGAAACGGTGCCTTACAAGTTGGTATCAGAGCTAAAGTTTAAGTGAATTGGGTAAATATTTTCAAAAAGAACCTAATCTTAAACTGAAAATGGGACGAAAGGAAAGGGATGCCAGTCCTAGTAGCTACATGCCTGCAGGTAAAAGTTTTATGTAAAAGTTTTTAGGTAACGGTTTTATGCAAGCTTTTTGTAAATTAATGTTAACCGGTATTATGTGCGCATGTTATATGGCTTGTGTGCTTTTGTGTGGATTTAGATACTGATGTAGTCAGGATAGGGAATGCTTGGGGGATGAAGAGTAAAGTAAGTGGCTAATCACAACTGGCCACTGTAATTAGGGACTTACTATACTTGACATTAACTAAGCTATTACCTTGATTGACCATGTTGGTGTTTGAATCTTGTAGTGTTCATAGATGGTTGGTGGTAGATCTTCTAAGGCTTCCTGAGGTGGAGTGCATGGTGGACGTGGTGCTGGAACACGTACCACAAGGAGAGGAGTTAGGGATGCGGAGACGACTCCTATAGGTCCCGAGGTTCATCAGCACGAGGGCGTTGATGAGAGCGCAAATTTGAGGGCCTTAGTGAAGGAGGCGGTGGTTGAGGAGGTTCATCAGGTCATGCAAACAATCTTACCATCTGTAGTGACCAAAGTTATTCGTGATATGAGGGATGACGAACAGAAGGAGAAGGAGGAGATTAGGAGAACCGCCCGGCGAGGGGGTGAAGCTGGAGGTTCTGGGGATATGAAGCAACCCGATGCGGATATGGTTGTCTCCGATGATGACGAGGAGGCAGTGCCGGGAACTGCGAGGGGATGCAGTTATGGGGCATTCCAAAGATGCAGGCCCCCGACGTTTGATGGAAACGGAAGTGTTGCAACTGCTCAGCGTTGGGTGAGAGAAATGGAGGCGGTGCTTGACATCAGCGAGTGCCGTGAGGATCAAAAGGTGAAGTTTGCTACCCACCCTTTTGTGGATTCAGCCTTATGCTGGTAGGACAATATTGTCCAGGCTGAGGGTACCAGGGCAGTCGGGAGGATGAGGTGGAAGGAACTGAAGAGGTTGGTGATTGAGTAGTTTTGTCCTCATATGGAGCTGGACAAAGTCGAGAGGGAGTTCCTGTAGCTGGAAGCGGGAACGATGGCTCACCAACAGTACACCACAAAGTTCAACGAGATGGCAAGGCTGGTGCCAGATCAGGTGACGCCTGTGTCAAGAAAGATCAAAAGGTATATTCAAGGTCTGCCAACAGATATCCGCAGACATCTGATCGTTGCCCGACCAGGCATGTTTAGGTTAGTGGTCGATCTGGCGGGGAGGTTGTACGACGAGCGAGAGGCGATGGCAATAATGGACGAAGAGGAAGAGCGGGGCTATGTTAGGAGTGGGAACGAAAGGCGGGATAATGATGATGGTGGATTTGAGGCTAGTGTTAAGAAGGTAAGAATGTTAACAAGGGAAGCGAGGGCATGCAAGAAATGTAGGAAGGAGCATGCAGGAGAATGCAAGCGGGGATCGAATCTCTGTTTTCAATGCGGGAAGGAGGGCCACCTGGAGAGAGATTGTCGCGCGATGAGATGTTACAGGTGTGGTGAGAGTGGGCACAGGAGTAGAGACTGCATGAAGTCAAGGGCTGAGAGCTCCGGGACAAGGCAAGGAGTTCAGAATGAGGAGAACAGAGGACGAGGGTTAGAGCATTTGCCCTTACCGGGAGGAGGCTAGAGCGGACTCCGACGCGACGTCAGGTACGTTTCTGGTAATTTAAAGTTATGCATCTATGCTTTGATTGTGGTGCTAGTTGTAGTTTCATTCCTGCTGCCTTGTGTTAAGTTACACGTTAGGAGTAGGAATGTTGAAGAGCCATCGATGTAGAGATTGCTATGGGTGTGTCCACTAGGTTACCTATGCCCTAGAGAATTGCGTGATAGAATCGCGAGTGCGCTTGTTCCTGCTAGACTGTTCAGGACAGACTTGGGTGGATAAACCTATCCCTTTGGATGAACTGGATAGAGTTTGTGAGACAAACACCAAGTGTTGCGAAAAGATGGATTGATCAACAGTTCCCGACAAGAGTTCGGTGCCGACCTTCGTCGACGGAGTAATGATAAGGACCTTGCCTTGGAAAGGGATCATTCGAATCAGAAAGCAAGGAAAGTGGATACCGAGGCGTATAGGGTCATTCTACATTGTTGCCCAGGAAGGAGAAGTGGCATACCAACTGGAGCTACCCGACGTGTTAAGTGGGATTCATCTGACATTCCATGTATCTCGTCTAAGAAAGAGCTCAATCGATGGGGATGCGATCGTGCCACTAGAGAATACTGAGATGGATGAAAGATTTAACTACATGGAGCAACTGGGAGTCAATTATGATAAGAGGAAAAGAAAGGTTAAGGAGAATGGTGGTTTCACTTATGCGAGTACAGTGGAGCCTAGAAGGGGACTAAGCCTACATGTAAGATCAAGGAAGAGGTGAGACAGTGTTACTCGTGACTATTCGAGAAGCGACAGGTTTCGGGGACGAAACCTATATAAGGGGGGTGGACTTGTAACACCCCGAATTTTTATTTAAAAGACGAGAAAAGAAAAGTGCCTAGAAAGAAAAGTAAATGGGCACAAGTTGAAGGGGGTAAAGTGCAAAAGGTGCACGAACTCATTATTTTAATATAAATGAGGGTATGGCCGCCCCATAAAGCAGCAGATCTGCTTTTGGCCTCGGCTGAAGAAG
This sequence comes from Flaveria sonorensis, assembly GCA_025506505.1. Classification (NCBI taxonomy): domain Eukaryota; kingdom Viridiplantae; phylum Streptophyta; class Magnoliopsida; order Asterales; family Asteraceae; genus Flaveria; species Flaveria sonorensis. The sequence goes on from CM046439.1 coordinate 18,367,045, forward strand.
AAAAAGAGCAAGAATTGGGTTTTTGGAGAAGAAGAAGGAAGAAGAAGCTGCAAAAGGTTAGTTTCTTGGTTTATGTTCGGCTTTAGCTTAGTTTGCAGCTTGTAACCGAATTTCTCGGTGTTTTAGAAGGTTGTTCTCGGGATTTCGAGGCTGAAATCGCAAGTGGAGGTGTTTGGTTTGAAGAGCTGCTTCAAGGTGAGTTTCTAGATCCCCTTTTTTACTGGTTTTCTAAGTGTTTGGGGCTGTTATGCATACCGGGCAGAAGGTTTCTAAACCAAACCGTGAGTTTCAGCATGATGTTCGATTGTGTTCTTTTGATGTATGTTTTTAGATGTTTTCCTAAGATGTGTATGATGTTTAGGTTGTTATAAGTATGTAGTATGATAGACCTATGCCAAGGGTGTGTTAGGATGATGATTGGGAGCTGGAAATAGCATCAGTTACGTTGCAGGTTAATCTGTTCATCTGGATTTGCTGGACATTCAGCAGCTAAGTCTTTTGTTCATCCACATTCGCTACAGTGTCATCCGTATTTGCTACAGTCCCTGCGCATTTGCTTCAGTCATCCGCATTTGGTTCATGCGCTTTTCTTTGGGACACTTGGAATATTTTCTGAAGTGTTCATCCGCATGCATATCGTGCGAAAACTACACCTTTCAAGTGAGAACTTCCCAGAATTCAAGTCTGCAAAAGTTCTAGTTTGCATAATAGCCCCAAAACATAAAACTTGCGTAAAAAGGGGACTAGAAACTCACTTCTTGAAGTTCTAACACAAACGCAGCCTTCTCGAAGCCTTTACCAAGCAAAAACTACATAACCATTCGTAGTACATAACACAAGTTACTACACGAGTTACATACCTTAAACACTTGGATTCTTCACTTTCTCTCTCTACGTAGCCGATTTCTCTCTCTAGCAGTTGAACTTTTTGCATGTAATGGAGTCAGACTGGGTGTTCTCAGCTATTTATACCCAGCTGAACTTTTCGCATGAACTTCTCGCATGAGATCTTCTTTTCACGCGAGAACTTCAGATGCCTTCTTTTTCTTCGAAATTTTCGGGCGTTACATTTAAATTATGTTTTGTAAGGAACAATACTTCAAGATCTTAGCTTTTGATTAAAGTGGTAACAAAGGAACAATCTTTTAAGACTCATTCATTCACAAAGTTACCAATTCACCTATATCACGTTGTCTACTTTTCTTAATGAGCTCACGATGCAAGGAAACCGAAAACTGATAATGAAGCAAACAACTTTATTTTTAAGTAAACCTTTTAAATCAATCCAAATACAATGCTTCATTCATTAATCGATTTTTCAATACAAAACCTGATCAAACATACCAATTGCCTCACTTGACAAGAATTATACTCCCGAAAGCAATCAAGAAGAACTTAGCCACACATGGTCTTAATTGAATCTTCAATCTTGATTATATGATGATCAATGATGATTTGGTGTGTGTTGGGAAGCTTGAAAACACCCAAAATCACCTTGAATTTACTACATTTTGGCTGGGAGGAGTTGTCCTTCGAGTTGGGGTTGGATAGATTTAAGTAGACATCAAGATCCATAAAATCCGGGTGTTAGTTGAAGACCACGCCCCCCTCAACTTCCATACGCCCAACTTTCTGTAATTTTTGTCAAATACACCCATAAATACGCCGCTAATACGCCGACCGGCGTATTATACACCCATACCCGACGTATCATACGCCGGTATGCCTAATTTTATGCCTTTTTTGTAACTTTTGATATTTACATCTTCAGTCCTTGTAGTTTGGTGTTCGGCTCCTTATTCTCCAGAATAAGCCTCTTTTAGCTCCAATTACCTATAAATCAAAACACAAACAACATGAAACAATTCCACTATCATCATGATGTTAAATCACATAATTAGAACAATGAAACCTTGAATTATTAGCACTCGATCACATCCCCACACTTAACCTTTTGTTTGTCCTCAAACAAACTTACTTGCACTATTTACCTTAATTAATCAAACATGCTAAACTATCACAACTTTGTATAACTTAAGGTCCGAAGGCATACTTATTTTTCACTTTCATCATGTAAGATTCACAACCCAACATGTAATATCACTTATGTTTTAAACTTAGAATCTTTAGTTGGCCTAACTTCACCTTTTGTTTCAAACATTCATGCATTCACATTTCTCACAATGAACACTCCTCTTGGTTTGTTTTGTGGACTAGTGATTATATACTAGTATATCTAGAACTCTCAAACCAAGAATGTACATTTTTATCATAATCTCATATATTAATCGTATCGCATCAATTAACACAATATAATTCATAAATCAAGAGGTATTTCATGGGTTGTAATGTTAGGCTAAGGTTTAAGGTGGGATAGAATAGGGCTTTTAGAGTGGGTACTGATGAATGAAATCCAATTTAACATGCTAGACGTCTTATTTATCAATCTCTATCATCTAGTTGTAATAATATCTCTGAATTCTCACACTATTTTTGTTGCTTAATATTTTGGTTATTTTGACCTCATATTTAGCTTTTCTTCTTTCTTTTTTTTTTCTTTTTCTATTTTTTTATATATATCTATATAACCAAATTCAAACCACACATATTGTTATTGCACTAATACTTAAAAGACACTTCTAGACAAGTCATGGATTGGACTTCATCACCCTAGGTTTCATAAAAGGCTAAGGCTTTGTCGGCTTATTGTGTTGGGTTATTCAAACGACAAGTTGGGGCTCAACATGGCATCTAAAGGAAATTTATCAAGGTATGGAATTCAAAAGAAAAGGTTCAAGCAAATGGTTCATTCCTAATGACTCTATCACATTTATACACATATTGGTTCATGATCTTGACACACATCAATTACACGAGTTCTAACTTAAATGCACATTATGGTTTCCCTTATTATGAAAAAATATAAATCAAATCAACATATTCTATGAATTGCTCAATTAGGCTCAAATTCTCACGAAAATAGTGGAAAAGGGTTAAAAATGTGAAGCACACATGTCATCTACAACCGGTTCGTTACGCCTCCTAAGAATTCTACCTATTTTTATAAAAACTCATAATGGGATGCTTTTCTACAATTTCAAAACAATCATGCCAAGAGACCTATACATGCATAAACATGTGATAATTAGCCATATATGAAAAAAATTTAGGTTTCATGCATAGCTAAGCTTATTAGAAGATTTATTTTTCAAAAAGGTTCAATTTTTTCAATTCTTCCCTTATCCCCACACTTGAGATACATTGTCCTCAATGTATGCTATGTGTAGAACAGGGTTTTAGTAGTCAAGACTCATGGTAAGTCTCCTTATTAGCTGTGGCTTAAAAGGAGACCTTTCATTGGTTTCCTTAGATCATTTGGATGTCCTTGCACCATCTTGAATACCAAAGATCAGATAGCCAAATTTGTTGAGAAATCAGATGATGGACACTTTATTGGATACTCTTCCCAAGCTAAGGCTTATAGAATATACAATCATAGAACTAGAGTAGTTGAGGAGTTAGACCATGTGACCTTCAATAAGCACACTCCCAGTGTGAAAGGTTCTGGTCCTGATTAGCTGTTTGATATTGATTTTGTTACTAATTGTTTTAACAAATCATATGAAGATGTTTTAGGATCTAAAAGAAACTTATCAACAAGAGATCCTGACCCAAGATTTGAGTTGAGAAGACCAATTTAGAAAACTACTTCAGCTCTAGTGGTAACAAACCGTATAGCTGGAAATCCTGTTAGCATAACAATGACAAACTCTTCAGCTGACACGTCTGAAGTGCCTACAAATTCCAGCACTGAGGCACAGAAGTCAAATGACGGGGTTTTGATAGGTTCAAATGGATCGATCTATGATGCTATCATAATGCAATGATCAACTCAAACACTAAGTAAACAAACATAAGCAATTACTTCAAAAATTCATAGATTTCATTGATAGCAAATGCTTAGGATATAAAGTGTAAGAGTGAGTTACAGTTGTTTAGATCTGTTCTAACTGTTTCGTTGTCTTTTGTACATAATACATAAACTATCCTATTTATACTATCAAAGAAAAACATATATTTACAAAATAAGTCCCTATACTATGACAAAACGCAAAAGACAAATGTTAATCTTCTAAGAGGTCTAACAATACTCCCCTTAAGATTGACATTGTCTTTAGTCCAACATGAATTCTTCTGGCTCGTCTTTGATCTTGAACACGGGCTTCTCTTTGTAGAGTTCCAACTCTCGCAAAGCCTTCTTAATCGCAGACCAGAACTTGTTTCAAAGATTCTTTGATCTGCTTAGCGTTCATGTTCTTAGAAAGGACCGTAGCATATTTTGTTGAGCTTCCACCTTCATCTAACACATGAATAGGTGAATCAGCAACAACTTCGATAATCTCGAATGAAGACTCCTCGACAATCACATTCTCTTGTGGTACATGCTCAATTACATCAACATTATGAAAAACAAATTCCATTTGTTGTTGTTCATTTACTTCATCAATATCTTCATTCACATTATTTGAATCATCATCATTATTAACATCTTCATTGACTAAACCTATATATCACATGGATTAACAAGTAAAACTTGAATGTTGAGTCAATGAATGTATCGGTTCAGAAAATAAGTAAATCAGAGTGTTTGAGTTTATGAATGACTGAATGGAAACTACAAGTGTTGAATATATGTAAGTGTAAAAATTATTAGGCGCATGAGCACTATGAAGGCACATAAGGCTAAGTTTCACACTAAATCTTCAGACGCATGAGCACTGTTCAGAAGCTTGGGCACTGTTTAGTCGCTTGGGCACTATTCAGGTGCATGAGACTTGTTGAAACGCCTAACACTTGGAGTAAACATCACATTCAAACGTCTCATCACACTGGAAAGTCTAAAACTGTTCAGGCGCATGCGCATAAGTTGATATGCCCAACACTTAACCATTTTCAGCAACATGACAACTGTATAGGCGCATGTACTTAAACAAAATGCTTAACACTTGTACGAATTCCTGAAATTCATCATACTCTTGATTTAGACTTCTGAGAACTATTCAGGCGCATGAGAAACCTTCCATGAGTCTGACACTTAGAAACTTTCATAGTACTCATCTGAACACTGTTTATGCACATTATCACTGTTCACGCACATTATCTCAATACTTAGTCAAATTTTGACTATCACCCAAAATATACATTAATTACCCTCAAATTTAACAATATCAAATTTTTTTGTTTAAAAACACCACGAATCATTTAAAACTCATATTTTCATTTTTAAACATGAATTTTCTATTCAAACGCCACCAAGCACATTTTGAAAAACACTTTGAATCAATTTTTTTTTTAATTTTTTGAAACAATTTCCCGTCATTTAGTCTTTATTTTAAAACTTTTACAACACAAATAGTCTTGTTTTGTTTGCAAGAAGCTTTTATTTTGAATTCTTTTCAGGTTCACTTTTACATCATATCAAACACACACATGCTTGAATTTCAGCTTCATCCTTTCCATCCAAAGCACTTAACTTTTTTATTTCTTTTTCACATTTTAACACTTTTCATTGATTTTCTCTTTTAAATTTTTACTCCTCCTAAACTTTTAAGTTCACAAACTTAGAAGTTTCTTTTGTTTTGCAAGTAGAGCAAACTAATCATTATCAACATGCCTGCACACAGAAAATCATGCAAAAATCAAAATTAAAGCAGAAGAAAAATCTACTATACACAATTGAATCACATACCTGCAGTGAGATCATATCAACTAAGATCAGCATATTAAAATAAAATAAAATGGTGGATAGTCATAGACAGTGATTAAATCTTGATCAAGTGTGTTCCAGGTCAGCGTTTCCACAGCAGAGGAGACACGAGATCTAAGGACAGAAAATGAGTGCTTTGGGCAAGATAATCAGCACACTTACTTTTTCAATTCTTGGATTGATTAAGGTACAATTAGATATGACATTATGTAAGTCACACTTAGACTTAGAGAGCTCAACTCTCGTCAAGATATGCAAGAAATCACTTTTCTCAACTTATTAACCTGACATATACTTATAACCAGATCTCATATTAAGGTTATGCACATTGGCATCTTTTGCATCAAGTGAAAATATCCAGGTCTGTAATGACTTAAAACAAAGGATATCTCATCACTTCAGGTCTATGATGACTCATAACAGAGAAGTGAATAGATGCTTTAAATAATTAGAGCTCGTGGTTATTCATATCGCCACCAGGTGTGAGGTTGTGACTTTCCATGCAATCAATTTGAGAAGTCAACACTACTCATTGGTACTAAAATGGACAAATACGAATGCATGATTGATTTAGTTTGATCATAAGAATTTACTTTTTTAGTATAATTTGCATGAGCTTACCTGCATATCATATATGCTCACATCAGACTTTAGTAGCAAGCAAAGTATGCAACTGATCAGAACTAATGTATCTATCATTTTTCACAAACTGAAAAGACAGATTCATTTCGAAATAATTAACTAACAAAAAAACTCAATTACTCAAACAAGTTTTAAACATGGTTAATAAGTCCAATTGACTCAATCAAATACTCAAAACGACCTGGTAAAAAGGCTTTTATAAAAAGGTCAGCCAACTGTTTTTCAGTTGTAATTTGAATCAAAATGATTAAACCTTTTTTAGAGTTATCTCTGAGAAAATAATATCGAATTTTGACATGTTTTGTTTTTTAGTGCCGGACCGGATTAGCTGTAATAAACATAGCAGCAGTGTTATCAATATAAATAGGAGTTTTAAGAAAATTAAACCCATAATCCAGCAGTTGGTTTTGTAACCAAAGGATTTGAGAACATCCTACTAAAGCAGCTATGTACTTAGCTTCTGCGGTTGAAACGGAGACATTTGTTTGTTTCTTATATTGGCACGAGACTAATCTTGGACCTAAAAACTGACAACCACCCGTTGTAGATTTACGACCTTGGCAACATCCTCCATAATCACTATCTGTATATCCATGTAACTTGAAGTTTCCTTCATAAAGCCGATTTTCCTTTAAGATGCCTGAATATTCGTTTAACAGCGATTAGGTGAGATTCCTTTGGGTCAGATTGGTACATGGCCACAGACACAAACAGCATGCATTATATCAGGTCTAGATGCAGTAAGATACATCAAAGATCCAATCATAGATCTATATAGAGTTTGGTCAACTGATTTTCCTTTCGGATCAGGTTCAATCTTGGTATTTACGTCAGCTGGAGTTCTGATGGATTGACAATATTGCAGTTTAAATTTCTTCAAGAGTTTTTCAACGAATTTCTCCTGATTAATAAAAATTCCGTCTGTAGACTGCTTCACTTGAAGACCAAGGAAAAAGTTAATTTCTCCCATAGAACTCATTTGGAAACGAGACTTCATGATTTCTTCAATTTCATTACACAATTTCGGACTTGCAGAACCGAATATGATATGATATCGTCAACATACACTTGAACACATAAGAGATCATCAGCATCCTTCTTTATAAACAAAGTAGGATCATTTTTCTCTCGCGTGTATCCATGCAAGATAAATGTTGTGATGTTGTGATAAATGTTTCATACCAAATTCTAGGGGCTTGATGTAGACCATACAATGCTTTACTAAGCTTGTACACACGATGAGGATATTCTGAATCTTCAAAACCTGGAGGTTGCTTGACATACACATCCTCAGTGATTGGTCCGTATAAGAAAGCACCTTTAACGTTCATTTGATACACCTTGAATTTCATGTATGACGCATAAGCCAGGAAGACATGAATTGATTCAAGTCTTGCAACTGGAGCAAAGACTTCATCATAATCTATTCTGTACGCCACAGAAAAGTCAAAGCAAACCATTTGATAATAAGGGACTATGTGTTAGATGGGCATAAGGGCTCATAATCTCTCTTATAAATAGCTCATACCAGCCATATTCATCCTCATTTGCAACTCAAACAACCCATTTTCTATAGAGAGAAAGGTAAAGAGAGAGAAAGTAAAGATTTGAGGCTTTGTAGAACCAAGGATTGAAGATCTGTGTTTTTTAGGCATCAAACAACAAAAAAGAGCAAGAATCCAGGTAAGAATCATCACCCAGTGCCTCTTTAGATCATACCGCTAATTCTAGGGTTTTGGGTTTTGAAAAGTGGCAAAAATCATACAAAAGTCATATTTTATGGATAAAATCATGTAAAAAGCTTAGATATAAGTTCATGGATGAAAACTAAGGATTTGGATGTAAAAGTTGGAAGTTTTGGGTTAAAAATAGGCTGGATCGTCATTTTTATGCGTCCAGAGAAACTAGAGTTCTTCTAGAGAAACTGTCAGTTCGTCCAGAGAAACTGCCAGTTCTTCCAGCGAAACTGTGGATTCTTCTAGCGAAACTATAGTTTCGCTGGTAACTTCACAGCCATAGAATTCCAATGAAAGTTGGGCGAAACTATCAGAGAAACTAGCAGAGAAACTGTCAGCGAAGCCGGCAGAGAAACTAGCAGAGAAACTGTCAGCGAAACTGTCAGCGAAACTATTGCCGTAGAAATGACCTGTTTGCATGTCAACTTATATGCAGACTGTGTACCATGGGCATACTTAGTGTGAAGCTTCTTGTTGTGACCAGGTGAGCTCTAGAACCCCTCTTTTTACTAATTTTCAAAGTATTGGGGCTGTTATGCATACCAAGCAAAACTTTTTTTTATGTAACCGTGTGTTTCAGTTTTGATGTTCGACTGTTTTATGTGGTAGTATGTTTAGAGACTGTTTGTGGGTTAGATTGGAGATGTAGCATGTTTTAGGTGCTTGTGGTACGTTAGATCTGTGATAGGAGGTGTTAGATTGGTGTTCGGGTGTTGGTTGTTGTATAGATAACATTTCAAAACCTGTTCACGTGCCCAGATTGTTCCCATGCGCCCACAACCATTTTTCCTAAGTGTTGGTCATGCGCCCCACTAGTGGTCATGTGTCCAACTAGTGTTCATGCGCCCTAGCAGTATTAATGAGCCTACATAGTGGTCAAGCACCCAAATAGCGCTCATGCGCCTAGACTGTTTTCCTTAGAATTTTGAAGCTCATGTGCCTGAGATGTTCAACTGCTCTTCATTATGAACCTAGGTATTTCTGAGGATTTTAAGAGGTTATGGTTGAGATAGGTTTTGATGTGATGTGATGGTTATGCCCGTTGATGTTTATGATATTTTGTGATGTGTTATCTTTCCATGTTAAACGGTTTTCAAAATGTATGTATTATGTTACATAAAACGTTATGTATTATCTTATGACTTTACGTGGTATGATGTATGTATGTGTGTAAAGTATTATGTAATGAAAGTAGAAGATAACGAATGATGAGAATTAGAAGTAGCGTATGATGAGATCCTTATCGCGTACCCCGATACTGTGTCTGTCTTCGGACATGAGTCGGGGTTTTGTTTACAGGCCCCAGCACATTATCAGTCTTTGGACATGAGTTGGGGGTATTGAATGAGACAGGATGGCATGTGAAGGAGATGAGGTCTTGTTGCACGCCTCGGTACTGTGTCAGTGTTTGGACATGAGTCGGGGTTTTGTTTACAGGCCCTGGCATAGTATTAGTCTTCGGACATGAGTCGGTGGTGTTGCATACAAGATGGGATCCTCACAATTGGACATTCACAGCACAATTTATAAAACATTTCATAATTTATCAAACATTGCAGCGGAACTTAAATATCAAAAGCCATTCATTAGTTTATAACCACTGTTGCTAAGCAATACATATTTGTTAATAGTTACAAAAGATCATTAGTTTGCATTTCGAAACAACAATATTATATTCATGAATGGATGTCAGCCTTGTCCCGACGAGTAGCCTCCCCGAGTGCCATCCTCAGCAATATTACCTGCCAACTGAAAATGCATAAAAGTCAACTTTGTTGAGTGAGTTCTAGTTTTAAAATCATTAGAGAATGCCTTGTCGGATTTTATATGAAAATACTATTTAAAATACTTAACCATTCCTTCGTATGTGATCACACATCATAATACATTCAATTATCATGTATTATCATCTTAAACTCTTCACTATTTCCATGGCCATTCACTTGAACTTTTACTTTTAATCTTTCACCTCGATATGGACCAAAGTGCTATACCCCCATATAATGCGCATAAACCTGGTACTGGGCATGAGGTCTATAAATAGACCCCATCCATGGTGCACTAATGCCGACTCTAGTATCGGGGCAAGCATCTTAAAGATTGACCCTTGTGTATCCTCTGGGGTTAGCTAAACCACACACAGTTGAGCTAACAACCTAGCGGTTGTGAACCTCATTGTGAATTTGCTTGCAAGACTTTCTTACGTTCTCTATGTTCCACTTTTCATTAGCATTAATCTTTCACTTGATTAATAATACTTCATAATTATGAACAAACCACATAAGGCCACATAATAATATCATGATAGGCACATAAGGGCAGCCCACACATGCATGAGATAATCAAACAAAAGCATCAAGTCAACCATGGTCAAACCCTAATTTCTGATCTTCCAAAATCCCAGAAAATTCTTTAAGTCCTAAAGAAATGCGGATGAATGAGAACAAATGCGGGTGAACAAAACTAATGCGGGTGTACAACTTGCAAATGCAGGTGAACAACTTGCAAATGCGGGTGAACAACTTGCAAATGTGGGTAAACAACTTGCAAATGCGGGTGAACACTTGGTAATTATTCTGTCTTAAAGGAAATGCTGATGGACACTGTAGCAAATGCGTATATACAAAAGAAATGCTGATGAACACTGTAGCAAATGCGCATATACAAAAGAAATGCTAATGAACACTGTAGCAAATGTGCATGTACAAAAAGGAATGCTGATGAACACTTAGGCTGAATTAAGGCAAATGCGGATGAACCATCAGACCTGTAAATGAGACTTGTGCTATAACCAGTTCTAAAACCTCATTCTCTTACATTCTTAACATAATCTATCATGCTAAACTCTTAGAACAAGCTTACATCCTCATAAAACACAGACATTCATTCACATATACACACGGTTAACATTCATAACGGTTGTAAAACATTTTATATGCATTTTTAGCCCCAAAGAAGTTTAAAAAAATAAAACCAGGGTCATAGAACTCACCTAGTGTAGAAGACAATAAAACTCCCTCCAAACTTGCTTTTATACACAACCCACTAACCTTGAAGTATTCATTTCTGTATCCTTCTTTGAACCGAGAGAGCTGGTCTGCAGCTTACTTTCTTCTCCTTTCGGTCGAACAACAACAATAGCAAGATGATATGGGCGGCCATGCCCATATAAATTGCATTTTTTGACGTTTTGGTACTATTTACACAAAGCACCCCTCAACTTTGCCTTCTTTTTATTTTCTTCAAAATACTTTTCTTTCCTTTTTATTTTGACCGAGATTTCGGGTGTACAAGTCTACCCCCCTTAAGGAGGTTTCGTCCCCGAAACCTATCACTGTTCGAATAACTATGGGTAATGCTGTCTCATCTCTTCTTCAGTCTCCCACGTAGACTCAGAACCTTTTGGGTTTCCACTGCACCCGCACAAGTGGAACCACTTTATTCCTCAACCTTTCTCCTTCGATCGACGATTGCCACTGGTTGCTCTACATAGTTAAGTCGTTCATCCACTTCATATCTTCCAGTGGTACAATTATGTGTTCGTCGGCTAGGCACCTTCTTAGATGAGATACATGGAATATCGGATAAATTCCACTTAACTCCACAGGTAATTCTAATAGATAGGTTACCTCCCCTACTCGTGCAATGATTCGGAAAGGCCCTATGTATCTCGGGCTCAGCTTCCCCTTTTCCGGCACCGGATGATCCCTTTCAAGGTGAGACCTTCAACATGACTCTATCACCCACGTTGAATTCAATCGGTCTACGCCTTGTCGGCATACGACTTCTGCCATCTTTCGCCGCCTTCATAAAGGCTTTGATCTTTTCCAACTTTTCAGTCGTACGATCACCTCGATACTCCCAACTCTTCTGCCCGCTGTCTCCCAACACAGCTACACCTTCACCGTAGCATCTCTTTACCAATCCAACTTTTCAGTCGTAGGTGATCATCCCAACTTCTTCCAAAGTCGATCACACATGCACGAGCATATCCTCGAGCGTCTGAATCGTCCGCTCGGACTGACCATCTGTCTGAGGATGGTAAGCCATGCTAATGTGTAGTCTCGTCCCCATGGCATCATGAAATCTCTTGCAAAACTTTGATGTGAACCGGGTGTCACGATCTGACACAATAGACACCGGCACACCATGGCGAGCTACAATCTCTTTGATGAACAGGTCCGCCAGTCTCTCGGAGGAATACGTCTCGCGGATCGGTAGGAAGTGAGCAATCTTTGTCAATCGGTTAACTATTACCCAGATGGTATCGCACCCCTCGCAGTACGGGGTAGCTTCGTTATGAAGTCCATGGTGATGTGCTCCCACTTCCATTCGGGTATATCCAAGGGTTGGATCTTCCCGTATGGCTTCTGGTGTTCTGCCTTCACTTCCAAGCAAGTAAGGCACTTACTCACATACTCTGCCACGTCACGTTTCATACCCGGCCACCAGTAATCTTTCTTCATGTCTTGATACATCTTGGTAGCACCGGGATGAATGGAGTATCAATTCTTATAAGCTTCGTCCATAATTCGCCCACGTAGATCCCCATATCGAGGAATCCACATCTGTCCAAATCGGGTTCTAAACCCGTGGGTATTCTCTCCCAGTTCTGCGACTAAACCTCTCCTCCTTTTGGAGTTGAGGTGATCTTCTTTTAACGCTTCATCTTAGAATCCTTTAACCTGCATCATCACATCATAGGTCATCATCAATTGATAAGCCTTCACCCGGATTGGCTCGGGTCTCTCTTTTTGGCTGAGGGCATCAGCCACTACATTGGCTTTACCCAGATGGTAATGGATTTCACAATCATAATCCTTAATCAGCTCTAACCACCTCCTCTGCCTCATGTTGAGATCTTTCTGCTCAAAGAAATACTTTAGGCTCGTGTGGTCCATGACGATTGTGCATTTCACCCAGTACAGGTAATGCTGCCAAATCTTTAATGCAAAGACCACAGCCGTGAGCTTCAAATCATGTGTGGGATAATTGACATCGTGGGTTTTCAACTGTCGGGACGCGTAGGCTATTACTCTCCCACGTTGCATAACATGCAACCCAGTCCTGAATAGGAGGCATCCGAATACACCACTAAGTCTTCACTCCCTTCAGGTAATGTCAAAACAGGAGCTTGGGTTAGTCTAGCTTTCAACTCCTCAAACGCATCCTCCTGTTTCCCGTCCCACACATACTTCACATCCTTGTGTGTCAACTTAGTCAAAGGTGAGGCTATCTTGGAAAAGTCTTGGATAAACCTTCGGTAGTAACACGCCAAACCCAAGAAACTACGAATCTCGGATGGCGTCTTTGGATACTTCCATTGCATTACTACCTCAACCTTTGCCGGGTCCACCATAATTCCCTCGGTATTCACCACATGACCCAAAAACTGAACTTCCCGCAACCAAAAAGCACATTAGAGAATTTATCATACAACTTCTCCTTTCTAAATGTCTCCAACACTTCACGTATGTGGCCGACATGTTCTTCTTTGCTCTTCAAATAAATCAGAATATCATCAATAAACACAATGACTGATTTATCTAACATTGGCCAACACACTCGGTTCATCAGATCCATAAAGGCAGCTAGCGCGTTAGTTAAACCGAATGACATAACGAGAAACTCGTAATGTCCATAACGCGTGCGGAACGCTGTCTGCGGGATATCTTGTTCCTTTACCTTCAGCTGATGGTATCCAGATCGAAGATCTATCCTGGAAAACCAACTGGCACCCTGAACCTGATCAAATAAGTCATCAATTCTCGGTAGGGGGTATCGGTTCTTTACTGTCAACTTGTTCAACTCTCGGTAGTCTATACACATTCTCATACTACCGTCTTTCTTCTTTACGAATAATACCGGAGCACCCCAAGGAGAGATACTCGGTCTAATAAACCCCTTATCCATCAGTTCCTGTAGCTGATCCATCAGTTCTTTCATCTCGTTCGAGCTAACCGATACGGTGCCTTGGCAATGGGTTGCGCACCAGGTATCAGGTCAATCCGAAATTCAATCTCGCGGTTAGGGGCACACCTGGCAGATCTTCTGGGAACACGTCCGGGAAGTCACACACTATCAGCACATCGGACCATTGCTGTATCGGCGTATCCACATCCTTTACGTATGCCAAGTAGGAATTACATCCGCGTCATACACTTCTATGCCACTGCCATCGAAATCACCTTCGGAACCGTAGTGACGCGATCACCATAAACTGCCACTGAACTCCCATCGGGTGCAACTAACCGAATCATCTCCTTCCGAACACGATGTTTGCCTCATAGGCTACCAACCATCCATCCCAGAACTACATCAAATCTGCCTAGGGGCATCACAAGTAGTTTAGCAGAGAACCTATGGCCTTCTAACTCTATGCCATAATCCTCAATCATATCAGAAATTCTGGTAGACTTACCAATAGCAGTTTCTACATCAAATGGCTCATCAATTCTTCTACTACTAACTGGTAGCTTAGCACAGAAAGTAGCAGATAAGAAACTCCTACTAGCACCAGAATCAAATAATACAGAGGCACAAGTTTGATTTACTAGAAACATACCCGACACTATGTCGGAGTCTACCCGTGCTTCCTCTTGGGTCATCGTGAAGGCTCTAGCACTTGCCTTATGCCCCCCTTCTTCAGCCACCTTCTTGCCCCCAGAGCTCTCAGCCCTCGGCTTCCTGCATTCCTGGCTTCTGTGGCCAGTCCCGCCACAGTGGAAGCACCTCGACACTCCATAATCTTTGGCCATATGACCAGGCTTCCCACATCTGAAGCAAATATTCAATCCCAAATGGCATTCCCCTCTATGTTCCTTCCCACACTTGTCACACCGCTTCAACCCTGAGCTTGCAACAACAACCCAGCGGTCATCCATCCTCGGCCTCTTGCTATTTGGGGTGAAACCACCATGCCCAAACCTCTTCCCATTCCAGTTCTTGTCACCACCACCTGTCTTCTTCACCTAAACCACCGACACCTCTCTCTCATCGTAAAGCCTCCCAGCCAGATTCACTGCCGACCTAAAAGTGCTTGGTCGGGCAACAATCAAGTGCCTGCGAACGTCAGCCGGCAGTCCCTGCACATACCTCTTAATCTTCCTCGACACTGGCGTCACCTGATCCGGCACCAGTCTTGCCATTTCATTAAACTTGGTGGTGTATTGCTGGTGGGTCATGGTTCCTGCCTCAAGCTATAGGAACTCTCTCTCTATCTTGTCTATTTCCCTGTGAGGATAGAATTACTCAACAACCAACTTCTTCAATTCTCCCCATCTCATCCTCCCGATGGCCCTGGTGCCCTCGGCTTGGACAATATTGTTCCACCAAGACAGAGCCGAGTCAACAAATGAGTGAGTGAAAAATTTCACCTTTTGATCCTCCCTGCACTCACTAATATCCAACACTGCCTCCATCTCTCTAACCCAGCGGTGGGCAGTAGCAACATTACCGTTGCCGTCAAAAGTAGGGGGTTTACACCGTTGGAATGCCCCGTAGCTGCATCCCCTCACGGTCTCCCACACCTCTACATCTCTTACCACTGGAGGCTCCCCTTTCAACATTCTTCTCCTCCTCATCATCATGATCTCCCTCATTCTCCCTTCTCCCAGCAACAACCCTTCTCTCTTCCTCCTTTCTTTCCTATCATCCTTCCTTACGGCCCGGATCTCCTCAGTCACGACAGACGGTAGGATCATCTGCATGACTTGGTGAACCTCCTCCACCACTGCCTCTTTCACTGAGGCCCTCAAATTGGCACTCTCATCCACTCCCTCCAGGTGATGAAGTTCAGGCTCAGCAGGAGCCGTCTCTGTAGTTCTCATCTTGTTCTTTACGGCCTGGGGTCTACCAGCACGACTACCCCGTACTCCACCTCTAGAAGCCTTAGTTGATCTACCTCCAGCCATCCTCTAACACTATAAGATTCAAACACTCACACGGTCATTCAAGGTAATAGCTCAGTTAATGTTAAGTATAGTAAGTCCCTAATTACAGTGGCCAGTTATGATTAGCCACTTACTTTACTCTTTGTTCCCCGAGCATTTCCTATCCTGACTACATCAGTATTCAAATCTACTAAAGCACATAAATCAAATAGCATGTGCACATAATACCGGTTATCATAATGAAAAGAAATACCTGATGGCACGTAGCTACTCGGGCTGGCATCCCTTTATTTGGTCCCATTCTCAGCTTAAGTTTAGGTTCTTGAAAATATTTACACATTTCTCTTAAACTTTGGCTCTGATACCAACTTGTAAGGCCCCGTTCCGAAAAAAAACCTCATAGTTGGACATTCACAGCACAATTTATAAAACATTCATAATTTATCAAACATTGTAGCGGAACTTAATATCAAAAGCCATTCATTAGTTTATAACCATTTTTGCTAAGCAATACCTATTTTTAATAGTTACAAAAGATCATTAGTTTGCATTTCGAAACAACATGTTATATTCATGAATGGATGTCAGCCTTGTCCCGACGGTAGCAACCCAGAGTGCCATCCTCAGCAATATTACCTGCCAACTGAAAATGCATAAAAGTCAGCTTTGCTAAGTGAGTTCTAGTTTTAAAATCATTAGAAAATACCTTGTAGGATTTATATACGAAAATACTCTTTAAAATACTTAACCATTCCTTCGTATGTGATCACACATCATACATACATTCACTTATCATGCATTATCATCATTAACTTTTTTGGCCATTTCCATGGTCGTTCACTTGAACTTTTACTTTTAATCTTTCACCTCGATATGGACCAAAGTGCTATACCCCCATATAATGCGCATAAACCTGGTACTGGGCCTGAGGTCTATAAATAGACCCCATCCATGGTGCACTAATGCTGACTCCAGTACCGGGGTAGCAACAGTGGTCCCCTCAATCTTAGAGATTGACCCTGTGTGTATCCTCTAGGGTTAGCTAAACACACACAGTTGAGCTAACAACCTAGCGATTGTGAACCTCATTGTGAATTGCTTGCAAGACTTTCTTAAGTTCTTTATGTTCCATTTTTCATTAGCATTAATCTTTCACTTGATTAATAATACTTCATAATTATGAACAAACCACATAAGGCCACATAATAAATCATGATAGGCATATAAGGGCAGCCCACACATGCATGAGATAATCAAATAAAAGGATGAAGTCAACCATGGTCAAACCCTAATTTCTGATCTTCCAAAATCCCAGAAAATTCTTTAAGTCCTAAAGAAATGCGGATGAATGAGAACAAATGCGGGTGAACATAACTAATGCGGGTGAACAACTTGCAAATGCCGGTGAACAACTTGCAAATGCGGGTAAACAACTTGAAAAATGTGGCTGAACACTTGGTAATTATTCTGTCTTAAAGGAAATGCTGATGGACACTGTAGCAAATGCGCGTATACAAAAGAAATGTTGATGAACACTGTAGCAAATGCGCTTATACAAAAGAAATGCTGATGAACACTGTAGCAAATGCGCATGTACAAAAAGGAATGCTGATGAACACATAGGCTAAATTAAGGCAAATGCGGATGAACCATCAGACCTGTAAATGACACTTGTGCTATAACCAGTTCTAAAGCCTCATTCTCATACATTCTTAACATAGATCTATCATGCTAAACTCTTAGAACAAGCTTACATCCTTATAAAACACATAAATTAATTCACATAGACACACGGTTAACATTCCTAATGGTTGTAAAACATTTTATATGCATTTTCAGCCCCAAAGAAGTTTAAAAACATAAAACCGAGGTCATAGAACTCACCTAGTGTAGAAGACAAGTAAAACTCCTCCAAACTTGCTTTTACACACAGGTCCAAACATCTAAACAAACAAAACAACCAACCAAAGCACATACAACACTTAGAAATTGGTTTCTAAGGTGGAAAACCTCAAAGAACCGAGCCAAACATCAACAAAAACCCACTAACCTTGAAGATTTCAGTTCTGTATCCTTCTTGGAACCGAGAGAGCAGGTTTGCAGCTTACTTTCTTCTTCCTTTCGGTCGAACAACAGCAACAGCAAGATGATATGGGCGGCCATGCCCATATAAAGTGCATTTTTTGACGTTTTGGTACTATTTACACAAAGCACCCCTCAACTTTGCCTTCTTTTTATTTTCTTCAAAATACTTTTCTTTCCTTTTTATTTTGACCGAGGTTTCGGGTGTTACAATTGGGTAAATATTTTCAAAAAAACCTAAACTTAAACTGAGAATGGGAGCAATGGAAAGGGATGCCAGTCCTAGTAGCTACGTGCCTGCAGGTAACGGTTTTACGTACATGTTTTATGTAAGTTAATGAAAAGGGGAATTATGTGCGCGTGTTATGTGGTTTATGTGCTTTTGTGTAGATTTAGATACTGATGTAGTCAGGATAGGAAATGCTTGGGTAATGAAGAGTAAAGTAAGTGGCTAATCACAACTAGCCACTATGATTAGGGACTTACTATACTTGATACAACTTGAGCTATTACCTTGAATGACCGTGTTGGTGTTTGAATCTTGTAGTGTTTTGGGGTGGCTTGTGGTAGGTCTTTTGAGGCTTCGCTAGGTGGAAGTCATGATGGACGTGGTGTTAGACCAAGTGTCACAAGGAGCAGAGCTAAGACTGCTGAGATGGCTCCTGAAGAGCCAGAGCTTTGTCATTAGGATGGTGAGGATGGGAGTGCTAATCTGAGAGCCTCAAAGAAGGAGGCAGTAGCAGAGGAAGTCCAACAGGTCATGCAAATGATTCTGCCAACTGTAGTGATCGAGGTCATAGAGCTGTGAAGGAGGATGAGAAGAAGGAGGGTGAGAAGAGGAAGACCGCTAGACAAGGAGGCGAGGAAGGAGGTTTAAGGGGAAGGGAGCAACCAGAGATCGATATGGTTGTCTCAAATGACGATGAGGAGGATGAGGAGGCTGTACAGGAAAATGTGATGGGGTGTAGCTACGGGACATTCCAAAGGTGCAGGCCCCCTTTGTTTGGTGGGAATGAGAGTGATGCCGCTGCTCACCGTTGGGTGAGTGAGATGGAGGCGGTACTCGATATCAGCGAGTGCCAAGAGGATCAGAAGGTGAAGTTCGCTACCCACTTATTTGTGGATTCAGCCTTGTGTTGGTGGGACAATGTTGTCCAAACCGGGGGTACCAGGGCAATCGGGAGGATGAGGTGGAAGGAGCTGAAGGGTTGGTAATTGAGGAATTTTGCCCTCATAGGGAGCTTGACAAAGTTGAGAGAGAGTTCCTACAGTTGGAGGCGGGAACGATGACGCACCAATAGTATACAACGAAGTTCAACGAGATGGCAAGGCTGGTGCCAGATCAGGTGAGGCCTGTGTCACGAAAGATCAAGAGGTACATTCAAGGTCTGCCGACAGATATCCGCAGACATCTGATCGCTGCGTGGCCAAGTACGTTTAGGTTGGTGGTCGACCTAGCGGGAAGGCTGTATGATGAGCGAGAGGCGGTGGCAATAGTGGATGAAGAGAAGGAGCGGGGCTATGCTAAGAATGGGAATAGAAGGCGGGATAATGATGGTGGATTTACAGCTGTAGGTAAGACGATGAGGGTCGATGATCGGAAAATGGTAACAGGGAGAGAGGAAGTATGCAAGAAGTGTGGTAGAGGCCATGAGGGGGAGTGCAGGTGGGGATCAAACATCTGCTTCCAGTGTGGAAAAGAGGGCCACAGGGCACGGGATTATCGCATGACTAAATGTTACGACTGTGGCAAGACTGGACACATGAGCAGGGACTGTAAAAACTCGAGGGCAGAAAGCTCCAGTGTAAGGATGGGGAGTAATGGACGAAGGTCAGAGCATTTGATATGACCGAGAGGAGGCTAGAGTGGACTCCGACATGACGTCAGGTACGTTTCTAGTAAATTAAATTATGCATCTATGCTTTGATTATGCTGCTAGTAGTAGTTTCATTCCTGCTGCCTTCTGTGATAAGTTTCACGTTAGGAGTAGGAAGGTCGATGAGCCCTTCGATGTAGAAATTGCTATTGGTAAGTCCACTAGGATACCTGATGCCCTAGAGGATTCCATGATAGAACTGGGAGAGAACGTGTTTCCTGCTAGACTGTTCAGGACGAATCTAGGTGAATTAATGCGTGCCTTGGGAAGGATTGGCTAGCAGCCTATGAGGCAAACACTATGTGTCGCAAGAAAATGATTTGTTTGACTGCACCTGGTGGGAGTTTGGTGGCGATTTACGATGATGTGGTCAGTATGGTTTCGAAGGTAATCTCAATAGGGGTGGTAAAGAAGTGCATAAGGCGTGGATGTAGTGCCTACCTAGTTTATGTGAAAGATGTGAATGCGCCAGTACCACGATGGTCCGACGTACCAGTCGTGTGTGACTTCCCAGACGTATTCCCGGAGGATCTACCAGGTGTACGATCGGACCGCGAGATCGAGTTCTAGATCGATCTGATACCTAGTGCCCAACATGTTGCTAAGGCGCTGTATCATCTAGCTCCCTCAAAGATGAAGGAATTGATGACTCAGTTGTAAGAGTAGTTGGATAAGGGGTCCGAGTCCACTTGGGAAACTGAAGAAAAGATGAGGCATCATTACCTTATTGTTTAACCACTGACAGGTTTCGAGGATGAAACCTAAATAAGGGGGGTGGACTAGTAACGCCCCAAAAAAGTCAAAGCAAACCGTTTGATAATAATGGGCTATGTGTTAGATGGGCGTAAGGGCTCATAATCACTCCTATAAATAGCTCATACCAGCCATATTCATCCTCATTTGCAACTCAAACAACCCACTTTCTAGAGAGAGAAAGTAGAGAGAGAGAAAGTGAAGATTTGAGGCTTTGAACAGAGGATTGAAGATTTGTGTTTTTGGGCATCAAACAACAAGAAAAGAGCAAGAATCTAGGTAAGAATCGTCACCCAAGTGCCTCTTTAGATCATACCCGAATTCTAGGGTTTTGGGGTTTTGAAAAGTGGCAAAAATCATACAAAAGTCACGTTTTATGGATAAAATCATGTGAAAAGCTTAGATATAAGTTCATGGATGAAAAACTAAGGATTTGGATGTAAAAAGTTGAAGTTTTGGGTTAAAAATGGGCTGGATCGTCATTTTTATGCGTCCAGAGAAACTGTGAGTTCGTCCAGAGAAACTGTCAGTTCGTCCAAAGAAACTGTCAGTTCTTCCAGTGAAACTGCGGATTCTTCTAGCAAAACTATAGTTTTGCTGGTAACTTCACAGCCATAGAATTCCAACGAAAGTTGGGCGAAACTGTCAGAGAAACTAGCAGAGAATCTGTCAGCGAAACCGGCAGAGTAACTAGCAGAGAAACTGTCAGCGAAACTATCAGCGAAGTTGTCAGTGAAACTGCTGTCGAAACTATGTAGAAATGACCTGTTTGCATGTCAACTTATATGCAGACTGTGTACCGTGGGCATACTTAGCGTGAAGCTTCTTGTTGTGACCAGGGTGAGTTCTAGAACCCTCTTTTTACTGATTTTAAAAGTATTGGGGCTGTTATGCATACCAAGCAAAACTTTTTTTTATGTAACCGTGTGTTTCAGTTTTGATGTTCGGCTGTTTTTATGTGGTAGTATGTTTAGAGACTGTTTGTGGGTTAGATTTGAGATGTAGCATGTTCTAGGTGCTTGTGGTGCGTTAGATCTGTGATAGGAGGTGTTAGATTGGTGTTTGGGTGTTGGTTATGGTATAGATAACATTTCAGAACCTGCTCATGCTCCCAGATTGTTCCCATGCGCCCACAACCATTTTGCCTAAGTGTTGGTCATGCGCCCCACTAGTGATCATGCGCCCAACTAGTGTTCATGCGCCCAAGTAGTATTAATACGCCTACATAGTGGTCAAGCGCCCAAATAGCGCTCATGCGCCTAGACTGCTTTCCTTAGAATTTTGAAGCTCATGCGCCTGAGATGATCAACTGCTCTTCATTATGAAACAAGGTATTTCTGAGGATTTTAAGAGGTTGATGGTTGAGATATGTTCTGATATAATATGATGGTTATGCCTGTTGATGTTTATGATATTTTGTGATGTGTTATCTTTCCACGTTAAACGATTTTCAAAATGTATGTATTATGTTATATAATACGTTATGTATTATCTTATGACTTTATGTGGTATGATGTATGTATGTGCGTAAAGTATTATGTAACGAAAGTGGAAGATAACGAACGATGAGAATTGGAAGTAACGTACGATGAGATCCTTGTCGCTTACCCGGTACTGTGTCTGTCTACGAACATGAGTCAGGGGTTTGTTTACAGGCCCCAGCATAGTATCAGTCTTCGGACATGAGTCGGGGGTATTGCATGAGACAGGATGGCATGTGAAGGAGATGAGGTCTTATTGCTTGCCCCAGTACTGTGTTAGTCTTCGGACATGAGTCAGGGGTTTGTTTACAGGCCCCGGCATAGTATTAGTCTTCGGACATGAGTCGGGGGTGTTGCATACGAGAAGGGATCCTTGTCGCGTACCCCGGTACTGTCAGTCTTCGTACATAAGTCGGGGGTTTGTTTACAGGCCCCGACACAGTATTAGTCTTCAGACATGAGTCGGGGGTGTTGCATGAGGCAGGATTCGTATGATAGTAAGTATGTATTATTTGATGATGAACGATGATGAAGATAATAATAATTATTATTATCAACGTGTACGTATGATGTGTGATCACGAACGAACATAAAGGTTATGTTTTAACGAAAAAAAAGTACTTTATTTATAAAACTAGAACTCACTCAGCGTCGCTGACTTTTTGTATGCATAATAGTTGGCAGGTATTTTCTTGATGCTGAGGAGGTGCAGGCATGGATGCATAAGCTACTAGAAGCGTTTTGAGGCTGGCACCCACATTTTGATATGATATATTTTTCAATTTATATGAATGATGTAATGTAATGACATGTTTTCAATGATAAATGAAAGTTTTTAAATTCCACTACAAAGTGATGTTATTTTTAAATATTTTATGCGATAACGGTCCAGCTGTAAGCCTTCCGTGAACGGGGCCTTACATATTCCTTCTTCTTGGGTGTAACCTTGTGCAACGAGTCTAGTTTTGTTATGAACAACAATTCCCCAATCGTCTGACTTGTTTTTAAATAACCATTTTGTGCCTATGGCATTTTCTCCTTCAGGTAAATCCACAAGCTTCCACAATTCCTTTTTGCGGAATTGCAATAACTCTTCTTGCATTGCCTCAATCCAACTATTGTCCTTTAACGCTTCGGTTATGTTTTTAGGAACAATTTGAGATAGAAAACACGAGTATAAGTAGAGGTTTGCTTGTTCTGATTGACTTCTCATCGTTCTCTCATTCAATGTGTTCTGATTGACTTCTCTTCGTTCTATCATTCAATGGACCGATTATCTGAGATGTAGGATGGTTCTTGTGAATACAAGACGTTGGAATCTCATTTCCTTGAACATTAACTTCCAGATTAGATTGGTTCAAGTCGGAAAGCTGATGCAATAAGTTTGAAGTATGTGGATTGAAATTAGGAACTTGAGTCGGTGAGTTGATAAAAAAATCAAGATTATCAGTAACAACTATATCATCAGAAACCGATGAAGTTCCGGACTCAGGTTGTACAATTTCAGGACCCTCATTAGGAAGAGGTTGTGAAACATTGAAATTTTCAGAAATTGGATGTTCTTGTGCTTGTTGAGAGTGAGATTGATCATGAGATTCAGAACGAAATACAAGATCTTTAACAAATAAGAAGAATGGGTAATCTGGGCTAGAATCATCCATATCATCAGAATCAGAATCATCACTGAAAGATCCAAGATCTCCTTCTTGTTTCTTTTCCTCACCCGGAGAGTCAAACAAGTTAGAATTAAAAGAGTTTGACAAAGAATCTAAATCAAACAACCAAGCTGGACCATTTGCAATTAATAGAAAAGAGTTTTCAAGAATTTTTACATTAAAAGTTTCAAGAATGACATTCGTCCTAGAGTTATAAACTATAAAGGCTTTTGAAACTGATGAATATCCAACAAAAAATCCATCATCAGATTTTGCATCAAATTTTCCTTGCTGGTCACTTGAATTTAAAATCAAAACTGGACAACCAAAAGATTTAAGAAAATCTATATTAGGTTTCCTGCTAAATATCAACTCATAAGGAGTTTTTTGTTTATCTTTCACAAGTAATATACGATTCTATACAAAGCATGCAGTGGATATGGGTTCATCCCAGAAAGTAATTGGAATCTTTGCATCTGCTAACATAGAACATGCGGCCTCAATCAAAGTTCTATTTTTCATTTCAGCAACTCTATTTTGTTGTGGAGTTCTAGGAGTATTGAACTGATGAGCAATTTCTTTTTCTGCACAAAACATATCAACATTAGAATTTTTAAATTCAGTTTCATTATCACTTCTGATAATTTTCACCTTATGTTCTAATTGATTTTCTACTTTAATGATGAATTCTTTTAACAATTCAGCAGTTTCAGATTTAGCATGCAAAAAGAAAACCCATAAAAATCTTATAAAGCCATCAATGATAACTAAACAATAAGATTTCTTTCCAATACTCTGCATATTTGTTGGTCCAAATAAATCCATGCGCAACATCTGGAGAGGCTTGGAATTTGAGTTTATCAGCTTGGGCTTATAAGACGCTCTGTGTTGCTTTCCTTAAACATATTGAGTAGTGATCTGTTGTAGAGAACTTCTTTTTGGGAAGACCTACTACATGATTTCCTACTACAAGCTTGTTCATGTTCTTGAAATTTGAATGCTCGAGACGTCTATGCCATAACTGGCTTTTGATATTTGATGCTTGAGCAATTAGGCATGTTGTTTCTGTAGATGGATCTACTTGAGACATATCTAACTTGTATACATCTTGATCTCATACAGCTTTAACAACTACCCATTCGTTGCTTATCTAAAAACCTGGCTTCAAAATATAACAAAAAGAATCATCAAACAAAACAGAGTAAGATTTGTCACAAATTTGGGAAACACTTAAAAGATTAAAGTTCAACTATGAACAATAGTTGACTTTATCAAAGCTAATAATCCCATTGGACACTGTTCCTTCGCCTGTTATTTTACCACCTGCATCACATCCGAATGCAACATGAGTACCATCTTTTAACTTAAAATCTTGAAGCAAGGCATGGTTGCCTGTCATATGCCGGCTACACCCACTATCAACATACCACGTGTTAATAGGTCTTCTTGGGCGTACCTGCATTTCAAAGAGATTTAAGTTGAGTTATCAACCCATGCCGATATGGTCTTGGGCTTGCCAAATTTATCAACAATGGTAAATTGTTTAAAATGAAGATTATTCAAATCAGGTTTCTTTTATTGTTTAAATTTACCAATTCCGTTTCTGACAAATTTTTGATTATCTTTGATTTGCATAGTTCGTAAAGCATGGTAACATTTTTCCAGACCATCGTCAAGGTAATTCAAACCATCAGAAGAAAAATTTAGAAAAATTTTGATTACCAAACTTTGCATTGTTCATTCTCACAGATCGTGGAATAAATTTTTCTTGATTATAATTCTTTGTCTTCACAGCATAAGAATCATCATAATCAGAATCAATCCTTCGAAAAGATCTCACGCCTAAGGAAGGTTGTTTTGTCAATCTTTGAAAACCAACACTTTGAATTCTTTGAAATTATGGATTGACATATCCATTCCTTGGCGAGTTCCTTCGAAAGTAGCAATTCTCAGTTTTGTGATTTCTTTCATCACAAATGGTACAATACTTGTTGAAATAACAATCAGCTATTGAATGGTTTTTCATATTACAAATGTGACAGTACCTGTTAAAGAAGCATTCATCAGTCTTATAATTGTATATATCACATATTTCATAATACCTTTGTTGAAATTTAAACAATTGTTGATTAACCTTAAATGTGAAAGCCACATTTGATCCTTGTTTTGATTTAGGAGTTGCAAAGTTAATCTGTTGTTTTTGATTTGAGAGTTTGTTCTTTTGAAATTTGGGTTTTGACTTTTGTTCATTAACATCATTCCTAGACACCTTAGATATAAATCTATTGTTAACAGCAGAAGACTTTGGACCTGAACCTGTTTTCAGATCAGAGTTAGATTTGTTCTTTGAATTTGATTTGTTTTCTGGAATTGTGTTCATATCAAAAGTACCCGCAGACACAAACTTCACTGGTTTAAACTGATTACATTTCTTTGTTCTTTGATTTTGATTGAATTGATTTTTATTCTGAGAGGATTTAGCTTTAGCATTTTTCCTTCTCCTTCTCTGGTTTCTTGATCTTGATAATCTCTGCTTGTTTTATGATTGAACATCTTCAGTAGAAGACTCTTTTGCATTTTCTTTCTGCCATTTGATGAAGTGTGGATTGTTTAATTTGTAAGAAAGTGAATCTTTAGATGTTACTTCATCTTGTTTTTCTTTCTCTTTATTCTTTGGGTTTTGTTTGTCATTCTTTACAATTACTTCTTCTACAACATACTCTTTGGGAACAAACATTTTCTTATTCTTTGGTCTTGGTTCGTAAGATTTAACTGTCACTGATGACCATTTTTAATCTTTCAGAATTTTGTTCTTCAAATATCTCAACATTAGTTTTCTCTTCATCACTTTCAAAATTCTTTTTCTTATTTTGAAAGGCTTTTAGCATAGCTTTGTTTTCAGGTGAGTGATCATGTGTGTTAAAGTTTTCTGGTAAAGTGTTTGTGATAGACTCAGGCATGGGCTCATGTGTAAAACCTAGACCTGTTTTGTTTTTATCTTTCCTCTCACTTATTAACTATTCTACAATTGTTCTAGAACTTTTAACTTTAGCTAGATCCACCTGTGCAGCATGAGCTATTTTTTCTTTTTCTAATTTTTAGTCATCTCCTCAAGTTGTTTTTTTAACAAGTTCAAGTTCTTTTAGAGTTTTATTCCATGAGATTTATAGAGATAAGATCTTTTCATTAGAGACTTTGTGATCATTTTTCAGTTTGTTATGCATTTCTTCTTCTTGTTTAAGTTTATCACAGATTTTAAATGAATATGTTCTGTAATGCTCAACTTGATCAAAACATGCTTTTCTGCACATTTTCTCTCCGACTTCAACAGGAATTTCAGGATAACTTGAAGAAGAAGTCTCAGAGTCAGATGATGGATGCTCAACCTTTGGTTGTTTAGACTGAGCCATGAGTGCAATTTCTTCTAAATCCTCTTTTAGGTCATATTTGTCACTCCAATCATAATCTTCATCATCATTTTCAGAATCACCATTTGCCTTAGGATCATTTTCTTCAGACCAGTCTTCATTTTGAACTTCAGCAACATGTAACACCCGGAAATTTCAAAAAAAAAAAGAGGAAAAGATTAGTAAAGGATCAAACAGGAAGTTATTTTAAAAACAAGGGGTTAAAAATTTGCAAGGGCCAAACTTGCATATAGTGGGGTTTAAAAGAGGTATGGCCCCCCATAACCTCTTTTCTCTCCTGCAACCTTTGGTTCGAGAGAGAGAGAAGCTCTCAATTGGTTTTTAGAGTGAGAAAGTAGAAGATCTTCAAGAAAGGTAAGGTTTTCAAGTGTTTCTTCCCTGTTTTCTGCTGGGTTTGAGCTTCTGGACCGAGATTCTGGTGTTTAGTGCTCGTTTTCGTGGGTTTTATGTGATGGAACTTCAAGTGGGTTCTCGGGTTTGAAGTGTTCTACTCGAAAGCTGTTCAAGGTGAGTTCTAGATCCCCTTTTTTACTGGTTTCTACATGTTTGGGATTGTTATGCATACTGGACAGAAGGTTTCTAAACCAATCTATGAATTTTGAGATGATGTGCGACTGTGTGCTGTTGATGTATGTTTTTAGATGATTTCTAAGTTGCTGTATGATGTTTAGTATGTTTTACGTGTGTGTGACATGTTAGATCTATGCTTAGTTTAAGTTAGAATGATATTTGGGGACTGGAGGTACGTTTGATGCATTGCGGATGTATGCATGACGTCCGCTATGGACACTTAGAAAAGTCATGCATGGCGTCTGCTGTGGACAAATAGTGTCCTCTGTTGACACTTGGTGTATTTTGCATGTTGTCCGCTGTGGACACTTAGGTACTTAGCCTGTCCGCTGTGGACCTTGGTCGTCCGTTAGGGACCTTGGTCGTCTGCTGGGGACCTTGGTCGTCCGCTGTGGACCTTGGTCGTCCGCTGTGGGACCTTGGTCGCCTGCTATGGGACCTTGGCCGTCTGCTGTGGGATGTTGATCGTCCGCTGTGGGAGTTGGTTGTCCGCTGTGGTAGTTGGCTGTCCGCTGTGGACACTTGGATAATTTTGCACGTTGCGCGCATTGGACTTTGTTCATCCGCATTAAGTTTGTTCATCCGTATTAAGTTTTGTTCATCCGCATTTGGACTTGTTCATCCGCATTTGGACTTGTTCATCCTTAGTTGTGTCCTCCGCATTTCATTGGACACTTGGAATATTTTATGAGACTTTCATTCGCATTTGATTGTCCGCATTTGCTAAACATTGAGCCGCATTGGCTTATGTTCATCTGCATTTGTTTGGGCACTTAGGATTTTCTAGAATTTTGGGAAGTAGAATGCAGTGTTAAGTTCTGATGTCTTGTGGTGGCTTATGCTTGTTTACGATGAGATGGGGTGAACTGAAGAAGTTAGTGATCGAGGAGTTTTATCCTCACAGGGAACTCGATAAGATTGAGAGGGAGTTCCTACAATTGGAAGCGGGAACCATGACACACTAGCAGTATACGACAAAGTTCAATAAGATGGCAAGGCTGGTGCCAGATCTGGTGATGCCTGTGTCACGGAAAATAAAGAGATACATCCAGGTTTTGCCTCCAGATATTCGTAGACATCTAATTTTCGCCCTGCCAGGCACGTTCAGGTCGGTGGTGGATCTGGCGGGGAGACTGTATGACGAGCGAGAGACGGTGGTGGTGATGGATGAGAAGAAGAAGTGTGGCAATGATAGGAGTGGGAATGAGAAGCGGTATAATGATGGTGGTTTTGGGGTTGGAGGTAACAAGACGAGAGTGGATGATCGGAAGGTGATAACAAAGAGGGAGACGGCATGCAAGAAGTGTGGGAGAGACCACATGGGGGAGTGTAAGTGGGGATCGAACGCCTGCTTTTAGTGTAGAAAGGAGGGCCACAGAGCAAGGGATTGTTGCGTGGGGAAATGTTACAACTGTGGCAAGGCTGGGTACATGAGCAGAGACTACAAGAAGTTGAGGGCTGAGAGCTTTGGGGCAAAGAAGGGGACTGAGAAGGAGGGCAGAGGGCGAAGGCCAGGGCATTCGCTATGACTTGGGAGGAGGCGAGGGTGGACTCCGACGCGGTGCCATGTACATTCCTAGTAAACTAGACTTGTGTTTCTGTACCTTTTATTCTGGTGCTAGTAGGAATTTTATTTTTGCTGCCTTCTGTGATAAGTTGCCCGCTAGGAGTAGGAGGATTAAATTTGTTCATCCGCATTAAGTTTGTTCATCTGCTTTAAGTTTTGTTTATTCGCATTTGGACTTGTTCATCCACATTTAGACTTCTTCATCCGCAGTTGTGTCCTCCGTATTTCTTTGGACACTTGGAATATTTTATGAGACTTTCATCCACATTTGCTTGTCCGCATTTGCTGAACATTCAACCGCATTGGCTTATGTTCATCCGCATTTCTTTGGGCAGTTAGGATTTTCTAGAATTTTAGGAGTAGAATGCAGTGTAAAGTTCTGATGTCTTGTGGTGGCTTATGCTTGTTTATGATGTGTATGCATTGTGTGCTGTTATGATGATGATGTTACTCCATGCTATGTATATGATGTGACTTGACGTGGTATGTTATACTTATGTACGTAAGTAAAGTATTATGTAACGAAAGTGAAAGATAACGAATCACGAAAATGGAAGTAATGAACGTTGAGGTCTTTGTTGCTCACCCCGGTACTGTGTCAGCTTTCGTGCATGAGTCGGGGGTTTGTTTACGAACCCCGGCATAGTATTAGCTTTTTGCATGAGTCGGGGGTGTAGCATATGAGTTGAGATGGGATCCTTGTCGCGTTCTCCGGTACCGTGTCAGCTTTCGAGCATGAGTCGGGGGATTGTTTACGAACCCTGGCACAATACCAGCTTTTTAGCATGAGTCGGGGGTATAGCATGAGGTAGGATCCATAAAGAAGTAAAACACGAATGATGATGACTGATGATGAAGATGATAATTATTATCTAGATGTATGTATGACGTGTGATCTTGAACGAAAGTAAAGGATATGTTTTAATGTAATGTAAAGTATTTTATTATTAAAAGTAGAACTCACTCAATGTCGCTGACTTTTTGTATGCATAATAGTTGGCAGGTATTTGTTGATGCCGAGGAGGTGCAAACATGGATGCATAAGCTACTGGGGATGGTTCAAGTCTGGTATCTGTATTTTGGAGAATGTTTTGTATTAATACATTTTGGGAATGTAAAAGATATGATATGATGATTTGACATGCTTTTAATTATTAATGAAAAGTTTAAATTTCTGCTGCAAAATGATGAATTTTATATGTTTTATGCGATGATTGACCAACTGTAAGCGTCCCGAGAACGGGGCCTTACACAACAAGACCTAAACTAGATGTTAGATCAGCTGTGAATTGTTCAGCATAAGCACTCCAGTCATAGCCATCTTTGATGCTAACAACAAGAGCTTTCTTTGGCTCTTCAGATGATTTTGATTCATCTTTAAGTTCTGGCATGGGAAGACTTTGATAAGGCTTTTGAAAGGTTTTTTGAGACTGCTATCGGTATCTTTGACTGCTAGAACCTGCTTGACCATTTCCACCTTGATTTCTAGAAGCTTTACATTCCCTTAAGAAATGACCATAACTGTTGCAGTTGAAACACCTTGACTTTGATTTGTCAAATCCAATAGTTTTTTCACACTGGGTTTGTAATTCTTGTTAACATATGAGTGTTGCTGTGTTCTGTAAGCAATCATTACCATCTTCCAATTCAAGTCCATCTCTTCCACATCATCAGGATCCATCTCAAATAAATCCTGCAAAACAAGATCTAACTGGGTTAGATGACTACCTTGATAAGCATGAAAACTTGCCATACAAGAAGAATTTGTAAAGAAACAGGAGCACTTGTGTAAGAAGAATTTGTAAAGAAACCAGCTCCAACAAACAAATCCCCCTCGTCTTCTAGAGAATTTTCATCTTTTGCCAGAAAAGCATTCTCCACTGTGTTAGCAGGAGAAGCAATGTACTTATACTGTGTGACATCCGGTAATTTTCCGTTACCAAACTCCGTTAGTTCCGTTAGGTCTTGCATACACGTGTCGTGAGCACACACTAGTTGTCGTTGAACGTTGGTGACTTAATAATAATTAACAATGGTTATCTTTTAATTACTTGATTAATAATGTTGATTATTAGTTTGTGGTTATGTGATTGGTGAATTTAAATATTATTTGTGAATTTTACATTGTAACGTGCCAACGTGTTAGATTTGATTCATGTATTTTATTGGTAATTGAAACATATGATTATTATTGTTAATTAGTAATACTTGTATTTTGTAGTTAAAGATTGTTAAAATTGCTAAAAAGATTAACTTTTACAAAATATAATTAAGGAGGGTTTAATTGTAAAAATGATAATTACCAAATATTAACAAAAATCAACCCTAATCCCCCCACTCTCCCCTTTTCGCCCGCGACTTCCCCACACCCACACACACTTTGATTTTGATCAACAACAACAATCAAGCATCGATTTTGATTAGTTCCAAGTGATTCCAACGTGTAGCAAGCATCAATTCTTGATTTCTACGTGATTAAAGGTTAGATTTTGATTGGTTTTCATGGTTTTTTGATTCTTGAAGAACCCTAGTTCGATTTTCATAGAAGTCAAAATTGATGATGATTTGATGATGATATGATGTTAGTTATGTTGTATGAAAGTTAATCTATGTAGATTATGCAAGAAATCCATGTTTTTTGTCATCTAGTTCATACATTGCCAAAAGTGGAAACTTTTATTCATGAGAATTCATGTTTTAATGAATTGTTGATGTTAAATGGATGATAATGAATGTTATGAAATAGATTAGGTGTAATATTGATGAATCTATGATTGAAATTAAGTGGTTGTTCATACTTTCTATTAATAGTAACTTTTATGCATGAGATTGATGAATTATGATGAAATGATGATGTTAGTCATGTCTAGATGATTGTTATGGACTTGATTTGGCATAAAGTTGGTGAATTTTTGAATGAATTGGATCTTAGATTTGGTTTTGGGTGTTACTTTCCCGAAAGGGAAACTTTATTTATGTAGATCATTGGATATTGTTAATTGAGCATGTTTATGATGTTAGGATCATGTTAGAATGTTTGTTGATGATGTCTAACGTTGTAGATTGTGTTATTTGGGTTGTATGAATGCTAGTTGCACAACTTTGGAAATTTAGGTTCTTATGGAATATACATGATAATGGATGATGTATGATGAGCTTTATAGCACTTAAGGGTTTGTAATGTGGCATACGTGAATAACATGTGTGATAACCATGTATGATGGATTGCTATACTTGATTAAACAAGAATTTAACTTGACATGTCACCAATGGGTCAAACGGGTCAACTTGATCAAATGAGTCTTGTTTTCCAAAACCTTGGGTCGATGTGGTTATTGAGCACTTAGGATTGTTAAGTTTTCTGTGTACATGTACTTATGTACTTGTGTGTTCTAGGTAACCTTTGAAGGGTTGTCTTTCCACTCATCATTAGCTTTTACAATCATTCGTTTGCGCACCAGGTGAGTTCAATTCCCCACTTTTACTACTTCTCTTTTTCGGGTAGAAATCATACTTGTTTTTAAAACGCTTTACTGATATAACATGTGTTTGGTAAGACATAGTGGGTTATACCATAGAAAGTCCTCACACTTTCGGATCATTAATTAAGGAATCTAGCGGGAAATTTTGGGTAGTACTACTGGGACTGATAAGCCCCACCCAGGTGACCGGAAGTCAACGGGTGCAATATTATCCTAAACGACTAACAGCGTCACGACCAGGTATGTTGTGGTGAGAGGCAAACAGACAAACATAGTCAGCTTCGATCGCGAAATCACTATTGTTCTTTACTAATGAAATTAGACTAGCTATATATTTCAATGCACTTGTTTATATTTTTACTAACGCTACAGCTTATGATTGATTACAAACTCTTGAACTCACCAACCATCGTGTTGACACTTTTAGTATGCTTTTCTCAGGTCGTTTCTAGCAGCTGCCCATAGGAGCACACACATGTCAAGCATGCTTTGTTCAAACATTGTTTACTTTCAATTTAGCATTTACTTACGTATTTAGGTTTGGGCACGTGTTTTGCGCAGTTTACTTTTAGTTCCTTGTGTTTGGGTTATTTACAAAACGTTTCTGCAAATATTTTGAAGTTTTAAACTCTGATTTGTTTAAATGTTGCATATAACTAATAACTGAGATCCTGGTTTGTTCACACGCCTCACGCTAACACCCTGCGTGTGGAATTTGAGGGTGTGACAGATTGATATCAGAGCCATTAGTTATAGGAAACTAGGTTGCATACACACTAGACTATAACCTTACAGTTTGTTAGTTACTCGTTGCTTATCCCTTACTGTATACTCATTGGCATACACGTCACGTACCTTGCAGCATGGCATTGTCTTCACGGGCTCTGGGCAAGTGGCCTACATGTTCTGAGTCA
Organism: Flaveria sonorensis; assembly: GCA_025506505.1. Taxonomy (NCBI): domain Eukaryota; kingdom Viridiplantae; phylum Streptophyta; class Magnoliopsida; order Asterales; family Asteraceae; genus Flaveria; species Flaveria sonorensis. The sequence continues at coordinate 18,400,891 of CM046439.1, forward strand.
CCTCCTCCTCCTCCTGTACCTGATAGAGAACCTAACTAGCCCCGACAACCTTATCCTTCTGAAGAGATAGACTGAGATCAGCCTTTTGCGCTACCCGAGCGCGACGCTCCATGGAACTGGAGTTACTACCCCACCTATGTTGATCGCATGGTCTACAGGGAGCGTGTTCCAGCTATAGCTACTACTGGCCCTAGGACTAGGTCAGTGACTGCCTCTATGACACCTACCCTTCCTTCTCTGCGTATTCCTCTCAAGCAAGCAGTTGCAGCTTTGGTTGCTACACTGGACACTAAACGACAGCATATCATAGGACTTACTGACGAGAACTCCACTTTGCGACACGAGATGCGTCAGCTGCATTTACTGGTAGAGACACTTCAGGAGCAAATTTCAATGTCTATTAGTGGACATCATACCTTGGCTGGTAATGTTTTCGCACTTACTGAGCGCATGTCAGTGCAAGAGCTTCATAGTATAGGGACAGATGATAGAGTGACTGAGCTGGAGGCACAGCTAGCGGAACTTCAGATTGCGGATGCCCCTGCACCTGGGAAAGACCCTAACCAGGAAGTCCCTGAAGAGGAACCTGAAGAAGAACCAGAAGAGATGGAAGAGAACAGTGATGGATCTGATGTGTTGGATTGATTTATACATTTATTTGACTTGTACTACATAGTGTTTCTTTTCTTTTGAAACCTACGTGGAAAAGGTTGTTTCCCACCCAACTAACGAACTGAAAATTTTGACATTGATGGAATATTTTGTGACTCATTTATGATTTATTTGTCTTTGGTTATTATTTTGGTTATAAATGTTGTGGTTGTGACAAATTCATTATTTCTTACCATTTACCATACTTCAATGAGATTAATATGTTGGATGTTACTCTTTATTGTATTTGTGAATCTAAAGTGAAAAATGGAAGGTCGAGGTAGAGGACGTGGTCGTGGCCGTGGTGCCGGTGGACGTGGTGCTGGTGCTGTAAACATGACCCTAGCTGAGTTAGCCGCCTTAATCAATCAACATGTGCAGGCAGCGCTGGGCGCTCAAGCTGCCCAATTTGGCGGTAAACGATGACGCTGGTCATCACTTATGTAAATCTGCTATTAGATGGTTAATCCATTTGGTTTGACTAAACAATCCAAAACATTGAATAGAGGACCGCCAGCATGCACGTATAAGGCGTTCATTGACTGTAAGCCCCACACATATAGTGGAGCTGAAGGAACCTTAGGGTTTGTGTGGTGGTTTGAGAAGACCGAGTCGGTTTTCGCCAAGTGCAACTGTCTAGCGGCGGACCAGGTGAAATATGCCACGAGGACACTTGAGGGTGCAGCGCTCTCATGGTAAAATGCACAGGTGCAGATGCTTGGCCCGGCGATGGCAAATGCTTTACCATGTGATGAGTTTAAAGCGATGATGATGGAGGAATATTGTCCTCACAATTAAGTCCAGAAGTTGGAAGCTGAGTTCTGGCAATTGAAAATGGAAGGATCTGAGATCGAGGCTTACCCTACGAGGTCTCACGAGTTGGCGACACTTTGCCCTGGCATGATCGACCTGCTGATCAAACGGATTTAACTTTATCTGTGTGGCTTGGTTCCAGAGATACAAAGTATGGTGACTGCTGCGAACCTCCTTACTATTCAGCAGGTTATTCGATTGGCTCACAAGCTTACTGACCAAGCCGTGGAGCAAGGAAAGCTACCCAAACGGGGCGTTGTGGCAAGCGTGCCTGACAATAAATGCAAGTGGGATAAGTCAGGCAATAAGGGATCTTCGTCAAACAGGCAATCTCAGCAACATCAGCAGCAACAACAGCACACTCAGCAGCATCATCATCAACAATAAAAAAGAAGGTTTGACAACAATCGTAGTTTCAATCAGTCATCTTCTTCATCTCAGGGACAAGTTGGATACGTGGAGAAGTATCCCAAATGTAATCGATGCAACTACCATCACACAGGCAGGTGCGACAATTTTTGATGCCAGCGTTGTGGTAAGGCTGGACACACGGCAAAGGATTGTCATGGTGAATTGATGAAGAAGCCTCAGCAACCCCAAGAAACACCAAAAGTTTGCTTTAAGTGTTGAAAGGAAGGACACTACAAGCGGAATTGTCCTCAGTTGAAGAAGAACAGGAATGGTGCTGGAAATGAAGGAAACAACAACAATAATGGCAATGGTGACAATAACGGTGGCAACAACGGTTGAGCTAAAGGGAGAGCCTTCGTCATGGGTTCAGGTGAGGCTCTAAACGACCCTACTACTATTACTGGTAAATTTCCTGTTAATGGTCGTTTTGCTACTGTATTGTTTAACACTAGAGCTGATAGAAGTTTTATCTCTACTAAGTTTAGTAGTCTCTTAAGTGATATGCCTTCTCTGTTGGAATCTAAATATACGGTAGAATTAGCTGACGGTAAGCAAATCGAAGTGACACACATCCTTATGGGTCGTGAGATAGAACTTGCTGGTCATACTTTTGACATCGACCTCATGCCTGTTACGCTTGGGAGTTTCGATGTAGTCGTTGGCAAGGATTGGCTTTTCGAGAAGCAGGCGGAAGTCATTTTCCACGAGAAGGTAATCCGCATTCCTCTCCTGGACGGGGAAATTCTCTCAGTTAAGGACGAGAAAGGTGGTGCTGTGATAGGCATCATATCGTTTATGAAAGCGCAGAAGTGGCTACGTAAGGGTCGCTTAGCTATATTAGCCCTTGTAACTGACAAGCAACCAGAGGAAAAGAAGATAGAGAATATTCCGGTAGTTCATGACTTTCCAAAGGTGTTTCCAGAGGATCTGCCTGGACTACCACCTCATCGTCAAGTTGAGTTCCAGATTGATTTGACTCCCGAAGCCGCTCCGATTGCGAGAGCACCTTACCGGTTAGCCCCGAACGAACTGCAGGAACTATCTGCACAACTACAGGAACTGTTGGATAAAGGGTTTATTTGATCGAGCTCATCACCTTAGGGAGCACCTGTTCTCTCCATCAAGAAAAAGGATGGCACATTTCGAATGTGCATTGACTCTAGAGAATTGAACACGGTTACAGTCAAAAATCGATATCCATTACACCGGATAGATGATTTGTTTGATCAACTTCAAGGATCAAGCTACTACTCTAAGATTGATTTGAGGTCCGGGTATCATCAACTAAGAGTCCGAGAGGAAGACATCTCGAAGACTGCATTCTATACGTGTTATGGTCATTATGAGTTCTTGCTCATGCTATTTGGGTTGACAAATGCACGAGCAGTATTCATGGATCTCATGAATCGTGTGTGCAAACCCTATCTCGATCAGTTTGTTATCGTTTTTATTGATGACATGTTGATCTATTCGAGGACCAAGGAATAACAAGATGAGCACCTACGTCTAATCTTGGAATTACTTAAAAGGGAAAAACTGTACGCCAAGTTTTCCAAGTGTCATTTTTGGATACGTGAAGTACAATTTCTGGGTCATATTGTTAACTAGAAAGGTATACATGTTGATCCTGCAAAGATTGAGGCGATAAAGGATTGGTCGGTTCCCAAGACGCCTAGTGAGATACGGCAATTTCTTGGACTGGCAGGATATTATTGGCGATTCATTGAGGGATTCTCTAAGATCGCTCAACCTCTCACAGCCTTGACTCACAAAGGAACAATGTATAAATGGGGTGATAGTCAAGAGTCTGCTTTTCAGTTGTTGAAACAGAAATTGTGTAGCACACCGATATTGGCATTACCAGAAGGAAGTGATGATTTTGTGGTTTATTGTGATGCTTCTATCCAGGGACTTGGTTGTGTCTTGATGCAACGTGATAAGGTGATAGCATACGCCTCAAGACAAATAAAAGTACCTGAGAAGAACTACACCACTCATGACATAGAACTGGGTGCGGTAGTTTTTGCCTTGAAGATTTGGAGACATTACTTGTACGGTACCAAGTGCACTATCTACACCGATCACAAGAGTCTTCAACATATCTTTGAGCAGAAGGAGTTGAATATGAGGCAGCAACGCTGGGTGGAATTGTTGAATGATTATGATTGCGCTATCAAATATCACCCAGGAAAGGAAAATGTAGTCGCTGACGCGTTGATTAGAAAGGAAACTGCTAAGCCCCGATGAGTGCGAGCCTTGCAGCTTACGATTAGCACTCACTTGCCTGAATAAATCCAAGAAGCTCAGACAGAAGCCTTGAAAACAGAAAACATTGGGTCTGAATCTTTACGGAAATGGACAAATAGTTTGAAGTGAAAGCGGATGCAGTTTGTTACTTCATGGATAGACTCTTGGTGCCTTTGTATGGAAACCTAAGGGACTTGGTTATGAGTGAGGCTCACAAGTCTAAGTACTCTATACATCTTGGTTCAGACAAGATGTATCATGACTTGAAGGCGCACTATTGGTGGCCTAATATGAAGGCGGATGTAGCTACGTATGTGAGCAAGTGCTTAACCTGTTCGAAGGTTAAAGTTGAATACCAAAATCCATCAGGATTACTACAACAACCTGAGATTCCTATGTGGAAGTGGGAACAGATTTCTATGGATTTCATTACTAAATTACCCTGGACTCCTATTGGTTGTGACACAATATGGGTTGTTGTAGATCGGTTAACTAAGTTTGCTCACTTATTGGCAATCAAGGAAATGGATAAAATGGACAAGCTAACTTGAATTTATCTAAAGGAGATAGTTTCAAGGCATGGTGTACCGACCTTAATTATATCTGATCGTGATATTCGTTTCACAACACATTTCTAGCAGTCATTACAGAAATCTTTGGGTACGTGTCTAGATATGAGTACTGCTTATCATCCGCAGACGGATGGTCAAAGTGAACGTACTATTCAAACATTGGAGGTCATGTTACGTGCTCTTGTGATTGATTTCGGGAATAACTGGGAAGTTCACCTACCATTGTTGGAATTTTCTTACAACAGTAGTTATCACACCAGTATTAAGGTAGCACCATTTGAGGCTTTGTATGGGCAAAAGTGTAGATCACCAGTTTGTTGGGCGGAAATTGGTGACAGTCAACTAACAGGCCTCGAGTTGGTGCACGAGACTACTAAGAAGATCATACAGATAAGGAATCGTATGGCTGCAGCACGTGACCGATAGAAAAGCTATGCAGACAAGCGATGAAAACCTTTGGAGTTTTAGGTCGACGATAAAGTTTTACTGAAAGTCTCACCATGGAAAGGTGTGATTCGATTCGGTAAAAGAGGCAAGCTTAACCCGAGATACGTTGGACCATTTGAGATTCTGGAAAGAAATGGTCCAGTGGCGTATCGATTAGACCTACCTGATTAGTTGAGTGGAATTCATAACGTATTTCATGTCTCTAATCTGAAAAAGTGTTTAGCTGACGGGACGATGGTTGTACCGCTCGAGGAAGTACAAGTGGATGAACAATCACGATTCATTGAGGAACTAGTTGAGGTGATGGACAGTGAGGTCAAAACTCTTAAGCAAAGCAAGATACCTATAGTCAAAGTTCGTTGGAATTCGAAACATGGATCGGAATTCACATGGGAATGAGAGGATCAGATGAAGCTTAAGTATCCTCATTTGTTCGAAACAACGATGTCAACCGGCGGAGGTGATGTATTGCAAAATACATCAGTTATGCATGTACAGTTTGTATAGTTTTCATTAGTTTTAATGGCGTTTTCCGTAGAATAGGTAATCTTTTGATCCAATTGTGTTTTGCAGGTCTTGTGAGCTTTTTACGGTCGCAAAGTGAAGAAAATGAGTTAGCATGAGAGAAAGTCAAGTCTTGGAACGAGTTGGAGAGTTCGATAACTAAAATGAGTCAAAATTGCTGGTTAAGAACCCTCTCGCCACCAGCGAGAGGCTGTTAGGGTGGCTGAGGTTGTTCTCGCTCGCGGGGAGCGACTTGATTGATGTATTCCTCTCGCCACCCGCGAGAGGGTGTTATCTGTAGATAAAACTCTTTGTTTCGGCAGAAAGAAAGAGGGAGGAACCCTAAGTTACGAACAAGAGTGAGGTTGGGCGATTTGAAGGCACCGATTCAGAGGATTTTACTTTCGCTACCTAGATTGGATGATGGATTGGATAAAGTTTTGATTTTTATTGGATTTATGGATTCTATGGATTATTTATGAATTGTAGGTTGTTTGTTCTTTTGATTAGATGTGTATGCATGTTTGATAGTGTCTGCGTATTGTTTATTGCTTCCCTTGATTCTTGGTGACGGTCTTTATCACAAAATAGAGTCTTGTTAGATTTCAGATTTTGGTGAGTGTTCCTATCATAAAATAAATCTGTCATCTTTAAGGTTATAGTGCACATTTAACCTTAGAAGTAATATTCGGTAATCATATAAAATCAAGCTTTCTACTAATCGTCAACAACTGTGAGGTGCGAGATTATTGTTAGGTCTAAGTCATTAAACCGTATGGTGGGAGCTTTGGAAAGCATATCCTTTTGGCTATTGTCTAACAAGTCTAATCGGGAGTCCAAATTCACTTTAGATTTAGATCCTGTGAGGGAGTGAATCGTGTAAGGTACTTTCATAAATCTGCTAGGCGTCTTATGAGAGAGTCTAATAATCGGTAATCTGAACAATATTTAGGGTCTCACAGTGTGCTCTTGAGAAGGGTTAGGAGTCCCGTAAACATCCAGAGAGGTGAGAATTTAAAGATCCCGATTCCATTGTTGACAACTTCCAAAATAAAAATCATTGCTGAAGCAATCAGGATTCCAGTCTAGGTAGTGTTATCTCACCATTTGAATAAAGTACAGTCTAATTTGTGTTCTGTAGTTAACTCGGTTAATTTATTTTTTTGAAATCAATTGCTTCCTTAGGAATGGTTAGAAACCCCCCCCCATCAATTAAGCATTTGGTTATGTCCGTGTCAAGTTAAGTCTAGATAGAGATTTTTTTCTCGCAATTCATTGAGTCTCGTGGGTTCGATATCCAGACTTACTTTAGCTATACTAGAGTCGATCGGTACACTTGCCGGTTAGTAGTTTAGTGTGTTTTAATGAGTCTAGAGTATTACGAGAGTCTAGAATTTAGGTTAATTCAGTAAATTTTATTAAACTACTTTTTAGAGCATCAGGAGGTAATGGTTAAATTTCAGGATGAAATTTCTTTCAACATGGGGATAATGTGACAACCCACTCGAAACTCACCCGATTTCTTTGTGCCAATGAAGTAGACCAGTGATGTAACACAACCATGTAATGCAATTTTCGGGACGAAAATTCTTTCAACATAGGGATAATGTGACATCTTGTAATTTTCCGTTACCAAACTCCGTTAGTTCTGTTAGGTCTTGCATACACGTGTCGTGAGCACACACTAGTTGTCGTTGAATGTTGGTGACTTAATAATAATTAACAATGGTTATCTGATAATAACTTGATTAATAATGTTGATTATCAGTTTGTGGTTATGTGATTGGTGAATTTAAATATTATTTGTGAATTTTACCTTGTAACGTGCCAACGTGTTAGATTTGATTCATGTGTTTTATTGCTAGTTAAAACATATGATTATTGTTGTTAATTAGTAATACTTGTATTCTGTAGTTAAGATTGTTAAAAATTGCTAAAAAGATTAACTTTTACAAAATATAATTAAGGAGGGTTTAATGGTAAAAATGATAATTACCAAATATTAACAAAAATCAACCCTAATCCCCCCACCCTCCCCTTTTCGGCCGCGACTTCCCGACACCCATACACACTTCGATTTTGATCAACAATAACAATCAAGCATCGATTTTGATTAGTTCCAAGTGATTCCAGCGTGTAGCAAGCATCAATTCTTGATTTCTACGTGATTAAAGGTTAGATTTTGATTGGTTTTCATGGTTTTTGATTCTCGGAGTACCCTAGTTCGATTTTCATAGAAGAAGGAGAAATTGATGTTGATTTGATGATGATATGATGTTAGTTATGTTGTATGAATGTTAATATATGTAGATTATGCAAGAAATCCATGTTTTTTGTCATCTAGTTCATACATTGCACAAAGTGGAAACTTTTATTCATGAGAATTCATGTTTTGATGAATTGTTGATTTTAAATGGATGATTATGAATGCTATGAACTAGATTAGGTGTAATATTGATGAATCTATGATTGAAATTGAGTGGTTGTTCATATCTTACTATTAATAATAACTTTTATGCATGAGATTGATGAATTATGATGAATTGATGATGTTAGTCATGTCTAGATGATTGTTGTGGACTTGATTAGGCATAAAGTTGGTGAATTATTGAATGAATGGGATTTTAGATTTGGTTTTGGGTGTTACTTTCCCGAAAGGGAAACTTTATTTATGTAGATCATTGGATATTGTTAATTGAGCATGTTTATAATGTTAGGATCATGTTAGAATGTTTATTGATGATGTCTAAGGTGGTAGATTGTGTAATCTGGGTTGTATGAATGCTAGTTGCACAACTTTTGAATTTAGGCTCTTATGGAATATACATGATAATGGATGATGTATGATGAGCTTTATAGAACTTAAGGGTTTGTAATGTGGCATACGTGAATAACATGTGTGATAACAATGTATGATGGATTGCTATACTTGATTAAATAAGAATTTAACTTGACATGTCACCAATGGTTAAAACGGGTCAACTTGATCAAATGAGTCTTGTTTTCCAAAACCTTGGGTCAATGTGGTTATTGAGCACTTAGGATCATTAAGTTTTCTGTGTACATGTTCTTATGTACTTGTGTGTTCTAGGTAACCTTTGAAGGGTTGTCTTTCCACTCATCATTAGCTTTTACAATCATTCATTTGCGCACCAGGTGAGTTCAATGCCCTACTTTTACTACTTCTCTTTTTGGGAAGAAAGCATACTTGTTTTTAAAACGTTTTACTAATATAACATGTGTTTGGTAAGACATGGTGGGTTATACCATAGAAAGTCCTCACACTTTCAGATCGTTAATTAAGGAATCTAGCGGGAAATTTTGGGTAGTACTACTGGGTCTGACAAGCCCCACCCGGGTGACCGGAAGTCAACGGGTGCAATATTGTCCTAAACGCCTAACAACATCACGACATGGTATGTCATGGCGGGAGGCAGACAGACAAACATAGTCAGCTTCGATCACGAAATCACTATTGTTCTTTACTAATGAAATTAGACTAGCTATCTATTTCAATGCACTTGTTTATATTTTTACTAACGCTACTGCTTATGATTGATTACAAACTCTTGAACTCACCAACCATCGTGTTGACACTTTTAGTATGCTTTTTTCAGGTTGTTTCTAGCAGCTGCCCATAGGAGCACGCACATGTCAAGCATGTTTTGGTCAAACATTATTTCCTTTCAATTTAGCATTTACTTACGTATTTTGGTTTGGGCGCGTGTTTTGAGCAGTTTACTTTTAGTACCTTGTGTTTAGGTTATTTACAAAGTGCTTCCGCAAATATTTTAATGTTTTAAACTCTGATTTGTTTAAATGTTGCATATAGAGTCGTTCTGAGTAACTAATGACTGAGATCCTGGTTTGTTCACACGCCTCGCGGTAAAACCCTGCACGTGGAATTTGAGGGTGTGACATACTGAGACATTGATGTAGCTCTATCATTGTTTCTGGAGCTCTCATCAATTTCAACTGATTCAATTTTGGCAATCAAAAGATCCAAATCCATCGAAAACTTTTTTGTATGCTCCAATAGAGTGACTGTCTGTTTCCATGAAGATGGAAGAGAATTAAGAAGTCTGCAATTTAGATCTTTGAGATCATTTTTGATACCAGCAGTTGATATTTCAATAGTTAATTGTAGGAATTTGTTCATCATTTGATTGATTGTTTCCCCAGAAAGATGCTCAAATAACTCCAATTGCCTCTTGAGTTTCTGCTTTTTGAGATCTTCTATCTCTTTACCACCTTCACAAATAATCTTCAAAGTACTGTACATGATGTAACCAGTTTGATAACCTTCAAGTCTCGTCAAGACTTCCAATGGTAACCTCTTGCACATCAGTGAGTAAGCTTTGATGTCATTCTTAACCTTCCTTAAGTCATCACCTTGCAGACCATCCTCTAGATAAGGTTCTGGAGAGTCTTTTGTATAAAATAATCCTCTGTCAGGACCATCGGATGTAATTGGGATATGTGGTCCTTTCACTATTGACTTCTACAAATCAGTGTCAATGGAGTTTAGATGATGCTTCAATCTAAGAGACCAATTTTTGAAATCAGCTCTATTTTTGAGCTTGGGAACCCTGTTCTCAAAATCTTCAAACTTGACCATTTTGTATTTTTGACTTAATGAAAATGACTTGTTTTTGATGTTTTTAAAATTTTAAAAAGAAACTATGAAATGAAAATATTTTTTGGATTTTAGTTTTCGAAAAAATTTCTAAGTGTTTACTAATAAGTCTGAATATTAAAGCGCCTGAAACTTCTGAAATGCCTGACTTTGAACAAGAAATGTCTAAGGGAATGTCTTAGATGAATTCTAAAATGCCTGACTGATGAAGCATCTGAACAGTTCTCAAACGCCCAGACAGTGTAGAAACGCCTGAGGTAAAAACGTCCAAACAGTTCTCAAACGTCTAAAATTGCTAAGTTTCAACAAAGTCTCAATGCGACCAAAAAATCACAATACGTCCCAATAGTTGAAAAACACCTATTTTGAAAACGCCTTAACAGTGATGAAACGCCTAAACAGTTGCAAAGCGTCTGATCACTTAGCAGATTTCAACAGTTTTTTCACAACACAAGCGCCTAATTTATCGTCTTCAGCAAACTCGGATCTTATGAAATTCTTCAAAACTTGTTCAATTGATATAAAAACTTCCAATAGGTAGTAAATAGATCGATTAACAATTTTTAATCAACATTTTGATCAAACAACAACAACAAATCTGTTTTCTGATTGAATTACAGACTAAAAATGAAGAACAATTTTTTGCACACAAATTTGATCAATACTCAGATCTGAATGGATTAAACACCAAATTGTGATTCAAATCAGGTATCTATGGATGAAACACAACTGAAAACAACAATTAATTGATCAAATTGCAGTCAACATAGATTTCAAGTGACTAAAAGAGCTCAATAATGCCGATAAGCTCTGATCACTAAACCGAAAGCTCTGATGCCATTTGATAGGTTCAAACGGATCGATCTATGATGATATCGTAATGCAATGATCAATTCAAACACTAAGTAAACTAACATAAGCAATTACTTCAAAAATTCATAGATTTCATTGATAGCAAATGCTTAGGATACAAAGTGTAAGAGTGAGTTATAGTTGTTCAGATCTGTTCTAATTGCTTTGTTGTCTTTTCTACACAATACATAAACTAATCTATTTATACTATCAAAGAAAAACACGGAACACATATTTACAAAATAATTCCCTATACTATGACAAAACACAAAAGACAAATGTTAATCTTCTAAGAGCTCTAAAAGGTTTCCAATGTAGGAGGAGGTGGAGGTGGTGATAGGTGATCACTAATTTCTTGATGCTGCAAGTTTGACAAAGCTCTCTATGGACTGCATCAAGCTCCAAGGAAGTGGTATGATACCCTATCACTGTACCTTGTTCAGCACTGCTACAAGAGGGTACTATTGATGGAGCACTCTTTACTAAAGGAATAGGGAATGACTTGATGTTGGATCAAGTTCATGTAGATGACATCATCTTTGGCTCAACTAATCCAAAGCTCCACAAAGACTTTGATAAGCTGGTGAAGAATAGATATGAAATGAGTGCCATGGTGGAACTCAATTTCTTTCTAGGAATTCAAGCAAAGCAGGTGGATGCTGACAACCACTCCATTTCTTTCTAGAAATAAGTGCCATGGTGGAACTCAATTTCTTTCTAGGCACAAAACTCAAATGAAGGGATCTCCAATGCAGGATAAGATGGAGATGGTGAAAGTGAGCAAGAATATCTAGATGCTAACAACCACTCTATTGAAGACAACATCAATGATGTAACACACTCTCCTGATCAAGTCACACTTGATGGGTGTGCTAATGTGGTAGGTGATACTCAATCACCAGATCTAAACTTTTCAAATTTGGATCTATCAAATCAACTTGCTGTGAGTCATCTAAGAATTCACAAGTCACATCATATCACTAACATCATTAGTGATGTTGAAACTAGGGTGAGAACAAGAGGACAAACCCATGATCAAAATGTTTGTCTGCATTCTTGCTTCTTATCCCAGATTGAGCCAAAGAAAGTAGATGAATTTTTAAAAGATGGAAGCTGGATTGAAGCAATGCAGGAGGAATTGCTTAATTCAAAAGAAGGGTGTTCGGAACCCCTGTCCTCTTCCTCCTGGGAAGATGCCAATAGGAACCAAATGGGTATTTAGGAAGAAAGATGATAGAGGACTTGTCATCAAGAATAACGCAAGACTGGTAGTCCAAGGGTAAACTCAAGAGGAAGGGATTGACTATAGAGACATTTATGCTCCTGTAGCAAGACTTGAAGCTGTAAGAATATTCCTTGCTTTTACTGCATTAAAGGATTTCAAGGTCTACCAACTTTATGTCAAGTGTGTTTTTCTATATAGGGTGATAAATGAAGAAGTGTATGTCTGCCAATCACCTAGCTTTGTAGATCCAGATCATCTTGCGTATGTATGCAAGCTTGACAAACCTCTCTATAGGCTGCATCAAGCAATAAGGAAGTGGTATGAGACACTATCACAGTACCACTCTTCATCAAAAGAACAGGGAATGACATGATGATGGTTCAAGTTTATGTTGATGACATTATCTTTGGGTCAACTAATGAAAAGCTATGCAAAGAATTTGAGAACCTGATGAAGAAAATATTTGAAATGAATGCCATGGGGGATCTTGAATTCTTTCTAGGAATTCAAGTGAAGCAGTTGACAATGACATCTTCATAAACTTGTCAAATTATGTACAGGATATACTAACTAGGTTTCATCTGACTGATTGTAAGGTTGCTAAGAGTCCTATAGCAAGAAGCCACTCCTTAGGACCTGATCTTGAGGGGAGTATGTGAATGAATATCAATACAAAGCTATGATTGGTTCTCTTATATACCTAACAGCCAACAAACCTGATATTATGTTTGCTAGATGCATATGTGCAAGATAACATGCCAGCCCCAAGATGTCACGCCTAGTTGCTGTCAATAGGATTCTTAGATACCTCAAATGAGCTCCCAAACTGAGACTTTGGTATCCAAAGAATTTTGACTTCAATCTATATGCATATACAGATAGTGACTAAGGTGGCTGCAACATGACTGGGAAGTCTACATCTGGGGGATGTCAATTCCACATAGACAACAATAGTGTTATCTCAATGATAGAGAATCCAGTGTAGCACTCAAAGACAAAGTACATCAATATCATGTATCATTTGATCAAAGATAAATTTGAAAAAGGATTGATAAAACTGGTTAAAGTTAACACAAATAAACAATATGCTGATTTGCTCACAAAATCATTTGATGAACAGAGATTTAAATATCTAGTATTACCTATTGGGATGATTGACTTTGAGTAGATTTTCTTAAATTAAGTTTAAACTTATTTTTCAAAAGATATGTGTCTTTACTGTTGTCTAATTTATCAGTCATATAAGCCCTATTAATCTCGAAAGAAATTTTTCTATGTAAATATTCCTTAGAATTTTAAGAAGTATGGACAAATTTTCTCTCGAAAGAAATTGATTTGTCTTTAGAAGAAAATTATGTCTTCACAACTAATGGTAGAAGCCTCTCGAAGATTAACATTTAGTCTTTATTGTCTTTATTATGTTAGATCTTGGAATAATAGGTCTAGATCATTTTGTATAGGCTTAGAACTTTAATCAATACATGTAATGAATATTTGTAATTCATTATGTATATATATAGGTTAACCCATATGTGCGTTGATTTATGTGTATGATTACAGGTACAAACATTATACTTGGTCAATTTCTGAAATTGACTAAGTGTAAGAAACATCTACGGATGAACATTTTTGTTCTCCCGTAGATATCTTTCTTACAGTACATTCATCAGAAGATCCTCTACTAATGAATATGAGTATTCACTGATGAACAAACACACCGCATGAACAAAGTAACTGCGGAAGATCAAGTAGATGAGGAAGAACAAAGTAACTGCGGAAGATCAAGTAGCTGCGGAAGAACAAAGTAACTGCGGAAGATGTTTCTAGTCAACAAGTCAATCACAGACTCCAAGAGATTCGTTGTTTCCTTAACAGAAACACGCATGTCTATAAATATGAGTCCTAGGTTTCGCATCAAAAACAGTAAGAAACGGGCGACAAAAACACCATCACATCGTTTCACATGTAACAATACTCGGTTAACATTGATCTATATTCAAATTAATTGAAACATAGATCTATGTTATTGGCTGATTCTCATTAACTGTTCATAAGAAACTTTGCTTTAGTTAAAACTTCAATATTTGACTAAAATGAGTAGCTTTGTCGGTGGATCATCGTACCAGCCTCCAAAGTTGGAAACAAAAGCAGTCTTTAAATCCTGGAAGATCAAGTTCAGAAATCATGTGAACTACACTGATTCTGACTTATGGGTATTAATAACTGAAGGTCCTTATATTCCACCCACCTTTGGGCCGGATTATAATGAAAAAAATCAACCCATAAGTACAAAAGATCTGTCACCTGATGATGTTAAAAAGGTTAAAGTTGATATTAGAGCATATAGTTTGCTCAGTATGGCTTTACCAGAAGAAATACTAATCAGGTGTGAGAATTATAAAACAGCAAATTCCTTGTGGAAGATACTTCATACTCTTTGTGAAGGGAGTGATGAAATTAGAAGCATTATGAAGGACACACTTCGCTCACAATATGAAACATTTCATCATATTGAGGGTGAATCAATTCCTCAACAACTCCATAGGTTTATGCAATTGGTAACCGAGATGAACATCATGGAGTTGAAATATACAAATAAGGAACTGAACAAAAAGATGCTCCATACATTGCCTGAAAGTTGGAAGCAAACTGTGTCCATGTTCAAGAACACCATTGATCTCAAAGCAACTGGCTTAGATACATTGGTAGCTAAAGTTGAGGCTCTTGAAATGGATGAAAAATCAAGAAACAAGAGTGTGAGAACACATGTCACACCTTATCATTTTAAAGAAACCAAAGTGCTGGAAGTGCTTTTATCTCTAACAATGATAGTGACAACTCTTGTACTTTGAGTGAAGATGAAGAAGAAGTGAGCTTTTATGCATCAAAGCCTTCAAAGAAATCTTCTCAAAGTAAATCAGGAAAAGAAAAAGGAAGACCTGATGATAGAAAAGATGCATCTACATCAGCAGCAAAGTCTTCAACAAACAACAACCAAGCAGAGCCAATTACTGTGATTCTAGATTTGAAGAACAAAAAGCAGCATTTGCAGCTTTTAGTTCAAGTTTTCAAGCCTACTTAGGAAGCACCTTAACACCTACAAATATCTGTCAATAAGACTTGGAAGAACTACATCCAGATATAGTAGAGGAGATGGATCTTCAATGGCAAATGGCAATGATTGCTTATAGAGCCAAACAATACTTGAAAAGAAACAAAAGTGTGGCTGCAGCAAGCAAAACATCAAAGATTGGTGTTGATAAGTCAAAGGTAAGATGTTTCAAATGCAATCTATATGGGCACTTCTTAAGAGAATGTAATCAACAATCAAATCCTGACATGAGACAACAGCAGCAACATCAGTCTGATCAGCATCAATCTTATCAAACAACAACATCTCAGAGATCTTATAGACAACCACAGCTAACCAACTCATCCCCACCAGTCACAAATGCATCAGCAGGACCTAGTAATTCTAAAGAAACTGGGATGATCATTCTCCAAGATGGAACCTGTGACTGGAGCATGTATGAGAAGGAAGTTTTGGATGAAAATCAAGCTTTAACGACCCACATGGAGAACAAAGTTCCACCTATGGCTAGAGAGGTAAGAGATAGATTGTGTTCATCAATGTGTGTTGAGGAAGTTGAAAGATATAGAGTCCATGCTCAACAACTGGTTGATAAAGTAAAAGAAATAATGATTTTGAATGAATCTCATGTAAGAGAACATAAATTATATCAATTCAAAATTAACTCTTTACAAAAAGATTTAGATAAATTTGTTTCAGAAAATTACAGCTTAAAAGCCCAAGTTGAGCATCTGACCACTTCCTTAACTAAATCCATGGCTGATCATGCATCAACTGAAGTGAAACTTCAAAATTTCAACTTTCATCTCAGCAATATGAGAAATTATTGAATTCTCATATTGAATCAAAGAACAGGTATGGGTTGGGATATAATGCTGTTGCACCTCCTTTGAATGATAACTATACAACTTTACCTGAATCAATGACAAATAGCTTGTCAAATCATTTTGTGCCATCACCAAGTTTGAAACAAACTGTAATGAACAAGTTAATAACAATGAATCTGAGGTGAGTGAAACTGAGTTTCTGAATCAGATAAAATCAAACAAAATGAATCAGAATTTGACTTTGATGGATGTGATGACTTGGATGATTCTGATGAACATGATGATAACTGTGCGGATCAACTGAACATTGGTAAGAATGTTTCAGTTGAAACAATCATTCCCAAAGTACTTGAGCAAACAAAGTTGCCATATCCTCCTAAGCAAAGAAACATGTTGAAGACTATTTGCAAGAGAATAGCTCAGCTAAATGAAGGTCTTCAAGTACTTCATCAGCAACAAAAACCTTCAACTGAAGTGATTGATAAGATAATCTACATCTACTGTTTCACAATCTTCCTTAGAAACTGAAAAGAAGCGAGTATCAGCAGAACTTCGGAGAAGAAACATTCTAGTCTACAGAAAAACAAATCTACTGAATCAGTAGATGATCTGCGGAAGGCAAAAGAAACGACCAAAAAGAAAACAACTCAAAAAGGTGTGAGCTCAAAGCAACAAACTTCAGCTGATAAACATGAACCTTTTGACATCATGTCAGGAAAAGGAAAGGAGTCAGCTTCAGTAAAGTTTGAGAAGGAGTTGAAGACTCAAAAACAGCAAAAGAAGAAGAAATTAATTGAGTCTGATAATGAGTCAGAAGAAAAGTATTGCAAATGGTGTGATATGAAAAATCACAACACTAAAGACTGTTACTTCAGCAGCTATTGCTCCATCTGCAATATGAACAATCACATGACTTCAGACTGTTACTTCAACAAACATTGTGCTATTTGTAACAAAAATAACCATTCCACTCAGGAATGTTATTTTAACAAAAAGAACAAGACAAAGAGCACAAAGAAGAAACAACCTGAGAAGGATGAATCAGAATCTCAATCAAGCGAAGATCAAAAAGATTCAAGATTAAAGAAACAACAAAAACAAAAACAAAAGGTGACAAAACACAAGAGAAACATCAGTTGATAGTGAACCTTTGAAGAAAAGACAACCTGAACAGAAATCAAAGACTCCTCAACAATCAAAGACACCTCACAAAAAGGTGGATTTGAACAATAAGAAGTCAAATGCTAAAGATACTTTCTTTGATAATTTTGAAAAAGGAACTCATGTTTCACATTCAAAATCAAAGGATGATGAAACTTTCAACAATCAAGGATCATCATCAAAGTCAAAACAGCAAACAAAGAAAGAGAAGATCCTTGAGGAAGAGTTTGAACAATCAGAACAAAATTCCACAAGTTCATCATCAACAGAATCATCCTCACCACAAACAACACACAATGAATCAATTGAATCTAAAATTAATACTGAATCTTCAAGACTCATTCATGAGGAAGTTAAAATTTTAGACTCCACAGGATCACCCAAGATCATTAAGACTTGGGTTTCCAAATCTAATTGATTTTTTAATTGTGCAGGAACAATCTTGGAGAGCTGACAACAAGTGGTATGTTGACAGTGGTTGTTCCAGACATATGACAGGAAACTGTTCTCTTCTCCATGACTTCAAACATAAAAATGCTTCTTATGTGGCATTTGGTGGGGATAAGAAGGGAGGTAAAATAGTTGGTGAAGGAATGGTAACTAATGGTGTGCTCAAATTTGAGAAAGTAAATTATTGTGAAAATTTGCAATATAATTTATTGAGTGTGTCTCAAATTTGTGATCAAAATTATACCACATTATTTGATAACACTAATTGTTACATTCTTAAGCCAGGTTTTGCAGTTCCAGAAGATTGGATCCTTCTTAAAGCATCAAGAAAAGGAAACACATATGTTTTGGATATGAATAATACAGCACTCACAAACAATGAAACATGCCTGCTATCTAAGTCATCAGAAGATGAATCTCAGTTGTGGCATAGAAGGCTTGTTCATTCCAACTTGAAGAACATGAATAAATTGGTGAAAAATGACTTAGTCATTGGATTGCCAAAGAAAGAATTTTCTTGTTCAAACCATTGTCCTTCATGTTATAAAGGAAAACAATATAGAGTGTCACATAAATCCAAAATAATAAATACAAACACTACACCACTCAAATTGCTTCACATGGATCTTTTTGGTCCAACTAATGTGATGAGCATTGGAAAAAGGCAATATTGTTTAGTGGTTGTGGATGACTTCACTAGATTCACATGGGTCTTTTTCTTAAAACAAAAGAGTGAAACATCAGAAACATTAATGGAGTTTATCACAAAGATTGAGAATCAACTTGATTTAAAAGTTAAAATTTTTAGGAGTGACAATGGGACTGAATTTGTTAATACTGTCTTAGATTCATTTTGCAGGAATAAAGGCATAGCAAGGCAATTCAGTGCACCAAGAACTCCACAACAAAATGGAGTTGCTGAAAGAAGAAACAGAACTCTCATTGAAGCAGCAAGAACAATGCTAGCTGATTCACAATTGCCAATCACCTTTTGGGCTGAAGCAGTGAACACAGCATGCAATGTTCAAAACAGGACATTAATTGTCAAAGAACACAATAAAACACCTTATGAGCTTTTATTTAAAAGAAAACCTTACATAGGATATCTTAGAGCTTTTGGGTGTCATGTATCTGTTTTAAACACAAAAGAACAATTGGGAAAATTTTCAGAGAAAGCCTATGATGGTTTCTTCGTTGGATATTCTTCAACATCTAAATCATATAGGATCTACATTCCACAACAAAACATTGTGGAAGAAACTCCTAATGTGTCTTTTGATGAATCCTTATTTCCTAAATCTGTAAAAGGATCATCATGGTTGTTTGATATAGATGCACTCACAAACTCATTTAACTCTGGTTATTTGAATGCTGCAGGTACTGAGGATACATGCTATCCATTTGTTCCTCCAAACATGAATGAAGTGTCATTATCTGCTGATCCTCCAAGAATACAAACTTCAAGTATCATGGAACAAGAAACACCAAATAATGTCAATAATGCAGCACAAGACCAAGCAAATGGATCTACATCCTCAGATGCAAACACTTCATCAGCAGCTGCTGACTCTGCATCCGCAGATGAGTGTCCTACATCCGGAGATGTGATTATTGGATCAGCTGATGTTCCATTCACATCAGTAGATATTCCACATATTGGAGATGGTCCATTGCATTCCAAAGAGTCATTGTCAGCAAGTCAACAAAATACATCCGTAGATGTTACTGTAACTCCTGCAGAAGCACAAAATACATCCGTAGATGTTACTGTAACTCCTGCAGAAGCAAAATACATCCGTGATGTTCCTGTAACTCCTGCGGATGGCACTCACAATGCAGCTGATGTACAAAACGAAAATCATTCAGCTTCCAATGATGATCAATTTGATTACTTCATAAATTCATCATCTCAGCTGGATATATCTGCATCAATGCATATGACTAACTTGGAATCATCTATTCCAGTTGAGTCCATTCCAACAACAAGAATTCATAAGACTCATCCAATAAACAACATCATTGGAGATCTCAATGAAAGAACCACAAGAAGCCAAGGGGGAGCTGCAAACATCTGTCTTTTCACTTGTTTTCTTTCACAAATGGTTCCTCCAAACATTACAGCTGCACTAAAAGATAATAGCTGGATTGAAGCCATGCAAGAAAAACTTCAACAATTCAGAAAGCAAAAGGTCTGGAATCTAGTTGATCTTCCTGAAGGCCAACATCCAATTGGCACAAGGTGGTTATTCAAAAATAAACTAGATGACAGAGGTATCATTGTGAGAAACAAAGCTAGGCTGATTGCTCAAGGATATACTCAAGAAGAAGGGATAGACTATAATGAAGTTTTTGCACCAGTTGCAAGAATTGAAGCCATTAGAGTATTCCTAGCCTATGCATCATATAAGAAGTTCACTATTTATCAATTGGATGCGAAGTGTGCCTTTTTATATGGGAAAATTGATGAAGAAGTCTATGTAGCTCAACCTCCAGGTTTTGAAGATCCTGATTACCCACATAAAGTATACAAGCTTGACAAAGCTTTGTATGGTCTTCATCAGGCACCAAGAAAGTGGTATGAAACATTATCATCTTTCTTGTTCAAGCATGGAAGGGGAACTATTGATCAGACTCTCTTTCTCAAACATGAACATCAAGACCTCTTAGTTGTTCAAATATATGTAGATGGCATTATATTTGGATCAACAAGAGACTGTGTGAAAGCTTTGAAGAGTTGATGAAATCTCAGTTTCAAATGAGCTCAATGGGAGAATTAAGTTTCTTTCTTAGACTACAAGTTCATCAGAAAATAGATGGCATATTCATCAATCAAGAAAAGTATATTCATCAAATATTGAAGAAGTACAATCTTGCTAATGCATCTTCATGCAAAACACCTGCTTCAATAATTGACAAAATTGTACCTGATCCTACAGGAAAATCTATTGATCAAAGATTGTATAGATCAATGATAGGATCTCTTATGTATTTAACTGCCAGCAGATCTGACATAATGTTTGCTGTATGTGTGTGTGCTAGGTACCAAGCAGATCCAAAAGAGTCCCATCTGAATGCTGTGAAGAGGATTTTCAGATATCTCAAAGGGAAACCAGCCCTTGGTCTATGGTATCCAAAAGATGGAGACTTCTCTCTCTACTCTTATTCAGACAGTGACTATGGAGGATGCAACAACAATAGAAAATCCACAACTGGTGGATGTCAATTTTTAGGACCAAGACTTGTTTCATGGCAGTTCAAAAAGCAAACAAATGTATCTGTATCCACAGCTGAGGCTGAGTTCATAGCTGCTTCAGCTGGTTGCTCTCAAGTCCTTTGGTTGCAAAACCAATTACTTGATTATGGTTACAATTTCCTTCAAACTCCAATTTATATTGACAATTTAGCTGCTATGTTTATCACTGCTAATCCAGTTTAACATAGTAAAACAAAGCATATTGAAATCAGATATCATTTTCTGAGAGATTGCTCAGAAAAAGGTTTAATCAAGTTAGTCAAAGTGGATACAACAAATCAGCTTGCTGATCTATTCACTAAGGCCTTTGATTCAGTTAGATTTAATTTTCTAATTGAGTCTTTGGGCATGATTAACTTAGATTAATCATCATTAACAAAGAAAAGCATGTGTCTGTCCTTGTCTTTATTTATTGTGTCTTCTATTTCTGCATGACATATGGTTTGGGAAATGATAGTACACTGTGCCTTTGCTTGCTTCCTGAGTTCTTAAATTTCTTTAAAAACTGATCAAAAGTTCTTTGATATGTAAGTAGATTCAACTTGAGTGAAGATTATACTAAGAGCATGCTTAACATAATGAAAAGGTGACTGTTTATGAGAAGCTTCATTTTGAGGATCAAGCAAGTAAGTCTTATCCTGATGTGATCAATTCATTCACCTAAGCACACTATGTAAAACACTTTATAACTTCTATCTTTGCAAATCATATTCCCTCTGTTTTGTGTGAACAAAGACCTGGGTTTATGAACACCATGAGATACATATGTATTCAACTGATGAAAAGATCATGATCCTCATCATCCCTCTGTTTTGTGTAAACAAAGACCTGGGTTAAAGGCACCTCTGTTTTACGTAAGTAAAGACCTGGTGACCTGATGATGATCATATCTAAGCTCTCAAAAGAATCATTGTGATCAACTGTATATTTACATAAGAGCTTTTGTAGCAAAGCATTTATGAGACAACTCATATGTCTCAAGATAGAATTTATAACTTAATGTACATAGTTTCTAAGTGTGAAAAAGTGATGAATTGACTCACAAACGGAGGACAAACTCTAATGTGAATTGAATGTGGAGCCCATAACAGTTTATCACTAATAAACATGATAAACAGCATGTCTAGTTGATTCCATACTCTTGTTTGGATTTAAGTGGACAAACATACTTGCAATCAGGACTAGAATCAGGTCACAATTCAACAATCAACTCAATCAGGAAGAAGTTTAGTGTCATAGTATGATCCCATTATATGTGTTATATGCATGTACATATTTTTAATTCAATTTTGTTACTTTTAGTTTATTTATTGTGTGTAATCTTTGGACTGTCATGTGCCTTTCATGCTATTTACTTCATAAATTTATGATGAATGCAACACTTTATCATTAATCACAAATTTAGGGGGAGTAGTTATTACATGAAATACATGAAACATAAAAGCTGAATTCAATGATCCAAATTCAAATGAAGGAATTGGAACTTGAGCACTAACTTGGATGAAGGATACATGAAGTTTTTCAAATTATATTTCTTGTGCACAAATTGTCGTGCAAACAAAGTCAACAAGGTCCAATAGCAATAAATGGTTTTATCAGTTGATTAGGACCATACAATCAAAGAAGTTTCAACTTTGCATCTTCAGCATCAGCAGAAGCTACAGTACATTTTCCTGTTCAGTAGATGCTACAGTGCAAAAAAGGAATATGACCATCCGTAGATTGGTAACCTACGGATGTGGTAGTATTTAAAAGTATAATAGTTCCATAGACAGGTAATCTATGAAAATTCAAATTATACTTCATCAAAAATCAGTTTTTAATTCTAAGTCATCCGTAGATGATCTACGGAAGAACTAAAATCAGCGGAAACAATAAAATTGGTAATAAGGATAGGGGGTCCCAGCTCATTTAATAAATGAAGCCAATATATCCAAGGGAGTATAAATGATGTTTTTGACTTGTCATTTCCATTCACTTTTTCATAACATCTTTTTCAACCTAGAACAACGTTCAAATAAACCCTCTGACAATATTCAAAATTACCAATAACCTTTAAACCTTGCTTGATTCTTGATCTCCGTTCATACAAGTTCAATAATATCAAGGTAAAATATATCATAATCTGAAATTATGAACTGATTGATTCATTATTTTTGTGTCAAAACTTTTCGTATTCTTAAGTGTGATGATTTTGCTCTAACATAAGTTTCTTCATTCTTATAAACAGATGGCTAATCATTTTGCAAGAGAGCACAATGTATGTGCATTCTTAAATCCTGACGACCCTGTAGCAGAAGGATGTCGAGATATCATCAGATACCTATGACGATCCAGGCTTTTCTATGCTTTATCAGCAGAGCCTGTGATTCATCAAGCAACATCATTGATTTCTGGAATTCAGCTCGAATAGAGCAAGTTGGAGAATCTGAGGTGATAGTTGCTGAAATCAAGAATGAAAGGATGAGAGTTGATGAACAAACTATCAGAAGGGCACTTGAGCTGGGAGAACAAGAAGTTGGTCACCCGGATGTATTTGAGAATGAGTACATAGAGAAAGTGTTCTATCTGATGGGATATGATGGTGACTTTGATAAGGGTGAGATAAAGAAAGGGAGTTTGTGAAAGCCATATAGATTCTTATGTCACACATATCTAAAGTGCATCTCCAACAAGAAGTCTGGGCTTGATAGATTCTCAAGGCACATTTCATCTGGTATTATTGGCATTTTTTAGGGAAGGACATACAACTACTCAAAGTACATTTTCAGTTGTCTGTGTGATCACATCAAAGTGCAAAAGGCTGATAAGATGTACATGTTTCCAAGGTTTATGCAACTGATCATTAATGGTGAATTGCCTGGGATAGCAAGAGAAGGTGATGTGTTTGTTCAAGCACATCTGGGGAGATCTGTACTGAATAAGATCAGTGGAAAATATGAAGGAGAAGATACGCCAATGTTTGCACATGTGGCAGATGCTAATGCCAACATTCCACCAGAACTGATGTGGGAAGATCAGCAAGATAGTCAATCTACTAATGCTGAGCAAGACTTACCTCAACATTCCACTCCTCAATCTCCCATACACCACCATCATCAATCTCCACAAATTCAATCTCCAGCCAGTCAACACACCCAACCAATCTCTCCAATTTATCCTCAATCACCCATTCATCAACAACCTCTAACTCCACAAAATCTATCTCCTGAGAGTACTCATACAGAACCTATCTCTGTTACTCAATCTCAAAACTCAGTACACACTGGTGAGACTGAGTTAGTATCTCAAGTAAGTACCATTCCACTCACAATCACCAGCCCACAAACCCCTGTCATATCTAACCAAACTGAACCAATATCTCCAATCATTGATACTCCACAACAACAACAACCTCGTCAAGAGAAAACAGATCAAGCAGTTGAGTGTATTTCAAGCTCAGCAAGTATAGCTCTTGCTGTAGGCAATGAGGTTGAGATTGCTGGTCAACATCTAGAAGGTGAAGAAGAAGCTAACTATGTTGATGTTATAGCCTATCATAAAGATGACCTGGAAGATGATGATATAGATGTAAGCAAAAGTTATCTGGTTGCTGAGTATAACACACTTATCATCAAATCAAACAAAAGGTTGGAAAGAATTAGAGAGCTCAATGGAATGTTAAAAGAAAAGGAGGAGCTGATGAACAAACAATAATCCAGACTGATCAGATTAAGAGAAGATGCTCAACCAACAATGAAGTAATTGATGCATTGCATGAGCTGGTTAAAGAACTTAAAGACTCTGTGAAGCATGAGAAGACTGAAAAAGCGAAGCTCATATTGGAAGTTGAACAAGCAAATAACTCTTTCACTGCTCAGTCTATTTTGTTGAAAAGGAAAGATGAACAAATTGATGAGCTCAAGATGAAAATTTGTGCACATGAATCGAATGCTGCTCCATCAACAAAAATAAAAGAATCTACTAAGCTTCAAAGCAAATCATTCAGTACTCAAGAAAGAGGAAGTTTTGGGGTATGTAGAGAAAGAGGTGATTAATGTTGAAGATTCACTAAAAAGATCAAGGCCTACATCTCCAGAGCTCACTCCTTCAGTGGATGTTTCCAATTTAAAGCCTAAGTCTCATGCTGAAACTGAGAGTGATGCTGAATGGGATGAGCTTACTAAAGATGAGTCTCCAAAGAACAAAAAGAATCAAAGGCTGATGACCTACTGTCCACCAAAGACATATTGGAAGAGAGGCCTGAATCAACTATGTTTATGACCCTGATCAATCATGGTTTCCATATGACATGGTTGAGAGAATGAACATGACAGAAATGAAGGAAGCACGAAGGAATTTGAGCTAGCAAGCTTCATGATCCCAGATTGCAATTATGAAACATTCATAGCCTTTCAGACAATTCAAAAACAAAGAAGGAGCTAGGTCACTGTGACACAACAACTTGAGCAAATACAATATGACTTGTTGGTTACAAAGTCATAACTACAAGATACATGAGCTGAAAGGAAGATCAGTGGCTGAGCTTAGAAGGATGATGGAGCATGTAATGAAGGTGGAATTGGAAACTGGAGTAAAATTCAGAACTGAAGCTCCAAATCCTTCCTATGAACATCAATTAAAAACCCTGCTGAACCAGTAACAGTTGAAAGCAAAGATCAACATAAAGGGAAAGATAAATTGATCAAAGAACCAAGAGAGGTGATCCCTGGGAAAGTATGGCCTCTGGGCACAACTGTGAGAGAGATCACTGAAGAAAAATCTTCTTTAATCTAGTTGTTTGATCATATCATGACTCCCACTGCTACTGAAGATAACAGGATTATGGCCTGGAAATATGATCCAGAGTGGGATTGTGCACTTATCAAGAGAGTATCTGGAAGAGTTAAATACTTCCACTTACTTGAATCAATCTTGTTGTTGCCTCATACTGACATCAAAGACCTTCAAAGTTTTATCATCTGCAACTACCCAATAAGCCCAAGAGGAAGAGATTTCTCTGTATTGGTTGGAAAGTTGAAAACAAAATTTAAGGATGATCTACTCAAGGAAGCAAGAAGAGAAGATGGGGAACACAAGAAAAGATACCAAGGGAAAAGAAGATCAAAATCCAACTCCTCTACACTGGTTGATGATGAATTCATAAGGAGGGTTGGATACTCTAACAGAAAAACAACTGCCATAAAAGTCATTGAAGGAAATCAATACACTCTTCCCATAACTAAGTGGGGATATGTGGAGAAGACTAAAGAACTGGTGCTGATGAAAATGAAGAAAAGAAGAAAGCAAGGAGTATAAGATTGTTTGATCCAATTAAATTAAACTTCTGCATCCAAGCTACACTTCATACCTACATGATAAGTTCTTCCCAAAACTCAAAGATGATCAAGCTCAAAATGACCTATGCCTGTATTTGCATATCATACAAGTCATTGACAAACTGCATGCAAAAGCATACAAAAGAAGAAGATATGAGGCTGGACTGTTAAGAAGAGCTAACATCAAGGAAGTATCTGAACTCAGGATGTCAGAACAAGATGAGCTGGAAATAGTCAATAATCAGAGTGTTGTGGAAACACTCACTTCAGAAGAAGACATTTTGGGATTGAGCTTTGAGACACTACAAATGATATGCAGAATGGAGATCAAGTACAAGTACGATGATCAAAAGGATGCAGTGTCATATTTCAACAAGAAAATGGTGTCAAGAGTCAAAGAGCTTTCAGTTTTGAAGACCTGATTACAAGTGTCTAAGCCTAAGGGGGAGTATTATTAGATCTTGGAATAATAGGTCTAGATCATTTTTTATAGGCTTAGAACTTTAATCAATACATGTAATGAATATTTGTAATTCATTATGTATATATATAGGTTAACCCATATGTGCGTTGATTTATGTGTATGATTACAGGTACAAACATTATACTTGGTTAATTTCTGAAATTGACTAAGTGTAAGAAACATCTACGGATGAACATTTTTGTTCTTCCATAGATATCTTTCTTACATGACATTCATCAGAAGATCTTCTACGGATGAATATGGGTATTCACTGATGAACACCACATGAACAAAGTAACTACGGAAGATCAAGTAGCTGCGGAAGAACAAAGTAACTGCGGAAGATCAAGTAGCTGCGGAAGAACAAAGTAACTACGGAAGAACCAGACATATAAATCATACAAGTGTTTCTAGTCAACAAGTCAACAAGTCAATCACAGACTCCAAGAGATTTGTTGTTTCCTTAACAGAAACACGTATGTCTATAAATATGAGTCCTAGGTTTCACATCAAGGAGATAGTAAGAAACGACGACAAAAACACCATCACATCGTTTCACACGATCAACACAAACCCTAGCAGCCGTCACATCAACTCACCAAATATCATAAACACAATCATAGCATAGAATTTTGTTAGAAATCATTATTTGATTCTTTGTAATCATTAATCAGTTTTAATGAATTGCGTTTGATTCAAAACATTATTCTTTGCTTATTGTCGATATCGTTTGATCATTTATTGTTTAGTTTCTCTGGCATCGATATTTATTTATTAATCAATTAAACAATGATTAATGGTAATTCCGCAATCATTAATTCGAAACCAATCTAACACTGATAATTCCTGGTTGCGATCCTTGGATTCACAGGGAGGTTTTGATCCTGATGAGGACTATCAATAGATGAGTAATCTCTTTTGTTTTTGTAGCATCAACCTATGAGAGTCTGAGGTATCCTGACCAAATAATGAAGAAAGGAATGGTTTTGATCCTGATGAGGACTATCAATAGATGAGTAATCTCTTTTGTTTTGGTAGCATCAGCCTAGGGGGAGTAGTTATTACATGAAATACATGAAACATAAAACCTGAATTCAATGATCCAAATTCAAATGAAGGAATTGGAACTTAAGCACTAACTTGGCTGAAGGATACATGAAGTTTTTCAAATTATATTTCTTGTGCACAAATTGTCATGCAAACAAAGTCAACAAGGTCCAATAGCAATAAATGGTTTTATCAGTTGATTAGGACCATACAATCAAAGAAGTTTCAACTTTGCATCTTCAGCATCAGCAGAAGCTACAGTAGATTTTCCTGTTCAGTAGATGCTACAATGCGAAAAAGGAATATGACCATTCGTAGATTGGTAACCTACGGATGTGGTAGTATTTAAAAGTATAATAGTTCCATAGACTGGTAATCTATAAAAATTCAAATTATACTTCATCAAAAATCAGTTTTTAATTCTAAGTCATCTGTAGATGATCTACGAAAGAACTAAAATCTGTGAAAACAATAAAATTGGTAACAAGGATAGGGGGTCCCAGCTCATTTAATAAATGAAGTCAATATATCCGAGGGAGTATAAATGATGCTTTTGACTTGTCATTTCCATTCACTTTTTCAGAACATCTTTTTCAACCTAGAAAAACGTTCAAATAAACCCTCGTCTGACAATATTCAAAATTACCAATAACCTTTAAACCTTGCTTGATTCTTGATCTCCGTTCATACAAGTTCAATAATATCAAGGTAAAATATATCATAATCCGAAATTATGAACTGATTGATTCATCATTTCTGTGTCTAAACTCTTCGTATTCTTAAGTGTGATGATTTTGTTCTAACATAAGTTTCTTCATTCTTATAAACAGATGGCTAATCGTTTTGCAAGAGAGCATAATGTATGTGCATTCTTAAATCCTGACGACCCTGTAGCAGAAGGATGTCGAGATATCATCAGAAACCTACGACGATCTAGGCTTTTCTATGCTTTATCAGCAGAGCCTGTGATTCATCAAGCACATATTATTGCTTAATAGAATTCAGCTCGAATAGAGCAAGTTGGAGAATTTGAAGTGATAGTTGCTAAAATCAAGAATGAAAGGATGAGAGTTGATGAACAAACTATCAGAAGGGCACTTGAGCTGGGAGAATAAGAAGTTGGTCACCCGGATGTATTTGAGAATGAGTACATAGAGAAAGTGTTCTATCTGATGGGATATGATGGTGACTTTGACAAGGGTGAGATAAAGAATGGGAGATTGTGCAAGCCATAAAGATTCATATGTCACACATATCTATAGTGCATCTCCAACAGGAAGTCTGGGCTTGATAGATTCTCAAGGCACATTTCATCTGGCATTATTGGCATTTTTGAGGGAAGGACATACAACTACTCAAAGTACATTTTCAGTTGTCTGTGTGATCACATCAAAATGCAAAAGGCTGATAAGATGTACATGTTTCCAAGGTTTATGCAACTGATCATTAATGGTGAATTGCCTGGGATAGCAAGAGAAGGTTATATGTTTGTTCAAGCACATCTGGGGAGATCTGTACTGAATAAGATCAGTGGAAAATATGAAGGAGAATATATGCCAATGTTGCACATGTGGCAGATGCTAATGCCAACATTCCACCAAAACTGATGTGGGAAGATCAGCAAGATAGTCAATCTACTGATGCTGAGCAAGACTTACCTCAACATTCCACTCCCCAATCTCCCATACACCACCATCATCAATCTTCACAAATTCAATCTCTAGCCAGTCAACACACCCAACCAATCTCTCCAATTTACCCTTAATCACCCATTCATCAACAACCTCTAACTCCACAAAATCTATCTCCTGAGAGTACTCATATAGAACCCATCTCAGTTACTCAATCTCAAAACTCAGTACACACTGGTGAGACTAAGTTGGTATCTCAAGCAAGTACCATTCCACTCACAATCACCAGCCCACAAACCCCTGTCATGTCTAACCAAACTGAACCAATATCTCCAATCATTGATCCTCAACAACAACAACAACCTCATCAAGAGAAAACAGATCAAGCAGTTGAGTGTATTTCAAGCTCAGCAAGTATAGCTCCTGCTGTAGGCAATGAGGTTGAGATTGCTGGTCAACATCAAGAAGGTGAAGAAGAAGCTAACTATGTTGATGTTATAGCCTATCATGAAGATGACTTGGAAGATGATGATATAGATGTAAGAAAAAGTTATCTGGTTGCTGAGTATAATAAACTTATCATCAAATCAAACAAAAGGTTGGAAAGAATTAGAGAGCTCAAAGGAATGTTAAAAGAAAAGGAGGAGCTGATGAACAAACAAGAATCCAGACTGATCAGATTAAGAGAAGATGCTCAAACCAACAATGAAGTAATTGATGCATTGCATGAACTGGTTAAAGAACTTAAAGAGTCTGTGAAGCATGAGAAGACTGAAAAAGAGAAGCTCATATTGGAAGTTGAACAAGCAAACAACTCTCTCACTGCTCAGCCCATTTTGTTGAAAAGGAAAGATGAACAAATTGATGAGCTCAAGATGAAAATTTGTGCACATGAATCGAATGCTGTTCCATCAACAAAAATAAAAGAATCTACTGAAGCTTCAAAGCAAATCATTAGTACTTAAGAAAGAGGAAGTATTTGGGGTATGTAGAGAAAGAGGTGATTAATGCTGAAGATTCACTAAAAAGATCAGGGCCTACATCTCTTGTGAATCCAAAGATCGCAATCAGGAATTATCAGTGTTAGATTGGTTTCGAATTAATGATCGTGGAATTATCATTAATCGTTGTTTAATTGATCAATAAATAAATATCGATGCCAGAGAAAATAAGCAATAAATGATCAAACGATATCAATAATATGCAAAGAACAATGATTTGAATCAAACGTAATTCATTAAAACCAATTAATGATTAGAAAGAGTCAAATAATAATTGCTAACAAAATTCTATGCAATGATTGTGTTTATGATTTATGGTGTGTTGATGTGACGGCTACTAGGGTTTATGTTGATCGTGTTGATGTGACGGCTCTTTCTTGAGTACTAAATGATTTTCTTTGAAACTTCAGTAAATTCTTTTATTTTTGTTGATGGAGCAGCATTTGATTCAAGTGCACAAATTTTCATCTTGAGCTCATCAATTAGTTCAGCTTTCCTTTTCAACAAAATAGACTGAGCAGAGAGAGAGTTGTTTGCTTGTTCAATTTCCAATATGAGCTTCTCTTTTTCAGTCTTCTCATTCTTCACAGAGTCTTTAAGTTCTTCAACCAGCTCATGCAATGCATCAATTACTTCATTATTGGTTTGAGCATCTTCTCTTAATCTGATCAGCCTGGATTCTTGTTTGTTCATCAGCTCCTCTTTTTCTTTTAACATTCCTTTGAGCTCTCTAATTCTTTCCAACCTCTTATTTGATTTGATGATAAGTTTGTTATACTCAGCAACCAGATAACTTTTGCTCACATCTATATCATCATCTTCCAGGTCATCTTCATGATAGGCTATAACATCAACATAGTTAGCTTCTTCTTCACCTTCTTGATGTTTACCAGCAATCTCAACCTCATTACCTATAGCAAGAGCTATGCTTGCTGAGCTTGAAATACACTCAACTGCTTGATCTGTTTTCTCTTGATGAGGTTGTTGTTGATTTTGAGGATCAATGATTGGAGATATTGGTTCAGTTTGGTTAGACATGACAGGGGTTTGTGGGTTGGTAATTGTGAGAGGAATGGTACTTGCCTGAGATACTAACTCAGTCTCACCAGTGTGTACTGAGTTTTGAGATTGAGTCACTGAGATGGGTTCTGTATGAGTACTCTTAGGTGATAGTTTTTGTGTAGTTAGAGGTTGTTGATGGATGGGTGATTGAGGGTAATTTGGAGAGATTGGTTGGGTGTGTTGACTTGCTAGAGATTGGATTTGTGTAGATTGATGATGGTGGTGTATGGGAGATTGAGGAGTGAAATGTTGAGGTAAGTCTTGCTCAGCATCAGTAGATTGACTATCTTGCTGATCTTCCTACATCAGTTGTGGTAGAGTGTTGGCATTAGCATCTGCCACATGTGCAAACATTGGCATATCTTCTCCTTCGTATTTTCCACTAATCTTATTCAGTACAGATCTCCCCAGATGTGCTTGAACAAACACATCACCTTCTCTTGCTATCCCAGGCAATTCACCATTAATGATTAGTTGCATAAACCTTGGAAACATGTTCATCTTATCAGCCTTTTGCACTTTGATATGATCACACAGACAACTAAAAATATAATTTGAGTAGTTGTATGTCCTTCCCTCAAAAATGCCAATAATGCCAGATGAAATGTGCCTTGAGACTCTATCAAGCCCAGACTTCCTGTTGGAGATGCACTTTAAATATGTGTGACATAAGAATGTATATGGCTTGCGCAATCTCCCTTTCTTTATCTCACCCTTGTCAAAGTCACCATCATATCCCATCAGATAGAACACTTTCTCTATGTACTCATTCTCAAAAACATCCGGGTGACCAACTTCTTGTTCTCCCAGCTCAAGTGCCCTTCTGATAGTTTGTTCATCAACTCTCATCCTTTCATTCTTGATTTCAGCAACTATCATCTCAGATTCTCCAACTTGCTCTATTCGAGCTGAATTCCAGAAATCAATGATGTGTGCTTGATGAATCACAGGCTCTGCTGATAAAGCATAGAAAAGCCTGGAGGTATCTGATGATATCTTGACATCCTTCTACTACAGGGTCGTCAGGATTTAAGAATGCACATACATTGTGCTCTCTTGCGAAACGATTAGCCATCTGTTCATAAGAATGAAGAAATTTATGTTAGAGCAAAATCATCACAATTAAGAATACAAAGAGTTTAGGCACAGAAATGATCAATCAGTTCATAATTTCGGATTATGATATATTTTACCTTGATATTATTGAACTTGTAGTGACAGAGATCAAGAATCAAGCAATGTTTAAAGGTTATTGGTAATTTTGAATATTGTCGGAGGGGGTTTATCTGAACATTTTTCTAGGTTGAAAAAGATGTTCTGAAAAAGTGAATGGAATTGACAAGTCAAAAACATCATTTATACTCCCTCAGATATATTAATTTCATTTATTAAATGAGTTGGGACCCCCTATCCTTATTACCAATTTTATTGTTTCCGTAGATTTTATTTCTTCCGTAGATCATCTACGGATGACTTAGAATTAAAAACTGATTTTTGATGAAGTATAATTTGAATTTTCATAGATTGCCAGTCTATGGAACTATTATACTTTTAAATACTACCACATCCGTAGGTTACCAATCTATGGATGGTCATATTCCTTTTTCGCACTGTAGCATCTACTGAACAAGAAAATATACTGTAGCTTCTGCTGATGCTGCAAATACAAAGTTAACTTCTTGGATTGTATGGTCCTATTCAACTGATAGAATCATTTATTGCTATTGGACCTTGTTGACTTTGTTGTCATGACAATTTGTGCACCCTTAAGAAGATTTATATTTTATGCAAGTTCATGTATCCTTCAGCCAAGTTAGTGCTCAAGTTCCAATTCCTTCATTTGAATTTGGATCATTGAATTCTGCTTTTATGTTTCATGAATTTCATGTAATAACTACTCCCCCTAAATTTGTGATTAATGATAAAGTTTTTCATTCATCATAAATTTATAAAGTAAATAGCATGAAAGGCACATGACAGTCCAAAGATTACACACAATAAATAAGCAAAAAGTGACAAAATTGAATTAAATATATGTACATGCATATAAACACATATAATGAGATCATACTATGACACAAAACTTCTTCCTGATTTTAGATGATTGTTGAAATGTAACCTGATTCTAGTCCTGATTACAAGTATGTTTGTCCACTTAAATCCAAACAAGAGTATGGAAACAACTAGACATGCTGTTTATCATGTTTTCATGTTTATTAGTGATAAACTGTTATGGGCTCCACATTCAATTCACATTAGAGTTTGTCCTCCG
Source organism: Flaveria sonorensis (assembly GCA_025506505.1). Lineage (NCBI taxonomy): Eukaryota > Viridiplantae > Streptophyta > Magnoliopsida > Asterales > Asteraceae > Flaveria > Flaveria sonorensis. The sequence goes on from CM046439.1 coordinate 18,434,825, forward strand.
TTTGTGAGTCAATTCATCACTTTTTCACACTTAGAAACTATGTACATTAAGTTATAAATTCTATCTTGAGACATACGAGTTGTCTCATAAATGTTTTGCTACAAAAGGTCTTATGAAAATTTACAGTTGATCACTATGGATTCTTTTGAGAGCTTAGATATGATCATCATCAGGTCACCAGGTCTTTACATACGTAAAACAGAGGTGCCTTTAACCCAGGTCTTTGTTTACACAAAACAGAGGGATGATGAGGATCATGATCTTTTCACTAGTTGAATACATATGTATCTCATGGTGTTCATAAACCCAGGTCTTTGTTCACACAAAACAGAGGGAAAATGATTTGCAGAGATAGAAGTTATAAGGTATTTTACATAGTGTGCTTAGGTGAATGAATTGATCACATCAGGATAAGACTTACTTGCTTGATCCTCAAAATGAAGCTTCTCACAAACAGTCACCTTTTCATTATGTTAAGCATGCTCTTAGTATAATCTTCACTCAAGTTGAATCTACTTACATATCAAAGAACTTTTGATAAGTTTTTTAAAGAAATTTAAGAACTCAGGAAGCAAGCAAAGGCACAGTGTACTATAATTTCCCAAACATATGTCAAGCAGAAATAGAAGACACAATAAAGAAAGACAATATTTTTTATTTATTTATTTTTTTTATTATTATTATAAGGACAGACACATGCTTTTCTTGGTTAATGATGATTAATCTAAGTTAATCATGCATAAAGACACAATTAGAAAATTAAATCTAACTGAATCAAAGGCCTTAGTGAATAGATCAGCAAGCTGATTTGTTGTATCCACTTTGACTAACTTGATTAAACCTTTTTCTGAGCAATCTCTCAGAAAATGATATCTGATTTCAATATGCTTTGTTTTACTATGTTGAACTGGATTAGCAGTGATAAACATAGCAGCTGAATTGTCAATGTAAATTGGAGTTTGAAGGAAATTGTAACCATAATCAAGTAATTAGTTTTGCAACCAAAGGACTTGAGAGCAACCAGCTGAAGCAGCTATGAACTCAGCCTCAGCTGTGGATACAGATACATTTGTTTGCTTTTTGTACTGCCATGAAACAAGTCTTGGTCCTAAAAATTGACATCCACCAGTTGTGGATTTTCTATTATTGTTGCATCCTCCATAGTCACTGTCTGAATAAGAGTAGTGAGAGTAGTCTCCATCTTTTGGAAACCATAGACCAAGGGCTGGTTTCCCTTTGAGATATCTAAAAATCCTCTTCATACCATTTAGATGGGACTCTTTTGGATCTGCTTGGTACCTAGCACACACACATACAGCAAACATTATGTCAGGTCGGCTGGCAGTTAAATACATAAGAGATCCTATCATTGAACTATATAATCTTTGATCAATAGATTTTCCTGTAGGATCAGGTACAATTTTGTCAATTGTTGAAGCAGGTGTTTTGCATGAAGATGTATCAGCAAGATTGTACTTCTTCAATATTTGATGAACATACTTTTCGTGATTGATGAATATGCCATCTGTTTTCTGATGAACTTGTAGTCCAAGAAAGAAAGTTAATTCTCCCATTGAGCTCATTTGAAACTAAGATTTCATCAACTCTTCAAAGCTTTGACACAGTCTCTTGTTTGTTGATCCAAATATAATGTCATCTACATATATTTGAACAACTAAGAGGTCTTGATGTTCATGTTTGAGAAAGAGAGTCTGATCAATAGTTCCCCTTTTGTATCCATGCTTGAACATGAAAGATGATAATGTTTCATACCACTTTCTTGGTGCCTGATGAAGACCATGCAAAGCTTTGTCAAGCTTGTATACTCTATGTGGGTAATCAGGATCTTCAAAACCTGGAGGTTGAGCTACATAGACATCTTCATCAATATTCCCATATAAAAAGGCACACGTCACATCCATTTGATAAACAGTGAACTTCTTATATGATGCATAGGCTAGGAATACTCTAATGGCTTCAATTCTTGCAACAGGTGCAAAAACTTCATCATAGTCTATCCCTTCTTCTTGAGTATATCCTTGAGCAATCAGCCTAGCTTTGTTTCTCATAATGATACCTCTGTCATCTAGTTTATTTTTGAATAACCACCTTGTGCTAATTGGATGTTGGCCTTCAGGAAGATCAACTAGATTCCAGACCTTTTACTTTCTGAATTGTTGAATTTCTTCTTGCATGGCTTCAATCCAGCTATTATCTTTTAGTGCAGCTGTATTGTTTGGAGGAACCACTTGTGAAAGAAAACAAGTGAAAAGACAGATGTTTGCAGCTCCCCCTTGGCTTCTTGTGGTTCTTTCATTGAGATCTCCAATTGTGTTGTTTATTGGATGAGTCTTATGAATTTTTGTTGTTGGAATGGTCACAACAGGAATAGATGATTTCAAGTTAGTCATATGCATTGATGCAGATATATCCAGCTGAGATGATGAATTTATGAAGTAATCAAATTGATCATCATTGGAAGCTGAATGATTTTCGTTTTGTACATCAGCTGCATTGTGAGTTCCATCCGCAGGAGTTACAGGAACATCTACGGATGTATTTTGTGCTTCCGCAGGTGTTACAGTAACATCTACGGATGACTCTTTGGAATGCAATGGACCATGTCCAATATGTGGAATATCTACTGATGTGAATGGAACATCAGCTGATCCAATAATCATATCTCCGGATGTAGGACACTCATCTGCGGATGCAGAGTCAGCAGCTGCTGAAGAAGTGTTTGCATCTGAGGATGTAGATCCATTTGCTTGGTCTTGTGCTGCATTATTGTCATTATTTGGTGTTCCTTGTTCCATGATACTTGAAATTTGTATTCTTGGAGGATCAGCAGATAATGACACTTCATTCATGTTTGGAGGAACAAATGGATAGCATGTATCTTTAGTACCTGCAGCATTCAACTAACTAGAGTTAAATGAGTTTGTGAGTGCATCTATATCAAACAACCATGATGATCCTTTTACAGATTTAGGAAATAAGGATTCATCAAAAGACTTATTAGGAGTTTCTTCCATAATGTTTTGTTGTGGAATGTAGATCCTATATGATTTAGATGTTGAAGAAAATCCAATGAAGAAACCATCATAGGCTTTCTCTGAAAATTTTCCCAATTGTTCTTTTGTGTTTAAAACAGATACATGACACCCAAAAGCTCTAAGATATCCTATGTAAGGTTTTCTTTTAAATAAAAGCTCATATGGTGTTTTATTGTGTTCTTTGACAATTAATGTCATGTTTCGAACATTGCATGTTGTGTTCACTGCTTCAGCCCAAAAGATGATTGGCAATTGTGAATCAGCTAGCATTGTTCTTGCTGCTTCAATGAGAGTTGTGTTTCTTCTTTCAGCAACTCCATTTTGTTATAGAGTTCTTGGTGCATTGAATTGCCTTGCTATGCCTTTATTCCTGCAAAATGAATCTAAGACAGTATTAACAAATTCAGTTCCATTATCACTCCTAAAAATTTTAACTTTTAAATCAAGTTGATTCTCAATCTTAGTGACAAACTCCATTAATGTTTCTAATGTTTCACTCTTTAGTTTTAAGAAAAAGGCCCATGTAAATCTAGAGAAGTCATCCACAACCACTAAACAATATTGACTTTTTCCAATGCTCATCATATTAGTTGGACCAAAAAGATCCATGTGAAGCAATTTGAGTGGTGTAGTGTTGTGTTCATTATTTTGGATTTATGTGACACTCTATATTGTTTTCCTTTATAACATGAGGAACAATGGTTTGAACAAGAAAATTATTTCTTTAGCAATCCAATGACTAAGTCATTTTTCACCAATTTATTCATGTTCTTCAAGTTGGAATGTACAAGCCAACTATGCCACAACTGAGATTCATCTTCTGATGACTTAGATAGCAGACATAAGAAGCATTTTTATGTTTGAAGTCATGGATAAATTGCAAATTTGAGACACACTCAATAAATTATATTGCAAATTTTCATAATAATTTACTTTCTCAAATTTGAACACACCATTAGTTACCATTCCTTCACCAACTATTTTACCTCCCTTCTTATCCCCACCAAATGCCACATAAGAAGCATTTTTATGTTTGAAGTCATGGAGAAGAGAATAGTTTCCTGTCATATGTCTGAAACAACCACTGTCAACATACCACTTGTTGTCAGCTCTCCAAGATTGTTCCTGCACAATTAAGGAAATCAATTAGATTTGGAAACCCAAGTCTTAATGATCTTGGGTGATCCTGTGGAGTCTAAAATTTGAACTTCCTCATGAATGAGTCTTGAAGATTTAGTATTAATTTTAGATTCAATTGATTCATTGTGTGTTGTTTGTGGTGAGGATGGTTATTTTTATTACAAATAGCACAATGCTTGTTGAAGTAACAGTCTGAAGTCATGTGATTGTTCATATTGCAGATGGAGCAATAGATGCTGAAGTAACAGTCTTCAATGTTGTGATTTTTCATATCACACCATTTGCAATACTTTTCTTCTGACTCATTATCATACTCAAATAATTTCTTCTTCTTTTGTTGTTTTTGAGTCTTTAACTCCTTCTCAAACTTTACTGAAGTTGACTCTTTTCCTTTTCCTGACATGATGTCAGAAGGCTCAGTTTATCAGCTGAAGTTTGTTGCTTTGAGCTCACACCTTTTTGAGTTTTCTTTTTGGTTGTTTCTTTTTCCTTTCGCAGATCATCTACTGATTCAGTAGATTTGTTTTTCCGCAAATCTGCTACTGAAGAATGTTTCTTCTTCCTGAGAAGTTCTGCTGATACTTGCTTTTTTTCAGTTTCTAAGGAAGATTGTGAACAGTAGATGTACACTTATTAATCACTTCAGTTGAAGGTTTTTGTTTCTGATGAAGTACTTGAAGACCTTCATTTAGCTGAGCTATTCTCTTGCAAATAGTCTTCAACATGTTTCTTTGCTTAGGAGGATATGGCAATTTTGTTTGCTCAAGTACTTTGGGAATGATTGTTTCAACTGAAACATTCTTACGAATGTTCAGTTGATCCGCACAGTTATCATCATGTTCATCGAAATCATCCAAGTCATCACATCCATCAAAGTCAAATTCTGATTCATTTTGTTAGATTTTATCTGATTCAGAAGACTCAGTTTCACTCACCTCAGATTCATTGTTATTAACTTGTTCAATACAGTTTGTTTCAAACTTGGTGCATGGCACAAAATGATTTGACAAGCTATTTGTCATTGATTCAGGTAAAGTTGTATAGTTATCATTCAAAGGAGGTGCAATAGCATTATATCCCAACCCATACCTATTCTTTGATTCAATATGAGAATTCAATAATTCTCATATTGTTGAGATGAAAGTTGAAATTTCTGAAGTTTCACTTCAGTTGATGCATGATCAGCCATGGATTTAGTTAAGGAAGTGGTCAGATGCTCAACTTGGGCTTTTAAGCTGTAATTTTCTGAAACAAATTTATCTAAATCTTTTTGTAAAGAGTTAATTTTGAATTGATATAATTTATGTTCTCTTACATGAGATTCATTCAAAATCATTATTTCTTTTACTTTATCAGCCAGTTGTTGAGCATGGACTCTATATCTTTCAACTTCCTCAACACACATTCATGAACACAATCTATCTCTTACCTCTCTAGCCATAGGTGGAACTTTGTTCTCCATGTAGGCCATTAAAGCTTGATTTTCATCCAAAACTTCCTTCTCATACATGCTCCAGTCACAGGTTCCATCTTGGAGAATGATCATCCCAGTTTCTTTAGAATTACTAGGTCCTGCTGATGCATTTATGACTAGTGGGGATGAGTTGGTTAGCTGTGGTTGTCTATAAGATCTCTGAGATGTTGTTGTTTGATAAGATTGATGCTGATGAGACTGATGTTGCTGCTGTTGTCTCATGTCAGGATTTGATTGTTGATTACATTCTCTTGAGAAGTGCCCATAGAGATTGCATTTGAAACATCTTACCTTTGACTTATAAACACCAATCTTTGATGTTTTCCTTGCTGCAGCCAAACTTTTGTTTCTTCTCAAGTATTGTTTGGCTCTATAAGCAATCATTTCCATTTGCGATTGAAGATCCATCTCCTCTACTACATCTGGATATAGTTCTTCCAAGTCTTGTTGGCAAATATTTGCAGGTATTAAGGTGCTTCCTAAGTAGGCTTGAAAACTTGAACTAAAAGCTGCAAATGCTGCTTTTTGTTCTTCAGAATCCAGAATCACAGTAATGGGCTCTGCTTGGTTATTGTTTGTTGAAGACTTTGCTGCTGATGTAGATGCATCTTTTCTATCATCAGGTATCCCTTTTTCTTTTCTGATTTACTTTGAGAAGATTTATTTGAAGGCTTTGATGCATAAAAGCTCACTTCTTCTTCATCTTCACTCAAGGTACAAGAGTTGTCACTATCATTGTTAGAGATAAAAGCACTTCCAGCACTTTTGGTTTCTTTAAAATGATAAGGTGTGACATGAGTTCTCACACTCTTGTTTCTTGATTTTTCATCCATTTCAAGAGCCTCAACTTTAGCTACCAATGTATCTAAGCTAGTTGCTTTGAGATCAATGGTGTTCTTGAACATGGACACAGTTTGCTTCCAACTTTCAGGCAATGTATGGAGCATCTTTTTGTTTAGTTCCTCATTTGTATACTTCAATTCCATGATGTTCATCTCGGTTACCAATTGCATAAACCTATGGAGTTATTGAGGAATTGATTCACCCTCAATATAATGAAATGTTTCATATTGTGAGCGAAGTGTGTCCTTCCTAATGCTTTTGATTTCATCACTCCCTTCACAAAGAGTATGAAGTATCTTTCACAAGGAATTTGTTGTTTTATAATTCTCTAACCTGATTAGTATTTCTTCTGGTAAAGCCATACTGAGCAAACTGTATGCTCTAATATCAACTTTAACCTTTTAACATCATCAGGTGACAGATCTTTTGTACTTATGGGTTGATTTTTGTCATTATAATCCGGCCCAAGGGTGAGTGGAATATAAGAACCTTCAGTTATTAATACCCATAAGTCAGAATCAGTGTAGTTCACATGATTTCTGAACTTGATCTTCCATGACTTAAAGTTTGCTTTTGTTTCTAACTTTGGAGGCTGGTACAATGATCCATTGACAAAGCTACTCATTTTAATCAAATATTGAAGTTTTTAACTAAAACAAAGTTTCTTATGAACAGTTAATAAGAGTCAGCCAATAACACAGATCTATGTTTCAATTAATTTGAATATAGATCAATGTTAACCGAGCAATGTAACAATACTCGCTGAATGACAAATTACTGATTTATTGAATTTCAAATCTTCACACCAAATACTTTTGCTTAAAAAAATATAGATCTAGTCAGAAAACTGATAGATCTTATTTTTCAAATTAAACAATTCTAACACTGATAGATCAATCGATCTCAATGAAAGAACCACAAGAAGCCAAGGGGGAGCTGCAAACATTTGTCTTTTCACTTGTTTTCTTTCACAAGTGGTTCCTCCAAACATTACAGCTGCACTAAAAGATAATAGCTGGATTGAAGCCATGCAAGAAGAACTTCAACAATTCAGAAAGCAAAAGGTCTAGAATCTAGTTGATCTTCCTGAAGGCCAACATCCAATTGGCACAAGGTGGTTATTCAAAATAAACTAGATGACAGAGGTATCATTATGAGAAACAAAGCTAGGCTGATTGCTCAAGGATATACTCAAGAAGAAGAGATAGACTATGATGAAGTTTTTGCACCTGTTGCAAGAATTGAAGCCATTAGAGTATTCCTAGCCTATGCATCATATAGGAAGTTCACTGTTTATCAAATGGATGTGAAGTGTGCCTTTTATATGGGAAAATTGATGAAGAAGTCTATGTAGCTCAACCTCCAGGTTTGAAGATCATGATTACCCACATAGAGTATACAAGCTTGACAAAGCTTTGTATGGTCTTCATCAGGCACCAAGAAAGTGGTATGCATTATCATCTTTCTTGTTCTAGCATGGATACAAAAGGGAACTATTGATCAGACTCTCTTTCTCAAACATGAACATCAAGACCTCTTAGTTGTTCAAATATTTGTAGATGACATTATATTTGGATCAATAAACAAGAGACTGTGTGAAAGCTTTGAAGAGTTGATGAAATCTCAGTTTCACATGAGCTTAATGGGAGAATAAACTTTCTTTCTTGGACTACAAGTTCATCAGAAAACAGATGGAATATTCATCAATCAAGAAAAGTATATTCATCAAATATTGAAGAAGTACAATCTTGCTGATACATCTTCATGCAAAACACCTGCTTCAACAATTGACAAAATTGTACCTGATCCTGCAGGAAAATCTATTGATCAAAGATTATATAGATCAATGACAGGATCTCTTATGTATTTAACTGCCAACAGACCTGACATAATATTTACTGTATGTGTGTGTGCTAGGTACCAACCAGATCCAAAAGAGTCCCATCTGAATACTGTGAAGAGGATTTTTAGATATCTCAAAGGGAAACCAGCCCTTGGTCTATGGTATCCAAAAATGGAGACTTCTCTCTCTACTCTTATTCAGACAGTGACTATGGAGGATGCAACAACAATAGAAAATCCACAACTGGTGGATGTCAATTTTTAGGACCAAGACTTGTGACATAGAAGTGTAAAAAGCAAACAAATGTATCTATATCCATAGCTGAGGCTGAGTACATAGCTGCTTCAACTGACTCAACTGGAATAGATGATTCCAAGTTAGTCATATGCATTGATGCAGATATATCCAACTGAGACGATGAATTTATGAAGTAATCAAATTGATCATCATTGGAAGCTGAATGATTTTCGTTTTGTACATCAGCTGCATTATGAGTTCCATCCGCAGGAGTTCCAGGAACTCTACGGATGTATTTTGTGCTTCCGCAGGTGTTACAGAACATCTACGGATGTATTTTGTTGACTTGCAGACAATGACTTTGTGGAATGTAATGGACCATCTCCAATATGTGGAATATCTACTGATGTGAATGGAACATCAGCTGATCCAATAATCACATCTCCGGATGTTGGACACTCATCTGCGGATACAGAGTCAGCAGCTGCTGATGAATTGTTTGCATCTGAGGATGTAGATCCATTTGCTTCGTCTTTTGTTGCATTATTGTCATTATTTGGTGTTCCTTGTTCCATGATACTTGAAGTTTGTATTCTTGGAGGATCAGCAGATAATGACACTTCATTCATGTTTGGAGGATCAAATGGATAGCATGTATCTTCAGTACCTGCAGCATTCAAATAACCAGAGTTAAATAAGTTTGTGAGTGCATCTATATCAAACAACCATGATGATCCTTTTGCAGATTTAGGAAATAAGGATTCATTAAAAGACACATTAGGAGTTTCTTTCACAATGTTTTGTTGTGGAATGTAGATCCTATATGATTTAGATGTTGAAGAATATCCAACGAAGAAACCATCATAGGCTTTCTCTGAAAATTTTCCCAATTGTTCTTTTGTGTTTAAAACAAATACGTGACACCCAAAATCTCTAAGATATCCTATGTAAGGTTTTCTTTTAAATAAAAGCTCAAAGGTGTTTTGTTGTGTTCTTTGACAATTAATGTCCTGTTTTGAACATTGCATGTTGTGTTCACTGCTTTAGCCCAAAAGGTGATTGGCAATTGTGAATCAGCTAGCATTGTTCTTGCTGCTTCAATGAGAGTTCTGATTCTTCTTTCAGTAACTCTATTTTGTTGTGGAGTTCTTGGTGCACTGAATTGCCTTGCTATGCCTTTATTCCTGCAAAATGAATCTAAGACAGTATTAACAAATTCAGTTCCATTGTCACTCCTAAAAATTTTAACTTTTAAATCAAGTTGATTCTCAATCTTAGTGACAAACTCCATTAATGTTTCTGATGTTTCACTCTTTAGTTTTAAGAAAAAGACCCATGTGAATCTAGTGAAGTCATCCACAACCACTAAACAATATTGCCCTTTTCTAATGCTCATCACATTAGTTGGACCAAAAAGATCCATGTGAAGCAATTTGAGTGGTAACCTGCCGTAGGCTGGTTATCCCGTTATTTTTCCAAAATAAGGCCTCTAAATGGTGTTAGAATTTTTTAATTCGAAAAATTAGATGGGTGGAAGTGTGTGAATCAAAGAACAAGGATGTGTGTGTAATGTATAATGTTATGATTTCATTGATGTTGAATAACAAATTGCAATGAAGAAACATATACAAAGATGAATGAACATCAAACCCACCCAAAGGTGAGAATTTCTCTTTGGGTGATGATTTACACCATGAAAAACACACACTTAAGAACTTCTAGCCACTCACACACTTTGCAATAACCACACATTATAAGTGGCATTAGTTGTTCTATTTATAGTGTTATTACATCATGACCTAATTTTGACTATTCTTGTGGTCTTGATGTTGACTTTGTCTTGTGTTTGTTTTGTTCTGTTTATCAACTTGGTCTCTGAACTTGTACAATGAGATCTTCAGTTGGCTTTGATTGTGGTTTGGAAAGCTTCAGTTTATCAATTGTTGAACCCAATAATACTACCCCTAAACTGATGCTTGCCAAACTTTGACATGAAGATCTTCTCTGTCACATGTCTTCTTGATCAACTGATGTTCTGATAAAGTTCACTGTAGTTCTCCCCCTTAGATTAAGCTTCTCCAAATGTATTTCTGATAAAGGTTAGAATCTCTTTGAGAATACTTAATGTATTGGATATGAGGTGTATCACTTTTGGATTACTGTTTGTTCATATCACACTCAAAGGATTAGAATGTATTAGGCATATGATGAGGCTTTGAACTTCAATAAACAGCATCAGGAACATAAGTCAGTCTTGAAGACACTTCAACTCTTTGAATCTCTGAATTAACTTGATAATGGATGGTTCCAAGTACTTCAGAAAGAGTTTCTAACAATTGTACAAATCCTTGAATGGATCAGTGATAATGTGACCAAGGTTGATATCTTCTTTTCTGTTGAATGTGAAATTGGATGTGCATGTTGGTTGCAATCATCCGTATTCATCATGTTTCTTGTTTTCTGTTTATTGTAGGCATCTGTTCATTGATATTGTTGTTGTTGATGATGTTGTTGTTGTTGATGTTGATGTTGATGTTGTTGATGATGTTGTTGTTGATGTTGATGTTGTTGATGATGTTGTTGATATTGATGTTGTTGATGTTGTTGATGTCGGATGTTCATTTGTTTGAAGTAAGCTAACATTTGCATTAGTTACTCAAAACATGAGCATTTGTGATGCAGTGCCGGGATGAAATCAAAGCTCAAAAACACAAAAGTGGCCCAAAAACCTATTTAGAGGCCTTATTTTGTAAGGTTACCATGACGTAGCCCTCGTTTCCACGGTCGTTTTGACTGGTAGCACGTTGGAAACGGAGGCTCGTAGCCCAGGTTATGTCCATTTTCGTGCAGCGCGGTCTTGTGCTTCCTCATCCGCATTGGCATGTTAAACATCCGCATTAGTATGTTCAACATCAGCATTTGTTAACCAACATCCGCATTTGTTTAGTTACACATCCGCATTGGTTGTGTAACTTCAGCATTTCTTGAGCTCACATCCGCATTTCTTTATTACACATGCGCATTTGTTATGCAAAACATCCGCATGTGAGATGATCATCCGCATTTGTTGGCACAACATCCGCATTTGCATGATGCACATCCGCATTTGTTGGCACAACATCCGCATTTGTTTGATGGTCATCCGTATTTTTGTGATGTTCATCCACATTTGTTTTGTGTCTGCATGAGCATCGACTGGTAATGCATCCGCATTTGTCAGATGAACATCCGCATTAGTTAATGCGGATGAAGAAATACTTAACCGCATTTGTTTGTTGCTTCATCCGCATTTGCTTGCCTTAGTGACAAATGCGGATGGCTTCAGTAGGAAATGCGGATGCAAGAGAGAAATGCGGATGGCTCGTGTTTCATCCGCATTTGTCTTTCCTGTTCATCATCCATTTGAGAATATGAATTCAGGTTTAATCCGTATTATCTATGTTCGAGATCTTTGTAGTTAGCCTCGAAATCATGTAACTAAACAACTGAGATCTCAAATAAACATTATAATCAGCATCAATTACCCCTTGTTAGAAGTCTGAAACAGTTCATCATCGACCAAAGATGTTTGGTTCTGAATTCTTCTGCTCAAATAGATGTTCTTCGTTGATTTTGCTTTGGATCTGTTACAATTGCTCCGAAATTGAAGTGATAATGTGAGGAATGATTTATCAACTTCAATTCGAAGCAAACAAGAACAGATTTGCTGATTTTGTTTGTGTTTTGTTGATGAACAGAAGAGTTTTTGATGAACAGATGCTTTGTTCTTCATTTTTTTGATTTTCTTCTTTTTGTAAACACCTTTAAAGATGAAAACAGATCTGAAACATACATGAACCCAGCAACCAACAGCTCTGATACCATTTGTGAATCCAAGGATCGTAATCAGGAATTATCAGTGTTAGATTGGTTTTGAATTAATGATCGCGGAATTATCATTAATCGTTGTTTAATTGATCAATAAATAAATATCGATGCCAGAAAAAATAAACAATAAATGATCAAACGATATCAATAATATGCAAAGAACAATGATTTGAATCAAACGTAATTCATTAAAACCAATTAATGATTACAAAGAGTCAAATAATAATTGCTAACAAAATTCTATGCAATGATTGTGTTTATGATTTATGGTGTGTTGATGTGACGGCTGCTAGGGTTTATGTTGATCGTGTGAAACGATGTGATGGTATTTTTGTCGCTGTTTCTCTGTGTGTTTGATATGAAACCTAGAACTCATTTTATAGACACGCGTGTTTCTGTTAAGGAAACAACGAATCTCTTGGAGTCTGTGATTGACTTGTTGACTTGTTGACTAGAAACACTTGTATGATTTACGTATCTGGTTCTTCCACAGCTATTTGGTCTTCCACAACTACTTGTTCTTCCGCGGCTATTTGGTCTTCCGCAGCTACTTTGTTCTTCTGCAGCTACTTAATCTTCCGCAGCTACTTTGTGTTCAGTGAATATCCATATTCATCCGTAGAAGATCTTCTGATGAATGTCTTGTAAGAAAGATATCTACGGAAGAACAAAAATGTTCATCCGTAGATGTTTTTCACACTTAGTCAATTTCTCAAATTGACTAAGTATAATGTTTGTACCTGTAATCATACACATAAATCAATGCACATATGGGTTAACCCATATATATACATAATGAATTACAAATATTCATTACATGAATTGATTAAAGTTTTGAGCCTATACAAAATGATCTAGACCTGTTATTTCTAGATCTAACATCTCCAGAGCTCACTCCTTCAGTGGATGTTTCCAATTTAAAACCTAAGTCTCATGCTAAAACTGAGAGTGATGCTGAATGGGATGAGCTTATTAAAGATGAGTCTCCCAAAGAATAAAAAGAATCAAAGGCTGATGACCTACTGTCCACCAAAGACATATTGGAAGAGAGGCCTGAATCAACTATGTTAGACCCTGATCAATCATGGGTTTCCATATGACATGGTTGAGAGAATGAAAATGACAGAAATGAAGGAAGCACTGAAGGAATTTGAGCTAGCAAGATTCATGATCCCAGATTGCAATTATGAAACATTCATAGCCTTTCAGACAATTCAGAAAACAAAGAAGGAGCTAGGTCACTCTGACATAACAACTCTGAGCAAATACAATATGACTTGTTGGTTACAAAGTCATAACTACAAGATACATGAGCTGAAAGGAAGATCAGTGGCTGAGCTTAGAAGGATGATGGAGCATGTAATGAAGGTGGAATTGGAAACTGGAGTAAAATTCAGAACTGAAGCTCCAAATCCTTCCTATGAACATCAATTAAAATCCCCTGCTAAACCAGTAACAGTTGAAAGCAAAGATCTACATAAAGGGAAAGATAAATTGATCCAAGAACCAAGAGAGGTGATCCCTGGGAAAGCATGGCTTCTGGGCACAACTGGGAGAGAGATCACTGAAGAAAAATCTTCTTTAATCTAGTTGTTTGATCATATCACGACTCCCACTGTTGCTGAAGATAACAGGATTATGGCCTGGAAATATGATCCAAAGTGGGATTGTGCACTTATCAAGAGAGCATATAGAAGAGTTGAATACTTCCACTTACATGAATCAATCTTGTTGTTGCCTCATACTGACATCAAAGACCTTCAAAGTTTTATCATCTCCAACTACCTAATAAGCCCAAGAGGAAGAGATTTCTCTGTATTGGTTGGAAGTTGAAAACAAAATTTAAGGATGATGTACTCAAGGAAGCAAGAAAAGAGATGGGGAACACAAGAAAAGATACCAAGGGAAAAGAAGGTCAAAATCCAACTCCTTACACTGGTTGATGATGAATTCATAAGGAGGGTTGGATACTCTAACAGAAAAACAACTGCCATAAAAGTCATTGAAGGAAATCAATACACTTCCCATAACTGAGTGGGGATATGTGGAGAAGACTAAAGAACTGGTGCTGATGAGAAATAAAGAAAAGAAGAAAGCAAGGAGTATAAGATTGTTTGATCCAATTGATATTAAACTTCTGCATCCAAGCTACACTTCATACCTACATGATAAGTTCTTCCCAAAACTCAAAGATGATCAAGCTTAAAATGACCTATGCCTGTATTTGCATATCATACAAGTCATTGAAAAACTACATGCAAAAGCATACAAAAGAAGAAGATATGAGGCTGGACTGTTAAGAGGAGCTAACATCAAGGAAGTATCTGAACTGAGGATGTCAGAACAAGATGAGCTGGAAATAGTCAATAATCAGAGTGTTGTGGAAACTCTCACTACAGAAGAAGACATTTTGGGATTAAGCTTTGAGACACTACAAATGATATGCAGAATGGAGATCAAGTACAAGTACGATGATCAAAAGGATGCAGTGTCATATTTCACAAGAAAATGGTGTCAAGAGTCAAAGAGCTTTCAGTTTGAAGACCTGATTACAAGTGTCTAAACCTAAGGGGGAGTATTGTTAGATCTTGGAATAATAGGTCTAGATCATTTTGTACAGGCTTAGAACTTTAATCAATACATGTAATGAATATTTGTAATTCATTATGTATATATATAGGTTAACCCATATGTGCGTTGATTTATGTGTATGATTACAGGTACAAACATTATACTTGGTCAATTTCTGAAATTGACTAAGTGTAAGAAACATCTACGGATGAACATTTTTGTTCTTCCGTAGATATCTTTCTTACAAGACATTCATCAGAAGATCTTCTACGGATGAATATGGGTATTCACTGATGAACACCACATGAACAAAGTAACTACGGAAGATCAAGTAGCAGCGGAAGAACAAAGTAACTGCGGAAGATCAAGTAGCTGCGGAAGAACAAAGTAACTACGGAAGAACCAGACACGTAAATCATACAAGTGTTTCTAGTCAACAAGTCAATAACAGACTCCAAGAGTTTCGTTGTTTCCTTAACAGAAACACGCGTGTCTATAAATATGAGTCCTAGGTTTCATATCAAGGAGACAGTAAGAAACGGTGAAAAAAACACCATCACATCGTTTCACATGATCAACACAAACCCTAGCAGCCGTCACATCAACTCACCAAATATCATAAACACAATCATAGCATAGAATTTTGTTAGCAATCATTATTTGATTCTTTGTAATCATTAATCAGTTTTAATGAATTACGTTTGATTCAAAACATTATTCTTTGCATATTGTTGATATCATTTGATCATTTATTGTTTATTTTCTCTGGCATCGATATTTATTTGTTAATCAATAAAACAACGATTAATGGTAATTCCGTGATCATTAATTTGAAACCAATCTAACATTGATAATTCCTGGTTGCAATCCTTGGATTCACATACTAATATTTTTGTCATAGTATAGGGACTTATTTGTAAATATATGTTCCTTTTTGTTTTCTTTGATAGTATAAATAGCATAGATTATGTATTGTGCAGGTAAGCACAAAGACTAGACTAGTGCACCTTAGAATCAGTTGAACGAATTGTAACTGTTTTCTCTACACTTGTATTTCTATGCTTTCTATCAATGAAAAACTATGAATTTTTCTGATGTGTTTGCATTGATTTGATTACTTGTGTTTGTTTTGATTCAGTTGCATCATAATATCATCACAGATCGATCCATTTTGATCCTATCAAATGGTATCAGAGCTGTTGGTTCAGTGATTTGAGCTTATCGACATTTTGAGCTCTCTGAATCACTTGAATCTGTGATTGATAAGCAATTTGATCAAATAATTGTTGAATTTAGTTGTGTTTCATCAATAGAAACATGATTTGAATCACAATTTCATGTTCAATTCGTTCAAATCTGAAAATTTGACCTAAATTTTATTCGAACCTGTTCTTAATATTCGGACTATGTTTCAATCAGAAGATTGAACTATTGTTGTTATTTGTTGAAATTGAAGATGAAGGATTGATTATCGACCTATAAACTACCTAATTGAAAGTTTTTAGATTAATTCAACAAGTTTTGAAGATTTTCAGAAGATTTGAGTTCGTTTGAATCTGTTGAATTAGGCGCATTAGGTTAAAACAACGCTGAAAATTGCCTAAGTGTATAGGCGCTTGACAGTTGTTTAGGCTTTTGAACACTATTCAGGCGTTTTTGGTCTAGGCGTTTGACCACTGTTGAGGCGCATTACAACTGTTTGGACACTTTGGAACTTTTCAGAAACCAAGTAATTCTATGCGCATAACCACTGTTTAGGCGCATTAGAACTGTTTTGGCGTTCTACAACCCAGGCGCTTGACAACTGTTCAGGTGCATTACAACTGTTCAGGCGCATTATCAGTTGGGCGTTTCAGAATTCTACTAAGGCAGTCCCTTAGGCGTTTCAACATCAAAGTTGGGTGTTTGACAACTGTGTAGGCGCTTCATCACTGTTTAGTCGCATCAACTCAACACTTAGAAATTTTTTCAAAATTTAAAAATCCAAAATTATTTTCAATTCATTGTTTTAATTCAAAAACTTAAAAACAACAAAAACAAATCTTTTTCTTAAAAACAAAAATTCAAAATGGTCAAATCTAAAGATTCTGAGAACAGAGTTTCTAAGTTGAAGAATAGAGTTGATTTTTAGAACTGGTATCTTAGATTGAAACATCATCTTAATTCTATTGACACTGACTTGTGGAAGTCAATAGAAAAAGGACCTCATATCCCTATTACATCATATGGTCCTGATAGAGGTTTCGTCTACACAAAAGACTCTCCAGAACCTTATCCTGAAGATGGGTTACAAGGTGATGATCTAAGAAAACTAAAGAATGACATTAAAGCATATTCATTGATGTGTAAAGGATTACCACTAGAAGTCTTAACTAGACTTGATGGGTATCAAACTGGATATACTATGTATAAAGCTTTGAAGATAATATGTGAAGGTGGTAAGGAGATTCAAGATCTCAAGAAGCAGAAACTGAAGAGGCAGTTAGAGCTGTTTGAGCATTTATCTGGTAAAACTATAAACCAAATGATGAATAGATTTGTGCAACTTACAACAGAGATGTCAACTGCTGGCATCAAAAATGATCTCAAAGATCTAAATTTCAGACTTCTCAATGCTCTTCCATCCTCATAGAAACAAGCAGTGACATTGTTGAAGCACACTGAAAAATTCCCTATGGATCTTGATCTATTGATTGCCAAAATTGAGTCAGTTGAGATTGATGAAAGCTCAAGAAACAATGATAGAGCAGCATCAATGTCTCAATACAAATATGTTACATCTCTAGCTAGCACAGTGGAGAATGCCTTTATGGCAAAGAATGAGAATTCACTAGAAGAAGAGGGTGATCTGTTTGTTGGAGAGGGTTCTTTACAGATTCTTCATATACAAGTGCTCCTGCTTATGCAACTCTACCACAACCTCAGTCTCCTCCTAAACATCAAAACTCTAAACCTCAAACTGAGACTCCATCTTCTAACTCTGCTAAAACTAACAAAGTTAAAGATGTTATTAACATCCTATTACAGGATGAGGAGTCCAAAACTGCTTTTACTGCTTTTATGGCTAGTTTTCAAGCTTATCAAGGTAGTCATTTAACACAATTAGATCTTGTTTTGTAGGACTTATTCGAGATGGATCCAGACGATATAGAAGAGATGGACTTAAACTAGTAAATTGTGATGATTGCATATAGAACCCAGAAACATTCTTATGTCAACAGGAACTACAAGCCAAGTGCTAACAAGACTGTTGGATTTGACAAATCTAAGTCAAGGTGTTTCAACTGCAATAGCTATGGCCACTTCTCACGGGAATGCAAAGCTCCCAGAAACAAAGGAGGGAATAGTCAAGCTAGTTCAAGCAATCAAAGATATCCACAACAGTCTCAGAAGACATTCCAAAAGCCATATCAAAGTCTACCAATGCCTGAACTTAAAGATGAATCTAAGTCTTCTGAAGAGCCTAAGAAAGCTCTTGTCGTGAGCATCAAGGATGGATATGACTGGTGTGCGTATGCAGAACAGTTTACAGCTGACTTAACCTCTAGTTTATCTCTTATTGCAGAGGTTCAAGATGAAGACTGGTCAGAAGATAGTGATCCAAAGGCTGAAGATGACTCTGAAAATGAACAAGAAAAGTATGACTGGAGTGATAAATCTGATCCTAAAGAGGATTCAGAAGAAGTTACATTAATGGCACAGTCAGCTCAACCAAAGGTTGAAAATTTATCTTCTAACTCTGAGACTACTTCACCTAAATATCCTGAAATACTAGCTGAAGTAAGAGAAAAACTATGCACCAAATCTTGCTTTGAACATGTAGAATATTACCGAACTTACTCATACAAAATTTGTGAAAAGCTCAAGCAAGAGGAATTAATGCATAATAAACTTAAAAATGACCACAAAATATTAGATGAAAAGATCATTTCTCTACAAACTTCATGGAAGAAAACTTTGAAAGAACTAGAAATTGTTTCCAAACAACTTAAAGAAATGACTAAGAACTTGGAATAGGAGAAAATAGCACATGCTGCTACACAAGTTGATCTTGCAAAAGTCAAAAGTTCAAAAACAATTATGGAACAACTGGTAAGTGAACGAAAGGATAAACAAAAAGCAGGCTTAGGTTTTACACACGAACCAATGCCTGAATCCATAACAAACACTTTACCAGTGAACTTCAACAATCATGATCATTCTCCAGAAAATAAAGCTAAACTTAAAGCTTTCCAAAACAAAAACAATAAGATTTCTGATAGTGAAGAAGAGAAAACCAATATTGAAATCTTTGAAGAAAAAGATACTGAAAAGATCAAAAACGGTCATCCGGTAAAAGTAAAATCATATGAACCACGTCCGAAAGGTAAGAAAATATTTGTTCCCAAAGAATCTGTTTTGGAAGAAGTGATCATTAAAGATAATAAACAAAACTCCAAAAACAAAGATAAAGCAAAACAAGAAGAAGGAACATAAGAAGATTCAAACTCTTATGGTCTAAATAATCCAGAGTTTATTAAATGGCAAAAAGATCAGAAAGAGAAAGAAACTGAAAAAGAATCTTCACCTGAAGATGTTCAATCTCAAATAAAATCAAGTTCTACAAAATCAAGAAACCAAAGAAGAAGAAGAAAATAGACTAAAGCTAAAACTGATCAAAATAAGAGTCAAGAAAATCAGACAAAAACAACAAATCAAGCAACTCAATTTAAACCAATAAAATTTGTGTCTGCTGGTACTTTGAACATCAACTTAATTCAAGAAGTTAAACAAACTCCTAAGAACAAATCAAACTCTGATCTGAAAACAGGTTCAGATTCTAAGTCTTCTGTTGTCGTTAAACGATTTGTTTCTAAGGATTCTAATAATGCTAATCATGTACAAAAGTCAAAAACAAATATACAAAAGAACAAATTGTCAAATCAAAAACAAAATTTGTCAAATCAAAAAAAAAAGATTAACTTTTCGACGCCTAAATCTAAACAAGGATCAAACGTTGAGTCAACATCAAAAGTTAATAAACAGTTGTTTAAAACACCATAAAGGTACTGTGAAATTTGTGACATGTATAATCATAAGACTGCTGAATGTTATTCTAACAAGTACTGTCACATATGTGATATGAGAAATCACTCAACAGTAGATTGTTACTTTATTAAGTACTGTACCTTCTGTGATGAAAGGACTCACAATACAAAAAATTGTTACTTTAGAAAGAGTTCGCCAAGGAAAGGATTTGCAAATACACAATTGAACAAAGGCTGTGTTAATCCTCAGTTTAAAAGAAATCAAACTATTAGTTTTCAAAGATTAACTAACTAACCTTCCTTAGGCTTGAGATCTTTCAAAAGAAATGACTCTGTGAGACCAAAACAATACATTCAAGATCAATTCATTCCAAGGTCTATGAGAATGAATGATAAAAATGTTGAAAATAAAAATTTTTCAAAAATTGGTCATTTAAATGGTATGAATACCTTAATAATGATCAAAAATTTGTGAATCATAGAATTTGGTAAATTCATTAAAAACAAGCCTGATGTGAATAAACTTCATTTTAAACAATTTACCATTGTTGATAAGTTTGGCAAACCCAAGACCATCTCGGCTTGGGTCGATAACTCAACTTAATTTTCTTTGTCTTGCAGGTACGCCCGAGAAGACCTATCAACACATGGTATGTGGATAGTGGGTGTAGCCGGCACATGACGGGCAATCATGCCTTACTTCAAGAATTTAAGTTAAAAGATGGTACACACCTCGCCTTTGGTGGTGATGCAGGAGGAAAAATTACAGGCGAGGGAACAGTATCCAACGGGATAATAAGCTTTGATAAAGTCAACTACTGCTCACAGTTGAACTTTAATTTGTTAAGCATTTCCCAAATTTGGGATAAATCGTATTCTGTTCTTTTTGATGATTCTTTTTGCTTCATTTTGAAACCAGGTTTTCAGATTAGCAAAGACTGGGTGGTTGTTAAAGCTGTTAGGGATCGAGATGTATACAAGCTGAATATGTCTCAAGTTGATCCATCTACAGAAGCAACTTGCCTTATTGCTCAAGCATCAAATGACGAAAGTCAGCTTTGGCGTAGACGTCTCGGGCATTCCAACTTCAAGAATATGAACAAGCTTGTAGCAGGAAATCATGTTATCGGCCTTCCATCAAAGAAGTTTGCCACTACTGAGCTCTGCTCAGCTTAGGGGAAGCAACACAGAGCATCTTATAAGCCCAAGCAAATAAACTCAAATTCCAAACCTCTCCAGATGTTGCATATGGACCTTTTCGGACCAACAAATGTGAAGAGTATTGGAAGAAAATCTTATTGTTTAGTTATCATTGATGACTTCACAAGATTTTCATGGGTTTTCTTTTAGAATGTTAAATCTAAAATGGCTGAATTATTAAAAGTATTCATCACAAAAGTTGAAAATCAATTAGAACAAAAGTAAAAATAATAAGAAGTGATAATGGAACGGAATTTAAAAATGTAACTATTGACATGTTTTGTGCAGAAAAAGGAATTGCTCATCAGTTCAGTGCTTCCAGAACTCCTCAACAAAATAGAGTTGCTAAAAGGAAAAACAGAACTTTGATTGAGGCTGCACGATCCATGTTAGCAGATGCGAAAATTCCTATCACTTTCTGGGATGAAGCCATATCTACTGCTTGTTTCATACAGAATCGTACTTTAATTATTAAAGACAAACTGAAAACTCATTATGAGTTAATGTTAGGAAACCAAACATAGATTTTCTTAAATATTTTGGTTGTCCAGTTTTGATTTTAAATTCAAGTGATCATCTAGGAAAATTTAATTCAAAATCTGATGAAGGATTTTTCATTGGATATTCATCTGTTTCAAAATCCTATCGAGTTTATAACTCTAGGACAAATGTTATACTTGAAACATTTAACATTAAATTCCTTAAAAATTCTGTTCCATCAGTTTTAAATGGTCCAGCTTGGTTATTTGATTTAGATTCATTGTCAAACTCTTTTCAATCTAACTTCTTTAATCAATCTAACTTGCTTGATTCTACAGGTGAGAAGAAACTTCAAGGAGATCTCGGTTCTTTCAGTGATGATTCAGATTCTGATGATATGGATGACTCAAGCCCAGATTATCCATTTTTTTCTTTTGTCAAAGATTCACTAATTCGGTTTAATAATAATGATCAATCTCATCAAGATGAAGATAATTCAGTTTCAGAAGATCAACATGTTTCACAACCTATTCCTAATGATGGTATAGAAACTGTACAACCTGAGTCTGGAACGTCATCTATATCTGGTGATGTAGTTGGTACCGGTAATCTTGATTACTTCATTAACTCACCGACTCAAGTTCCCAATTTCAATCCACATTCTTCGAACCTATTGCATCAGCTTTCCATCTTGAACCAAACCAATCTGGATGTTCATGTTCAAGAAAATGAGATTCCAACATCTCGTATTCAAAAGAACCATCCAATGTCTCAGATTATTGGTCCATTGAATGAGAGAACAACGAGAAGTAAATCAGAACAAGCAAATCTTTGCTTATACTCATGTTTCTTTCTCAAATTGTTCCTAAAAACATTATCAAAGTGTTAAAGGACAATAGTTGGGTTGAGGCTATGCAAGAAGAATTATTGCAATTCCGTAAAAAATAAGTGTGGAATCTTATGGATTTACCTAAAGGAGAAAATGCCATAGGCACAAGATGGTTGTTCAGAAACAAAACAGATGATCGAGGAATTGTTATTAGATATAAAGCGAGACTCGTTGCAAAAGGATACACCCAAGAGGAAGGAATAGATTATGATGAAGTATTTGCTCCAGTTGCAAGACTTGAATCAATTCGTGTCTTCCTGGTTTTTGCAACATTCATGAAATTCAAGGTGTTCCAAATGGATGTTAAAGGCGCTTTCTTGTATGGACCGATCACCGATGATGTGTATGTAAAGCAACCTCCGGGTTTTGAAGATTTGGAATTTCCACATCGTGTGTACAAGCTTAGCAAAGCTTTGTATGGACTACATCAAGCCCCTAGAATTTGGTATGAAACATTGTCACAACACTTAATCCAACATGGGTACACGCGAGGGAAAATCGATCCAACTTTGTTCATAAAGACGGATGCTGATGATCTCCTATGTGTACAAGTGTATGTCGATGATATCATATTTGGTTCTACAAGTCCAAAATTATGCAATGAATTCGAAGAAATCATGAATCTTGGTTTCAAATGAGTTCTATGGGAGAAATAAATTTCTTTCTTGGACTTCAAGTGAAGCAATCTGCAAATGGAATTTTTATTAATCAAGAGAAATTAGTTGAAAAACTCTTGAAGAAATTTAAACTGCAAGATTGTCAATCCATAAGAAATCCAACTGACGTAAATACCAAGATTGAACCTGATTCTAAAGGAAAATCAGTTGACCAAACTTTATACAGATCTATGATTGGTTCATTGATGTATCTTACTACATCTAGACCTGACATAATGTATGTTGTTTGTGTTTGTGCCAGGTATCAATCAGACCCGAAGGAATCTCATTTAATTGCTGTTAAACGAATATTCAGGTATCTCAAAGGAAAACTAGCTTTAGGGCTATGGTATCCTTATGAAGGTAACTTCGAGTTACATGGATATATTGATAGTGATTATGGAGGATGTTGTTAAGATTATAAATCTACTACGGGTGGTTGTCAGTTTTTAGGTCCCAGATTAGTCTCACGTCAATGTAAGAAACAAACAAATGTCTCTGTTTCAACCACAGAAGCTGAGTACATAGCTGCTTTAGTAGGATGTTCTCAAATCCTTTGGTTACAAAACCAACTGCTAGATTACGGATTCAATTTTCTTAAAACTCCAATTTACATTGATAACACTGCTGCTATGTTCATTACAACTAATCATGTCCAACATTCAAAAACAAAACATATCGAGATTCGATATCATTTTCTCAGAGATAACTCTGAAAAAGGTTTAATCATTTTAATCCAAATTGCAACTAAAAAATAGTTGGCAGACCTATTTACAAAAGTATTTTTACCAGAAAGGTTTGAGTATTTGATAGAGTCAATTGATCTTATTAACCATGTGTAAAAACTGGTTTTTGAGCATTTTAGTTACTTGAGTCTTAAAATGATCAGAACCCTCCCTTAACTGAATAGGAAACAACAAAAGAAACTGTCAGAGTTAATTGCCTGATTGTATATTGTGTGTGCATGTTTCATAGAAAAACAAACCAAAATACAAAAATTGAAAATTGAAAAGTCAAAAGATAAAAATATAAAACAAAAACTATAAAAATAGAGTTTTTCTTTCTTAATTTAGTTTTTTAGGAATGAATCTGTCTTTGTAATATGTGAGAAATGATAGATACATTAGTTTGATCAGTTGCATACTTTGCTTACGACTAAAGTCTGACGTGATCGGATATGATGTGCAGGTAAGCTCATGTAATTATACTGAAAAAGTAAACTTTTGTGATCAAACTAAATCAATCATGCATTCGTGTTTGTCCATTTTAGTACCAATGAGTAGTTTTGACTTCTCAAATTGATTGCTTGTTAAGTCATAATCTCACACCTGGTGGCGATATAAATAACCATTGAGCTCTAATTAATTTAAATCATCGATTCACTTCTCTGTTATGAGTCATCATAGGCCTGAGGTGACGAGATATCATTTGTTGTAAGTCATTACAGACCTGGTTATTCTCATCTGATGCAAAAAGATGCCAATGTGCACAAACTAAACATAAGATCTGGTTATAAGTATATGTCAGGTTTTCAAGTTGAGAAAAGTGATTTCTTGCATATCTTGACAAGGGTTGAGCTCTCTAAGTCTAAGTGTGACTTACATAATGTCATATCTAATCATATCTTAAGCAATCCAAGAGTTGAAAAAGTAAGTGTGCTGAGTACCTTGCCAAAAGCACTCATTTTCTGTCCTTAGATCTCGTGTCTCCTTTGCTGCAGAAATGCTAACCTGGAACACACTTGATCAGGATTTATTCACTGTCTATGACTATCAAGCAATTTTGTTTATTTCAATATGCTGATCTTAACTAATATGATCTCACTGCAGACATATAATTCAATTATACATAATAGATTTTTATTCTGCTTTAATTTTAATTTTTGCATGTTTTTCTGTGTGCAGCCATATTAACAATGATTAGTGTGTTCTTCCTGTGACTTTCAAGAAACTTTTAAATTTTATTAAACTTAAAAGTTTAGGGGGAGTAAAAAGTAAAAGTGTCAAAGATAAAATTTTCAAATTTCAAGATATGAAAAATCAAAAATTAAATGTTTGGATGGATAGGATGAAGCTAAAAAGTTCTAGCATGTGTATGTTTGATATAATGTGAAAATAAACCTGAAGAAAGAATTTTAAACTGGAAAAGCTTCTTGCAACATTTTAATATGAGACTTTTTGTTAAAATTAGAGACTAAAATGACGGAAAACTGTTTTTTTTTAAATTTAAAACAAAAATAAAAAGGTCAAAACATTAAAATAAAAAAAAATAAAATAAATAAATTTAAATGTCAAAAGTACAAAATTGAGGGTCAATTATGAAAATTTTGAGTGAAAGTCAAAATTTGACAAAATGTTTTAAAAGTAGGATATGAACAGTACTAATGCGTTTAAACAGTGTTCTGGTGGAATATTTGAAAATTACAAGTGTTAGACTCATGGAAGTAATCTCATGCGTCTAAACAGTGTTCAAAAGTCCAAAATAGGAGCATGATGATTTTTCAAAAATTTGTACAAGTGTTGGGCGTTTCAAACAACCTCATACATCTAAACAGTTGTCATATGTCTGAAATTTTTGGTTAAGTGTTGGGCGTTTCATCCATACTCATGCGCCTACACAGTACCAGGCTTTCAAGAGTTGGGCGTTTCAAGTGAAAAATTACCAAGTGTTAGGCATTTCAGTTAGTCCCATGCGCCTGAACAATGTAAAAGCGCCTAAACAGTGCTTATGCGTCTGAATAGTGCCCATGCGTCTAAACCTCATGCGCACAAACAGTGCTCATGCGCCTAAATACTTAGTGTCAAAATCAACCCATGCGCACAAACAGTGCTCATGCGCCTAAATTCTTTGTGTAATATTACGTCTCATGCACACAAACAGTGCTCATGCGCCTAAAAATTTACACTTAGTATAAATACAACACTTGTGATTTCAGGTCTCTCATTTACTCTCAAATCCCTTGATCTTGCACCCGACTATCGAACACCCTTGATTCACCAGTTCATCTTTCTGATTGTTATTGTTCAATACTTGAGATTGATAGTTTGTTTTTCAGATTCTAAACGTAAGTTCATGAACAAATTCATCCAATTTCAAGTTTATAGTTTGAATTTGATTGGGCGTTTCATAACCATACGAGCTTATGAACCCTAGTTCGATTGAAATTTTGAAATCTGTAATTTTAGTGTAAATGTTTAACTGAAATTGAACATTGATTGATGATATACACTTGATTTCGAACATATTGTGATAATCAAATCTGATTTTCATTAAATTTGTTCTTAATGATGATGTTCATGTTCATCAGTCAAAGTTCTTGAATATGAGTAGTCATATTCATGAATTTTTAATAAAAATAGAAAACTAATTATAAATTCATTCTTTAATCTGTTTTTTGAGAAAATTTAATGAATTGATATGTTTGAAATCATTTACACTCTAACTTGAATGTATTTTGTTTTTTTAACAGAATACTTGAACACTTAGAAATTTTTCAAAGTGCAAGTTAGGTTAACAGAATTAAAACATAATAATTCATTTAAATTTCTATAAATATCAATTTGATTCAATATTGAAAATTCTTAAGTGTCTAATTCTTTTTGTCTTATCCTTTCAGATGGTTGAATTTAAGTTTGAGCCTAAACACAATGTAGCAGCATTTCTAAACGAAGATGTTCGTGATGCTACAGGCTATGATGAGATGATTAGATTCCTGTTAAGGACTAAGTATGTCTATTCTATGTGCTATCAGCCTGTGATTTATTCTAGACTGATTAAGAAGTTTTGGACTACTGCAACTGTTGAGATCAATGAAGAAGGGAGAAAAGTTTTGAGAGGATTCATAACCAATGAAAGAATGATTGAAGTGTCAGAAGAATCCATTAGAGAAGCATTAAGGCTTGGGAACAATGACCCTGAAGACTTAGCAGAACTCTCATTTAATGAATGTAGAGAAACTTTTATTGCTATGGGTCATCCAGACCACTTTCCACAGAAGCAATTTTTCAGAGCCCGAGTGTACAATCACTGGAAACTATTATGTTATATATTCCAACATGGTATGTCCAAATGAAGTGTGGGTTGGAACTCCTTTCCAGTTGATATAGCATCTCCAATTGTTGCATTAGCCACAAACAGGAGATTTAACATGGCTAGATGGATTATGAATGGATATATTTTCAACTTGACAGAGGGTATTAGAAACAAGTATCTGATGTACCCAAGATTCTTACAGATGATCATAAATGAAGCAAATCCTGATTATCATGCTTATGGAGTTGATGGTGAAAGATTGATTCTTGAGCATATGACAGAAACTTCATACAAAAGACTATCAATGATTACTGGTGCTCCTAATGTACCAATGTTTGACTATATGAGGGTTGTGGCTCAAGATGAGGTGAACATAAATGAAGATCTTTTTCATTTACTTGAGGATGAACCGGTTGATCCAAACAACCTGATTGAAGTAGATCCTCTAGAGTTAGATGATGATGATGAAGATGATGATAATGATGAAAGTTCAAGTTCTGATGATGATGATGATGATAATAATGATGATGGTGATGATGGCAATGACATGGAACAATTAAATGAAGATGTTCATGAAACTGAACAAGTTGAAGATGTTCAGGAAGTTGATCAAGTTAAAGATAGAAATGAAGAAATTCAAACTATTAAGGAGATAGTTGATATGATTGAAGAATCAATTGAAACAAAAGAACAAACTGAAGTTAATGAAGATGTTCAAAACTTTGAAGTATTTGAAGATGTGATACATGATGATCCTGTAAGTTTGAATCAACAAGATACACATGAGGTGGAAGAAACAAACTTTTAGTTGATTATTGATGAATTAAAAGAAGAAAATGCTAAGCAAGAGAATCTCATTGAAAAGTTAAGAGAAGAAAATGAGAAATTGAATGAGGAATTACAAAAAAAAAAAAAGATAAAGTGATTGCTGATTTGGAGAAAGATGAAGAAACAAATTTGCAAAATTTTGAAGTCTTGATGAAAGATTATGACCTAATGGAAGAAAAGTTCAAAAAGTTGAAAGAAAACAATGAGGTTTTAAATGAAGAATTCAAAAGAATGAAAGATAGTCTAAAATCTCCATCCCCTGAAGTTATGATAGTTTCTGAAGTTACCCCAATTGATGTTAAGAAGATTCAACATATGGTTGGTGAGTTCATAGGTTTAAATAATAAATACACATTGATGTTGAGCAGAAGTTTGTGGGACATAAGTGTATAATAAGCAAGCAATATCACATGTAATCATGAGCCTCACAAGCAAGCCTACGACGTACATACAGAATTTGTCAGAACATATTCATCCGAGGGTCCGTTCGTGACCATTGTTAGTCCCAACTAGTATACTAACAAACAAAAGTGGGGGTGTCAACCCAATTGTACTATCAATACCTATCCGTCAGCTCTAACACCAAAGTTAAATAGTTGTGAATAAAAAACCATATAGAAAACTCATGCATCTACAAGATACACTTATAAAATAGTAACACAAAAGTCCCAAAAGAATAATTGATTTCACAGCAAGAAAAAAAGTCATGCATATTTTTCCCCCTTGATGTTTATAAATAATTGCAATAAAATGAGGTCGCCAAACTCACCTTGATTAGCATGCAGAAGATTGTACTTTAACCACAAACTTAGCAAGCTACAAACAATAATACATACGAGGATTACTATTTATTTAAAATTAACAAGTTTTCTTTGGTAACCCACCTTATTAATACCCTGACAACTAAACATGCTACTTAGATAACTAAGATGTTAGGTTTTGTTGATTAGAATCCAAACTTGGGCCATATAACATGAAAATCATTGTTGTCGTGACATTTGCTTGTTTATGCTTGACGTGTAAATTTTATGTTACGTTTATATTTGGTTTATTTGATTTAAAATGGTTATTCATTCATAAATTCTAATATCAATAAAATTCATATTGTTAATCTTCATTTCTAATTATTATCTCATTTTAGTTGTTTACATTATTACCCTTAAATTATTAGTTGTTTAGAAAACATTTCAATATACTTTACTGTTTGCGTACAGATTTTATAAAATCAGTTTGGAGGTCGAAACGACTACTAAATGACGAGAGACCAATTGAATTTTAACGCTAACACATGGAATTAACTTTATGGAGAAGATCACATCATTTTGATAAAAATTCTTTGAGATATGTGTTTCTAAAGTCGGACCAACAATCTGCCAGAAAATTCAGTTTTAACCAATCTTTTTGTATCAACTGTTTGGGAGCTCAAAATTTCATGGTTTTTGACGAGACTAATTGAGTTGAAAAGTAGACTATTTGAACTTAGTTTTAGACTTCAAATTCGTCCATTTAATACTTCGTATGACCAAGTTATCACTTTTATAAATTGACCTAACTTTCTAACAGTAAATTGTATAAGATACAACAATTACCCTTTGGACCTAATACCACAATTCTTGACTATAGTTGACCTGAGTAACCAACTGATGCTTATTTTTTATTCCATTGAAATAATCACACACACTATATATATATATATATATATATATATATATATATATATATATATATATATATATACACTAACACACACTCGTAACTTCTACTATACATACATAATTAACTTCATACTTAATACACACAAATTCATACACACACACACTAGCGCGAGCGCGCACACACATACACACACGCTAACACACACATGTAACTTCCTACATACACACACATATTTATCTTCATACATACAACACATAAATCCATACATACACACACTAGCGCGCGCGCACAAATATATATATGTATATATATACTAACACACAACACATTTAAAAAGGTTATTCATTCATAAATTCTGATATCAATAAAATTCATATTGTTAATCTCCATTTCTAATTATTAGCTCATTTTAGTTGTGTACATTATTACCCTTAAATTATTAGTTTTTAGAAAATATTTCGGTATACTTTACTGTTTGCGTACAGATTTTGTAAAATCAGTTTGGAGGTCGAACGGCAACGAAATGATGAGAGACCAATTGGAGTTTAAAGCTAACACATGGAATTATCTTTCTGGAGAAGATCACATCATTTTGATGAAATTAATAGAGACATGTGTTTCTAAAGTCACACAAACAATCTGTCAGAAAATTGAGTTTTAACCAAACTTTTTGTATCAACTGTTTGAGGGCTTAAAACTTAATGGTTTTTAACAAGACTAGTTGAATTGAAAAATAGACTATTTGAAATCAGTTTTAGACTTCAAATTCTTTCATTTTGAACTTCGTATGATCAAGTTATCATTCACATAAATTGAATCAATTTTCTGATAGTACGTTGTCTAAAATACATCAATTACCCTTTGCTCCCAACCCACAATTCTTGACTATAGTTGACCCGCGTAACCAACTGACGATTATATTATGTTCCGTTGAAATAATCACACACCCATGTGTATATGTATAACTGACACACACACACTATATATATATATATATATATATATATATATATATAATATATATATATATATATATATATATATATATATATATACAACACACACACATTACACACACACATATATATATAGACACACACACACTAACACACACATAACATTTACTATACATACATAATTAACTTCATACTTAAAACACACAAATTCATACATACACACACACTAGCACATATATATATACACTAACACACACACATGTAACTTCCTACATACATAAACATAATTATTTTCATACATACAACACATAAATCCATACATACACACTAGGGCGCGCACACACATATATGTATATATATACACTAACACACACACACACACAAAACGCACACAGCAGCAGCCACTGCTGCTGTGTGATGTTCTCCGACTCCACACACAACGGACACACTCACACACGCATCACGGCACCTCGCCATACAAGCACACACGCACCACCGCGCACTCAAACGATATCGAACCAGAACAAAATAACAACACGAAATGAAATGATACAATAAGGAAGGATTACCTGCGGGTTGATGACGAGAAACTGGCGAAGTTCGTACGAGAGAACGCTAGAGAGAGTTCGCTGGAGGGGGTTGTAGCCGGTTAGGGTTTTCGGGTGGTGGCCGTGAGTTTGTGTGCTTATATATATATTTTTGTTAATTGCACTTTAGTCCCTGGACTAATTTAAAATTAACTCCTTTTAGTTTTCAAAATATTTTATTTCAACCTTAAATTATTTACTTCTATTTTTAATTAACCCTAAACCCTTTTAACGTGACATTAACACACCGACTCGATAAGAACTAACATACTCGCGAATTGAGAAATGACAAGATTAAATGTCATCTTGTCTAAAAATTAGACATCACGAACCCGCAAGATGAGACTTTTACAAATACTAATATATATATATATATATATATATATATATATATATATATATATATATATATATATATATATATATATATATATATATATATATAAATATATATATATATATATATATAATATCAACTTGAAAAAAATAATATTTATAATTTCAAGGGTTAGTACGACTGATAGTTTATCGAAATTAGTATATGTAATATATATATATATATATATATATATATATATATATATATATATATATATATATATATATATTCCTCTTTGAATGGTAACAACATATTCCAATTTTGATAAGACCATATCTGTATATAGTGTTCTTCTCCTAACAATCTGTAATCTTCCCAATGGAATGTGTCAGGCAAATTTGGAGTTTGCTGATGTTTTATGAGGAAACTTTGTGTGGATTGTCCTTTAAAATCTGAGACTCCCGTCTTGTCGAAATATGCCGTGTTTTCGAGCCATTTGAGGTCGGAGAAGTTTATATTTCTTTTTATAGCTAGTTTTTTTAGGCGAGTCTGTTGTGGTGGTCTATGGCTAATAAAAATTCTTTTTTTCGCTGGTTTGTAAGTGTGTTCATCTGTATAAGGTAGGGAATAAAACATTTTACATCCTACCATTGGTGGGAAGATATGAGTAGATATATATATATATATATATATATATATATATATATATATTATTATTTATTAATGAGTTAAGATCGTATAACTGCTTAACGCGTTAATTGCATATTAACAAGTTGCGGGTTAATTGACAAATCTAAACGTGACCGATGTCACAGAAGGGTAGTGAAGGAAATAGGTTTTGGCCATTGTTGAATGGCTATAATTTTGTCTGGCTCGGGTGAGACGCCCTTGATGGAGATGCGGTGGCCCAAAAAGGAAACTTCTTGAACCACAAATACACATTTTGATGGCTTTGCATGGAACTTGTTGTGCAATAGTGTCTCAAAAACATACTGCAGATGTGAGTAATGTTGTTCTCGTGTGCCACTGTAAACAAGAATAACGTCAAAAAATACGAGATCAAATTGACGAAGGACCGACATGAATAAGTTGTTCATGGTTGATTGAAATGATGACGGGGCATTGGTGAGGCCAAAGTGCATGATTTTAAATTAATAATGGCTGTCGGTGGTGTGAAAGGCTGTTTTGTGAACTTCTTTCTCAGCCACAGGTATCTGGTGGTAGCCCGAGCGCAAATCAATTTTGGAAAATATGGTTGCACCATGTAATTTGTCCAGCAATTCATCTATTGTTGGGCTTAGAAATCGGTCTTACCCGTGATTGCATTAAGGGCTCGATAGTCCACACAAAATCTCTATGTTCCGTCCATCTTTTTAACTAGAAGTATCGGTGACGAAAAGGGACTTTGACTCGGTCGAGTGACACCATCTTGAAGCATTTCGGAGATTAATCGTGTCATGATTTCTTTTTGGAATGAAGGATACCGATAAGATTTGACATTGGCTGGTTCGGCACCTGAGATAAGGGGAATGTGATGGTCATGTGGTCTGTTGGGAGGTAATGTTTTTGGTGGTTCAAAAAGAGACTGAAATTGGGTTAACAGGGAGGTTATAGTAGCGTCTGCATGGGAAAGGGTTGTTGGTTTAGTGGGGTGGTTTGGAGGTGGATAATTAACCGGCAAATAACCGAAAACTGTCGTTATAATTAAGAAAACAGTAAAACAAAAACTTACCGATGTGATTTGTTTTACTAATGCAAATAATTCAAAGAACCTTACGCGAATGAACAAACCCTGATAATCTATAGCAACGATAACACGACTGTGACTGACGACCGGCATATAGCCACTCACGCATGGTTTAAATATAGAAGGTATTACGAATAAATTTAAATTTTACACTATTAGTTTTATTATATCAGAGCATTCAGGTTTGAGATCGATAATCACGTTCGTAAAAAATTTAAATACGCAATTCCCGATGAACACCGACTTCAACGCCACCCATATATTGTTAAAACAATATCCACGTACATCCTTACACGAAGTCCTGAAAAGTTTTGCCAAAGCCAGAGTCTCGACATGAGACGTGATACGAGGATGACAGTGTCAAGGGTGTACTGTGTTGGATGACCCTAAGTATAAATAGAAACTTTTCTTACTAGCCTCTACCCACGCTTATTCCTTTCACCTTTAAACTCACACACATAAGAAAATCTCTCAAGCTTAGAAAGAGAAAGGAATTAAGAGAGAGAGGGATACTGGATCATCGAGAGAAGGAAACCCCCCCAAGGGATTCCGGCGACCGGAGTAGCTCCGGCGAGCCGTCGACCGGCGAGTGGGGGTGAGTTAAGTGCACCACAGATAGGTCTTGACCCCCTGATCGTGATGGTGTGGTGGTCTAAGTGTATTTTTGACCATCGTAGTGGTGATGCTTGATCCAAGCAGAGACGAAGATGGTGGTGTATCAACGACAAGGTCTCGATGGCCATGGTACCGGCTCAGCCAGCCGCCCTGAAGGTGGTGGTTATCATACAAGCTACTGGATCTAGGGTGTTATACACTAGAAACAACGATGATGGTGAAGACTTGTAGGTTCAGCCACCATCTCAGGCAGCGACAGCTAGGGTTCCGACAAGGCCAACCGGCGAGTGATGGCGAGTGAGGAGCATGGTTGGGTACATCTTGATGAAATGGTGATATCAGTGATGGTGGCTAAGGAAGACTCGCAAGGATGATGGAAATAATAACCTATGAAGGCGGCGGGAATTGGGGTTCTGACCTGATTTCCGGCCGAATTCCGAGTGGCCCCTAACGATCACACCCCCGCTTATAGCGGAAACACGATGATGTAACAGACGGATCGTCATAACACATTGTTAATTAATAGATATGCATTAAATGATGTAAGGCCAACTTGTCATGACGTCACCCGACACAAATGGAGACTTGTGTCGTAGTTAGTCAATCCCACGACAAACATAGTCAAACAATCAAATGAAATTTAAATCCTACAACCCGGGAACAAGTTAACAAAACACGATCAACAAAGATAATCCCAAATGAAATATAAAGTCAGTAACACAAAGAAAAGTCTCTAAATGCATTTCATAAGTCGTCACTAAGGCCGAAACTCTAGCTATGTTTGTTGGTTATTACCTGAAAAGATATGCTCAAAAAGTCAACATATTGTTGGTGAGTTCATAGGTTTAAATGGTTAAAAAAAATTGATGTTGTGTAATAGTTTGGTAGGACATAAGTGTATACAGTTATAAGCAAGCAATATCACATGTAATCATAAGCCTCACAACTAAACCTATGACGTACACACAGATCTTGTTGGAACATATTCACCCTAGGGCCCTTCCGTGGCCACTGTCAGTCCCAACTAATATACTAACAAACAAGGGTGGGGGTGTCAACCTAATAGTACTATCAATACCTGTCCGTCGGATTCAACACAGGAGTTAAATAGTTGTGAATAAAGAATCTCACAGAGAACACATGCATGTACTAGATATCAACTTATGTAATGCCCTGTTCCCAAGACGCTTACAGTTGGTCAATCATCGCATAAATAATATAAAACACCTCATTTTGCAGCGGAATTTAACTTTTTATTAATAAATAAAAACATGACAAATTATCATATCATTTCGTTTACAACCCAAAAATTGTATTAATATATTAACATCTTCAAAATATGGATGCCAGACTCAAATCATCCGCAGTAGCTTATGCATCCATGCCTGTACCTCCTCAGCATCATCGATTACCTACCAACTGATATGCATATAAAAAGTCAGCGACGCTGAGTGAGTTCTAGTTTATATAATAAAATACTTTACTTTTAATAAAAACCTTTCCTTTACTTTCGTTCGTGATCACACATCATATGTACATCTTGATAATAATCATTTATTATCTTTCATCATCGTTCATAATCGTTCGTTTCATACTTTATTATCTTTCACTTTCATCTAGACCAATGTCGTATGCTACACCCCAAATATTTTGCCCGAAGCTGGTACTAGGCCGGAGTCTATAAATAGACCCCTAACATTGTGCACGAAGCTGACTCCAGTACCAGGGCAAGCGACAAGGGTCCTGTTTCGTACGTATTAGTCAATCACAAAGATTGACCCTTGTGTGCATCCTCATGGGTTAGCTAAACCGTACACAGTTGAGCTAACAACCCAATGGCTGTGAACCTCCATTCATTTTGCTTGCAAGACTTTCATTTATTAATTACGTTCCACTTTTCATTATCTTTATCTTTCACTTCCATTACAATAATACTTTACGTACATTAGCACATATCACACCACGTAAAGTCACATCATAATACATAATATGGGACATCAACAACAGCCCTCAAGCATACATAACATCAACAGGCATAAACCATCATAAAACATCAAGACTTAACACTAAATTCTATTTCCCAAAATTTTAGAAATAATCTAAGTGTCTACAGCGCATGAACAAATATACAGCGGATGGCTTAAAATTTTCTAAGTGTCCACAGCGGACAGCCAAAGTCCACAACTGACAGCCAAAGTCCATAGTGCATGACTAAAACATTCTAAGTATCTACAACGGATGAACAAAGCCCACAGCGGATGAACAAAGTCCACAGCGGATGAACAAAGTCCATAGCGGACAGATCATAAAATTTACTAAGTGTCCACAGCGAACATGTAAAGTCCACAGCGGACAGCATGCAAGATTTGTCTAAGCGTCCACAGCGGACGTGTAAAGTCCACAGCGGACAACATGCAAGATTTGTCTAACTGTCCACAGCGGACGTGTAAAGTCCACAGCGGACAACATGCAAGATTTGTCTAAGTGTCCAGCGGACGTGTAAAGTCCACAGGGGACAACATGCAAGATTTGTCTAAGTGTCCACAACAGACATGAAAATTCCACAGAGGACACCATGCATAATATTTCTAAGTGTCCATTTCAAACATACCAAGTCCACAGCGGACACCATGCATATCCTAAGTGTTCACAGCGGACACTATAACTAACTCCTGCAATGCATCAAACGTACTTTCCAGTCCCCAAACATCATTCTAACATATTCTTAGCATAGATCGAACATGATTCACACTTAGACTTAACAAACAATCACATAACAACATGAAAATCCTTTTAAAAACACATATCAACCATACACAGCCGTACTTTCATGGAAAAATCATAGTTTTGGTGTAGAAAACAACAGTTTAGTATGCATACCAGCCCCAAACAAGCTCAAACATGTAAAAGTGGGGACCTCTAACAGCTTTTGAGTGAAAACTCCTTAAACCCGAGAGCCACCTAGAGTTCTAGCACTTAATCAAACAAAAACAAGATTCTTGATGAATTTCAACTTTCTCTCTCTAGAAACCGATTGAAACTTCTTTCTCCTTTTTTCAGCCGAAAGTGCATGAAAGAGAGGGGTATGGGTGGCCTTAATATCCTTTTTGAACCCATTATGAGCAAGTTTGCCCCTTGCATACTTTTAACCCACTTGCTTTAAAATAATACTCTTTTTCTCCGTCGCTTTCTTTTCTTTTCTTTATTCTGAAATTTTCCGGGTGTTACAAGTCCATCCCCCTTATATAGGTTTCGTCCCCGAAACCTGTCACTCCTTGAACAGCTGTGGGTGATGCTGTCTCATTTCCTCCTCAGTCTCCCACACAGACTCGGACCCCTTTCTGTGTCTCCACTGTACTCGCACAAGTGGAACCACTTTATTCCTTAGCCTCTTCTCTTTTCTGTCAATGATGGCCACCGGCTACTCCACATAATTGAGCCATTCATCCACCTCGATGTCCTCGAGTGGCACAATCATATCTTATCATGTGACATCTGGTAATTTTCTGTTACCAAACTCCGTTAGTTCCGTTAGGTCTTGCATACACGTGTCGTGAGCACACACTAGTTGTCGTTGAACGTTGGTGACTTAATAATAATTAACAATGATTATCTGATAATAAATTGATTGATAATGTTGATTATTAAGTTGTGCTTATGTGGTTTATAGATTTTAAATATTATTTGTGAATTTTAACTTGTAACGTGACGACATGTTATATTTATTGCATGTGTTTTGTAGCTATTGAAAATTATGCATGATTATTATTGTTGGTTTATAATATTTGTACTTTGTAGTTAAATGGTTGAAAAGTTTTGAAAAGGTCAATTTTTATAAAAAGTAGTAGAAGATGGATTAAAGGGTGATTTTAAATAAGTAAACTTTTAACAAAACCCAACCCTAGCCCCTACCCTCCCTCTCGGTCATGATAATCACCAAACACACACACACACCTTGCGATTTCAACCAAGAACAAGCAATTGAGCATCGATTTTGATTGGTTCCAAGGATTACAACACGTTAACAACTTTAATTCTTGGCCATTACGTGATTAAAGGTTAGATTTTTACAAGTTTTTCATGGTTTTTGATGTTGGCCGAAACCCTAGTCAAAATTGATACTAGAATGTTGAATTTTGATTGTTTGATGATTGTATGATGTTAGTTAGATTGTATTGATGATGGTTTACGTGGATTATACGAAAAATTTGTGGTTTTGATGCGTAGTTTATACCTTACTAATAATAGTAACTTTTGTGTATGAACTTGATGAATTGATGATAGATTGATGATGTTATGATGTTAATGATGTTGTATGAACGTTGGATTATGATTATTATGCAAGAAATCCATGAATTGATCATGTAGTTCATACCTTGCTATAAGTAGAAACTTTTGGATATGAGATTTGTGAATTATGATGATTTGATGATGTTGGCCATGTCTAGATGATAGTTATGGACTTGATTAGGCATGATGTTGGTGAATTCATGAATGATTTGGGTGTTAGGTGGATTTTGGGTGTTACTTTCCTAAAAGGGAAACTTTAATTTTGAAGATCATTGGATATTATGAGTTATACATGTTTGTGGTATTAGGATCATGTTAGAATGTTTCTGGATGATGTCTAATGTGTTGGATTGCGATGACTGGGTCATTTGGTTAGTTGGTGCAACTATAGGAGCATATGGGCTTCCTTGGAAAATGTGCAAGTATACATGTTATGTGCTATGAAGAGTTGTCATTATTGATTAATGTAAGGTTAACGTTTGGCTTGTATGAGTTACGTGTGGAATATTGATGGTGGGTATCATACACGCGTGCGAATCTGAGGCCCTTACCTTGTAGAATTGGAAGGGTTTAGGGTGTGTAGCCATGAGTGGCTTCACATGGCACGTTGTGAGTGACTAAACCCAATATGTATTGTAAAGGAATCTAATTTAGAATCTGTGTTGTATGATGAATTGGATTACATGCGTTGTATGATAACCTGGATTACCATGAAAAGCATGATAAGCCTTATGTGTTACAATGTGGTTTATGAGAATAACTTGCATAGTAATTTGGAGTGGTTTGTTGAATAATTTGTCGTTATATTTGATCAAACAAGAACTTAATTTGACATGTCACCAACGGGTCAACTGGGTTTAATGTGTCTTGTTTTCCAAAACCTTGAGTCAATGTGTTTATTGAGCACTTAGGGTTGTTAAAGATTCTGTGTACACGTACTTATGTACTTGCGTGTTTTAGGTGACCTCTGAAGGTTGTCTTTCCGCTCACTATTAGCTTTTACTATTGTTCGTTTGTGCACCAGGTGAGTTCATGCCCCACTTTCTTATACACTCTCTTTTGGAAGAGATAGCATACTGGTTTATAAACGCTTTATTTTAGTAAGTTGTGTATAGTGTTACATAGTGGGTTATACCATCGAAGTCCTCACACTTTCGGATCGTTAATATTGGTATATAGCGGGAAATCTTGGGTAGTACTACTGGGTCTGACAAGCCCCACCTGTGCGACTCGAGGTCAAACGGGTCCATGCAATATTGTCCTAAACTACTAACAGCGTCACGACCTGGTATGTCATGACGGGAGGCAAACAATGAACACAGTCAGCTTCGATCGCGAAATCACTATGGTTACTACTTGTGAATATAGACTAGCTATCTATTTCAATGCACTTCTTATGTTTTACAATTGTACTGATTTATGATTAACACAAACTCTTGAACTCACCAACCATCGTGTTGACCCTTTTAGTATGCTTTTCTCAGGTCGTTTCTAGCAGCTGCCCTTAGGAGCACGTACGTGTCAAGCATGATTTGTTCAAACAGTGTTTACTTTTAATTTATCATTTACTTACATATTTTGGTTTGGGCGTGTGTTTTGCGCAATTTACTTTTAGTACCTTGTGTTTGGGTTATTTACAAAATGCTTCTGCAAATATTTTAAAGTTTTAAAATCTGAGTTGTTTAAATGTTGCATATAGAGTCATTCTGAGTAACTAATGACCGAGATCCTAGTTTGTTCACACGCCTCGCGGTAAAACCCCGCGTGTGGAATTTGAGGGTGTGACAGATTGGTATTAGAGCCATTGGTTATAGGGAACTAGGTTGCATACACACTAGACTATAACCGCACAGTTTGTTAGTTACTCGTTACTTATCCCTTACTGTATACTCATTGGCATACACAACACGTACCTCACAGCATGGCATCATCATCAAGAGCTCTAGGCAAGAGACATGCACGATCTGAGTCACCTCCTCCTTCTCTTGTACCTGATAAGGGATCAGACTGGCCTCGACATCCTTACCCCTCTGAAGAGATGGATTGGGATCAGCCATTTGCATTACCCGAGCGTGATCCTCCGCGGAACTGGAACTTCTATCCTACCTATATACACCGCATGGTTTACAGGGAGCATGTACCAGCTGTAGCTCCTACTCGACCTAGGACTAGGTCATCGACAGCCTCTACATCACCTACTCTTCCTTCCCTAGACATCCCTCTTGAGCAGGCGATTGCAGCTTTGGTGGCTACGTTAGACACTTAGCGACAGCGCATTAGAGGACTCACTGATGAGAACTCCACTTTACGATATGAGATGCGTCAGTTGCGTTTCCAGGTAGAGACGCTTCAGGAGCGACTCTCGATGGCCATTGGTGGGCATCATACCCAGGCAGGCAACGTTGTGGCACTTACTAAGCTCATAAACATGTAAGAGCACCACAACATAGTGATCGACGATAGATTTGCTGATCTGGAGGCATAGCTAGTTGCTCTTCAGATTGCCGAAGCCCCTGCACCTGAGGAAGATCCTATTGAAGAAGACCCAAAGGAAGAACCCAAATAAGAACTGGAAGAAACCTTGGAGGAAGAAGAACCAGCAGAGATAGAAGAGGACAGTGATGGATCTGACGTGCTGGATTGATTCTACATTTATATGACTTGGACTATATAGTGTTTCTTTTCTCTTGAAACCTATGTGGGAAGGGTTGTTTGCCACCCAACTGAAAAACTAAAATTCTGACATTGATAGAATATTTTATGCCTAATTTACAATTTATTTGTCTTTGGTTATTATTTTGGTTATAAATGTTGTGGTTGTGACAAATTTATTATTTCTTATTATTTACTATACTTTAATGAGATAAATATGTTGGATGTTACTCATTATTGTATTTGTGAATGTAAAGTGAAATATGGACGGACGCGTTAGAGGACGTGGGCGTGGCCATGGACGTGGTGCCGGTGGACGTGGTACCGGTGCTATAAACATGACCCCCGCTGAGTTGGCCGCTCTGATTAATGAACATATACAGGCGGCAGTGGCTGCTGCACAAACTGGACAGCCAGCAGGTAAGTGATACAAGTGGTCTAACCAATATCTTAGTTGCTCGTCTGGGCTACCCAACTAATGTTTTGACTTGTCAGAACAGGACCTCCACCCTGTACTTACAAATCCTTCATGGATTGCAAGCCTTATACCTACAGCGGAACTAAAGGAGCTGTGGGACTGGTATGATGGTTTGAGAAGACCGAATCCGTCTTCGTAAAATGTAATTGTCCGCCAGCTTATCAAGTGAAGTATGCAACTGGAACCCTTGAAGGTGCAGCCCTCTTCTGGTGGAATGCCCAGGTGCAAATGTTGGGTCAGGCGATGGCTAATGACCTACCTTGGGTTGAGTTCAAGGAGATCATGACAGAGGAGTATTGCCCCCGAAATGAAGTGCAGAAGCTCGATGTTGAGTTCTGGAAATTCAAGATGCAAGGTTCCGAGATTGAGGCCTATACTACATGGTCTCATGAGTTAGCAACACTGTGCCCGGGAATGGTTAATGAAATGCATAAAAGGATTGAGCATTACATATGTGGATTGGTTCCAGAGATACAAAGTATGGTGACTGCTGCGAACTTCCCTACTATTCAGCAGGTTATTCGATTGACTCACAAGCTTACTGACCAAGCGGTGGAGCAGGGAAAGCTACCCAAATGGGGTGTTGTGGCTAGCGTGCCCGACAATAAATGCAAGTGGGATAACTCTGGTAACAAGGGATGTTCGTCAAACAGCCAATCTCAGCAACATCAGCAGCAACAACAGCACACTTAGCAGCATCAGCATCAACAGTAGCAAAGGAAGTTTGACAACAATCGTAACTTTAATAAATCATCCTCCTCATCCCAGGGACAAGGTGGATATGTGGGGAAATATCCCAAATGTAACCGATGCAACTATCACCACACTGGCAGGTGTGATAATATTCGATGCTAGCGTTGTGGTAAGGCTGGGTACACAGCAAAGGATTTTCAAGGTGAGTTGATGAAAAAGCCTCAACAATCCCAAGAAACACCAAAAGGTTGCTTTGAATGTGGAAAGGAAGGACACTACAAGAGGAATTTTCCTCAGTTGAAGAAAAATGGGAATGGTGCTGGAAATGGTGAAAACAACAACAACAACAACAATAATGGCAATGGTGACAATAACAGTGGCAACAACGATGGAGCTAAAGGGAGAGCCTTTGTCATGGGTTCAGGTGAAGCTCTAAATGACCCTACTACTGTTACTGGTAAATTTTCTGTTAACGGTCATTTTGCTACTGTATTGTTTGAAACTGGAGCTAATAGAAGTTTTATCTCTATCAAGTTTAGTAGCCTCTTAAGTGATATACCTTCCATTGGAATCTAAATATACGGTAGAATTAGCTGATGGTAAGCAAATTCACGTGACACACATCCTTAAGGGTTACGAGATAGAACTTGCTGGTCATACTTTTGACATCGACCTCATGCCTGTTACGCTTGGGAGTTTTGATGTGGTCGTGGGCATGGATTGGCTTTCCGAGAAGCAGGTGGAAGTCATTTGCCACGAGAAAGTTATCCGCATTCCTCTCCTGGGCGGGGAAATTCTCTCAGTTAAGGGCGAGAAAGGTGGAGCTGTGATAGCAATCATATCCTTTATGAAAGCACAGAAGTTGTTACGCAAGGTTTGCTTAGCCATATTAGCCCTTGTAACTGACAAGCAACCGGAGGAAAAGAAGATAGAGAATATTCCGGTAGTTCGTGACTTTCCGGAGGTGTTTCCAGAGGATTTTCCTGGACTACCCCCTTATAGTCAAGTTGAGTTCCAGATTGATTTGACTCCCGGAGCTGCTCCGATAGCGAGAGCACCTTATCGGTTAGCTCCGAATGAACTACAGGAACTATCTGCACACCTGCAAGAGCTGTTGGATAAAGGGTTTATTCGACCGAGCTCATCACCTTAGGGAGCACCTGTTCTCTTCATCAAGAAAAAGGATGGCACTTTTAGAATATGCATCGACTACAGAGAATTGAACAAGGTTACAGTAAAGAATTGATACCCTTTACCTCGTATAGATGATTTGTTTGATCAACTTCGAGGATCGAGCTATTATTCTATGATTGACTTGAGGTCTGGTTGTCATCAACTGAGAGTCTGATAGGAATACATCTTGAAGACTGCATTCCGTACA
The DNA here is from genome assembly GCA_025506505.1 of Flaveria sonorensis. Lineage (NCBI taxonomy): Eukaryota > Viridiplantae > Streptophyta > Magnoliopsida > Asterales > Asteraceae > Flaveria > Flaveria sonorensis. The sequence goes on from CM046439.1 coordinate 18,478,342, forward strand.
CGTTATGGTCACTATGAGTTCTTTGTCATGACATTTGGGTTGACAAATGCACCAGCAGTATTCATGGCCTCATGAATCATGTGTGAAAACCCTATCTTTATCGATTATTATTGTGTTCATCGATGACATATTGATCTATTCAAGGACCTAGGAAGAACATGAAGAGCACTTACGTCTAATCTTGAAATTACTTAGAAAGGAGCAACTGTACGCCAAGTTTTCCAAGTATGATTTCTGGATACGTGAAGTACAATTTCTGGGTCATATTGTTAACGAGAAAGGAATACATGTTGATCCTGCAAAGATTGAAGCGATAAAGAATTGGTCGGTTCCCAAGACGCCTAGTGAGATACGACAGTTTCTTGGACTGGCAGGATACTATCGACGATTCATTGAGGGATTTTCTAAGATCGCTCAACCCCTTACAACCTTGACTCATAAAGGGACAACATATAAATGGGGTGATAGTCAGGAGTCTGCTTTTCAGTTGTTGAAACAGAAACTGTGTAGCGCATCGATATTGGCATTACCAGAGGGAAGTGATGACTTAGTGGTCTATTGTGATGCTTCTATCCAAGGACTTGGTTGTGTCTTGATGCAACGTGATAAAGTGATATCATGCTTCGAGACAACTAAAAGTACACGAGAAGAACTACACCACTCATGACTTGGAGCTGGGTGCAGTAGTTTTTGCCTTGAAGATCTGGAGACATTACTTGTACAGTACCAAGTGCACTATCTACACCGATCACAAGAGTCTTCAGCATATCTTTGAGCAAAAGGAGTTGAACATGAGACAAAGACGCTGGGTGGAATTGTTGAATGATTATGATTGTGCTATCAAATATCACCTAGGAAAGGCAAATGTAGTTGCAGACGCATTGAGTAGAAAGGAGACTGCTAAACCTCGATGAGTGCGAGCTTTGCAGCTTACGATTAGCACTCACTTGCCTGAACAAATCCGAGAAGCTCAGACAGAAGCCTTGAAAATGAAAAACATTGAGTCTGAATCTTTACGGGGAATGGACAAACAGTTTGAAGTGAAAGCGGATGGAATTTGTTATTTCATGGACAGACTTTGGGTACCTTTGTATGGAAACCTAAGGGACTTGGTTATGAGTGAGGCTCATAAGTCTAAGTACTCTACACATTGTGGTTCAGACAAGATGTATCATGACTTGAAGGCGCACTATCGGTGGCCTAATATGAAGGCGGACATAGCTACGTATGTCGGTAAGTGCCTAACATGTTTGAAAGTTAAAGTGGAATATCAGAAGCCATCTGGGTTACTACAACAACCTGAGATTCCTATATGGAAGTGGGAATAGATTTCTATGGACTTCATTACCAAATTACCCCGGACACCTACTGGTTGTGACACGATATGGGTGATCGTGGATCGATTAACTAAATCCGCTCATTTCTTGGCAATCAAGGAGATGGATAAAATGGATAATTTAACTCAAATTTATCTGAAGGAGATAGTTTCGAGACATGGTGTACGGATCTTAATTATTTCTGATCGCGATGCTTGTTTCACATCATATTTCTGGCAGTCGTTACAGAAATCTCTGGGTACACGTCTAGACATGAGTACTGCTTATCATCCACAAACAGATGGGCAGAGCGAGCGTACTATTCAGACATTGGAGGACATGCTACATGCTTGTGTGATTGACTTTGGCAATAACTAGGAAGCTCACCTACCATTGGTGGAATTTTCTTACAACAATAGTTATCACACCATCATCAAGGCAGCACCATTTGAGGCATTGTATGGAAGAAAATGTAGATCACCAGTTTGCTTGGTGGAAATTGGTGATAGTCAGCTAATAGGCCCCTAGTTGGTGCACGAGACTACTGAGAAGATCGTACAGATAAGGAACCGTATGGCTGCAGCACGTGACCGACAAAAGAGCTATGCAGACAAGCAACGGAAACCTTTGGAGTTTCAGGTCGGCAACAAAGTTACTGAAAGTCTCACCGTGGAAAGGTGTGATTCGATTCGGCAGAAGAGGCAAGCTTAATCCGAGATACGTTACACCATTTGAGATTCTAGAAAGAATAGGTCCAGTGGCGTATCGATTAGACCTACCTGACTTGCTGAGTGGAATTCATAATGTATTTCATGTCTCAAATTTGAAAAAGTGTTTATTGGACGAGACGATGGTTTTACCACTGGAGGAAGTGCAAGTAGATGACCAACTACGATTCATTGAAGAACTAGTTGAGGTGATGGACCGAGAGGTCAAAATTCTTAAGCAAAGCAAGATACCCATAGTCAAAGTTCGTTGGAACTCAAAACGTGGACCGGAATTCGAGTGGAACGTGAGGATCTAATGAAGCTCAACTATCCTCATTTATTCGAAACGACGATGCCAGCCGATAAAGGTATTGATTAAATTTCGGGATGAAATTTCTTTCAACATGGGGATGATCTGACAACCCACCCAAAACTCACTCGATTTCTTTGTGCCAATGCAGTAGACCAGTGATGTAACTCAACTATGTAATGTAATTTTCGGTACAAAACTTCTTTCAACATGGGAATAATGTGACATCCGGTAATTTTCCGTTACCAAACTCCGTTAGTTCCGTTAGGTCTTGCATACACGTGTCGTGAGCACACACTAGTTGTCGTTGAACGTTGGTGACTTAATAATAATTAACAATGATTATTTGATAATAACTTGATTAATAATGTTGATTATTAAGTTGTGCTTATGTGGTTTATAGATTTTAAATATTATTTGTGAATTTTATCTTGTAACGTGACGAACGTGTTATATTTATTGCATGTGTTTTGTAGCTATTGAAAATTATGCATGATTCTTATTGTTAGTTTATAATATTTGTACTTTGTAGTTAAAAATGTTTGAAAAGTGTTAAAAAGGTCAATTAATACAAAAAGTAGTAGAAGATGGATTAAAGGGTGATTTTAAATAAGTAAAGTTTTGACAAAACCCAACCCTAGCCCCCACCATCCCTCTCGGCCGCGATCATCACCAAACACAAACACACACCTTGACATTTCAACCAAGAAAAAGCAATTGAGCATCGATTTTGATTGGTTCCAAGGATTACAACACGTTAACAACTTCAATTCTTTGCCATTACGTGACTAAAGGTTAGATTTTTACAAGTTTTTCATGGTTTTTGATGTTGGCCGAAACCCTAGTCGAAAATGATGCTAGAATGTTGAATTTTGATTGTTTGATGATTGTATGATGTTAGTTAGATTGTATTGATGATGGTTTACATGGATTATACAAGAAATTCATGGTTTTGATGCGTAGTTCATACCTTACTAATAATAGTAACTTTTGTGCATGAACTTGATGAATTGATGATAGATTGATGATGTTGTGATGTTAATGATGTTGTATGAATGTTGGATTATGATTATTATGCAAGAAATCCATGAATTGATCATGTAGTTCATACCTTGCTATAAGTAGAAACTTTTGGATATGAGATTTGTGAATTATGATGATTTGATGATGTTGGCCATGTCTAGATGATAGTTATGGACTTGATTAGGCATGATGTTGGTGAATTCATGAATGATTTGGGTGTTAGGTGGATTTTGGGTGTTACTTTTCCAAAAGGGAAACTTTGATTTTGAAGATCATTGGATATTGTGAGTTATACATGTTTGTGGTATTAGGATCATGTTAGAATGTTTCTGGATGATGTCTAATGTGTTGGATTGCGATGATTGGGTCATTTGTTTAGTTGGTGCAACTATGGAAGCATATGGGCTTACTTGGAAAATGTGCAAGTATACATGTTATGTGCTATGAAGAATTGTCATTATCGATTAATGTAAGGTTAATGTTTTGCTTGTATGAGTTACGTGTAGAATATTGATGGTGGGTATCATACAAGCATGCGAATCTGAGGCCCCTACCTTATAGGATTGGCAGGGTTTAGGGTGTGTAGCCGTGAGTGGCTTCACATGGCACGTTGTGAGTGACTAAACCCAATGTGTATTGTAAAGGAATCTAATTTAGAATTATTGTCATATGATGAATTGGATTACGTGCGTTGTTTGATAACCTGGATTAGCATGAAAAGAATGATAAGCCTTATGTGTTACAATGTGGTTTATGAGAATAACTTGCATAGTAATTTGGAGTGGTTTGTTAAATTATTGGTCGTTATATTTGATTAAACAAGAACTTAATTTGACATTTCACCAACGGGTCAACTGGGTCTAATATGTCTTGTTTTCCAAAACCTTGAGTCAATGTGTTTATTGAGCACTTTGTTAAAGATTCTGTGTACATGTACTTATGTACTTGCGTGTACTATGTACTGACCTCTGAAGTGTTCTAGGTGACCTCTGAAGGTTGTCATTCCGCTCACTGTTAGCTTCTATTGTTCGTTTTCGCACCAGGTGAGTTCATGCCCCACTTTCTTATACACTCTCTTTTGGGGGAGATAGCATACTGGTTTATAAACGCTTTATTTTAGTAAGTTGTGTATAGTATTACATAGTGGGTTATACCATGGAAGTCCTCACACTTTGGGATCGTTAATATTGGTATATAGCGGGAAATCTTGGGTATTACTACTGGGTCTGACAAGCCCCACCTGTGCGACTCAAGGTCAAACGGCTCCGTGCAATATTGTCCTAAAGTACTAACAGCCTCACGACCTGGAATGTCGTGATGGGAGGCAAACAACGAACACAGTCAGCTTCGATCGTGAAATCACTATGGTTACTACTTGTGAATATAGACTAGCTATGTATTTCAATGCACTTCTTATGTTTTACAACTGTATTGATTTATGTTTAACGCAAACTCTTGAACTCACCAACCATCATGTTGACACTTTTAGTATGCTTTTCTCAGGTCGTTTCTAGCAGCTGCCCTTAGGAGCACGTACGTGTCAAGCATGATTTGTTCAAACAGTGTTTACTTTTAATTTATCATTTACTTACATATTTTGGTTTGGATGCGTGTTTTGAGCAATTTACTTTTAGTACCTTGTGTTTGGGTTATATACAAAACGCTTCCGCAAATATTTTAAAGTTTTAAACTCTGAGTTGTTTAAATGTTGCATATAGAGTCGTTCTGAGTAACTAATGACTGAGATCATGGTTTGTTCACACGCCTCGCGGTAAAACCCCGCGTTTGGAATTTGAGGGTGTGACACATCGGCTAAGCACTTCCTCAAATGAGATACATGGAACATCGGATGAATCCCACTTAACTCATCGGGTAGCTCCAATCGATAGGCCACCTCTCCTACTTGAGCAATGATTCGGAAAGGCCCTATGTAGCTCGGACTTAACTTTCCCCGCTTCTTGAACCTGATGCTCCCTTTCCAAGGCGAGACCTTCAACATAACTCTATCACCCACCTTGCATTCAATCGGTCTATGTCTCTTATCGGCATATGACTTCTGTCTATCCTTTGCCGCCTTCATAAAGGCCTTGATCTTTTCCAACTTTTCGGTCATGGACTCGATCACCTCAATGCTCCCTAACTCCTTCTACCCAATGTCACCCTAACATACAGGCGTTCTACATTTCCTGCCATATAGCATCTCATATGGAGGCATATTAATGCTGGCATGATAACTATTGTTATATGAGAATTCGGCTGACGGTAAGTGTTCGTCCCAACTTTCTCCGAATCAATGACCCATGCTCGTAGCATATCCTCCAGCGTCTGAATCGTCCTCTCCGACTGACCATCTATCTGAGGATGATAAGCCGTACTGATATGTAACCTCATCCCCAACGTATTATGAAATCTTTTCCAAAACTTAGATGTAAACCGAGTTTCACAGTCAGACACGATAGACACCGGTACACCATGACGAGTCACAATCTCTTTGATGAATAGATCCGCCAACCTCTCAGATGAATACGTCTTTCGGATTGATAGAAAGTGAGCACTCTTCATCAGACGATCAACTATCACCCATATGGCATCGTATCCCCTTGCCGTACGCGGTTACTTCGTAATGAAGTCCATGGTGATGTGCTCCCATTTCCACTCGGGTATATCCAAGGGTTGGATCTTTCCGTATGGCTTCCGATGCTCCGCCTTCACTTATAAACAAGTAAGGTACTTACTCACATACTCCGCCACATCGCGCTTCATTCCCGGCCACCAGTAATCTTTCTTCATATCATGATACATCTTTGTAGCACCGGGATGAATTAAGTATCGAGTCTTGTGAGCCTCATCAATAATCTTCCCACGTAGATCCCTATAACGAGGAATCCACATCCGCCCCGATCGGGTTCGAACATCGAGAGTGTTCTCGCCCAACTCCGCGCTAGGCCTTTCATCCTTTCGGAGTTAATCTGATCTTCTTTCAGCGCTTCCTCCTAAAATTCTTTGACTTGCTTAATCACATTGGAGGTCATGATCATCTGATAGGCCTTTACCCGAATTGGTTTGGGTCTCTCCTTTCGGTTAAGGGCATCCTCCGCCACATTGGCCTTGCCCGGATGGTAATGGATCTCACAATCATAGTCTTCGATCAACTCTAACCATATCCTTTGCCTCATATTGAGATCCTTCTGCTCGAAGAAGTAATTCAAACTTTTGTGATCAGTGAAGATGGTGCACTTCGTCCCGTACAAGTAGTGCCTCCAAATCTTCAATGCAAAGACCACAGCCGCCAACTCCAAGTCATGAGTAGGGTAGTTAGCCTCATGGATCTTCAACTATCTGGACGCATAGACTATAAATTTTCCCCGTTGCATCAGCACGCAACCCAATCCCGTATAAGAAGCATTCAAATAAACCACCAAGTCTTCGTTCCCTTCTGGTAACGTCAAGACAGGAGCTTGAGTCAATCTTGTCTTTAGCTCTTTGAAAGCATTCTCCTGCTCTCGACCCCATACAAACTTCACATCTTTACGGGTCAACTTAGTCAATGGTGAAGCTATCTTGGAGAAGTCTTGGATCATTCTTCTGTAGTAGCCCGCCAAACCCAAGAAACTACGAATCTCAGATGGCGACTTTGGAGACTTCCATGCATCACCACCTCAAATTTCGTCGGGTCCACCATGATCCCTTCAGGATTAACCACATGACCCAGAAACTGAACTTCGCGTAACCAGAATGCACACTTGGAGAACTTAGCATACAGCTTCTCCCTTCTAAGCGTATCCATAACTTCTCGAAGATGACCGGCATGCTCTTCTTCGCTCTTCGAATAAATCAGGATATCATCGATTACACATGTAAAATATATTCATATAGTTAAATTCTCGAGTCGGTGACCATGCAATATATATATATATATATATATCATACATGTATAGTTATAACGTGCACACGGTTCACTCACATGCCTAATATTGATTACCCATAGACATCCATTCATGCACGCATACCATTACCATACACCATGACTCTCGGCTTGCTCTCGGACACCCGATGATACACACGCAAGGAAATACATACATACACATACACACACACACACACACACACACACACATATATATATATATATATATATATATATATATATCACATTCATAAACATTGTTGTAACACACACATCACAAATAAACACACACACACACACACACATATATATACACTCTCGGCTTGCTCTCGGACACCCGATGATATACTCGCAAGGACATACATACATACACACACACACAGACACACACACACACACACACACACACACACACACATATATATATATATATATATATATATATATCACATTTATAAATATTGTTGTAACACACACATCACAAATAAACACACACACACACACACACACACACACACATATATATATATATATATATATATATATATATATATATATATATATATATAGTTTATAACACATACCATGCGCACATGGCTTCACATACATACACCACCCACACACACAACACCCAATATATCCAATATATACATCCATATATATATACAATCCAACATACTAATACTTATATATACATACAATTGAAAATACACACCTAATGGACTCACACACACAAAAACACACTATACACACATGCGGTACATACACACACATACAATAGACACACACACCCACTTAACACAAACACACACACATACACACACACACACACATATATATATATATATATATATACATCACACTCAAACACACATATACACCAACGTACACACAGCCGAAGGCTGCTGTGTTCTAATTTCCTCTTGGCCATATACAAACAATAGCACACACATAACACACACACCAACACACACACTAAAACATACATAGCACACATACAACACATACGCATATATACGCACACGGTTGCATCCGAAACAGCGAGGCACACACAATCAAATATACACATGCAATATATACATACGAACAAGCGCCGCATGACCACCGTACATCATCATAAACAACCGTACCAACCCGAACCATGGAACGAAACCGAACTTGAAGAAACGAAATGAAACAAGGTTTACAACGATCAATTACCTGCGAGACGTCCAAACGGTAAACCGATAACGAGCGGCAGTAACTAGGATGCTTGGTTCAATGGTCGAAGGCAAGCACACAACGTTTAGGGTTTTGACAGGGTTAAAACGACGAACCCAAGACATATATATTAAATTTTAACAACTTACAGTTTGGACCCTTTAACTTTCATTTACTTATTCCCCTAAGTTTACTTGATTTACAATTTAAACCCTGAACTTTAATTATAATAATGATAATATTAATAATAATACTAATAATAATAATATTATTATTAATTATACTAATAATGTCTAATTTTGTTAATTATCATCTATATAATATTTGGGTTAACACGCAAAGCAAATACGATAAGTTTCGATTCGAAAATGAATTAATTACGCAAGATAATAAATGCACAAGGGGGGTTAACGAACTTCGAGTCAATTAACAGACCTGATAGTGACGGATATCACAGTATCCCCTAGTTGAGAGAATTTCATCCTAAAATTCAGCTGGAGTCAGATCTTGAAGCTCTACCCGAGAACAAGTGCTGATATTTGAGTTTCATCTGGTTTTCCCGTTCTCACGTAAATTCAGGCCCTCGCTTAGAGTTCCATCTCACTCTGACAATTGGAATCTTGCTACGCTTAACTTCCTGATCTATAATTTCTATTGGTTCTTCCACATAGTGAAGTTTCTCATCAATCTTGATTTCCTCAATTGGAACATGAAGGGATCCATCAGCTAAATATTTCTTAAGGTTCGATACATGGAATGTATCATGCACACCACTAAGCTCTTGGGGTAACTTTAACTGATACATCACAGAACCAATTCTTTCAATGATTTTGGGTGGCCCAACATACCTCGAAGCTAACTTCCCTTTCTTTCCAAAACGTACGATTTCCTTCCAAGTAGAAACTTTGAATAAGACATGATCACCCATACTAAATTCAAGTGGTTTTCGTCGATTATCAGCATAACTTTTCTGACGGTCTCTAGCTACCTTGAGTCTATCCTTGATTTGGAATATCTTATCAGTCGTTTCCTGAATGAACTTTGGACCTGCAAATTGACTTTCACCTAACTCAGTCCAACATACTGGGGATCTACACTTCCTTCCATACAACACATCAAATGGAGCACATCTAATGCTCGTATGATAACTATTGTTATAAGAGAATTCAACCAGTGGTAAATGGGTATCCCAAATCTCACCAAAGTCGATCACACATGCTCTAAGCATGTATTCGAGAGTCTGTATCGTACGTTCACTTGACCATCCGTTTGTGGATGATAGGCAGTACTTAAATCTAACCAAGTGCCTATTGCCTTCTGTAGAGTCTGCCAGAACCGTGATGTAAATCGACTATCACGATCTGATATAATTGACACAGGCACTCCATGCCTATCCACAATCTCATTTACATATAACCTCGCTAATGTTTCCATCTTATAATCCTTCGGAATCGGTAAAAAGTGAGCGGATTTTGTCATTTGGTCCATAATAACCCAAATCAAGTTATGCCCGCTACTTGTTCTAGGCAACTTAGTGATGAAGTGCATTGCTATATTTTCCCATTTCTATTTGGGAATTTCTGGTTGTTGCAATAGACCTGATGATTTCTGGTGTTTGGCTTTGTCTTTCAAACAAGTTAGACATTCCCCTACATACGTCGCAATGTCTTTCTACATACCTGGCCACCAATACAACTCTTTAAGATCTTGATACATCTTGTCTGCACCAGGATGAATAGAATACTTGTACTTGTGCACTTCGTTCATAACTAGGGTTCTAACATCTCCCCACTTAGATACCCATATACGATCCACAAAGTACCATACACCATCCTCCTTATAATTCATCTGTTCATCCAACCCTCAAAACTCCTCACTTGCAATATTCTCTTCCTTCAGCGCTTCACCTTGTGCTATCAGGATTTGAGTTTTCAGATTTGATTGAATGATCATTCCCAACACTCGTACACATAAAGGTTTTACATGTTCCTTTCTACTCAAGGCATTAGCCACCATATTTGTCTTTCCAGGATGATATCAGATCTCACAATCATAGTCACTGAGAAGTTCCACCCATCGTCTTTGGCACACATTCAGTTCCTTTTGATCAAAAATATATTGAAGACTTATATGATCAGTGTAGATAACGCACTTAGTCCCGTTGTACGGTTCAATACAATATGTAGATCGATCTCGTAATGAAAACATGGAATATTGACATTACGGTTAAGATTGAATCAATTGATGAACATGAACACAAGATGTAAATAACTTCGAGTAGTATTGCTCTCATATTTGATTACAAATTACAGCAAGTACAAAATTAGGAAATGGAGAAAACGCTTACTAATTACATTACAAAACTCCTATCTATACTAAACTAAGAGTTCTCGCGCGAGTCACTAGTTCTCGCGCGACTTGATGTTGTCGTGCGAGAAGCAGTTTTCGCGCGGTAACTTGACTTCTCGCATGGCTTGAACTTCTTATCTTGATTTGATTTTCCGAGCCTCTAGGTTCAACCCCTACATTCTCCCCCCTAGGATCAGAAAATCAACGCTTTTAGAAGTCTACATCATCAACCTGATAGCTAGCTCCATAAGCATAAATCTTGTTGGTCAAGGCCTTCTTGATCATCCAACCATACTGTACTGCTATGAAATTAACAGATTCATCAGCTGCAATTGGGCAAGCCTGCAGCTTCATCAAATAATCTTTTCCAAATTTGAGTAGATCCACAGGGTCAATGACACGGTATTCCTTATCTTCACACTTTATCAACACATGACCCGTCTCCTGTTCACAACTCCACCCCTTAAGCTTTGACAAGCTATTAATTGGCATGGGAGCATGAATAGGTATCTTTATTGCATATATTGGATGCCTATACACTCGGATCTTCATTGGTTTATTTGTGTTTGGATCTATTAAGGACTCATCTTTAATTACTTTATGCACTCTTAAAGTCTTTGAAGTTGGTCTTGCTCTGTTTCCAAATCATATTTCTGATCCAATTGGCTTTGCTATAGTTCCTAGGGTTAATAAATAGAACATGACCCATGGCATATAAAACTGATGCTCGTAGAGTATGAAAGTCGTTTTCGTCTTGGAAATACTCAATACCTCCACCCTTTCTCTTCACTACGTACATCTTCTTCTCTGTATCGTAAGCCCAGCTGATAATAGGTTCTGAGTTCCCCTACCTTATGAAAGGTTTGGAATGCCTCAGCATATGAATGAAAGCTGGTGGAGGAGGAGTAGCAACGGTTAAGTTCCTGACCTGACGCATAGCACTTTGACCAGTAATATTAGCTGTCTCGTTAGTTGTTTGTTGATTGCTCATCTCTCCTACAATTTCTCCCTCTTCAATCAATGTATCTGAAAACAAGCCTTTAAGACTATTTCCAAATATGTTGGTGTACTATATGCCTTCTTCTAAATCATCAAAAATCCCAAACTCGTCTTCTTTCTCCTCAGCAATGATCTTTTGCTAGAATGTATAAAATTCTATTTCATAGGCAGCTTCTGTAGCAGGGTCTAATGGTGTGTACTCAACTGTATCATCGGGACTTGGTTCAGAGATATTTTTAGTACCCGATGATCCAGCAGTACCTGTAGCTGCACCAATATCTCCTCCTTGATCATCATCATCATCATTTCCATCATCATCATCCTTATCATTATCACCATCATCATCCTCATCATTATCATCATCCTCATCACCATCATCACTTGAATCATAATCTATCAAGTCTAAACCATCATCTTTTTCTTCGGGGTTAAGAATGGGCATCATATGTTCAGGCTCCACAAATGCCTCTCCAATATAAACTAATGGTTGATCCTTGGTAGTCATAGGTATATCAGTGGTAGGTGACTCTTGGCCAACATCAGCAGTCTCTGTTGTCCCTTCTTGAACAACAGGATCAACAGGATGCTCTGTAGCAGGAATAGGATCTTCAGCAGGTTCAGGACCAGCAAGTTGCTGTCCACTACTCTCTCCAACTTCAGTGGTCTGTTGTGTAAGATGAAAAGACACACGAGAAGTGATATCTCTCAGTTTCTGCTCTAGGATACGAACATAGCTGAAAATGAACGTTTGTTGATGTTTAAGACCCTTGATCCTCTCATCCTTATCAATCAATTGCCTCTGTAACTCATCAATCATCTGAGTCTTCTCCAACATCTCTCTCTCTAAATTACGTACCCTTTCATCAAGTGTGATACGTGTAGGTGAGCTAGTTGAAGCACTAGCACCCTATCTATGCTCAGGAGGAGTGTTGGTGAAATCTTCCATACAAATAGTCTCCTCTTTAACTTGATCTCTAGGAGGTATGCTCAACATATCAGTAGTAGTTGTAGGCATATCAGATGAAGTCTCAGTTGGTGTAGCCTCACTGACTGTGACTGGAGTCTTAGAAACAGGTATATCTTCCTCAATTGGCTCAGTGGTCACAGGGGCACGACATTTTCTTAACACGCCTCGTCCTCTACCCCTACCACGAGGACTATCACCTGCCCTTCTATCCATCCTCTTTCTCCTACCTCGACTAACAACTGTCTCTTCTGGAACAAAATCTGCATCACGTTCCACAGCAATGCGTTTTGCAGGAGTTTCACACACTCTAGGATGTTCTTGCAACACATAAGGCACATTGCCAATTTGATCACGGTCAGTCTCACTCCCAGAACTGAACCAAGAGTCTATCTCTATATCTATATCAGTACCTCTAGCACCCTAGGAACTCTCAGGTGCTTCATGAGTAGACTGTGTAGAAGAACCAGCAATATCATCTCTCTGATCATGATGTGTCTCAATCTCATGTGGCTGTGCCTCTGCTTGAAAATCCTCAACAAACCTTCCAAGTTTGGCAAAATAAACTCCATCCCTGGCATTTCCTCTAGCCCCCATATGGTAAGTGAAAATATCCTTCTTCATTACCATGACAGCATAGGTAGATGAGTTGGATACTGCTAACTCAGGATGATCAGCATTCACTATAAGCTGAATGAATCATGGGTACATCACAAACTTCTTCCTAACAGTCGCTATCACGTTCTTCTATAATTCAGCAAAGATTGCCTTGGATATGCTGAAAACAAGTTTATCAACAAGCGATATCAGCAGTGATCCGAAAACAGCACTAAGACTATCCATGCCTGCCTTCAAATTACTTAGGCAATGGATAACTATATGAAATAAGTACTTCTAAAATGGTGGAAGATACTTCTTCTTAAGAGATAGATATCTGTGATCATATCCCATCCTCTTAAGGCAATCTCTTACTACATCATCATCTATCTTCACTGGTGCGTTGGGTTGATCTTTAAGCAATAACACATTGTTGATCACTTCAGCTGTGACAACAAACCTTTTCCCTTTCACAGTTGCAGAAATACAGGGTTCACCATCCTGATCAATCTCATTAAGTGTTGTCTCCCAAAACTGATCGATAACATCAGTGAAAATAGTGGGATTAGCCAAAATAGCATAATGAATCTGAGACGACTTCAACCCATCAATAAGTGATCTAAAAAGGGCTTTGTCATCTGGTATATCTCCCAGATACACCACAACATTATGGTTTTATTAAAAACCAATGGACGTGCCATCTGAAACATAGAACAAACTTAATAAGAACAAAAATATTTCAAACATGAAACATGAAACAAAAATTCAAATTAAACATAGAAATTCACACTTAGAAAAATTTTTGAAAAATGGAGCTTCTCGCGCGAAAGCTTTAAGTTTCAGTCTTAACTTTTCGCGCGACAAGATAGATTTTCGCTTGAAACTGACTTTGACTAAAAGTCAACTTCTCATGCGACAAGTCAAATCTCATGCGAATAGTTCTGTGCGAATTTGAAAGTTCTCAAGTTCAATTTCAAGATACTTTTTGCATGCGAAAACTCTGTGCGATTTCAGAATTTCAATTGTTCAAATTTTTGAGTGTTTCAACCATTAAAACTTGTTTATTAGATGTGATTTTAAAGGTTTAACATGTTTAATTTGTTCAATTTATCATGTATTTGTCACATTAACTTTTGGTCAAGTAACAAACATACTTAAATCTAAACAAAATCATCTATATACCTTGTAAATCGCTAATAAAACCCAATGCGAGGTAGATGGACACTATAATCAAAGTTTAACCGGTTTCTGCACTTAGAATTTTGAGAGAGAAATTTCTGAAGTTTTCATGCGATTAGTGTGACTTTTCGCACAACTGTTGCACTTAAAGTACTTTGACTTCTTGCGCGAGAAGTCAGAGTTCTCGCATACTGAGACTTTTCGCATCAGTTGAACTTTTCGCATGTTTTTGAACTTTTCGCATGCGACAAGTTCATTTGATTTTTAAAATTTTCAACTTTTAATTTTCAATTTTCAATTTTAGTTAACTTATTAAGCCTTTTGATTTGTTATGAAAAAGATTATGTTTAACTAAGTGTTTACAATTATTCTAACACCCTTAGTTTTGTAAAAGATATAAAATTGAAACAAGTAGAAAAACATATGTAAACAAACAATATTGACTAACTAATTATTTACTTAACTACTTTTGATAAATTTTCAAGTACAGGATCACATTTCTTAGAAATCGATCATTACCATCATCCAGCTTTATTATAAATGGAACTGGTTATGTTGATTATCAATATATTGTGTCCAGTTTAAACTTAGACTTCAAGTTTACTTAGACACATAAGCTGTGATATTTATTGTGTTTGGATTAAATTATATGTCTTCAGTGTATCCCACAATAAAAAATCCTATAGAACCTTATCCAACTTCAAGACACTTTCGAGATTTCAAGTCACCCCAACTTGACTTAAACCTTTCACTACTTATCAGCCTTTTCAGAATGAATTTTCTAATATAATATCTATTTGGAGCATAACTAGCCTGAGAAATGTTTCTGAATACAAAATTTAACAAGTTTTAGGACTTATTAACAGCCAGTCGGACTTATGTTTTTGCCCTCGCAAGACGTTTAGGACTTACATGCCAAGTCGGACTTACATGCCCCATCTTTTGATTTTGCCTCCTGTGTCAGAGCATGTTCTCAAAAAAAAATTATCATACAGTATGTATGTCTATGACATATCTTTTATTAATGTGCTCATTGGCATCTTTTATTCCTATATGGGCTTTTGGCTTCTTTTTGCTCCTTTTGTTTGTTTTTCTCTTTTGTGTTTTGTTTTCATTTGTATATCTATTTTTGTATTTTGATTTTTACATATATATACAATATTTGAAAGAAACTGGATCAGAAAGTAACTGGCTTGAGTATGACCAGAATATAACTCTCAGTCTGTTTTAGCATGGAATCAGAGTTACCACAAAACCTTGATGTGTTACCCACTTTAGTCATAGATAGTTACTTTCAGTGCATCAGAGAACATAATGCTTTTCATTCTTGAATGCCCAGCCTATCAACATATCGAACATAATCCAAGTCAATTTCTTGTAAGCCTTAGGATGTAACAAATCAAAATCAAGAAATGTACTATCATTTCCCGTAAACTCTTGAAGATTTAATTTTCTCTATTTTTGAAAACCAAAATCTTTTTGTACTTTTCTTCAAACTATTTACTCCCCCTAAGAATAAATCTTTTTAAGTATTTTCAAATATTCTCCCCCTAAAATTGTGATTATCTAAACAGAAAATAACAATTTTAACCAAAAATAAAGAAAAATATTTTGTAAAGGGTGTAAGAATAATCGTTAACCAAAACTAATCATGCCTAATGATTTAACTAAAAAGTCAAATCTGGAATGATCAAACACCTTAGTAAACAAATCGGCAATGTTTTCATCTGTGGAAATTGATTCCAAATGGATAAGTTTGAGTTCAAAGCAATCACGAATGAAATGCATGTGGATGTCAATGTGTTTTTTCTTTGAATGTTGAATTGATTCTTCACTATGTTTAAAACTGTAGTATTATCACAAAAGATTTTAGTATCATAAATGTTTAGGCCATAATCAAGGAGTTGTTGTTGAATCCAAATGATTTGTGAACAACAACTTGATGCAACCACATATTCAGCCTCTCAGTGGATGTGGATACTGTCTGCTGTTTCTTGCATTGCCATGAAATCAACCTATTGCTAAGAAATTGACAATCGCGGGTAGTAGATTTCCTGTCCAAGTTACATCCTGCATAATCACTGTCAGTATAAGAAAATAAATTGAAATAAGAGTTTTTAGGATACCAAAGGCCGAGTGTTGGTTGACCCTTGAGATACTTAAAAATCCTCTTAACAGCTTTCAAGTGAGATTCCATTGGATTACTTTGATAACGTGCATACTGACAAACAAAGAAACATGATGTTCGGTCTGCTTGCAGTGAGATACATCAGAGATCCGATCATTGATCGATACATGTGTTGATCAACATCTTCTCCCAAGAGATCTGTAGTCAAAGTAGGACGAGAAGACATAGGAGTAGGAGCTGTCTTGGAGTCTTGGAATTTGTATTTGTCTAGGATACTGTGAATATACTTTTCTTGATGTACCAATATTCCCTAATCATCTTGTTTAACTTGAATGCCCAAGAAAACCGTCATTTCTCCAAGAGAACACATCTCAAATTTCTTCTTCATGACTGCTTCAAATTCCTTGCACAAATCATCATTGGTAGATCCAAAGATAATATCATCGACATAAACTTGAACAAGAATAAGATCATCACCGGTCTTCCGTATGAATAAAGTTTGATAAACGGCACCTCTTGTATAACCATTTGCAAGCAAATGTTTAATGAGAGTGGCATACCAAGCTTGAGGTGCTTGGTGTAAGCCATAAAGTGCTTTGTCTTACAACAGAAGCGTATACTTCTTCATAATCAAGCCCTTCAATTTGATAGAATCCTTGAACAACAACTCTGGCCTTGTTCGAACAAGCACATATTTTTCATCCGTCTTGTCCTTAAAAATCCATTTCGTAACGATTGGCAACTTACCCTTTGGTAATTCACACAGATGCCATACATTCAGCTTCTTGAATTGCATCAGTTCATCTTGCATGGTCTCTACCCAGGTGTTTTCTTTTAATGCCATTTCAACATTCTTCGGCATAATTTGAGATAGAAAACATGAATACAAACATGTATTTATCGTTCCTGATTGACTTCGAGTTTGGTCACCTTGTGATAATAGACCAATGATTGCATCTGTTTGATGGTCTCTATGAATTCTCAAATGTGGAATAGAATCTTCAGAGATAACTTCATCTAAGTTAGACATGTGTCCAACTGATTTGTCAGCAGTGCTCCCTTCTTCAGATTGATAAACAATATCTTCATCTTGAATATCATTGTTTATAGAAAGATCTTCAAATGGTACTTGAATAGTATCAATTAGATTATTTAAGGTAGAAGATGAACTCTGATCAGAAACTTATGGCACTTGTTCAACAACTGGATCATCATAGGTAAATCCATTTCAGAAACAGAAGTTGGAATAGCTGTATCACTTGAAGAAGAAGGTATATATGAAGATATTCCTTTAGCTTGAGGAGTCATAGATCCAATTTCATCAGTAAAGATATCTGGAATTAAGGATGTCAAAGGTAGATTAGCAGTAGAAACATTAGATGGTCGATTAAATGTTTCAAATAAAGAAGAATAATCATAAACCCATGAAGGTACAGAACCTATATCTGTTTTGTTAGATTCATGCCAATCAACATCAAATGACCTAATTATTTGTTTAGATCATTTATTATAAAGCCGATATGCTACTTTGTTGGTTGAATATCCAACAAAAAATAACATTCATCAGCTTTTTCATCAGCTTTTTCATCAAATGTTTTGAAATATTTGACTTTGGGTTTATGTTTGAAAAAGATTTCATAAGGAGTCATATTTTGTTGTTTATTGATTAACACACGATTCCGAACATAATATGCAGTGTTAACAGCTTCAGCCCAAAAGAATGACGGTAATTTGGCTGCTGATAACATAGTTCTGGCTGCTTCAATTAAAGTTCTATTTCTTCTTTCTACAACTCCATTTTGTTGTGGAGTTCCTAAGAACTAAATTATCTTGCTATCCCCTTTGAATCACAGAATTCATTCAATGTACGATTGCAAAATTCTGTTCCATTATCACTTCGAATGCACTTGATGGTTTTGTCCATATGATTTTTCACGAGTGTCATGAAGTTTATCAGCAAATGAGGTGTCTCATCTTTGGTTGCTAAGAAGAAAACCTATGTAAATCTAGAAAAATCATCAGGATTGACTAAACAATATGCACGATGTCTCACACTCAAAACACTAACAGGACCAAATAAATCCATGTGTAATAATTGAAGAATAGAGTTAATTTTTGTATGAGCAATTGGTTTATGAGGAAGTTTATGTTGTTTGCCTTTTGAACATGACAGACAATGTTCAGTTAATTGAAATTCTTTCAAAGGTAGGCCAACAACATGATTTCCTCTAGCTAGTTTGTTCATAGTTTTAACATTTACATGTTCAAGGTGACGATGCTATAACAAAGTATCGGTTTCTGAGGCCTTAGATAACAAACACGAAGCAGTTACAAAAGAATGTGTACCATTCATGTCTAGTAAATACGTGTCTTTATCTCTCGGAGTTCTTAATAAAATCCATTCATCAGGAATTACAAAGCCAGGTTTTAGAATAAGACATTCTTTATCAGTGAAATGTGTTGAATACTTTTTTTCACAAATTTGAGAGACACTAAACAAATTATATTTTAGTTCCTCTACAAAATTGACATCTTGAAAACTTAACACACCATTTGTCATTGTACCTTTCTTTGTAATTTTACCTCCTTTGTCTCCCACAAAGATAACATATCTTCCGTTGTATGGTTGTATGTTTTTTAATAGAGATATATTACCAGTCATGTACCATGAACAACCACTATCTACATGCCAAACACTCTTAATAGCTTATCTTGATTGTTCCTGCACAATTGGCCATGGTGGACTTGAGCTCTTTGTTTTCATCTAAATATGATACATTTTGCAATATCATATCTATTTTGTCTTTAAAAATACAAATATTAACAACAAAAGGATCAGGTGATTTGTCTTTAACTTTCCACCTTTGAACTTGTTTGATCGGTAGTATGGTGGAATTGTTATCATCAACTTGAATTGATTTTACCTTTGACAATTCTTTGTTCAAACTAGTATTATTTTTAGCAAAAGATTTTGACGAATTTAAATTTCGTTTTAAATTTGCATTTACAAAGAAACGTTTTCTATTGTTTGAAATTGAATTATGAAATCTCTGTTTGCTTGTCAATTGATGTTGATGATGACAATTTCTAGCCTTGTGATTTGGCTTTCCACACACATAACAACATATTTTATGATATGTATTTGACGCTTGTATTTTTTGCACGAACTGTTTTGGATAACTTCCATAGTTATCATAGAATCTGGCCTTAGTATGTCCTTGGCCTTTTAATTCTTTAACAGTCTCTCTTTCCTTTTTCTCATTATGAATTGTTCGAGGTGATTCCGGAGGAAATGAGGTAATTTTCCTAGCTTTTAAATTCATTACTGATGATGATGTAACATGAATTGTAGCTTTATCCTTATGAATCATCTATACTGGAGTAGGACCAGTGTCTTTCAATCCTGTTCTACAAACATCTTGTTTAACAGAGTTAACAATAATAGAATATTTATTTTTAAAGAAACTAGCATTGGTTTCTCTAAAAATATGATCTTCCTTATCAATGTTGCCTATAGAAACAAATCTGTTCTTGAAATCAGTTTTCAAGTCAGATATGGATGTTGTGACACGTTTACTTTCTTTGTTCTTAAAGTTCATTTTTGATTCCTTTTCTTTTCTTTATTTTACATTTTTGAATAGACATTTGAATCAATAAAAACTACAGATCTTTCATTTATGACAGATGATGAATTACAAGATTGTTTTTCATTACAAATCTTATTTTCCTTAAAGTCTATTTCATTATCGCTCTCCCACTCTTCAACCAACCCTTCTATCTTCACACTTTCTGCAAAAAAATTGTCATGATTAATATTAATTTTTGCTTTTGTGATAGTGTCAACAGTCAGTGAAACATTGACTAAAGGTGTGAAGTCTGTGTTTGGTTGAAAACCTAATCCATAGGTCTCTTCATCAGGAGTTGTAATTGATGAAGGCAAAGATGTATAATAATGATTAATTGGTGGTGCAATGTTAGCATAACCAACTCCACTTTTACCACCATTAATTTTTTGTGCCATCTGAAACTTTATTATACCTTCAATCATGTTTGATGAAAGCTCAAATTTTTCAACAACCAATTTAGCAGACATGAGTTCACTGTTGAGTTTGTTAATTTCTAAACATAGTTCATCATTATGTGTTGTCAAATATTTGATATTACATCTTTATCATGAAGATTGAGTTTTGATTGGTAAATTGATTTGTTTAAACCATCTATCTTTTCTATAAATATTTTCTCATCAGATTTATATATACGAGCTTGATATTGAAGGTTTTCAACTTCCAAGATCAAGCGTTCGTTCTGAACTCTATGCCTGTTTACCTTTTCTATGCAATTATCAGAACAAAGATTAGAATGTACCTCTTCAACTTCCTTTGGTTTATTTGTCTCTTTAGGTATAACTTGTACCATGAAGGCCTTTAACACCGTCTTCTCTTTTGCTTTGTCATTACATGCAGATGCTGGAGTGAACTCAACAGCATTAACAGATTCTTCAGTTTTGACTGGAGTGTTCTCAACAGTCTTTTTTTCACCTCATCTTTCTTCTTTTTAACCGTGGTTGAATTAGCTGGAGTAATCTCAACAGCTATATCTTTTACATCTTCAGCATTCTCATTCACAATTTCAACCTTCTTCACTTCAACCTTCTCAAACACTCCTTCTAGCAACTCTTTAGACACAAACTCAGCTAACACATTCTCTTCAACTTGATCTTCATCACTCTGAATTTCTGCTAACAAAGCAGTAGATAGCTTCATATCCAGTATCTCCATCTGATCGGACCAGTCATATTCACCCTCAGTCTGAGATACCAGTGCTTTGTTGTTGGAAGAAGTAGTCTTATCTCCTTTGGTTTCAACCTCCACCATTACCATCTTCTTTCCATTATCAGCTTGACCAGACCTTCCCTTAGTGCATTCTCTAGCAAAGTGACCAGGTGTAAGGCCCCGTTCCCAGAACGCTTACAGCTGGTCAATCATTGCACACAAAGCATAAAACATACCTTAACTTTACTAAAATATAGCAGCGGAATTCTTTTAAACAAACCATTTCATTATAATTGCTTTTGTAAAATAATACATCGTTGACAGATTACAAAATATTACTCGTTTCATTACATCACAAAAACATTATAATTTAAACAATGGATGCCATCCAAAAATGCCAAGTAGCTGCCCCGTGCCATCCTCAGCAACATTACCTACCAACTGGAAACACATAAAAGTCAGCGTTGCTGAGTGAGTTCTAGTTTTATAAAATAAAATACTTTTCTTTCATTTAAAACCATTCCTTCTTTACTTTCATACGCGATCATACAACATACGTACACATAGATAATAATTTATTATTATCTTTCATTGTCATTCGTTGACCTCTGTTCATTCATCATCGTACGTCATCTTTATCATTCGTTACCTTTCATACCGTACTATACGTACATTCATTAACTTCCGATGACATGTACTGTACCCCGAACATTGTGCATGAAGCTGACTCATGGGCCTAGGGCAAGTACACTCATCATTATCATTCATCTTTCATTCCGGACCAGTACCATGTGCTATACCCGAACATTGTGCACGAAGCTGGTTACTGGGCCTGAGGTCTATCATAGACCTCGAACATTGTGCACGAAGCTGACTCCAGTACTTAGGGCAAGCGGCAAGGGTCCCATACATATGGTCAATCACAAAGATTAGACCCCTAGTGTGCATCCTTCCGGGGTAGCTAACCCGCACACAGTTGAGCTAACACCCTTCATTGGGTGTGAACCTCCATACATTGCTTGCAAGACTTTCATTACATCATTCATTAATGCATGCATTCATTCATTCATTACGTTCCCTTTTTAATTATCTTCCGCTTTACGTTACATAATAATTTCCATTTACTTTCATAATCATACCACGTAAAGCCACAGAAAATAAACATACATAATAAGGAACATAACATAAACATAACCATACCATACATAGCATCATCACATCACATATGACATCATAAGTCAACTTACATCACCCCCGGGAACCTCCCAAGTCAAAGCCTACACTTTACATTTTCTCCAAAATTTCAGAAAATATTCTAAGGCATAGGCGCACGAGCACTATGCAGGCGCATGGCCTTTCAGGCGCATGGGAACACTTGGGCGCATGGGGAACTATTTGGGCGCATGACCCAACACTTAGTCATTCTAGGCATTTCTAGGCGCATGGGCACTATGCAGGCGCATGAATGCCTAGGCGCATGGGCAGTTTTGGGCGCATGGAACACTTAGCCAAATTCAGCCTATTCTAGGCGCATGGGAACTATTGGGGCGCATGGGTTTTGGGCGCATGGGACAATTTCAGGCGCATGGGCAACCAACTCTCACTAATAACATCATAATCAGTCCCAACATCATCAGTTCAACATGTTCTAACTTAGTTCTAGCATTCTAAGCATCATAACTTGAACATGGCATCATCGTAACATCATAAATCACCCAAATCATAACCCACCCACATTCACACATACACATACATACGAGTACAACCCATTTTCGTAAAAACATACATACATGCATTTCCAGCCCCAAAATCAGTTAAAACAAGTAAAAAAAAGGGGGTTCTAGAACTCACCTTTGACACACTTCCGGATGAACTTCTTCAAACCCGATTGTACTATGAGTTCAACCACCTAAAACCCACCAAATCACACAACCCGAACACACAAAACACACATAAGCATATAACCGAGGCATAGGCCGACCAAGAACAACTTAAAACCAAGAATTCTTACCTTGAATTCGAATTCCTCTTCTGCTTTCTCCAAAAACCCGAGAGCTCTGCTCTTTCTCTCTCTAGAAAACCGACTGCAAAAAGGTGAAAAGTAACATGGCATGGGCGGCCATGTTGCTTTTGTACAAAATTATATTATATTTTGTACTTTGCACACTTTAACCCCTCTATTTGGGTTTTATTACATTTTCTTCTTTTCTTCACTTTTATTCTTTCTTTCTCGTCTTTTAAAATTTTTTGGGTGTTACACCAGGTTTGTCACAGTTGTAACATCTCAAGTTTGATTTGTCAAACCCGATTTTGCTAGAGTTGTTTAAACCAAAAACTTTTCTCCTAGTTCTTCTTTCAAAATTCTTGGCTTGATACACCACCATGGCCATCTGATATTTGATGTCATTTTCTTCTACATCATCTGGGTTGACTTGTTGCAAATCATCAACCATGATGTTGGGTGTATTGAGTCTTCCAGCAGAGAAAGCTTCATAGCTGTTCATGAATGATGTAAATAAGGCAAGGTGTTCTTCTTCTATCTGAATTGTCTGCTTGTTTGGTTGGGAATTGACGACAAATGCTTGTTGTACAGGTTGGGATGATTGAATTTGATGATAGGATGGGAAAAATGGTTGAACTTGAGGCAAAGATTGATCCTTGACAGTTGAATGACCTGATGCTGATTGTTGCTGTTGCTAACACAACTGGGAGTAGCTGACATAGTAATTCGAATTAGTACCCATTTTGGCATACAAAGCAGATGCTTCAGCTCCCATTGTGTTGATATAATTGGAAGACCTTTGTTTGTCATCCATGTCATAGGACTTGATGGTCGAGATTAGATCACTTAGGGATAGGGTAAACAAATCTTTGGTTCTCTTGATAGTAGTGCAGTTGTTATTCTAGCTATATGATAGTTAGTTCAACAACTTCTTGTTCACTAAAATATTCTCCAATGTAATTCCTGCACTCTTCATTTTAGTTATGGGTTTGACGAACCTAGACATCTGGGCTTCCAAAGTTTCACCAAGAATATGATTGAACATATTGAACTCTTGGTTAAGCATGTCTTTCCTGCTTTCCCTCATGTCTTTGTTTCCCATTATCTGCTCTTCCATAGCATCCCACAAATCTTTCGCCTTCCTGAAGTCCTTGAATTTCTGGGCTATCTCAGTTGTAAGCGCCATAGTGATGGCAGCATATGCTTTGTCATCAAGCTCCATTTTTTCATATCTTCCTCATCCCATAGATGCTCAGGCTTTGGCACCAAGTCTCCCTTGTCATTAGTGTAAATTGGAATGTATGGACCCTGTTTAATGGATCTCATCATCCTGGGTTCTGTGTAAATGTCATGATTCTCGAAGGGATAAACCCAATCCGGATAGTCTTCCTCGCTGAGAAGTCGGGGAGGCTTCGTGCTTGCTCTGATCTCATTGTCGAGATTGAGTGTAGCAGTAATGTGCTTCAGATTTGCCATCTTTCAGAATTTGAGATCAACTTTTAAAAAAAATTCTTCAAACTTGAAGTTTTTGCGCGAATACCCAAGTTCTCGCGCGAAATCTAACAAACTTTTCACGCTGAAAGTTTTGGTAACTGAATCTTGCGAAAAAAATGACTTCTCATGCGAAAGGAATCTTTTTGTAACAAACTTCTGTGAAAACTAATACTTCTCACGCGAATACCAACTTTTCGCATAGAATCACCAACTTTTCGCTTGATCCATTTGTGCAATTTTGAAGATTTTCAGCTTCAATTTTTCACTAAATTGATTAAAGTTTGATTAATTAACATTCAATTAGTGATTTAGGTTCAATTAAGATCCTAGTTGTCTCTAATTGATTCAATCAAGCTTGATTAAGGTCAAAAACATCTTCAAATCTTCAAGTGCCGAGATTATTAGTTTCACCATCTTCAAAAATGATCAAAGTTTGTAGAAATCAAGTAGATCTTCAAGAATAAGGTTCAAGAACACTCCAAAAGTCTCACTTCAATCTTCAAATCAATCGATCCAGAGCAACAAGGCTCTATACCAAATGTAAGGCTCAATACAATATGTAGATCGATCTCGTAATGAAAACGCAGAATATTGACATTACGGTTAAGATTGGATCAATTGATGAACATGAACACAAGATGTAAATAACTTCGAGTAGTATTGCTCTCTTATTTGATTACAAATTACAATAAGTACAAAATCAGGAAATTAACAAAATGTTTACTAATTACATTAAAAAACACCTATTTGTACTAAACTAAGAGTTCTCGTGCGAGTCACTAATTCTCGCGTGACTTGATGTTGTCACGCGAGAAGCAGTTTTCGCGTGGTAACTTGACTTCTCACATGGCTTGAACTTCTTATCTTGATTTGATTTCCTGAGCCTCTAGGTTCAACCCCTACACCCGTACAGATAATGCCTCCATATCTTAAGTGCAAATACAACCGCGCCTAATTCTAGGTCATGTGTTGTATAATTCTTTTCGTGAACCTTAAGCTGACGCAAGGCGTAAGCAATCACCTTATCCTTTTGCATTAGCACATAACCCAGTCCTTGATGTGATGCATCGCAGAACACCACAAAGTCGTTGGATCCATCCGGGAGGGTCAATATTGGCGCATTACACAATCTTTCCTTCAACGACCGGAATGCCTCTTCTTGCTTGTGTCCCCAATCAAACTTCTTATCCTTTTGCGTTAACATTGTCAACGATTGAGCGATTTTGGAGAAGTTTGCAATGAGTCGATGATAGTAGCCAGCCAACCCTAAAAATTGCCGTATCTCCTAAGGTGTCTTAGGGGTATCCCACTTTTTAACTGCTTCAATCTTTCCAGGATCAACGTGGATTCCTTTCTCATTAACCACGTGTCCTAAAAACTTCACCTCTCGTACCCAAAATTAACACTTTGAGAACTTGGCGTAAAGTTTCGCTTCCCTTAATAATTTCAATATAGCTCGTAGATGCTGGTCATGGTCTTCCTTCAATCGAGAGTAGATAAGAATATCATCTATTAACACGATTACGAACTTATCCAGATAGGGTTTACAAACCCGGAACATCAAATCCATAAACACTGCCGAAGCGTTGGTCAGTCCAAACGGCATGACTAAGAACTCATAATGTCCATATCGAGTTCTAAACACTATTTTTGGTATGTCATCCTCATGAACCCTCAATTGATGATAGCCCGATCGAAGATCGATCTTAGAGAAGTAAGAAGCTCCCTGTAATTGGTCAATAGATCATCGGTTCTAGGGAGAGGATATCGATTCTTCACGGTCAACTTATTCAGCTCCCGATAATCGATGCACATTCGGAACGATCCATCTTTCTTCTTAATGAATAATATTGGTGCTCCCCATGGTGAATGGCTGGGTCAGATAAAACCCTTATCCAATAATTCCTGTAATTGGCTCGACAGTTCTTGCATTTCTGATGGTGCTAATCGATATGGCCTCTTTGCTATGGGTGTTGCTCCATGAATCAAATCTATACAAAATTCCACCTGTCGAGGAGGAGGCAAACTGGACAAGTCGTCAGGTCTAATTGTTTAAGGC
Organism: Flaveria sonorensis; assembly: GCA_025506505.1. Lineage (NCBI taxonomy): Eukaryota > Viridiplantae > Streptophyta > Magnoliopsida > Asterales > Asteraceae > Flaveria > Flaveria sonorensis. Next base: position 18,505,348 of record CM046439.1, read on the forward strand.
TCCCGATAAAGTTATTGATGCTCTTGAAAGAATAAGAAGGAATTTCTTGTGGGGCGGTTCCGAGAATAATAGGAAAATTAACTAGGTTCATTGGGATAAGGTTTGTGCCCTGAAAAGGAGGTCTTGGGCTTAGGTCATTGAAAAACCTCATCAAAGTTTACTCGCAAAATAACGGTGGCTGTTTAAAACTGTCTCATTCCCTTTGGAAGTGGGTTATTGAATGCATTCGTTCCTCCAACCGTGAAGATCCTTTTCTCCCCGAAAGAAATGATATACCAGGTGTATGGTGTGACATTAAAAAGCTAGAATATTTTTTTTCTCAAACAAAATATTAATCTTAAATCTTTAATTGTTGAATCAAATGGCAGGTGGGTTTGGAAAGGTGATAACCAAGGTATTTTCTCAATCCGCTCAATGAGAGGGGCTTTTAATAAACCATATCCATCATCAAATAGTTTTGTTTTTAGTTGGTGCAATTGGGTTCTCCAAAAAGTTAAAATATTCACAGGGCAAGTGGAGCTTGATCGGATCCCGACTCTACATGCTCTAATGAGGAGAAATGTTAGTATTGCCTCGGATACGTGTCCTCTTTGTCTTCAAAGTCCTGAGCAGTAGAGCACCTCTTCATCTTGTGTTATTAGGCTATCATGTTGTAGGCTTATGTTAGTACATGGTGTCAGATTCCTCCTATCTATGCTTTCTCTTTAAAGAACTTGTTGGGTTTATACAAAGTTGCTTCATCATCCTCTAATAAAAGCAAAGCAATACATGGTGTCATATTCCTCCCATCTAGGTTTTTCCACCCGCGCAATGCGCGGGTGGTTCAGCCACGATCCATAAATCTATTTAGGTCTTTTGACCATAATGTTTTTGTATCTACCATTGGTTAAGCCGCACTTCCCCAACACCTAAAATTACCTGGAAAGGTGGTGTACGAATGGTTTTATGCATAATTTTTTGATTCTTGTACAACTTTTAACAAATACAAAAAAGAGATAAACTTGACCTCATATAGTAAGAGCAAATACCAACAGCAGGACAAATCATATTACATATTTTGGGAGGTTTGTTCTTAAAATCAAATTAATAAATTTATAACTAGCATACTCCTTGTTTTGTTCTTTATCCATATGTATCTATCTATTCATCCGTTTTTACTTTATCAGAGGATCAAGTTGGTTGCTTTCTTGAGCTTGTTTGTATTCACCTGCACATACCATTTGAATAAAAATAACTATTCACCATCATACTAATAAAAAATCATTCCAATGTAGTTAATGGTAAACATAAAATATAAAGTGAAATCTTGAATCAAAATATTTCCATTTCAACCTATTTTTATGGGTCCAAGATCTCATGACAAAGTGGAAATGAAGATCCAATCTGCGGTTAACTTTCCCAATTCTTTCATACTTGCGGTTTGCATTTCATTAAACACTAAACTGATTCCTTATGCTTTAAAATAGAAATAGTCACAAATTGGAACACGGGAGGACGCCTTGGGACAATTACATACATACGGATTAGAAGGCTACTAATTTTGAAGTAATTCTATAAAAAGAGAGTAGACAATATATTGCAAAGAAACGTTATCAAAGGAGCAATCTAGCAAAAAAATTAAACTTGACAATCTAACTTGCAAATTCCTTAGAGCTGATGAAACAGAAGTGATTGTATTCTGCTTATCATGACATGCCAAAGATTCACCAAACTCTCAATGCCCCTATGTAAAATTAATCAAACATCATAATCAAACACCATGTGTGCATTCAAAATAAGGTAAAATTGAGTGATACACTTAAATTTTGTTAATGGGTTCGTAAATGTGCAATAGAAAATGATTTTCATCTTCACATCCAAAGAAAAATAGAATCAACTATAAATTTTTTCGGTACCACAACTAACCTTTAAATCTTCAAGTACCTTAAATTCCTTTCAACGCCTTCACGCCCACTGCAAAATAAGATTAATAATAATCAATGTTGAATGCTAAACAAATTTGAAGTCTTAATGGAAGGCAAACATAACCCAAACCAAACATTCGTATTTGATTCATATCACAGTAAACCACATGTGGTAGCATACCAAACTGCAACAATAACACGTGGCGGTGTTCGAGGGTGCTTTCACCATTAGTGCTTGTAATTGCTCACAAAGAATAAAAAGGGTTACTGTAGTACAATTTAGTTAGTCATTGATAAAATTCAAGAATGAAACCAATACTATAAATAAAAAAGACATAAAAAGGCAAAAGCATTTAGTTCAGGATTAAAAGATTTGCATATATTTACTAGGTGATTATATCCCCCGTCTTTAGAATCTATCTAAACAATTTGACTCATTAGAAAGCAAACATAACCCAAATCAAACCTTTCAATTTCATGCACCTCGCGATAAACCATATATAGTTATATACATAACCTCAATAACTAAACAACCTGCAACAATTTTCTAAGATGCTTCAACACCATGATTGCAATTACACACAAAAAATAAACTATAAGCATAAGGCTTGATGAGCACCATAAAGAGAGATAAAAAAACAGTAGCATATAGTCAGAAATTAAGAAATAGATGCGTATCTTTAAGTTCCATTTACCTTTGAACATTATTGATAAGATGAAACTACTCTTCAAACAGTACCGCAGAGGCCAAGCACATACACATGTTTGAAGAATTATATGTGCAACACAGCCTTGAAAATAAACTTTTATTAAACCTATAACAACAAAACAGAAAGAGATAAGAAAAATTAAGGTAACACAAATAACATTCACCTCCTCAATGACAACACACACAAAAACCAATTTCAAAAAGCCAACATAAACAGCAAGAACCAAAAACTAAAATCACAAACATCCGCAACATAAAGAAAACACTTCACAAACAATCGATTAAACATCATGAAAATACAAAATCCTCGCAAGCCTATCTCCATCATAACCACCGTCTCAACGAAATGGATTAGCATGCTATGGTATAAGAAAATGATGAAGGGTTTAGAACCCTGGTTGAAAGACGTACTTGGGCGTCATTGGAACCCTATCTCCATCATAATCACTGCCTTTGTTGCCGCTGGAGACACCGGCTAGCTCTCCCAGCCCCACCACCATTGCCGTCGTCACATCTCTCTGTTGAGACAAGCAAAAACCCATCAACCCTTAAATGTAGATGAATGCTTTAGCTGTTGTACAAAACCCAATACCAAGTTGTATTTTACTATTTATTTACCATTCTATTTAATTATAGAGTTATTATTATTATTATTATTATTATTATTATTATTATTATTATTATTATTATAATGCCATTAAACAACTTGTTTTTATCAAATATGAACATACATTTATATTGTACTCAATAGTTTCGTAACTCACTTGTATCATTTAAGTTATAAAATGAAATCTATTATGCGTACTTAATAATCAAAACTATCTTGAGTTCATATTTTATAAATAAACATTTTATTGAAAGTAATTTTAATAGATGTCATTGAAAACTTAATTCTATAAATTAAACTTTATATATAAAATTGATATTGTAATTGTACTTACGTAATATTCATTACGTCATAAACATTCTATATTTGTAATCATCATGTTATAGTTGGAGTTTCAAAACCAATTATATAATTTTCGTAGTATTAAATATTCATTACTTCATAACTAATACCTCCTTATTCAATTCGTTTTTTTACTTTGAAACCATATCAATTAGATTTATACCCGTGCGGTGGTCAGGTGCTGCAACATCATAATTACATCACAATATCAAAGTGCATTGTAAACAAACACCTTTCAATGTAACACCATATTAGTAGTACGTAATAGAATTAAACAGTAAATGTTGGTGTACAATATGAAATTCACAACGTAATGGTAAGAATGCACATACTAAACAACGTAAATAGAGAAACACAAAAAATACGATCATATGAAAAAGCTAAAATTAATAGTCGTAAATAGTGGTTAGCTTGGTTAAAAATTTAATAAACCACATATGTCATCTAGTCATTGAATCGCATAGGCTTATGAGTTGATCTCCCAGGCCTTTTTTCATGCTCTTTAGCAATGACGACTAACCATCTGTTGTGATGGAAATTGTGGTGTCTTCACTACTCTCATCTTGTGTCAATATAATTGAATTCATGGAGAGCATCAATAACACCTAACTGAGCAAGATGTTATCTATAAAGATAAAATCTTAATGAAAAGTTAAAAACAAACCAAATGAGCCTGTTAGATATCTGTCTTTATGACCACGTAAACCAATGTCCTTGAATTGAGCAAATTAAAAAACATAGCACCTAAAAAAAGACGGCTCAACTTTTAAAGGGGAGATTGATGTCTCCCGAGTAATCTGAACAAATCACTGTCGTCGCAACGACCGATAGCCCGTCTCGTATGGCAGAACAACAAATCGATGGAGCCTATGTACAAAGCCCTCCTCCAAACAATCTTTAAAAGATGTATCATATTATAAGGGATCCTTGCATGAATCGAACAATCCTATGAGAAAACAACATTCAATGTTACAAGAAATAAACCATAAACCATTATCTATATTTAGCATGGAGGTTTTGGGCAAAGAAGCTCTTTTATGTGTTATTGAAAGGAAGAATATCCCATTTTCACCTTTCCAACTCGGTCAATGGTTCAAAGGTCTATTACATGTACGAAATGTAAAAATATCTTACTTTCGATAGACATTATTAAACTCATTATTTTAGTTTCTAACCAATTAAACACAATACCACCTTTAAAGTCTTGTGCATAATGTCTTCAGAAGTGCTCAGATGAATCAAAAGAGAGAAGAATCGGTATGAACTATGACAGTATAACTTCATATCCATGTAGAAACAAAAACATTAGGGGAGGAAAACATAGCAAGGCTTCACCCCAACCTACAAAGTTGCAACTCACTACGACAATTTAGCTCTGTCCCGACGACATCTATAGCGACGACATATGTCGCTGGTATAGATTGGTCTATAGCGACGACATGTCGTCGCTATATAGTAATAGGGATTTTTGACTGGTCAAACTCTATACCGAAGACTTGTCGTCGGTATAGAGTTGGCGGGCTGCTAAATAATACGCGGGTTTTATGAAAATACCTATGCCGACGACATGTCGTCGCGACAGGTGAAATTATTTAATTTTTTATTTTTTTCTATCTCGACTTACAGATTTAAAAAAAAAAATAAAACCCACTTTTCCCGACGACATGTCGTCGGGATAGATAAAAAATATAAAAAAATAATTTCTCTGAACTAACTCTTGTGTGATTCTAGTATGTTTAAGTGTGTGTGCGCCAAAATGACTCATTTGAACTAACTTTTGATTGATTCTAATATGTTTAAGTGTGTTTGGGTCAAAATGACTCATTTGAACTAACTTTTGTGTGATTGTAGTATGTTTAAGTGTGTTTGGGTCAAAATGATCTGTTTGAACTAATTTTTGATTGATTCTAGTATGCTTAAATGTGTTTGGGTGAAAATGACCCGTTTTAACTAACTCTTGTGTGATTCTAGTATGCTTAAGTGTGTGTGCGCCAAAATGACTCATTTGAACTAACTTTTGATTGATTCTAATATGTTTAAGTGTGTTTGGGTCAAAATGACTCATTTGAACTAACTTTGTGTGATTGTAGTATGTTTAAGTGTGTTTGGGTCAAAATGACACGTTTGAACAAATATTCAATATGTTTAATGCAGGAAAGAATTCAAGAGGAGTATGTGAGATCCTCTAGCGAGACCGGTGGAGACTCATCTGCTGTTGATGAGATTCAATGCATTGAGCGTGCCTTAGGTCAAAGGTGAGGACATATACGAGGTGTTGGTCGCGTGGTGAGACATCCCACCCCTGATTTTTGTAGCTCGCAACCTCCTCCAACACAACATTTGCATGATGAAGTTGCAGAACTTAGACAACAGCAACAACAAAATCAAAAACTATACAACAACAACAACAAATCCAACAACAACAAATACAAGAAATGCAACGATTACTTCAAGAGCAGATGGAAATGATGAGCTACTGGCAGCAGCAACGACCACTGGTGGTCATTAGCATTTGTATTTTTGTTAGATTTTGTTGAACTTTAGACTAATTGTATGAATTATCTGTTTGTTAAACTTATATTTAAAGTTGTATGAATTATTAGTTTGTTAAACTTGCATTGGATTTTTCTTGATTATATGTTTGATAATTTTTTAAAAAAATAAGGTTCTGCATAAAATAATAAAATAAAAAAAATGAGATCAATAGCGACGACATGTCGTCGCTATAGATTATTTTTCTTTTTTTAAAAAAAATTAAAAAACACCTATAGCGACGACATGTCGTCGCTATTGATCTCATTTTTTTATTTTTTTTTTTTTTATTCGATAAAATCAGAAACCACGACATGTCGCTATAGAAAAACTTATGCCGACGACCTCTATCCCGACGACATTTTAGCCTATTACAACTACTTTTGCGAACTAACTCTATAGCGACGACATGTCGTCGCTATAGGTCAAAATTAGATATAGCGACGACATGTCGTTGCTATAAGGTGTCATATTTTCGTTGCTATAGACCCACTTTCTTTTGGTGACTCCATTAAGAAAACTTACTAGAAAGCCTAGTTGATCAATTTTAATTCATTTAAACCCATATACATAAAATAAACATTACTGTTATAAACATAAATAAATAATTAAGAATACCTAATATGAAATATTTAAAACATAAAATGTATGCAATGCTCCTCACTATAACTAAAATGAAGCTATTACATAGAAAATAAAGTCAGATGTGATCAAGATATTATGTAACATAAAATTAAAAAAAAAAATTAACACTACCATTTCCACATACGCTAGCAATAGCTCAAGCTACCATTTAAAATTGGATTTTAAGAGGATACAAAACTAAACTTAATTTTTAGATCCTTTCTTGTGGGTGGATACTCATGCACCATTATGCAGAGATGTAATGATAATTACTAATTAGAAATCACTTGCTTCATAAAGCATTGCAGTATTTTTATCATCTCTTTCACCAAATTATCTTCCCACAAGCACTAGATATCTGGCTCGGCTGCATATATTAAAGTATTTTACCTTCCCTTTTACCGAATTACTGTGATTAACAAAAGAATTCCAAGAGAAAATATAACATGAAAGTCCATCTTTTTAATCAGTAAAACACACGAGAAATAACGATTGGTAAGTGAAAACAATGTGTGGCATTTAGCTGCAATTTAAGATACTTGTTTATAATCATTTGTAACCTCCTTAAACAGCTACTTGTTTATAACAACTTAAAACTAATAAAAGTTATATAAAAATGAGATACTAAGTTCAATGTGGGAACTGAAAATTGAATTAGTATGGAATGAAAATTCATATAATTATGATAGAAAAAGCAAACTCATAGTTTTAAAGTCTCCATCGATCAGATCAGGCACTTCAATATTGTTTTAACAATAGATAAAAAGTTGGTCAAAAATTTGAAATCATAGAGCTTATTAAATCACATAAATACATGTACAGGTAGTAATATACATTTATTATATGGAATGAAACCTAGTTTATTAGCAACTCAATTATAATGAGTATTTTCAAATTTCTAATAAATATCATATTTATTTATACCAATTGTTGTCTATCAAAAAAAAAAAAAAAAACTCTGTAAAGACAAAAATAGGTGACTTTGCAACGATACATTCTTTCTAAACAGCAGTAATAAACCTAAAATTCAACAAATCTAAGCCTAGTACTTGGAACATGAAAATCTAAACAAAATACACTTTCAAGTATCACCAATTAAAGATGGGCAAATCGGGTTTGGGCCGTACCTGGGCCCGGGTACAAACCGTGTTTGGGCCCAACCGGGTTTTTTGTACCCGGGTATTGGTGAACCCGGGTACGAACCCGGGTCGGGTTCAGCGGGATACAAACCCTACCCGGTATACCCCGGGTAGGGTCGGGTCGGGTTCGGTTCGGGTATGAAACCCGGGTTCAACCGGGTTTTTTCCTTTTTTTTTTCTTTTCTTGTGTGTGTGTCGAACACCGGGTCGTATGTTTTCTTTTTTTTCTTTTTATTTTTCTTTTCCTAACCGGGTTCACTTGAATGACACAAATTTAAACAACTTAATATATAAATATATACAAATCTTGAACAGAAAATGTTACACTTATAATATACAAATATTAAATACTTTTTATATAAAACATTTGAATGACAAAGAAATTTAAAAAGAACATGAAAGACATATAATATTAAAACAACTTAAAAATACATAAATGAATCAATAAAAAATAACAATATCGTCTAATTTTATCTACTACGAGATGCTTGACCAAATGCTAATTCTTCATCGGATATGCCAGAAGATACTCCGTCTTCTACCTCTTCATCATGTACTTTAGCTTCGAGTGTAATCTCGTCTTCGAGGCTTGTTTGGTCTTGTATACGATCCGTTGCGTCTAAGTGATCCTTTAAACAAATGCACATCTCCACTGCTTCCGGAGTTAGTCTTGTTCTCCGTAATGATATTACCCTGCCACTAAGAGAAAAACAGATTCCGAAGCTACCGTAGAAGCTTGGACGCTTAGTAAATCACGGGCCATAGCAGAAAGACTCGGAAATTGAGATTCTTTTCCTTTCCACCAAGCCAAAATATCGAATGCACGATAATCTTCGGTAGTCATAGTGGAAATAAAATCCGTTCCACTATATCTACCGAGCTCACTTGTTGGGGTGTTACCCCTTTGACGTTTAGCCGTCACATCCCGAACAACATTCAACATAGTCAAAACAGGGTCTTTAACCGAGGTACTAGCACTTGAGGTTGATCCGCTTGGCATGGTTATGTTTACGTTAGGCCCATATCTATTTAAATAAAAATTATAAATTGTTTTCAAACTTTCATTAAAATTTTCTTTTGTCTCGTTTGAAAAATTAGGGTTTTCGTCATGCATATTCAAATTGTCATTTATCTCGTCTATCAAACATTCAACCCCCGCAACATTTAGAAACGGATTTAAAACGGCGGCACACGTAAAAACGGGTGGTAAGTCCTTAAAATATTTTTTAAACTTTTCTTTCATTGGTTCTATCATTTGATTAAACATATTATTTTTATTTTGAAAATTTTTAAAATTCAAAGACATAAAATATAATTCTTGAAGCACCGAATAACTAGTGGAATAATAAACTCCCGATAATTTTGTTGTTGAGTTTTTAAAAACCTCAAGAAACTCGGATAGACGTTGAAGATTCTCCCAACCCGCATCCGGAAATGGGTCGGCTTCACCATATCCGAAAGACTATTATGAAAAGCTTTCAAAGTGCCCTTTTGTTTTAAAGTACATTCAAACATGTGACAAGTCGAATTCCACCGAGTAGGTACATCCCAATTAGGACCTAAAAATCTAGAGTACGTATTCTTACAAAGTTGTTTATAATCTTGATATCTTCTTCTACTTTTTTTAAAAACGTCATGTAACATAAATCGAAAAGATGTAATAAAGTTATTAACATATTGCCCAGATAGTCCGTCTTGCACTACTAAATTAATAATATGTGCAACAACGAGTATGGAAAAAATCACCGTTTGCAATCGGAAGATATTTTAATTTTAATTTTTCAACCGCGGTTGTGTTGTTAGAGGCGTTATCAAATGCAATTGAAAAAAGTTTATTTTGTAATTTAAAAGTACTTATTACAGTATCTAAAAAGTAAAACAAAAATTCTCCGGTGTGTGGATGCGGAAAAAGATCAAATGCAATCGTACGTTTCATCAATTGCCATGAATTGGGATCCACCCAATGAGCGGTGACGCAAAGGTACGATTCGGGTAAACCGTGTGGAGCCGACCAAACGTCACTAGTTAAGTTTACACCGGTATTTAAATTTTCAAATAATACAATTAAATCATTTTTTGCTTGTTTCCATAATTTTAAACAATAACGTCTAAGTGTAGTACGACTTACGTGGGTGTAACGAGGTTGAAGCGTCTCTCGAATTAAGTTGGTCAACCGAGGATTGTCGAAGTGACTAAAAGGCAAAGCTTCTTGAATCACGAACTTCGTCATTCGATCTCGAACCGTATTAACATCGTAATTAAAGATTCCACCGTCTCCACCCAATTGTGTTTGTTGCGAATCCGGATTACTTTTCAACGACTTACAAAACTTCTTGCTAATGTGTTTGTTTAAAGTCGTGTTAGAATCTTTAGCAAGCAAAGCTCCACAAAACTTGTAATGAGCCTTTACAGACCCGTCACTCAACTCAACCATATCCCAATTGCTCCAAACATCCATGTTACGATTGTGTGCAAGAACACGAACGACGGTTGGAGCGTTGGACGAACCTTGACCAACGGAAGATTGTGAGTTAGCCATATCAAGATTGAAGAGAGTGAAAGTGTAAAACGAGAGAGTGAACGTGTAAAACGAGAGTAAATGAGAGTATTTTTTTGCGTTTTTTGCGTATGTTTTTGCGTTTGAGACTTGGGTACTAAACCATATCAACCACACCTATTTATACTAACTTATAAGCCTAAAAGTGACAAAAAAAGGCCAAAAATCGATCCCAGTTCCAGTTCGGGTCGGGTCGGGTTCTAAGAAATTCTAGAAAATCATACCCGGTTCCAACCCTACGGGTTTTTTTCGGGTCCAAACCGGGTATACATATACCGGGTCGTACCCGTACCCGGTTCCGGGTCGGGTCCGAACCCGGTTTTTATGCCCAACCCTATCACCAATACTAATGAAGTCAAATGAGACAAATAATAGTTGATCAAAAAACATGACTAAACAGGATTCGGGTCAACAGATTTCTCAAACATAATTAAGAACCAATCATTTAATCAATTAAATTTCGGTGAACATAAATCACAAAAGTTCTTCAGAACTACATAAGAGTTATGAGAACAGAAGTATTTCAAAGATTAAAGTAAATGAATTGTAACACTCTAACCCGATTAGGGCTGACGTGTCATTATCATAGTAATCAAAACATAAGACATAATTCAATAATTGAAACGTTAGGAGTACATCATCAAAACAACGTTTGAGAGCCCTAGGGTGAAATATCGTTACATATTATTTAATCAGCAAAATCTAGATGATTAGCATATGCTACAAAAATGGCAAGCTTTCTCCACTCAAAAATCCTAGCGCTCAATTTATCTCTCCTCACACCCCGTCCGGAGTAACCTGTGAACCTGCTGAAACAAATATTTGCGGAATGAGCCGAATGCCCAGTACAGATAAAGATACAGGTAACAATGATAATAACTGCAATAACATTGAGAGATAAAGTAACATAAAATGATACGATGCAAAGTAAGACAAGTCAATAAAGTAAATCGTATCATGTGGATGTACTCATTGAGCCGAATAACTTATATCAGAACAGACATGCACATAGAGCTGCAGACCCTATGTACCGAACGTAAAATGGAGTGTGGGCATACACAACAACCATTCACCATAATCATATGCATATATCCTAAGACCAGTCTATACGCATCCACAACATAATGTGGCCAATGTACCTCGCAAGTACCAAAGGAGACGCCGTGATCTCTGCTCACCGTCACGGTTGGTGCCATGTCATCGATGCCGCAATGACATGCTTGTGGTCACCCCCACAAGTAGGGACATGCTCGGGTAACAGAATATGATAAACTGAATCAGTGCTGCAATGATATATCTCAAAATGTTCTCTCTAAGCGTCAAACGAATACATAATCATGTTGTAATATAGGAACATGCGATAATGAGTTCAATTCAATAAATTTCAATCGTATGTAACGTAATACTTAATTCAATGTAACATGATAAAACTTATAACAAATCATGATATCAATAGCTTATGATCAAATAAAAATATTTAGAGCCAAAGACGATCAGGAATTCCAACAAAATATGAAATCAAAGGGGTTTCAAAAATCAAGCGAACTACATAACGACAAAGGGTGAGTTAAGAATCCGTACCTTGGTTGATGTATCACAATGATGCTATACTGATTCCTAAAGGGGTCGTGACCTACAATAATTTATATTAGGTGAGTTTTATGTTTTTAATGTTTTGAGGTTGTATGCATTTTTTATTTATATATATATATATATATATATATATATATATATATATATATATATATATGTATATATATATATATATATATATATATATATATATATATATATATATATATATATATATCTTGGCCATGTAAGTTTCTTTTTAAATATTTTCTTGTTTGAACGTTAGTTATATGATACATACACACACCCATTTTAAATATGTTGAGCGTCACTTCCCTTATAATTATTTATAGGATTTTCATGCTAAGTTGTACCAATGATAGTAAAAGAACTTACGTGTATGTTTAAATCTTATATGTTCTTTTATTTTAATATTTTTTTTATAAAACGAACAATAGAGTTTTCTAGCTTTATTAATTAACTTCTAAATACTATAGTATCAACCAACTATTACTAACCCATAATTACGTAAATAATATATATGTTACTGCAAAACTTTCATGAAGTAATAATCATCTAGATTTGCTATTTAAAAATTAAAGTATATTTGGATTAAACCTAGAAAATACAAAGTAATACTAACTGTGCATATTTACTCATAAATTTGGGTAAATTCTTTGATGTAGCCCAAGTAACAGTTAGGTATTGGGTAAAAAGAAACAATATTAATATATGGATTATGAAAATTCAAATACTATCTTGAACACAGGGTGTTTTGGGATGTTATATTCAGTAAAGCAATTTTATTCTTTTGAGGTGTTCATGGTTAATTAACTAATCAATTTCTATGAACTTATCTTACTAAAAAAAATTACAAACATTGCATAGAATGATAGTTCTTCCATAAACATTAAACTAAAATCAAATGTGTCAATAAGCTTAGATTAGGCTTTTTAGGTTACCTCTCACTCGTTGAAACAGATCTACAAGCCGTGAATCGCCGAAGAAGTTGTTGGTATTCGCTGGAAAAACATTTGCAGAAACAGTGAGGTCCCGGGTTGTTTCCGGTGGTCGGAGGAAGTGGCGCCGGGTGGAGCCGAACTGATGTGGGTTTGGCTTTGAGTTTGGTGTTCGGAAGAGAGGTTAGTCGGAGATGGTGAGGAGGTTGCCGGAGTGTCGAACCAGGAGAACATAGAGGGAGACGAGGGAGGTTGTGTAGTTGGAATCAAGCAAATCTTGGTGTTTTAAAAGTCGGTGGTTTAACGAGGTCGACCAACCCGTGCTTGAGAGGTCATTTCAGTTTAGTTCGAACAGATACAGACGGCGTTTTGGAGAAGGCAGGTACCATATTTTCCGATTATGTTGTAAGTTGCAGGATGGTAGGGAAAATATGGGTTTGAGATAGTCAAAAATGTTGGTCAAATCTTATTACCAACCACATGGTTCCACACACACACTCATTATTTATTTAATTCGTTTTTTTTTATAGGTATGCACCAGGTCATTATTATTATTATTAACAACAATATATCTCCATCAAAATATATGTACGCATGTTGTTTCTAAATTTCTTTATTTGAATGTATATTTTTCATTATTTGATTTACATTGATATGTGTATACATACTATATATAGACATATAATATAGTTATTTGATCTAACGTATAATTTTATTTTATCTTTTTATTACTTATTTATATATTTTAAATTACAATACTATTTGAATTCTTTTACACTTATACATATATGCACACACCCACACAATCTATTTACAATTTAAAAGTTACGAGTATTTCATGAATTCACTCACATTTGAGATTGGAAAGCCAAAAATCACAAACTAAAATTAAAATTTTACCTGGACAAAGAGCAGGATTGTGAGGCTTGAAACAGAACTCAATTGAGGAAGATAGTACCCTTTTGCCCTTTCGTATTCTATGACAATTTCACCAGACGTCCAGAAGCATACAACATCTTATTCTCCGGCAATGGCACCACCCTAGATTGAAATCCTTCACAAACCTAGGGGCAACATGAGAACCGGATGTGATGGCATTGAAACATACAAATCACGATGGTGTAGTTGAGGGCACCTACGAAATATTACGAATCGGCGGATTCAATAGATGAGAAAAGGATGTAGCATGGCGCTAATCTCTGTGTCCATTTGTTATGGCTTCGTTCACTGGAAGAAGGAGGAGGTTACCGGAGAAAAGACTGTAGATACGCAGGGTGGAAGGAGAGTCACCGGATTCAAACCTGCAGCAGCTTTGAAAATCTCAGCCTCAAGCGGTTACCACTACCTTTGTAGGAGGACGTGTGCAGACCTGCCGTTCACCGAGTATGCTCCTCTATCCGTGCATTCTAGAAGCAATTCTAGTAATTTAAACGACTATGATGTAAAGAATGGTATTTGGACATTTGTGATTATTTCTTATGGGTGGTTTTTTTTTTCACCGACAATACTACTATATAGAATAGAAATAAATAATAATAATGATATTACTACTACTACTAATAATAACTACAACAATTAGGGTTATTCATTCACGCGTTTTCCGCGTTGGATGTACGGGCTAATCCATGGCTTAGATAATCACGCACTCAAGAACGTTTTCGTCATTACAGCCGAGAGAAACGTAGGTGTGAAGGCATCATATTAACCAACGAAATCAACAGTAACCTCACGAACAATAGCATTTGGCAGGGCGACATAATGCATGCTCAAACTCAGAGTTCCAACAGCAAAATAATGTAATCAATCATCCAAAAAATATAAGAAGAATCAGTCTTTGTCCTGAGAATGCATTTTATTGTTGAATTACTTCTAAAGTACTTAATTGCTTAAACAACTTTAATCAACAACATGAATATGAATGAAATATACTATTTCACATTAGTTATTAAATCAAACACAATTAAAATCCCAGGTATGAAAACCAAAAAATTTAATTTTTTGGCCAGTCATTTAAGACCACTAGATCTGTACTTTTAGTTCCTATAACATTTTGTATTAACCACTAGTAATTTTTTAGCAAAGTCAGGGTCAAAAGTTTCAATCATAGTTATATGATATAAAATTCTACTAACTTCACCTACAAGTTGAAATTATCAACACCCTCATTTAAGTAAAAAAGATCATATAAAATAATATATACTGAATTGCAGAGTGAAGAAAGTCGATACAATTTTCGGGAATATGAAGACTAATATGAAAATACCAATACCCTTGTCTTTAAGTTGATGACATGTGTAAGAAGACTGCTTCTTCGAGACCATACCAAATTCTGGACTCCTAATGATCAAGTCATGCACATGAGTCAATTCGTTTAGGGAAGTCAGTGTGTCCCTAACAAAAGAAATTTAAAAAAGAGAATACTTCAGTCCACCAATCCTTTTATATGCCTTTCTTTGACCTCACAAAAAAACAACAGATTAAATCCTAACATAAACGTCTCAACAATTTATTTGAGTTTTTGTTGATAAAATTCTTACACTCTATGCAATTAATGGCCATACTTTAGTTATAATCTCCTGTTCCTGATCAATAATTACTCTACCATCTTTGCTTTTCGAATTTTAGCCAATAAATTCTGCAAAATACTAATGGAAGTAATGAACTCTTGTTAACAGCATATAAGAGCATCATACATGCAGAGGGTTAAACTATTATATAATTTTAATGAATATCTGTCTTAAAGTTTTACATAAAAACACTTTCAAGTCTTCACACTTTCTTTTCAATTTAAACCTTATTATCATCAAAATTTATACGCACTCACTAAATTCTAGGTATGTAGTGAAAATTACCATAAATGGCAACCAAATCCAAACAAGAAAACTTAAAAAATCAAATTAAATTACAAACCTTGTAGCTTTTATTACCATCAATCAACATCTCAAGAACATTCTTACCTGCGACAATGCAATAGTCCAAACAATCATTAAGTCTCAGGTTGGTCTTCACATCAATATCATTATTTGCTCCTTTATCCACAGTGCAAAACGTGTTGGCGACCAAAACCCTAAATAAAAAACCTCAATATCCACTAATTTCTCCATTTTACCACTAATTAAATCAATACAACATGAGAATGAAACAATCCAACTAAAGACAAATATTAAATGAAAGCCTTAAATTCTAGCAATTCTTGAATTGAGATTCTAACCATTCATTATCAGTTCCGAGCAAACAAAAAAACAATTAAACAATAACCAATCGAATAACAATCACCTGAAATTGGAGACAATAGATACACGTGTTCATTAAACTGAACATCATCATCTCCAAATTGACCAACATCTCGGAAAGGAAATCATATTCGATTGAAATTAAAGATATTGAAAGAAAAAGAAAGAACTTGTTGGAGACATATATAGCGACCAATCACCCTTCCATCGTCTCCATCGGAACTGAAAAACTTCACCCCATTCAATAACGGACCTGCCATCCCCATCGGAATCTACACATAGCCCAGTGGTTAAAAGGAGAAGAACACACAAACCAAGCAAAATCTAGAGTTTTTCTCCCCCTATCCGGCAACAAACGGCGTGGCTTTGATACTCTCTTGGATCACATCGTCTCCTCCGCCGTCTAAGTTTTGATTGGTCGGAACCCCAACCTTTATGTCGCCGGAGAAACCCCGTTCCTCCGTGCCCAACTCTTGTCCATCTGATGCCATGAATCATATGCACGTTAGGACACATTTTCTCTTTCTCTCTATCTAATGCCACGAAACACCTTAGAGTGTTCACAATGCTACATCTCATCCTTCTCACAAACAGTCCTAATCAGCATGCCACATCAGCTTTCCACTCATCTCCACCCATTCTTCCAAAAACATTTTTTATCCCCAACACTATCCTTCCCACAAACACCTTTATTTTTCCACCTTACATTTTCTTTTTTTATTTACTTTAAATAAAGATATTTAAATTATTGTAAATATATTTGCAAGACCGAGAAAGGTGGTCAATGCAACAGTTTCACAAGGTGGAGAGATATGAAACACTTAGCAGATCAAATAGGGAACTGGCTAGTGATGAAACAATGAACACACATAAAAGAACAAGAACAAGAATACCCAAATATGATTTTCAAGAATGATGTATATTGCTCTCAAGTTCTTACAAGTGTTACAAAGTATGAAAATAAGATACAAGTACTTGAGACACTTTGAACTACATCCTATAGCCGGTCATACTTTGAAGGCCAGCCGGAAACACTAATTTAGATAACAAGATCAATGTAGAGTCAAAAGGCAGATTGCCTTTTGACTAGTGACTATGACATGCCATAGCTCACATCCTTATCTATTACAAAAAGGATAAAAGTACATAGTTGGAAAGTTACAGACAAAAGACCTTAATCTACAGTTTATAAAAGCATGGACTTTTCACCAACTCATATAAGTTGGTGAGTCATCAGAAGTGGCAGCGGAAAGTGGTTTAGCTTTTGACAAAAGGTGATTCAGAAAAAGCATATGTTCTTTGTCTTCGGAAGAAATCAGTCTTTGGCTTCGGAAGACTTCATCTTTGAAGCTTCGGAAGACTTCATCTTTGGCTTCGGAAGATATGGTCTTTTGGCTTTGGAAGATTTTATACTTAGCATAATTCTCTAAGTTATATCAAATCTTCCGAAGTAACTTCCTTGTACTTCAGTTGTCCATGCTGAGAGCTCTTGGTTGTCCTTTGGTTGCATCAGCCTCTAAGTGTATTCCTTACAAACTCCCCCTAGATTGATGATACCAAAAATGAGGAGACCTTTGATTCTTGATTTTCATCTGTTGACAGTCCTCATCAGAATCAAGACCATTCCTTTGATCATTAGCTGGTCAGGATTCCCCAGACTCTCAAAGTATCTCCTCATGTTATAGAGATCATGCAGAGGGAGGTCAAGTATGTTTTGCTAGAAATACAGGTCTTGACCTCCTTGATTTCTAGTGACATACCATCTATCTGGATGGGTTGCAAACATCCAAGACATAATGGGTCTCTCAGCAGTAAGATGCTCTACTTGAATAGGAGTTGGATGAACAGCTCTTCTTGATCACCCTCAGGATGTTCTGACCTATCCTGAGGTGTAGAGGTGGATGCCTTGGACTCTTTCTTCTTCTTATTTTTTTTATCTCTTCTGATGGCCATCTTTTTCCTCTTCCTGTATTTTAACTAAGGAGACTGGCCTACAGTACCAGATTGCTCTTATTTTTCTTCCTCAGTTGGGTCCTTGCCCTTTACAGTTTCAGAAGGAAAAGGATCAGGACCCTGCTGTGGATCAGAAGATGAAGCTATCTGTGATGCAGCACTAGCTTTAGCTTGTGTTATCTCTTGTGGTTCGACCTTGACCTCAGCTTCAGGTGCAGCTTGACTTGGTGGAGAATGCAAGTCAACCAGCTCACCCCTCTTGATCTTCTGCTTGATCACTCTAATATTCTCATCCATGATGGATAGAGACATTGGACCAAGTCTCCTTCTAGAGAATCCTTATAGCTTCAAGAAGCTCACCTTCTTCTGCCTGTCAGCAAATTTCTTTAAGTTTGCTCTGATGGTGGCTTTTGACTTTTCAGCCTCTTCACTCATCTTCCTCTTAGCAGATTTTTGCTCTTTTAGAACTTGTTGCTCAAGCAGCTTGAGGTATTCGAACTCAATGCAGTCATATGGCAAGGGAAGAAGGTCTGCGGCCTGATAGAGGCCTGTGGCACTCAGGTAGGTGATCATGTTTTGTCTACCTTGTTCCCTACCTTCCTGAGTTTGTTGTTCAGTAGCCACAACTTTTGTCTTAGGGCTTTCCTGAACTAGGGAGAGGGTAGGAGCTTTGTAGAGTCTTTTTCTCCTTCTTTCTCCTTTGATCTTGAGGAGCAATTTTGCATCCTTAGCTTCCATCCTCTCCTTTGACACTTCCATGTCAGCCAGTTCATTTAATTGCTCCAAGGGGAGAAAGATGAGTTCATCAATGTTGTAGTATCTGGACCCCAAATAGTTTATCTGGCTGCCCTTAACTCATCATCTTGAGTGCTTGGCCTGGGGGTAGCCTTGATTGCAGCTTCCATGAAGCCAGGAGTCCTACTTGAACTCTCTCTCTTTGCCTTCCTCTTCCTCTCTCTTTTCTCCTCCTCAATCTCTTCAAGATTCATATTCCTTTTACCTTTGTCACTCATAGGCCTGTGTGACTCAGGTTGGAGAGAGCTTTGGCCTTCATTGCTTGGTTCTACACTTAAGCTCTGGCCAGAGAGAGGCTATGAGACACCTTCACCAGCTGGTGCCTCACTGAGGGTAATGGTTCTACATTTAAGCTCTTGCCTTAATTGCTTGGTTCTGCACTCAGGTTGGCTTGGCTTGTCAAATCTAGGAGTTGCATTAGTGTAGTTAGGATTGGATTGTGCTTGGCCACCATTAGTACTTGGTGCCTTGCACTGCCTAGCAAAGTGTCCTATCTGGTTACAGTTGTAACACTTCACTTTGCTTTTATCCAGTCTAAAATTTCCACTGGATACATCGCTGGGAAACTTTCTTCCGGTTCTCTTGTAGAACTTCTTGGCTCTATGAATGAGAAGAGCCATTTTCCGAACTATCTTCATATACTCCAGTTCATCTAGATGGATACAATCCAAGTCTTCAAGAGTGAAGAAAAAGTTTCCATAACTTTCATCCAAAGACACAAAGGCTTGAGATTAGCTTGTCTCTTGGAATGGGCTTCCTTAGATTTAGCTCTCCCTTGGTGTCTCTAGGAAAGTGATGAAAGGGACCATTTATGAGTTGCCAGGGAAGCAGATAAGATGATGTTACGGTTCTCTACTATCCCTTTCAACCACATGGAGGGCTGAACTCTGTTAATAGCTGAAAGAGCTACTGGATGGATTCTGCATGTTCATCTCTATCTAGTAACCACTAAGGATACCATACAGCTCTGTGAGAGTAAGTATGGAGAGGTTTTTAGTTCTCTTAATGGCTACATAGTAGTGAGTCCATTTTCTGGAAAGAGAGAACATGAACTTCCTCACAATGTCCCTATTCTCAAGTTTAACTCCAACATCCATCAGAGTACCTACAATCTCAACATACATAAAATATTGTTGAGTCATAGTTTCACCTGATTTGAAGGTGAAATTCTCAAACTGCTGCTTCATGAGGTCATTCTTGTTTTCTTTAGCTTCATCAGACCCCTCATACATAAGCTTTAGTGCATCGTTGAGCTGCTTTGCAATTTTATACTTCTTGAAGCCTCTGTATATAGAGTTGGAAAGAGCAGTTTATAGAGCGGTCATGGCCTTCTGATTTATATCAATCTTCTTCCAATCTTCCTCAAAATAGTCAGCCACTTCCTTTGGAATCATCCCACCACCAGCAGTAGCTGAAGTGGTGCTTGGGATGTGAGGTCCTGAGACAACAGATCGCCACATCCTGCTGTCTTAAGACTTGATGAAGCCTTCCATTCTTTAGCACCAAGTATCAAAGTTATCAGAAGTGATCAGTGGAGATTTTGCCATGGTACCGGTTTCCATGTCAGCCTTAGTGAGAGCTGTCATTTGACCTGGTAAGTGTTTTATGAAACTGAAGAGATTAAAGATGTTGAGATCTTACAATCAATAGCCTAAAAAGCTCTGATACCAATTACAAGACCGGTGAAGGTGGTAATGCAACAGTTTCACTAGGTTAGAGAGAATAAACAACAACCATTAACATATCAAATAGGAAACCAGCCTATGAAATAATGTACAAAGGTAAAGAACATAAGAAGAACACAAGTATTTAGTTTTCAAGAATGATGTATATTGCTCTCAATCGTTTTACAACTGTTATAATGTTTAATACTAAGGACTGGTACCTGAGATATTTTATACTAAATCCTACAGCCGACCATAATTTGAAAGCCAGCTGGAACACTAATTTAGACAACAAGATCAATGTGAAGTCAAAAGGCAAATTGCATTTTGACTAGTAACTATGATATGCCATAGCTCACATCCTTATCTATTACAAAAAGGATTAAAGTACAAAGTAGAAAGTTACAGACTCTATGCAGGATCGTGTGAAGGGTGGTCAATACAATCAGTCTCACAATAAGGAGAGGTTTAGAACACTTAACAGTTCAAATAGGGAACTAGGTTTGAGTATGATGATACTAAGAACATAAGTAAGTAGTGAGACAGATCATAAGAAAAAGAACAAACAAGTATGGTTTTCAAGGATGCTGTACATTGCTATCAAGTTCTATTACAAGTGTTTACAAAGCATATCAGAATTACAAGGACCTGAGACACTTTATACTACATCCTACAATCGTGAATACTTTGAAAGACCGTTGAAAACACTAATCTGGACAACAAGATCAATGTAGAGTCAAAAGGCAGATTGCCTTTTGACTAGTGACTATGGCATGCCATAGCTCACATCCTTTTCTAATATAAAAAGGTTTACAGGTACAAAAGTAGGAAGTTACAGACAAAGACCGTATTCTACTATTTACAAAAGCATGGACTTTTCACCAACTCATACAAGTTGGTGAGTCTTCAGAGTTGCAGCGAAAAGTGTGTCAGCTTTATGTAAAGTAGATTAGAGAAAGCATGTCTTCTCTGTCTTCAGAAGAAATCAGTCTTCATAGCAAAATGGCTTCGGAAGGCTTTGTCTCTGAAGCTTCGGAAGACTTCATCTTTGGCTTCGGAAGATTTGGACTTTGGCTTCGGAAGATTTTACACTAAGAGTATTTTCTGATGTAAATTGTAAAACTTCCAAAGCACTTCTACCTTGTACGTCCAGTGCATGAATGCAGGAAGACCCTTGGTTGTTTTGGCTTCTTTGGTTGCATCAGCCTTATAATCTTCTGATATTATCTTACAAACCCCCCTAGGCTGATACTACCAAAACAGAGAAGTTCTTTAGATGTTGATAGTCCTTATCAGGATCAAGACCAATCCTCTCTTCATCATCTGGTCAGGATCCCTCAGACTCTCATAGTATCTCTCATATCATAGAGATCATGTAGAGGAAGATCAAGCATGTCTTGCCAGAAGTAGACATCTTGACCTCCTTGATCTCTAATGACATACCATCTATCCGGATTAGCAGCAAAACTCTAAGACAAGATGGGTCTTCTAATGGCAAGAGGCTCTACTTGAATAGGAGTTGGTTGAGTAGCCTCTTCATGCACTACCTCAGGATGCTCTGACTCATCCTAAGGGGTGCAGGTGGATGCCTTGGTTTTCTTCTTCTTTGAAACACTTTTCTTGGCCATCCTTTTCCTCCTCTTTGAAGTTTTTAAATGAGAGGACTGGTCTTCAACGCCAGATTGTTTTGTAGTGTCCCTGTCAGTTGGGATGTCTTCTCTCATAGGTTCAGAAGGAGAGAGAAGAGAACCCTGCTGCGGATCAGAAGATGAAGTTGGCTGAGATGCAGCTCTAGGTTCAGGTTGTGTTGTCTCAGGGGGTTCAACCTTCACCTCACCTTTAGGTTGAGCTGGACTTGGTGGAGAATGCAAGTCTACAATCTCTTCCTTTTTGATCTTCTGCTTGATTACTCTTATATGCTCATCAATACTGGATAGAGACATAGGACCAAGCCTACTTCCGGAGAATCCGCACAACTTCAAGAAGCTCATCATCCTTTGTCTGTCTTTAGAATTCTTTTGGCTTTTGTGGATGACGGCCCTTGGCCTTGCAGCTTCTTCCTTTAACTTTCTTTTAGCAGCTTTTCTTTCTTTTGTAGCTTGTTCCTCTAGCTGCTTTAGATATTCAAATTCAATGTACTCAAAGGATAAGGGAAGAAGTGCAGCTGCCTGATAGAGTCCTGTGGCACTCAGGTAGTTGATCATATTCATTCTTTCAGCTTCCCTGTCTACCTGAGGTTGTGCAGCTGCCATAGTCTCTATCTCAGGACTTTCTTGTACTGGGGAGAGGACAAGAGCATGTTTGTAGAGCCTTTTCAGTCTCCTTTCTTCCTTGATCTTGAGGAGTAATACTGCATCCTCTGCCTCCTTCCTCTCCTTTGACAACTTATTGTTAGCCAGCTCATTTAACTCTTCTAAGGGGAGAGATAGGAGTTCATCAATGCTATAGTTCTGATCCCCAGGTAGTTTAGCCTGGCTGCCCTCAACTCATCATCTTGTGTGTTTGTCCTGGGGGCAGCCCGGATAGTAGCCTGCATGAAGCCTGAGGACCCTCCTAAACTCTCTCCCCTTGGCTTCTTCTTCCTCTCTCTCTTTTCCTCCTCTAACTCCTCAGAGGTCATTTTCCTCTTCCTTTTGTCACGCACAGGCCTTGGTGACTCTGGGTGGATAGAGCTTTGGCCTTCATTGCTTGGTTTAGCAGTCAAGCTCTGGCCAGAGAGAGGATGTGAAGCACCTTCACCTGCTGGTGCCTCACTGAGGGTACTGGGTGCTAAAGGAGATCCTGTCTCAAGGTTCACAGGCTCAACTTCTGGGCCTTCAGTCAAAGCTTTCCCTTCGAAGCTAATCTCAGGGTCCACCTCAACATCTAGTTGACCAAAAATCTCACCTGCTAGCCTCTGTCTATATAATTTTGATCTCATCTTGAAATCTTCTAGCACCCTTCCTTGAATCCAATCTGCTAATCTCTCAGCTTGTCTGTTTTGGCTTGGGTTGACAAGTGGAAGATCAACCAGATGGATGCACTCATAGAAAATCAGTTTTGTACAATTGAAGATCTCTTGTTGACCCTGAGCTCTAGAGATGATAAGAGCCCTTCTTTCTGTGTCATACCTCCATCCTAAGATTGGGTTCCTAGAGTGAAGAGATGGGGTAGACATGGCTCTGGGTATACCCTCCTCAAATAGGCTGTATATGAGTGAGTCCATATCAATATGGACTTGAGGAGGTTGCTAAGTATGGACTATTGCAAGTGATGGTGGTAAATCCTCTAAGTCCATACTCTGAGAAGAACTCCCAAGTTCTATGACTGTTGGCTTTGATAGATTTGGACTTTTGTTTCGAAAGATTTTACACTTAGAGTATTTTCTGATGTAAAGTGTAAAACTTCCGAAGCACTTCTACCTTGTACGTCCAGTTCATGCATGCAGAAGACTCTTGATTCATTTGGCTTCTTTGGTTGTATCAGCCTTATAATCTTCTGATATTATCTTACAAACTCCCCCTAGGTTGATGCTACCAAACAGAGAAGTTCTTCAGATGTTGATAGTCCTCATCAGGATCAAGACTAATCCTCTCTTCATCATCTGGTCAGGATCCCTCAGACTCTCATAGTATCTTCTCATATCATAGAGATCATGTAGTGGAAGATCAAGCATGTCTTGCCAGAAGTAGACATCTTGACCTCCTTGATCTTTGATGACATACCATCTGTCCGGATTAGCAGCAAAACTCCAGGACAAGATGGGTCTTCCAATGGTAAGAGGCTCTACTTGAATAGGAATTGGTTAAGTAGCCTCTTCATGCACTACCTCAGGATGCTATAACTCATCTTGATGTGTGGAGGTGGATGCCTTGGTCTTCTTCTTCTTTGAAACACTTTTCCTGGCTATCCTTTTTCTCCTCTTTGA
Source organism: Flaveria sonorensis (assembly GCA_025506505.1). Classification (NCBI taxonomy): domain Eukaryota; kingdom Viridiplantae; phylum Streptophyta; class Magnoliopsida; order Asterales; family Asteraceae; genus Flaveria; species Flaveria sonorensis. The sequence continues at coordinate 18,529,845 of CM046439.1, forward strand.
AGTTTTTAACTGAGAGGACTGGTCTTCAGCACCAGATTGTTTCTTTGTGTCCCTCTCAGTTAGGATCTCTTCTCTCATAGGTTCAAAAGGAGAGAGAAGAAAACCCTACTGCGGATTAGAAGATGAAGTTGGCTGAGATGCAGCTCTAGGTTCAGGTTGTGTTGTCTCAGGGGGTTCAACCTTCACCTTAACTTCAGATTGAGCTGGACTTGGTAGAGAATGCAAGTTTACAAGCTCTCCCTTTTTGATCTTCTGCTTGATCACTCTTATATGCTCATCCATAGTGGATAGAGACATAGGACCAAGCCTCCTTCCGGAGAATCCGTACAGCTTCAAGAAGCTCATCATCCTTTGTCTGTCTTCAGACTTCTTTTGGCTTTTGTGGATGATGGCCCTTGACCTTGCAGCTTCTTCCCTTAACTTTCTCTTAGCAGCTTTTCTTTCTTTTGTAGCTTGTTCCTCCAGTTGCTTTAATTAGATACTCAAATTCAATGTACTCAAAGGATAAGGGAAGAAATGCAGCTACCTGATAGAGTCATGTGACACTCAGGTAGTTGATCATATTCATTCTTTCAGCTTCCCTGTCTTCCTGAGGTTGTGCAGCTGCCATAGTCTCTGTCTCAAGACTTTCTTGAACTGGGGAGAGGATAGGAGCATGTTTGTAGAGCCTTTTCAGTCTCCTTTCTTCCTTGATCTTAAGGAGTAATGCTGCATCCTCTGCCTCCTTCCTCTCCTTTAACAACTCATTATCAGCCAGCTCATTCAACTCTTTTAAGGGGAAAGATATGAGTTCATCAATGTTATACTTCTTGGTCCCCAGGTAGTTTAGCTTGGCTGCCCTCAACTCATCATCTTGAGTGTTTGGCCTGGGGGCAGCCCAGAGAGCAGCTTGCATGAAGCCTGAGGACCCTCCTGAACTCTCTCCCCTTAGCTTCCTCTTTCTCTCTCTCTTCTCCTCCTCTAACTCCTTAGAGGTCATTTTCCTCTTCCTCTTTGTCACGCACTGGCCTTGGTGACTTAGGGTGGACAGAGCTTTGGCCTTCATTGTTTGATTTAGCAGTCAAGCTCTAGCCAGAGAGAGGATGTGAAGCACCTTCACAAGCTAGTGCCTCAATGAGGGTACTGGATACTGAAGGAGATCCTGTCTCAAGGTTCACAGGCTCAACTTCTGGGCCTTCAGTCAAAGCTTTCCCTTCGAAGCTAATCTCAGGGTCCACCTCAACATCTAGTTGACCAAAAATCTCACCTGCTAGCCTCTGTCTATATAATTTTGATCTCATCTTGAAATCTTCTAGCACCCTTTCTTGAATCCAATCTGCTAATCTCTCAGCTTGTCTGTTTTGGCTTGGGTTGACAAGTGGAAGATCAACCAGATGGATGCACTCATAGAAAATCAGTTTTGTACAATTGAAGATCTCTTGTTGACCCTGAGCTCTAGAGATGATAAGAGCCCTTCTTTCTGTGTCATACCTCCATCCTAAGATTGGGTTCCTAGAGTGAAAAGATGGGGTAGACATGGCTCTGGGTATACCCTCCTCAAATAGGCTGTATATGAGTGAGTCCATATCAATGTGGAATTGAGGAGGTTGCTGAGTATGGACTATTGCAAGTGAGGGTGGTGAATCCTCTAAGTCTATACTCTGAGAAGAACTCCCAGGTGCTGTGACTGTTTTGACTTTCTCCCCCTTTTTGGTAGCATCACTTTCTTGCATAAGTGAGCTGCGGGTTAAGTCTATCATATTCACAGGTTCTTGTGGACCTGGTTGAGTTGTTCTTAGTAGTCTCTCAGCTAGCTTGCCCTTGAGATCGGTGATCTCAAGTTGCTGGTCATTGAGCTTTTTCTGTAAGATAGTCACCTGAGATTCCAGGTGACTAATATTAGAGACTAAATAGGTGCAAGTTTTAGTCAATGTGTGCACCTTTAGTTTCAGACTCCCCTAATCTTCATTAGAAGAATCATAGGGGGGATGAGAGAATGGGACTAATGTCTTCTTCCTCATCACTTGCATAGTGTTCTTGGCGGCTGGATTTTCCCTGCATCATGACAACTTCAAGAGAAGTGTCAAGAGGCTGGGTTGCCATGGTCGAGGTCTGACTGATGTAATCACTTTCTAAAGTGAGAGCCTCTTCCATATGGATCTCCTGAACTAGTTCAGGAAGATCCACCTTAGTAGGGGTTGGATGATATGGGCTAGACATGGGTGAGACAGGGGTACTCTTCTCTCCTTGAGTAGGGGTGGAGAAGAGAGACTCATGGTACTCACTGAAGCCCATGTCTTCATCATCATAGAAGTCAAGGATGGGAATTGGTTGGTTGAGATCCAGTGGCTGGGGATGGTAACTGTCCCCGGAAGGTTGTTCACTAGAGTGTTGAGACTCCGAGTGAAGGCTTAAGGCTGTTTGGGTTGTGAGCTCATCAGGCTGAGCATGAGGAACCTCAGCACTGATCATTTGAGAGATGGGAGTGGTTTGCTCCTCAGGGGAAGTGGGAGCTCGAGTGTCCACTTCCTCCTGCATGGTTGGTGATATGGGGGCCTGCTCAAACTGAATAGCATGTGTAGGGGTTCATTTGGTTTTTCTTTAGTAGGTGATGGTTATTGTAAGCTGTATTTGTGGTTGGGAGGTGGAATGTGTGGGTTCAACACTAGCTGATGCTGCTAGGTTGCCACCTTGAGCAATGAGCTCAAACATTTTTAGGACTAGGGTTGTTTTTACCCCAGAGAAGCCAACAGTTGGCTTTCTCATTAGTTTGAAGATGTCGGGCTTCATCTATCCTAGTTTTAGAATATTACCTGTTCCCCTCAACTATGTGCCCAGTTCATAGTTGAGAATGTGAGCCAACAGTTGGCTTTCTCATTAGTTTGAAGATGTCGGGCTTCATCTATCCTAGTTTTAGAATACTCTAGGGAGTCTAAGTTAGCAAGCAAATTGGTATATACAAATTGTGAATACCTGAACTTGACCCCCTGAACCATCCCATGGACTATGAAGAAGAGGTCTTCTGGAATCTAGTCCCATTGCTTGTTGGATAAGCTGTGTATGACAACATGGAGGAGGTACTTCCATTTAGAGGAGACCTTCCCCTCCCTAAAGGTCTTGACTGAGAAGTCACCCTCATAGCCTATCTGCTCAAAGGAGTGGTTGACTGCAGCTTTAGGAAAGGACAAGTCTCCTTCTATATCATCCAGCTGAAGATGTGTGTTTATGGTGGCCAGAGTGATGAAGATTGTCCTCCCCTACACTGTGGCAAACAGTTCCTTCTCCCCGTCCATGGTGACCTCTTCGCAGGTCCGCAGAACGCCAGCAAGTGATCCTCATAGAGAGGAGGATCAATGGTGAGGGAGGTGAAGTAGTTGGACAAAGAAAGGTAACGACAAACCTCTGAGAAACCTGGATCTTTCTCAGAGTCTAACAGAGCAACCTGATTATGTTGCCTATGAAGATGCATGGAAAAATCGGGTTGGTTTCTGCAGTCAAGGTTTGCCATTTGAAGTAGCTTTACGATGAAGAAAGATAAGAACAAAGGTGGTTTGTGGGTGAAATTAGGTTAGAGAAATGCAGATGAAGAGGAGAGTGAGAAGAGGGGGAACCGTTGTGAGAATATTCATGAAATGGATTTGAGACAAAGTTAAAACAAAAGGATAAACTTTGAAATCTGGATGTCGGTCCCATCTCTGAAAAAGGGCCCAAAAAGGATGTTTTATGGAAGTTGAAAATCTTCCGAAGATAATTTTGCTTCGGAAGTTTTGAGAAAAAGCTTCCGAAGCCAATTTGGCTTAGGAAGATATTCTTAAGAATTGTGAAAATTTGGCTTCGGAAGAAAAATACCTAGAGAGTTTTTCTTCCGACACATATTTGGTTCCAGAATATATTAAGACTTGGGACTTTTATTCTAAAGAGAATAAATCTTCCGAGACTTAATGCTTTCGGAAGATATTTGTCCTTGAAATGTATACAAGTACTTAGAAGCATATTTAAGCTTCGAAAGATATTCTCAGAATTTCTTCCGAAGGTAAATTTCTTATAAGTAGTTATTTGATTTGATGACATAAATTTCTTCCGAAGGAAACTTGAAATCTTCAGAAGGAAAATATGTTTTGAAAAATTTTCAAAAGTCTGAGGAATATTATTAAAAATTTTCTTCCAAAATAAACCGGGCTTATGAAGGTGATCAAATAAACAACTTAGGACACATAGGTTTTAGATATAAAGTTAATTTAAGTTTTAAGAAAATCTACAAAAAGTTAATCATCCCAATAGCTGATACAAGATATTTGAATCTCCGTTCATCAAAAGCTTTAGTGAATAGATCAGCATATTGTTCATTTGTGTTAACTTTGACTAGTTTGATTAATCCATTCTCAAAGTTATCTCTAATCAAATGATACCTGATGTTGATGTGTTTGGTCCTTTGAGATATCTAAAATCCTCTTGACAACAACCGGATGTGAGATCTTTGGGTTTGCTTGATATCTTACGCAGATGCATGTGGCAAACATGATATCAGGCCTGCTGGCTGTGAGGTACATAAAAGACCCAATCATAGCCCTGTAAAGATGTTTATCCACACACTCCCCCTCAAGATCAGATCCAAGGGAGTGGTTTCTGGCTATGGGTGTCTTAGCAACCTTACAATCAGTCATGTTGAATCTTGTAAGAATGTCTTGTACATACTTTGACTGATTTATGAAGATGCCATTGTCAACTTGCTTCACTTGAATTCCCAGAAAGAAATTAAGTTCCCCCATGACACTCATTTCAAATCTATTCTTCATCAGCCTCTTAATGTCTTTGTAGAGCTTTGGATTAGTTGACCCAGCATTAAGTCATTCCGTGTTCCTTTGATGAAGAGAGTTCCGTCTATAATACCCCTCTTGTAACCATGTTGACAGAGATACTGAGATAGTGTCTCATACCACTTTCTTGGAGCTTGGTGCAGCCCATAAAGAGCTTTATCAAGCTTGCAGAAATAATTAGGATGATCTAGGTCTGCAAAGCCAGGTGGTTGTTTGACATACACCTCTTCATCAATCACCCCATACAGAAAAGCACACTTGACATCAAGTTGGTAGACCTTGAAATCCTTGGATGCAGCAAAAGCCAGGAATATTCTTACAGCTTCAAGTCTTGCCATAGGAGCAAAAACATCTGTGTAATCAATTCCCTCTTCTTGTGTGTACCCTTGAACAACTAGTCTTGCCTTGTTCTTGATAACAAGTCCTCTATCATCTTTCTTGTTCCTAAAAATCCACTTGGTTCCTATGATAGTCTTCCCATAAGAAAAAGGACATAGGTTACAAACCTTCTGTCTTTTGAATTGAAGCAGCTCCTCTTGCATTGCTTCAACCCAACTTCCCTCTTTCAAAGCCTCATTAACTTTCTTTGGCTCTACTTGGGACAAGAAGCAAGAGTGTAGACAAACATTTTTGTCATGGGTTTGTCCTCTTGTTCTCACCCCTGTATCAATATTTCCAATGCTGTTTCTGGTGGGGTGTTACTTGTGGATCCTAAGTTGAGGGATCACAGCAAGTTGATTGGAAAGATCCAAATTAGAGAAATTTAGATCAGGCAATGGAGTATCACCCACCATATCAACACACTTATCAAGTGAGACTTGATCCAATGAGTGTGTGACATCATTTATGTTGTCTTTTATGGGGTGGTTATCAGCATCAAGAAATTCTTGATCACTGTTACCACCTCCATTTCCTCCTACATTTGAAGCTCCTTCACCTGAGTTTTGAACCTCTGAGCTGGACTTTGAAGGCATCTCAGATGTATCAGCTGAATTTGTCATGTTTGTGCTGATAAGATCTTTATTTGTAGGGTTAGTTACCACCGGAGCTGAAGTAGTATTCTTGCTTGGTCTTCTCAGCTCAAATCTTGGGTCAGGATCTCCTATTAATATGTTATCTGTAGATCCTGAAACATCCTCACAAGACTTGTTAAAACAGTTGGTAACTAAATCAAGATCAAATAGCCAATCCAGAAGGGAACCTTTCACATGGGAGTGTGCTCATTGAAGGTCACATTGGCTGACTCCTCAACTACTCTAGTTCTGAGATTGTATACTCTATAAGCCTTAGCTTGAGAAGAGTATCCAATAAAATGTCCATCATCTGATTTCTCAGCAAACTTGGCTTCCTGATCTTTGGTATTCAAGAGGGTGCATGGACATCCAAATGACCTAAGAAAACTAATGAATGGTCTCCTTTTATGCCACAGCTCATAAGGAGTTTTACCATGAGTCTTAACTACTAAAACTCTGTTCTGCACATAGCAGGCTGTGTTAATAGCCTCTGCCCAGAAGGTGATGGGCAGTTTAGAGTCAGACAGCATGGTTCTTGTAGCCTCAATAAGTGTCCTGTTTCTCCTCTCAATAACACCATTTTGCTGAGGAGTCCTGGGAGCACTATATTGTCTTGTAATACCCTTTTCATCACAAAATGTATCAAGGATTTGGTTCTTAAATTCTATTCCTTGATCACATCATATGGTCTTGACCTTGTGATCAGATTGATTCTTAATTTTCAGAATGAAATTCTTCAAGATCTCAGGAGTCTCATCCTTAGTTCTAAGGAAAAAGACCTAAGTGAATCTTGTGAAATCATCTGTGATCACTAAACAATATGAGGTCCTTCCTAAACTCATTACACTGGTGGGGCCAAAGAGATCCATGTGTAATAAGTGTAGGGGAGTAGTGATAGAGTTCCTTTCCTTTGGCTTGTGAGACACTTTGTGTTGCTTCCGTTTCAGGCATGCAACACATTGATCATCACTTGTAAATTCATTCTTTGGCATTCTACTTACCAAATTATTCTTAATTAATTTATTCATGTTCTTAAAGTTTACATGGCACATTCTTTTATGCCAGAGGAAAGACTCATCACTATTTGCTTTAGATAGAAAGCAAGAAACTTCTCCTAAGGGAGATGTTTCCTGTAAGTCTATCTTGTACATGTTCCTTTTTTTGGGGGCTCTGAGCAGGATATGCTCTTGAGGAATGATCACCTCGGGCTTGAGATCAATGCATTCATGCTCAGTAAAGAGCATGTTGTGTCTCTGATCACAAAATTAGGATACACTCAGTAGATTGTATCCAAGCTCCTTAACAAAATTTACCTTCTTAATGGTGAGCTTACCATTTGTGACCATGCCCCTTCCAGTGATGTAACCACCAGCATCTCCTCCAAAAGAAACTGGTCCTCCGTCAATTTTCTCAAAAATTGATAAGCAAAGAACCATTGCCAGTCATGTGCCTGGAATAGCCACTATCAATAATCCACATATTTCCCTTGGTCTTTAGCTGTTCCTGCACAAAAAGAAGTGGTTAGTTACACTTGGAAACACAAGCCTCATTGGTCTTGGGCTTTTCAAAGTGATCTGAAGACAATATAACAGTAACTGATCCTATTTTCAAGCTTTGAGGATCATTAGTTGCTGTTGATGAAAAACTTTCAGTCACCAGGTCTTTCTTCATCTTCCACACCATCTTCGGAAGATTGGACTTGAACTTCAACACCTCGAAAGTGTCAACAACTTCCGAAGTTTTGGAGACTGGACCTTCGGAAGATCTTGCTTTCACTGCAGCATGCTTCAGTACTTCGGAAACATTCCTTTCTTCCGAGACCAAATTTTCTTCCAAAGGCAAGTTTTCACTTGTCTTCTTCTTCACTTTGGAGCTTTCAAAGGAAACAGATTTTCCTTCCAAAGCTAGCTTCTCCTTCTTCTTCTTAGAAGTTTTCTCTTTGATCATGTGGATAGTACTTTTAGGATTGTAGATGCAATCCTTAGCAATGAGAAGTACTGCCACACATAATGCAGTCCATTTGCTTCCTTCTAAGTGTCTTCTTTTAAGAGGAAGACTGAACTTGATCACTTTCCCTCTCCATCTTCATCTTCACAGATGATGCAGCAAGCTTCGTAGGGAGAGGCTTGCTCTTGGAGCTGGATGGTTCAGGCTGTGTAGCAGTGGTACACAGCTGATCAGTCTACTTCTCCTTGCTGAGATGATTTGGACCAGAACTAGAACTCCTGGTACTAGAGTTCATGGTTGGGTTTTCAGCCTTCACCACTTCAAACCCTGCAAAAATAAACACTTGTTTCTGCTTAGAGTTAAAAGTGGTCTTGATTTCTTGAGCCTTCTTTTCCTTTATCTTGGCTTTCCTGATCAAATTCGTTCTTTGAGACTTGGTCATCCCAGCTTCTTCATCTCTCTCCTCAGGAGAATAGTGTCCCTTCTTAGGATGGTCCTCCTCACTCTTCTCAGACACATCCTTCACTATTTCCTTCTTATCCTCTTCAGCAATGGGGTCTATGAGGGGAAGCTCATCTTCACAAGTTCCACACCTTGGAGATCTTACAGATAAGAGAGTGTGTGGAGGAGCTATCTCAGTAGATCCCAGTCCTTGCTTATTTTGATAACAAACTTATGCATGCAGAGATGAGGATATCATGTTCTTGAAGGTCTCTTCTTCAAGAACAAGTTTTTTTACCCGGGCTTTGCTGATCACAAGCTCAGCCTGGCATTCAGTTAACTTAGTGATGAGATCTTTGATCTAAGTCCTGTAGTTGGTGTGTTCATGCTTTAGAGTTGAAATGGTTTTCTCTAGATCTTCTATTTTTAGTTTATACTCATTTTTAGCTCTTTTGAAATCAGCTTTTAAGATATTTAAGGACTCAAGATCTGATCTTATCTCTAAGTTATAGGACCTATACTTATTGACTTTAGCAATACATTCAGGTGTATAGAGATGTTTCAATACCTTGGCTTCATCATGGTCTGCCATAAGTGCTTGGTTTGGAGCAGCATCCTCCACCTGAAAGCTCCAGTCAAAGCCTCCTTCTTCAGCAACTGCAGCATGTTGCCTGGGCTTCTCATTTTGGTGTGCTCCTTCAGTGTAGTTTGGCCTAGTTTGTGCTTGGCCACCATTTGACTTTGGTGCCTTGCACTCTCTGGCAAAGTGTCCCATTTGGTTACAATTGTAACACTTCACCTTGCCTTTGTCCAGCCCAAACTTTTCACTGGACATATTGCTGGGAAACTTCCTCCCAGTCCTCTTGTAGAACTTTTTGGCCCTGTGAGTGAGAAAAGCCATCTGCTGGACTATTCCATATACTTCAGATCATTTGGATGGATACAGTCCAGGTCTTCATGAGTGAAGAGAAAGTTGCCTGTACTTTCATCTAAAGACACAAAAGCTTGAGAAGAACTTGTCTCCTGGAATGGGCTTCCAGGGATGTAGCTCTCCTTTGGTGTCTCCGGGAAGGTGATGAAAGGCCCCTTCTGTGAGGTTTCAGGGTAGCAGATAAGGTGGTGTTGTGGTTCTCTGCAGTCCCTTTCAACCACATGAAGGGCTGAACTCTGTTGGATGTGGAGTTACAAGATGAATTTTGCATATTCATCTCCATCTGGTAGCCACTGAGTATGCCATACAACTCAGTTAGAGTAAGGGTCTTGAGGTTTTCAGTCCTCTTAATGACCATACAATAGTGTGTCCATTGTCTAAGAAGAGAGGACATGAACTTCCTTACAATATCCCTGTTCTCCAAAGTTACTCCAACATCAACAAGAGTATCCACAATCTCAACATACCTAAAGTACTGTTGAGTCATGGTTTCACCTGCTTTGAAGGTGAAGTTCTCAAACTGTTGCTTTAAGAGGTCCTTCTTGTTCTCTTTAGCTTCATTGGACCCCTTATACATCAGCTTCAGTATATCCCATAGTTGCTTTGCAGTCTTGCACTTCTTGAAGCCTCTGTAGATAGAGTTTGGAAGAGCAGTTTGGAGGGCGGTCATGGCCTTCTGATCAATATCAATTTTCTTCCAGTCTTCATCAGAATAATTGGCCATTTTCTTCGGTATCATACCACCACCAGCAGCAACTGAAGGGGTGAATGGTACATGAGGTCCAGAGACTACTGACCCCTACATCCTGGAGTCCTGGGACTTGATAAAGCCTTCCATTCTTTGACACCAAGTGTCAAAGTCTTTAGGAGTGATCAGTGGGGACTTAGTCATAGTACCAGTTTCCATGTCAGTCTTGGTGATAGCTGCCATTTGATATGTTAAGTATTTTGTGAGATTGAAAGAATTAAAAATGGTGAGATCTTACAATCAAGAGCCTAAAATGCTCTGATACCAATTGTAGGACTGTGTGAAGGGTGGTCAATACAATCAGTCTCACAATGAGGAGAGGTTTAGAACACTTAACAGTTCAAATGGGGAACTGGGTTTGAGTATGATGATGCTAAGAACACAAATAAGTAATGAGATAGAACTAGAAACAAGAACAAACAGGTATGGTTTTCAAGGATGCTGTATTTTGCTCTCAAGTTCTATTACAAGTGTTTACAAAGCATATCAGAATTACAAGGACATGAGACACTTTATACTACATCCTACAACCGTCAATACTTAGTAAGACAGTTGGAAACACTAATCTAGACAACAAGATCAATGTAGAGTCAAAAGGCAATCGAGTCAAAAGGCAGATTGCCTTTTGACTAGTGACTATGGCATGCCATAGCTCACATTCTTTTCTAATATAAAAAGGTTTACAGGTACAAAAGTAGGAAGTTACAGACAAAGACCTTATTCTACTATTTACAAAAGCATGGACTTTTCACCAACTCATACAAGTTGGTGAGTCTTCATAGTTGTAGAGGAAAGTATGTCAGCTTTATGTAAAGTAGATCAGAGAAAGCATGTATTCTCTGTCTTCGGAAGAAATCAGTCTTCACAACAAAATGGCTTTGGAAGACTTTGTCTCTAAAGCTTCGGAAGACTTCATCTTTGGCTTCGGAAGATTTTACACTTAGAGTATTTTCTGATGTAAAGTGTAAAACTTCCGAAGCACTTCTACCTTGTACGTCCAATGCATGCATGCAGGAAGACCCTTGGTTGTTTTGCCTTTTTTGGTTGCATCAGCCTTATAATCTTCTGATATTATCTTACACTCTAAGACCTTAATCTACAGTTAACAAAAGAATGAAGATATCACCAACTTGTGTAAGTTGGTGAGTCTTCAGAGATGGCAGCGAAAAATGGTTCAGCTTTTGTCAAAAGCATGTCAGAGAAAGCATGTCTTCTCTGTATTCGGAAGAAATCAGTCTCTTGGCTTCGGAAGACTTTGTCTTGAATCTTCGGAAGACTTTATCTTTGGCTTCGGAAGAAATGGTCTTTGCTTCCGAAGTAACTTCCTTTGTATTTCAGTGTGCCTGCTGAGAGAACTTTGGTTGCATCAACCTCTAAGTTTAACTCTTACACAGTTGTTACCATATTCTAAATATCCAAAAGCAATGCAAAATTTAAGGTTGCCTAAAGAAGTAAGAATATTTCACCCCTCATCCGGATTAGTTTAGTTAGTTGTCAATAGCTAGTGATTCGGTAAATTGGCTTAGAATTGTATTCTAGTTTACTTCAACAACTATGTTACCCGTTCTTAGTTTTATTACTACCTTACTATAACTTAATGGCTAAGTAGTAATAGTATAAATAGAATTCATAGAAGTTATGAGTCATGTTTTCTGGTTTATTAAAAAGTTACTGCTAGTCTAGGAACGAGTTGCAACAAAGATCAAGTTCATGTCATTGCTCTTTTGAAAATGACTTTAGTGGTGCAGCACCTTCTAGCTACCGGGCTATGCCTGTGGTTGCGTACAACATGATGATTGGAAAGAGAAGAGCAATACAATACACGATGAATATGAAACGGAGTTGTTTTTTTGCTTCTTCATTAGGTATTCGTGCTCATAAGGAAACTTGCTCCAACATTGATGGAAAATCAACAATCGATCTATCGATAAACCATCAATATTAGGGTTAACATTGAAGGCAAGCATGATAATATACATATTCTTACGAAGTGGTCACGTACCCCTAGTTTTTCTTATTTACGACTTTGAAGTACCCATAATAGCTTAAGCTGGGCATATCTAAAGACTAATCACAGCACAGCTTCTATGCCAATATCTTGCAAGCAGTTGAATGCAACAAAGAAATTAAAGCTAGCGTATTAGCAAAAGATACAAGATATTAAATTTAGTCTGTCTATACTCTTCTCATATATGGATGTGGTTATTCTGTGTTTCAAACTATACAAGGTTCCTAGGAGTATACACAACTACATTAACAACATGCATAAAAATTCTACTTGAAACACCTTCGTATTTAGAAGGAAAAAACCATCTGATTGCTAACGTTGAACATCTTAAAAAATTTGTATTTCGTAAATAATTCCAGTTTTCCTTCAAGTTCCAAACAAATCATATCTTCACACACCAAGGTCAGCCCCCAAATTGAACCCCAACTCATCCAACGTGAAGTTACAATCTTCAGGCCGACCCGGCATCAAGAAATCAAACCCATAATCCGCTACAGCCCCTCTACCATTTTGTCTAGATGGCTCGAGCCAACACATATAATTGAGCTCCTGGAACCCATCAGGTTGCTCTCGGTCAGAGAAACTGATAGCTACTGACCCATACTGATCTTGCTTCTGCGTGAACGCCAAACTCTCCTGGTCTTGGTTATCTGGCTCGTTATCAGACCAGGGCCGGCATGCATCGCTGGTCTCATGGAACGAGACATGATCTACGTCGGGTCCCGTCATCTCCCTTTGCCCCATCATTTCAAGAAGCTCTTCCATATCAAACATCTCATTACGATAAATGTCTTGAAAATCAAGATCTTCATTCACCTCGACCGGTTCTTCCTTAACTTTTTTCTCCTCTACAATTGGCTCCTCTTTCACTTCTCGTTTAACCACGACTAACGGTACACTGATTGATTCACCTTCATCCTGATTAACCATTAATTGTCTATTGGAACCAACAGCTTTGGTCTCCACTGAATGACTACACGTGGTGGTAGAATCACAACTAGAACCACCAGTAGACACCATCTTCGAATACTCATTCATCGATCGACAATTTGGCAAATTGAGGCGGGCGCAGGGCCCATACATAACCCGAGCAGCCTCATCGTAAGCCAAGGCCGCTTCAACCGCAGAACCGAAGGTCCCAAGCCATAAGCGCTTGCCTCGATTGGGTTCCCGAATCTCAGCAACCCATTTGCCCCATGTTCTTTGTCTCACACCTCTGAACTTACACCTGGAGTTCTCTGGTCCTCCTTTGCCTTTCATACAGCCTTTTTTCGACCCTTTGGCGGGAACCTTCCGTACAGGCTTCGATTTCTCATCCAACGAATCGATTTTGTTGTTGTATTCCTTCCATTTCGCCAGTGTTTCTGCTACGGCCTTGGGTCCATCACACCTACTTCGTGACTTCCTCTTCCTGGAGGAATCCATACAAACACTCATTCCTATATCCCTGCAGAAGAGCACACAATAACAATGAGCACCACAATCACTAGGAACGAACACAATTGTGAACGTAAGAAATTAGGCTACTTTTTTTGAATATCCTATAACTGCCTCAAGAATATGAAAGCATTTATTGAGGGGCGCACACACAAGTGGTTCATAAGGAACCAAACGACACCAATTTTCTTGGCGCCGAAGCAAACGGCAATTAGTTGGCTATTAAACACCAAAAAGCAAATTTCAATTTCCCTTGGAGCTTAAGTTTTCTTGTGCCAAAAGTTATTCATCGTTTCGATTCATATTACTGCCATACTCCAAGAAAACTCCATAAAAGCTCAACATAATTCAATATAGTACGAAATCATCAAAGTGATTAAGAACTCATAGCTAAGCACATATATTCAACCACATGAGCGCACAGTCGCACAGATCGAAGCAAATTACAAATTAATCACATCACTAAGAGAGAATTGATCCCAAATCACAATTTGAAAATTGACAAATCTCACAACAATTAAACATGATAATACCTCTGGATAAACATCAGATCGAAATTCACAACGATAAACGATTTCTCCTCTTCTGAATCTATAAAATTGCGTTTATCCGTTCAGATATTGGGATAACGAGCAGAGAATCTTCGAGGTTTTAGTGGGGTTTTAGCAACGTCAGAAAGCCGATTGCCAGAGAAAATGATGTGAGTCAACATGTTTACGAGATATATATATAGCCTTCTCCAAAACTCTAGAGATTATTTAAAAAAAAGCTAAAAGTTTTAATAATTATATCAAATAATATCGGGGTAGTAATAATGGTGACGTGTTCCATGAATTGAGGGATTCGTGGCTTTTGGAAGTCCGGTATGACACGTGGCAACTGATAAGGTCGTGATTGTGGCTCAATATCCATTCTTGGTGCCGAAGAGTCTCTTATTCTAGCTACTACGTCTTGTCTTCATGATAAAGCTACAACGTAATTGCAGTTTGCCATTCATTTTTGGATTACCATATAATAAGTGAAATTAATGGTCAAGTCACGGAGGTGATAAAATGATTTATTTTGCGTTATGTTTGATTAATACAATATTTTAAAACTAGTGGCTTGCTTGTGTGATGCGACTGATATCGTCGAGTTTCTTTTAACGAGTTCGGAGTTCGGTCTAACTCGACCTTCATTGAACATTGATTATATTTATGTATTATTATTATTATTATTATTATTAGTATTAGTATTAGTATTATTTATGATTATCATTATTATTATAAATAAGATAATATTTAGTTTGAATGGTATATTTTTAACGACAAATGTATGATAATATATATTATTTTAATCAGACACACTTATCATTTACTATATAGGACCACACCCCCAACTCAAAAAAAAAAAAACTCACAACCGGAATTATACTCCCCTCAACCCGGATCAATTTTGCTCCGATCAAGACCTATTTTTAATAATATTAGAAATTTAATTATTATATATTTATCCAAATATTAAGAGTAAATGTAAATTTAAATGTTAATTAAGGTATTATAAATAAGGTAATATGAAATGTAGTGAATTAAATAATCTCATATGCATCAAATAATGTGTTAGTTAGTAGATATTTGTTAAATAAGAGCAAATTAAAAACCATTAGATATAGCATTAGCAAAATTTTTCATAAACGTCTTAAACTTGAAGGTAAATTACAATAAAAGACTTGTCAAATAATTTATATAGCGGTATAGATATTAATTCGCATAGCGGTGAGTGTGTTTTTGGATAGCTTCATTGTGTTTAAGTCGTAAAGACAGCACCTTTAGGTTGATTAATAGCTTGAAAAACAAATTCTTCTTACGCTCTTAAATATACCCGTATTTTGGTTTCTTCCTTGAACCAGATCAACTTTAAATGGTATTTATTTGTTTTCTTTTTCTTTTAAGGAGTTTGAAACATATTGAAAAGCAATAACTAACTACAACATATGAATAACAAACCTATAGTACAGTCATACACATATAAACTAATAAAAAGAAGATACAACTTTAAATTACACATATATAGATCAAACACAGAGACATGATTGAGCAACAAACATGTAAGGATTATACTTAAAGGCTGATGTAACCAAAGACTTTTAGCATGCACATGTGAAGTAAAAGGAAAGTTACTTTGGAATATTGATACAACTCAATGAAATTCAATAAGTATCAAATATTCCGAAGCCAAAAATACCATTTCTTCCGAATCCAAAGATGAAGTCTTCCGAAACTTCAAGGCAAAGTCTTCCAAAGCCAAAAGATTGATTTCTTCCGAACACAGAGAGAACATGCTGTCTCTGACTTACTTTTAACAAAAACTGAACCACTTTTCGCTGTCATCTCTGAAAACTTACCAACTTATATGAGTTGGTGAAAAGTCCATACTTTTGTCAACTGTAGATTATGGTCATAGTGTTTGTAACTTTCTACTTATGTACTTTTATTCATTTTGTATTAGATAAAGATGTGAGCTATGGCATGTCATAGTTACTAGTCAAAAGGCAATCTGCCTTTTGACTTTATATTGATCTTGCTGTCTATATTAGTGTTTCTAGCTGGCCTTCAAAGTATGGCCGACTGTACATAGTAGTATAAAATATCTCAGGTACTAGTCTATAGGACTAAGCTTTGTAACACTTTATAAAAACACTTGAGAGCAATATACATCATTCTTGAAACCATCTTATTGTGTTCTGCTTGCTTGTGTTCTTATCTTGTGTTCTTTGTTTCACTTTAATCTAGTTCCTTATTTGATCTGTTAAGTGTTCTAAGTCTCTCCAAACATTATGAAACTATTCTATTGACCCCTCTCATCGGTGTTGCAATTGGTATCAGAGTTATTTCAGGCTCTTGATTGTAAGATCTCACCATCTTAAATTCCTTCACAAAACACCTACCAACTCAAATGAAAACTCTTTCAAAGGCTGATATGGAAACAGGTACCATGACAAAATCTCCACTAACCACTCCTGATGACTTTGATACTTGGTGCCAAAGAATAGAAGGCTTCATAAAGTCTTAAGACAATAGGATGTGGAGATCTGTTGTCACAGGACCTCACATCCCAAGCACCACTACAGTTACTGCTGGTGGTGGGATGATACCAAAGAAAGTGATTGACTATTCTGAACAAGATTGAAAGAAGATACACATAGATCAGAAGGTCATGACTGCTCTCCAAATAGCTCTTCCCAACTCTATATACAGAGGCTTCAAGAAGCGAAAAACTACTAAGTAGCTCTGGGATGCACTGAAGTTCATGTATGAGGGGTCTGATGAGACTAAATAAAACAAGAAGGAGCTCACGACGTAGTAGTTTGATAACTTCACCTACAGGACATGTGAAACTATGACTTAACAATACTTTAAGTATGTTGAGATTGTAGACACTCTCATGGATGTTGGAGTAAAACTTGAGAATAGGGACATTGTGAGGAAGTTCATGTTCTCTCTTTCCAGACAATGAACTCAATACTGTGTTGCCATTAAGAGAACTGAAAACCTATCCACGCTTACTCTTAAAGAGCTGTATGGTATCCTTAGTGGTTACTAGATGGAGATGAACATGCAAAATCCATCCAGCAGCTCTTCCAGCAATCAACAGAGTTCAGCCTTCCATGTGTTTGAAAAGGATAGCAGAGAACCACAACATCATCTCATCTGCTTCCCTGACAACTCACAAAAGGGCCCTTTCATCACCTTCCCGGAGACACCAAGGGAGAGCTACATCCAAGGAAGCCCATTCTAAGAGACAAGCTCATCACTAGCCTTTGTGTCTGCTGATGAAAGTTGTGGCAACTTTCTTTTCACTCTTGAATACTTGGATTGTATCCATCCAGATGATCTGGAATACATGAAGATAGTTCAGCAGATGGCTCTTCTCACTCATAAAGCCAAGAAGTTCTACAAGAGAACCGGAAGAAAGTTTCCCAGCAATATGGCTGGTGGAAAGTTTGGACTGGATAAAAGCAAGGCGAAGTGTTACACTATAACCAAATAAGACACTTTGCTAAGGAGTTAAAGATACCAAGGACCAATGGTGGCCAAGCATAATCCAAACCAAACTACACTGATGGAGCTCCCAGATCTGAGAAACCAAACCAACCTAAACAACAAGCTGCTGTTGTTGTTGAAGATTGAGGATTTGACTGATGCTTTCAGGTAGAAGATGAATCTCCAAATCAAACATTAATGGCTGATCATAAAGATGCCAAGGTATTAGAACATCTTTGTAAGCCTGAATGCATTGCTAAAGCTAACATGTATAGGTCCTATAACCTGGAAGTGAGATCTGACCTTGAGTACTTGAATATTTTAAAAGCTGATTTCAAAAGAGTAGAAAATGATTACAAACTTAAAATAGAAGATTTAGAGAAAACAATTTCTACTCTTAAGCATGAGCACACAAATTATAGGACTCAAATCAAAGATCTCATAACCAAGTTAACTGAATGCCAGGCTGAGCTTGTGATCAGCAAAGCCAAGGTAGAAAAGTGTGTTCTTGAAGTGGATACTTTCAAGAACATAATATCCTCACCATTGCATGCAAAGATTAGTTATCAGAATAGGTAGAGACTAGGTTCAAGTGAGATAGCTCCTCCATACACACTACTATCTGTAAGATCTCCAAGGTATGGAAATTGTCAAGATGAGCTGCCCTTCGTTGATCCTATCAAAGAAGAGGATGAAGATAAAGAGTAGATAGTGAATGATAAACCTGAAATGAGTGAGAAGGGTTATCCTAAGAAGGGTCACTATTCTTCTGGTGATAAGAAAGAACCATGGATGACTAATTTTGATAGGAAGAACTTGACCAGGGCAGCCAAAAGAAAATCAAAGAAAGCCCAAGAAATCAAGGCCACTTTCAACTCCAAGCAAAAACACTTCTTTATCTCTGCTGGGTTTGAAGTGGTGAAAACTAAAGACTATACTATGGACTCTAGTACCAGGAGTCCTATTTCATGTCCAAAGCATCCTAGTTAAGAGAAGAAGACTGATCAAATATGCACCACTACTGCACAGCCTGAGACATCCAATTCCAAGAGCAAGCCTCACCCTAACAAGCCTGCTGCATCATCTATGAAGGTGAAAAAGGAAGTGCAAGGAAATGAAGCACATCCTTCTACTCAAAAGAAGACTTTTAAAAGAATGCTAGTTGAATGCATTATGTGTGGTGGTACCTCTCACTTTGTTAAGGATTGCATGTACAATCCTAAGAGTGCCATTCATGTGATCAAGAAGAAAACTTCTGAGAAGAAAAAGAAGAAAATAGCTTTGGAAGGAAAATCTTTTCCTTTTATAAGCTCCAAATTGAAGAAGAAGATACGTGAAAAATTACCTTGGGAAGAAATTTTGGTCTCAGAAGAAAGGAATGCTTCCGAAGTAGTGAAGTCTGCTGCAGTGGATTCAAAAGCTTTCGAAGGTCCAGTCTCCAAAACTTCCAAAGTCATCAAAACTTTCGAAGTCTTGAAGGCCAAGTCTAATCTTCCAAAGATGGTTTGGAAGATGAAGTAAGGTCATGTGACTGAAAGGTTTTCATCAACAACAACAAATATTCCTCAGAGCTTGCATATAAGATCAATAACTATTGAACTATATTTAGTTAACTTTGGTGAGCCGAAGACCAACAAGGCTTGGGTTTCCAAATGTAACTAACCATCTCTTTTTGTTCAGGAACAACTGAAGACCAAAGATAATGTATGGACCATTGACAGTGGCTTTTCCAGGCACATGACAGGCAATGGTTCTTTGCTTCAAATCTTTGAGAAAATTGATGGAGGGATACTTGCATTTAGAGGAGAATCAGGTGGTTACATCACTGGAAGGGGCAGGGTCACAAATGGTAAACTCAACATTGAGAAGGTAAATTATGTTAAAGAGCTTGGGTACAATCTCTTGAGTGTATTCTAATTTTGTGACCAGTGACATAACATGCTCTTCACTGAGCATGAGTGAATTGTTCTCAAGCCAGGGGTGGTCATTCCAAGAGCATATCCTGCTCAGAGCCCCCAGGAAAGGGAACATGTATAAAATGGTTTTGTAGAAAACCTCTCCAACTGGAGAAGTTTCTTGCTTTCTGTCTAAAGCCAATATTGATGAGTCTTTTCTTTGGCATAAAAGAATGTGCCATGTAAGCTTTAAGAACATGAATAAACTAATTAAGAATTCTTTGGTAACTAAAATGCTAAAGAAAGAGTTTACAAGTGATGACTATTGTGTTGCATGTCTAAAAGGAAAATAACACAAATGTCTCAAAAGCCAAAGAAAAAAACTTTATCACTACTCCTCTACACTTGTTACATATGGATCTCTTTGGCCCCACCAGTATAATGAGTTTAGGAAGAACTTCATATTGTCTAGTGATCACAGATGATTTCAAAAGATACACCTGGGTCTTCTTTCTTAGAACTAAGGATGAGACCCCTAAGATCTTGAAGAACTTCATTCTGAAAATTGATAATCAATGTGATCACAAGGTCAAAATCATAAGATGTGATCAAGGAACTAAATTTAAGAACCAAATTCTTGATACATTTTGTGATAAAAAAGATATTACAAGACAATACAGTGCTCCCAGGACTCTTCAACAAAATAGTGTTGCTGAGAGGAGAAACAGGATACTTATTGAGGTTGCAAGGACCATGCTATCTACTTTAAACTGCCCATCACCTTCTGGGTAGAGGTACTCAACACTACCTGCTATGTGCAGAATAGAGTTTTAGTAGTTAAGAGTCATGGTAAGACTCATTATGTATTGTGGCATAAAAGAAGACCTTTTATTGGTTTTCTTAGATGATTTGGATGTCCATGCACCATCTTGAATACCAAAGATCAAATAGCCAAATTTGCTGAGAAATCAGATGATGGTCACTTTATTGGATACTCTTCCCAAGCTAAGGCTTATAGAGTATACAATCTCAGAAGAGTGGTTAAGGAGTCAGCCAATGTGACCTGCAATAAGCACACTCCTAGTGTAAAAGGTTCTGGTCCTAATTGGCTGTTTGATATTGATTTAGTTACCAACTATTTTAACAAATCTTATGAAGATGTTTCAAGATCTACAGGTAGCTTATCAACAAGAGATACAGGCCTAAGATTTGAGTTGAGAAGACCAAGTCAGAAAACTACTTCAGCTTTAGTGGTAACAAACCCTGTAGCTGGAAATCCTGTTAGCACAACAATGACAAACTTTACAGCTGACACATCTGAAGTGCTTACAAATTCCAGAACTAAGGCATAGAACTCAAATGAAGAGGTCTCCAATATAAGAGGAGATAGAGATGGTGATAGTGATCAAGAATTTCTTGATGCTGATAACCACTCCATAGAAGACAACATAAATGATGTCACATGATCATCGGATCAAGCTTTTCATGATAAGTGTGTTGATGTGGTGGATGATACTCTATCACTAGATCTGAATTTCACCAATTTAGATTTGTCCAACCAACTTGTTATGATTCCTCAATTGAGAATCCACAAGTCACATCCCACCACAAACATCATTGGAGATATTGAGTCTGGGATGAGAACAAGAGGACAAACCCATGACAAAAATGTTTGTCTTCACTCTTGTTTTTTGTCCCAGATTGAGCCAAAGAAGGTTTATGTGGCTCTAAAGGATGTAAGTTGGGTTGAAGCAATACAGGATGAGTTGCTTCAATTCAAAAGACAAAAGGTTTGGAACATATGCCCTCTTCCTTATGGGAAGACACCAATAGGTACCAAGTGGGTTTTCAGGAATAAGAAAGATGATAGAGGACTTATCATCAAGAACAAGGCAAGACTAGTTGTTCAAGGGTATACATAAGAAGAAGGGATTAACTACATAGATATTTTTGCTCCTGTAGTAAGACTTGAAGCTGTTAGGATATTTCTTGCTTTTGATGGATCCAAGGATTTCAAGGTCTACCAACTTGATGTCAAGTGTGCCTTCTTATATGGTGTGACAGATAAGGAAGTGTATGTCAGACAACCACCTAGCTTTACAGACCCAGATCATCCTGATTATGTCTGCAAGCTTGACAAAGCTCTCTTTGGGCTGCATCAAGCTCCAAGGAAGTGGTATGAAACACTGTCACAATACCTTCTTCAGCATGGATACAAGAGGGGTACTATTGATAGCACACTCTTCATTAAAGGAACAAGAAATAACTTGATGCTGGTTCAAGTTTATGTAGATAACATCATCTTTGGGTCACCTAATCCAAAGCTCTGTAAAGACTTTGAGAAGCTGATGAAGAATAGATTTAAAATGAGTGCCATGGGGGAACTCAATTTCTTTCTAGGAATTCAAGTGATAGGTTGACAATGGCATCTTCATAAACCAGTCAAAGTATGTGCAATACATACTTACTAGATTTCATCTGACTGAGTGTAAGGTTGTTAAGACACCATAGCAAGAAACCACTCTTTATGACCTGATCTTATGGGGGAGCATGTTGATGAACATCTCTACAGTGCTATGATTGGGTCTCTTATGGACCTCATAGCCAGTAGGCCTAATATCATGTTTGCCACATGTATTTGTGCAAGATATCAAGCTAATCCCAAGATGTCACACCTGGTTGCTGTCAAAAGGATTCTCAGATATCTCAAAGGTGCTCCCAAACTAGGCCTTTGGTATTCAAAAAATTCTGACTTCAATCTGTATGCTTATACAGATAGTGACTATGGGGCTGCAACATGACTGCAAAGTCTACATCTGGGGATGTCAATTCCTTGGTGGAAGGATAGTCTCATGGCAATGCAAGAAACAATCATGTGTGTCTGCATCAATTGCTGAAGCTGAATACATTGCTGCTGCAAGCTGCTGTACTCAAGTACTTTGGATTCAGAATCAGATGCTGGATTACGGATTCAACTTCAAAGAGACTCCCATCCATATAGAAAACAATAGTGCCATCTCTATCATAGGGAATCTTGTGTAGCTCTAAAAGACAAAGCACATCAACATCAGGTATCATTTGCTAAGGAATAATATTGAAAAAGGGTTGATAAAACTAGTCAAAGTTAACACAAATGAACAACATGCTGATCTGTTCATAAAAGCTTTTGATAAATAGAGATTTAAGTATATTGTATCAGCTATTGGAATGATTAACTTTAAGTAGATTTTTTAAAATTCATTTCAAGATTATCTTTCAAACATGTGTGTCTCAAAGTTGTCTATTTTATCACTCATATAAGCCCAGTTTACTTTGGAAGAAAATTTTCAAAATGATATTCCTTAGAATTTTGAGAATTTAAGATATATTTTCTTTCGGAAGACATTAAGTTGACTTCAGAAGAAAATTCTGTCTTCAAAACTAACAACTACTTACTAAGAAATTTACATTCAGAAGAAATTTTGATATATATCTTAAGTATGCTTCTAAGTACTTATATGTTTTGAAGGACAATTTCCTTTCGAAAGCAATTAAGTTTCGGAAGCTTTATTCATCCTTTGAATAAAACTTTTGAAGTTTATAATCTTCCAAAACTAAATATATCTCGGAAGCAAAATACTCTAAGTTAATTTTTCTTCCGAAGCAATTCTTGTAAAGCTAAGGAATATTTTTCGAAGTCAAATTGGCTTCGGAAGTTTTCTCAAAAACTTTCGAAGACAAATTACCTTCGGAAGATTTTGAACTTCCAAGAAAACTACCTCTTTGGGTACTTTTTCAGAGGTGGGACCAACATCCGGAGTTCAAAGTTTATCCTTTTACATTAACTTTGTCTCAAATCCAACCATATACATATTTGTACAATGGTTCTTCTTCTTTCACCTTCCTCCTCATCTGCAAAATATCTAAACCTAAATTTACCCATAAACCGACTTTGTTCTTAGCTTTCTTCACTCCAAATCTTTCTAAAAATGGCCATCCTTGAACCCCGAAACCAACCCGATTTTTCTATGCATCTTCACAGGTAACATAATCAAGTTGCTCTGTTATCATATGAGAAATCCATGTTTCTTAGATGTATGCCGTTTCCATGCTCAATCCAACTACTTCATCGCCTTAACAATATACCCTCCACTGTATGAAGAACAACTCCTTGAGTTCTGGCGGACCTGCCAAGAGGTGATGTTGAACGGTGAGAAGGCACTGTCTGCCACAGTGTAGGGAAGGACAGTTTGTATCACCTTATCCACAAACTTGGACTCCTTAGAGTACTACATGTTTAGATATGTTCAAAAAATTCTTAACTGTGAACTGGGCTTACAGTTAAGGGGAACATGCGCTACTCTTATATTAGGACAAATGAAGCCCGACATCTTTAAAATCATGAGAAAGACCACTGTTCGGTTATCAGGGGTAGAAACAGCTCTGGTCCCAAAAATGTTAGAGCTCATTGCTAAAGGTGACAACTTGGCAGCACCAACCAATGTTGAACCCATACCTTCTACATCTGTACCACCCACATAACCTTAAATAACCATCACCTACACCAGAAAATCCAAACGAACCCCTGCTTAGTCTACTCAGATTGAGCAGGTCCCCATACAACCACCCATGTAGGAGGAAGTGGAACATAGAGCTCCCACTTCCCCTGAGTAGACCACTCTCTTTACTTCTTTGATTGGTGCCGAGGTTCCTCATGTTTAGCCTATGAGCTCATTGCCCAGATGTAAGGCCCCGATCCCGGAGACCCCACAGTTGGTCATTCATAGCATCATTCATTATTAAAATCTCATTTAAAATATATTAACATAGGAAAATATTGCAGTGGAAGTATTATCAAAAACCATTTCATGCATTAATAATTACTTTTGCTAAGTAATGCATCATTGATTGAAGTTACAAAAGAATATTTAGTTGCATTACAAAACAACAATATTATATCTGCATGAGATGGATACCAGTCTTTGCTTGCCAAGTAGCTTCAACTCCGTGCCATCCTTAGCAACATCATTACCTGCCAACTGAACCTGCATATAAAAAGTCAACGTTGCTGAGTGAGTTCTAGTTTTATAAATAAAATACTTTGCTTTTGTGAAAACTTATCCTTTACTTTTAATCATGATCACCCATCATAAATACAATAAGATAATATTAATCCATCATAATCGTTTGTTTTTGTACTTTATTATCTTTAGCTTCTATCTAGATCCTGCCATTTACTATGCCCCATCATTGGTGCACAACGCGACTACAGTCTTGGGGGTAAGTGGCAAGGATCCCGTTTCGTACGTTTCCATCAGTCACAAAGACTGACCTTTAGGTGTGCACTCGACATACCGTCAAGGTGGAAACCCATAAAGAGTTGTGAACCCCCTTTTATATGCTTGCCAGACTTTAATTCATTCATTACATTCTAATTTCATTAACTTCGTCTTTCTTTTTTATTAAGATAATACTTTACGTACAAGAGTATTAACACACCACGTAAAGTCACATAGTAATAAACCATTAAAACATTTCAACCATTAAAACATTAAAGTCACATAGTAATACGTAATATAGAACATCAACCGTAGTCCACAATCATATATAACATCAACAGGAATAAACCATTAAAACATTTCAGAACTTAACATTACATTCTACCTCCTAAAATTTCAGAAAAATCCTAAGTCCCCAAAGAAATACGGATGAACATAAACCAATACGGATGAATGTTCAGCAAATGTGAATGAGCAAATGTGAATGAAAGTCTTTAGAAAATATTCTAAGGGTCTAAAGGTATGCAGGTGAACCAAATGCTGACGAACAAGTCCAAATGCGGATGAACTAAGTCTTATGTGAATGAGCACATACAAATGCGGATGAACAAAAACATCTGCGGAGGAACAAAAACATCTATGGATGAACAAAACATCTGCGGATGAACAAAACATCTGCGGATGAACAAAACATCTACGAATGAACAAAACATATGCGGATGAACAAAACATCTGCGGATGAACAAAACATCTAGGGATGAACAAAACATCTGCGGATGAACAATAGACTTAGCTATTGAACATAAAACCAATGTGGTTGAATGTTCAGCAAATGCGGAGGAACTCCAACAAATGCGGATGAAGTCCAACAAATGCGGATGAAGTCCAACAAATGTGGATAAACAAAATGCAAATGCGGATGAACAAACAACTTAGACTAATCCACCAGTTCCAAATCCTAGATCTAACATGTTCTTAGGACAGATCTAACATGCCAAATACTTAGAACAGATCTTACAACTACGCAACATCAAAGAAGGCATTTAAAAACACACATCGCATACACATCAGATGCAAAACACAGAAATCCATGCTTCGATTGTAAAAATTTAGTTAATATGCATTTCAGCCCCAAACGAGTTTAAAACAAGTAAAATAGGGGAATCTAGAACTCACCTCTAGCAGCTTTCGAGTATGACTTCTTCAAACCAAGAGCAAACGGGAGTTCTAGCACCTAAACACACCGAAACAAGCAGCCAACATAAGAAACACATAAGAATTGGTCCAGTAGCTTGAACACAGCTGAAAACCGAGCAGAAAATACAAGAAAACCTCACCTTCTAGGAGAATTCAGCGTTCTCACACTAAAATCCGGTTGAAACTTCTTCTTCTCTTCTTGCAGCCGAAAGCAGAAAGGTGAAATGGGGGTGTGGGCGGCCATCCCCTCCTTTTTGAACCCATAATAGACAAGTTTACCACTTGCACACTTTAACCCCCTTTACTTTGAATTGTTTCACTTTTCCTTCTTTTTACTCTTCTTTTCTTTTCCTTTTAATAAATTTCCGGGTGTTACAAGTCCACCCCCCTTATATAGGTTTCGTCCCCAAAATCTGTCACTCCTCGAACAGTTGTGGGTAATGCTGTCTCATCTCTTCCTCAGTCTCCCATGTAGATGCGGACCCCTTCCTGTGTCTCCACTATACTCGCACCAGTGGAACCACTTTAATCCATAGCCTCTTCTCTTTTCTGTCAATGATGGCCACTGGCTGCTCCACATAATTGAGCCGTTCATCCACCTCGATATCCTCTAGTGGCACGATCATATCTTCATCAGCCAAGCACTTTCTTAGGTGAGATACATGGAATGTCGGATGAATTCCACTTAACTCATCGGGTAGCTCCAACCTGTAGGCCACCTATCCTACTCGAGCAATGATTCGGAAAGGCCCTATATACCTCGAGCTCAGCTTACCCCGCTTTCTAAACCTGATGATCCCCTTCCATGGTGAAACCTTCAACATGATTCTATCACCCACCTTGAATTCAATCGGTCTACGCCTTTTGTCAACTTACGACTTCTGTCTATCCTTTGCCGCCTTCATAAAAGCCTTGATCTTCTCTAACTTTTCGGTCGTAGCCTCGATCACATCAATGCACCCTAACTCCTTTTACCCAATGTCACCCCAACATACAAGCGTTCTACACTTCCTACCGTATAACATCTCAAAAGGAGGCAAACCAATTCTGGCATAATAACTGTTGTTGTATGAGAATTCGGCTAACGGTAAGTGTTCATCCCAACTTCCTCCAAAGTCAATGACGCATATTCGGAGCATATCTTCAAGCGTCTGGATGGTTCTCTCTGACTGACCATCTGTCTGAGGATGGTAAGCCATACTGATGTGCAACCTCGTCCCCATCGCATCATGGAATCTCTTTCAAAACTTAGATGTAAACCGAGTGTCATGGTCAGACACTATAGACACCGATACACCATGACGAGTCACAATCTCTTTGATGAATAGATCCGCCAACCTCTCAGATGAATACATCTCGCAGATTGGTAGAAAGTGAGCACTCATCGTCAAGCGATCAACTATCACCCATATGGCATCATACCCCCTTTCCGTACGTGGTAACTTTGTAATGAAGTCCATGGTGATGTGCTCCCATTTCCACTCGGGTATATCCAAGGGTTTGATCTTCCCGTATGGCTTTTGATGCTCCGCCTTCACTTACAAGCAAGTAAGGCACTTGCTCACATACTCCGTTACATC
Organism: Flaveria sonorensis; assembly: GCA_025506505.1. Taxonomy (NCBI): domain Eukaryota; kingdom Viridiplantae; phylum Streptophyta; class Magnoliopsida; order Asterales; family Asteraceae; genus Flaveria; species Flaveria sonorensis. The sequence continues at coordinate 18,557,118 of CM046439.1, forward strand.
GTGCTTCATACCCGGCCACCAGTAGTCTTTCTTCACATCATGATACATCTTTGTAGCACTGGGATGAATCGAGTATCGAGTCTTATAAGCTTCATCCATGATTTGCCCCCTTAGGTCTCCATAACGAGGGATCCATATCTGCCCGAAGCGGGTTCTAACTCGAGAGTGTTCTCGTCCAACTCCACGACTAGACCTTTCATCCTTTCGGAGTTAAGGTGATCTTCTTTCAATGCCTCATCTTGAAACTCCTTGACCTATTTCATCACGTCAGAGGTCATCACCAACTGGTAAGCTTTCACTCGAATCTACTCGGGTCTCTCCTTTCGGCTAAGGGCATCCGCCACCACATTGGCCTTGCCCGGATGGTAGTAGATCTCACAATCATAGTCCTTGATCAACTCTAACCACCTCCTTTGCCTCATATTGAGATCCTTTTGCTCGAAGAAGTACTTCAAGCTCTTATGGTCAGTGAAGATAGTGCACTTCGTCCCGTATAAGTAGTGCCTCCAAATCTTCAATGCAAAGACCACAACCGCTAGCTCCAGATCATGAGTAGGGTAATTAACCTTATAGGTTTTCAACTGTCAGGACGCATAGGCTATTACCCTCCCTCGCTGCATCAGCACGTAACCCAACCCCGAATAAGAAGCATCCGAATAGACCACTAAGTCTTCTCTCCTTTCGGGTAACGTTAAGACAGGAGCTTGATTCAATCTTGTCTTTAGCTCATCAAAAGCATTCTCCTATTCTCGACCCCATACAAACTTCACCTACTTACGGGTCAACTTGGTCAATGGTGAGGCTATCTTGGAAAAGTCTTGGATATATCTCCTGTAATAGCCCGCCAAACCCAAGAAACTATGGATCTCAGATAGCGTCTTTGGAGTTTTCCATTGCATCACCGCCTCCACCTTTGTCGGGTCCACCATAATCCCTTCATAATTAACCACATGACCCAAAAACTGAACTTCCTGCAACCAGAATGCGCATTTGGAGAACTTAGCATATAGCTTGCATCTTTGGAATGCCCCATAGCTACCCCCCTTTGCAGTTTCCTGCACTACTTCCTCTTCCTCTTCGTCACTGGAGACAACCATCTTAGTTTCTAGTTGCTCCCCCTCACCTGAACATCTCTCCTCCCCCTCTCCCAATGGTTTTCTTTCTCTCCTCTTTCTCTTTCTTTTCATCCTCCCTCATAGCACGAATAACCTCGGTCACTACAGACGGCAGCTGATGAACTTCCTCCACTACTGCCTCCTTCATAGAGGCTCTTAGGTTAGCACTCTCATCACCGCCTTCATGGTGATGAAGCTCAGGCTTTGCAGGAGTCGTCTTAGCAGTCTTAGCCTTGTTCCTTGTGGCACGTGGTCCAGCACCACGACCACCCTGTACTCCACCTCGAGAAGCCTTCGAAGATCTACCACCAACCATCCTCTAAACACTATAAGATTCAAACACCAACACGATCATTCAAGGTAATAGCTCAGATTATGTCTAATATAGTAAGTCCCTAATTACAGTGGCCAGTTGTGATTAGCCATTTACTTTACTCTTCATCCCCCAAGCATTTCCTATCCTGACTATATCAGTATCCAAATCTACTAAGAGCACATAAATCAGATAGCACATGCAAATAATACCAGTTCACTTTAAGAAAATAAATTACTTGATGGCACTAGCTACTTGGGCTGGCATCCTTCTATTCATTCCCATTCTTAGTTTAAGTTTAGGTTTTGAAAATAATTTACCCAATTCTCTTAAACTTTGGCTCTGATACCTACTTGTAAGGCCCTGATACCGGAGACCCCACAGTTGGTCATTCATAGCATCATTCATTATTAAAATCTCATTTAAAATATATTAACATAGGAAAATATTGCAGCGGAAGAATTATCAAAAACCATTTCATGCATTAATAATTACTTTTGCTAAGTAATGCATCATTGATTGAAGTTACAAAAGAATATTTAGTTGCATTACAAAACAACAATATTATATCTGCATGAGATGGATGCCAGTCTTTGCTTGCCAAGTAGCTTCAACTCCGTGCCATCCTCAGCAACATCATTACCTGCGAACTGAACATGCATATAAAAAGTCAGCGTTGCTGAGTGAGTTCTAGTTTTATAAATAAAATACTTTACTTTTGTGAAAACTTATCCTTTACTTTTCATCGTGATCACCCATCATACATACAATCAGATAATATTAATCCATCATAATCGTTTGTTTTTGTACTTTATTATCTTTAGCTTCTATCTAGATCCTGCCATGTACTATGCCCCATCATTGGTGCACAAAGCGACTACAGTCTTGGGGGTAAGTGGCAAGGATCCCGTTTCATACATTTCCATAAGTCACAAAGACTGGTCTTTAGGTGTGCACTCGACATACCGTCAAGGTGGCAACCCATAAAGAGTTGTGAACCCCCTTTTATATGCTTGCCAGACTTTAATTCATTCATTACATTCTACTTTCATTAACTTCGTCTTTCTTTTTTATTAAGATAATAGTACAAGAGTATTAACACACCACGTAAAGTCACATAGTAATATGTAATATAGAACATCAACCGCAGTCCACAATCATACATAACATCAACAGGAATAAACCATTAAAACATTCCAGAACTTAACATTACATTCTACCTCCCAAAATTTCAGAAAAATCAGCAGGAATAAACCATTAAAACATTCCAGAACTTAACATTACATTCTACCTCCCAAAATTTCAAAAAAAAAATCCTAAGTCCCTAAAGAAATACGAATGAACATAAACCAATACGGATGAATGTTCAGCAAATGTGGATGTGCAAATACGGATGAAGGTCTTTAGAAAATATTCGAAGTGTCTAAAGGTATGCGGGTAAACCAAATGCGGATGAACAAGTCCAAATGCGGATGAACTAAGTCTTATGTGAATGAGCACATAAAAATGCGGATGAACAAAAAGATCTGCGGATGAACAAAACATCTGCGGATGAACAAAACATCTGCGGATGAACAAAAGACTTAGCTATTGAACATAAAACCAATGTTGTTGAATGTTCCGCAAATGCGGATGAACTCCAACAAATGCTGATGAAGTCCAACAAATGCGGATGAACAAAATGCAAATGTGGATGATCAAACAACTTAGACTAATCCACCAGTTCCAAATCCTTGATCTAAAATGTCCTTAGCACAGATCTAACATGCCAAATACTTAGAACAGAGCTTACAACTACGTAACATCAAAGAAGGCATTTAAAAACACACATTGCATACACATCAGATACAAAACGCAAAAACCCATGCTTTGGTTGTAAATATTCAGTTAATATGCATTTCATCCCCAAACGAGTTTAAAACAAGTAAAATAGGGGAATCTAGAACTCACCTCTAGCAGCTTTCGAGTAAGACTTCTTCAAATCAAGAGCAAACGGGAGTTCTAGCACCTAAACACACCGAAACAAGCAGCCAACACAAGAAACACGTAAGAATCGGTCCAGCAGCTCGAACACAGCTGAAAACCAAGCAGAAAATACAAGAAAACCTCACCTTCTAAGAGAATTCAGCTTTCTCACACTAAAATCCGATTGAAACTTCTTCTTCTCTTCTTGCAGCTGAAAGCAGAAAGGTGAAATGGGGGTGTGGGCGGCCATCCCCTGCTTTTTGAACCCATAATAGACAAGTTTGCCACTTGCACACTTTAACCCCCATTACTTTGAAATGTTTCACTTTTCCTTCTTTTTTACTCTTCTTTTCTTTTCCTTTCAATAAATTTTATGGTGTTACACCAGACCTTAAGCCATCACTCTGAGTCTTAACACTCAAGCAATCAGCCTTTAGGGGAAAGCTACAATCCCCAGCTATTAGACTTAAACCAACCCATCCCTAACCTCCAATTCTATGACGATAAAGATATGGGTTTTAGTGAGTACCATTAGTCTCTCTTCTACTCCCCTACTCAAGGAGAGATGACTGCTCCTGAATCACCCATGTCTAGCTTATATCATCTACCCCTAATTGAGGTTGACTTCCCTAAACATGTTCAGGAAGTCCATATGGAAGAGACTCTTACTTTTGCAAGTGATTACATCATTAAGACCTCAACCATGGCAACCCAGCCCATTGACACTTCGCTTGAAGCTGTCATGGTGTAGGAGAAATCCAGCAGCCAAAAACCCTAAGCTGGTGGTGAGGAAGAAGACTTTGGTCTTATTCGCTCATCCCCCATGATTCTTTTGATGAATATGAGGGGAGTCTGTAACTAAAGGTGCAAAAATTGTCTAAACTCTGCACCTATTTAGTTTCAAAGGTAAGTCACCTGGAATCTCAGGTGTCTACCTTGCAAAAGCAGGTCAGTGACCAGCAACTTGAGATCACCGATCTCAAGGGCCAATTAGCTGAGAGACCTGCCAGGCAAACTCAACCAGGTCCACAAGAACCTATGGATATGGTGGACCTAACCCTTAGCTCCCCTGTGAAAGAGTGTGATGCTACCAAAAATAGGGAGAAAGTCCAACCTACAATCACAAAACCTAGGAGTTCTGCCCAAAGTATGGACATAAAGGACTCACTACCCTCATTGCATTTTTCCATACTCAGCAACCTCCTCAGGCCCACATTGATGTGGAAGCCTTGATTCAAACCCTATTTGAGGAGGGCATACCAAGGGCTATGTCCACCCCATCCTACCCTACTAAAAATCTAATAGTAGGATGGAGGTATGATTTTTATAGAAGAGCCCTATTACTCTCTAGATCTCAGGGGCAACAAGAAGTCTTCAATTTTCAAACCCTGAGATACTATGAGAGCTTTCCTCTGGTTAATCTGCCGTTTGCCAACCTAAGTCAAAACATGAAAGCTGACAGGTTATCTGAGAGGATACAATAAAGGGTGCTTGAAGAGTTTAGAAGAAGATCCTACTTATATAGACAGAGGCTAGCAGGCAAAATTGTTAGTCAACTGGACACTGAGGCAGACCCTAAGATTAGCTTCAAAGGGGAAACCTCAGTTGAAGGCCCAACAGTTGAACCTGTGAACCTTGAGACAGGAACTACTTCAGCACCCAATACCCTCAGTGAGGCACCAGTTGGTGTAGGTGTCTCACAACCTCTCCCTGGCCAGAGCTCAAGTTCTACACCAGGTGATGAATGCCAAAGATCTCTCCACCCTAAGTCATACAAGCCAATGGCTAGCAAAGGAAAGAGGATTATGACCTCTTAGGAGATTGAGGAGGAGAAAAGGGATAGGAAGAGGAAGGCAAGGGGAGAGCGAACAAGAAAGACCCCAAGCTTTATGCATGCAGCAATCAGTGCTACCCCAAGGATAAACACTCAGGAGGATGAGTTAAGGGTAGCCAGATTAAATTATCTGGGGTTAAGGAACTACAACATTAATGAAATCATCTCTCTACCCTTAGAGGAACTTAATAAACTGGCTGACACTAAAATGTCAAAAGAGAGGAAGGAAGCTGAGGCTGCAGAGTTGCTCCTGAAAATTAAAGAAGAAAGAAAAAGAAAGAGACTCTTCAAAGCTTCTACCCTCTCTCCAATTTTGGAAAGCCTTGAGGCAGAGGCTGTGGCAGCCGACCAGGAAGCTCAGGTAGGTAGGGGACAAGACAGAGAGAACACGATAACCTACCAGAGTGCCATAGGTCTCTATCAGGTAACACATCCACTTCCCTTGTCAATCGAGTATATTGAGTTTGAATACCTCAAGCAGCTTGAGCAAGAAGTACTTAAAGAATAAAAAATTGCTAAGAGAAAGATAAGGGAAGAGTCTGCAAAGACAAGAGCCACCATCTGAGCCAATCAGAAGAAATCTGCTCATAGATTGAAGATGGTGAGCTTCTTGAACCTGTATGGGTTCTTCGGAAGAAAACTTGGTTCATGTCTCTATCCACTGTGGATGAGCAAATTAGAGTGATCAAATAGAAGATCAAGAAGGGTGAGCTGGTAGACTTGCATTCTTTACCAAGTCAGGCTACACCTGAAGCCGAGGTCAAGACCAACCTGCTCAGTTAAAATATAGAAAGAGGAAAAGGTTGGCCATTAGAAGGGACAAAAAGAAGAAGAAGAAGTCCAAGTCATCCACCTCTACACCTTAGGATGAGTCAGAACATCCTGAGGGTGATCAAGAAGAGGCTGCTCATCCAACTCCAATCCAAGTAAAGCCTTTTGCTGCTGAGAGGCCCATCCTGTCTTAGGCTTTTGCTACTAACCCAGATAGATGGTATGTCACTAGATATCAAGGGGGTCAAGATGTGTACTTCTGGAAAAACATACTTGACCTTCCTCTGCATGATCTCTATGACATAAGAAGGTACTTTGAAAGTCCGAGGAATCCTGACCAACTAATGATGATGGGAATGATCTTGATTCTGATAAGGACTGTCAACAGATGAAGATCAAGATTCAAAGTTCTCATTCAGTTTTGTTAGCATCAGCTTAGGGGGAGTTTGTAAGGATTATACTTAGAGTATGATGCAACCAAAAAGCTCTTAGCATGCACGTGTGAAGTACAAGGAAAGTTAATTCGGAAGATTTGATACAACTCAACGAAATTCACTAAGTATCAAATCTTTCGAAGCCAAAAGACCATTTATTCCAAAGCCAAAGATGAAGTCTTCCAAAGCTTCAAGACAAAGTATTCTGATGCCAAGAGATGATTTCTTCCGAAGACAAAGAGAACATGTTGTCTCTAACTTACATTTTTAACTGAACCACTTTCCGCTGCCATCTCTGAAGACTCACCAACTTATATGAGTTGGTGAGAAGTCCATACTTTTGTCAACTGTAGATTATGGTCAAAATGTCTATAACTTTCTACTTATGCACTTTTATCCTTTCGTATTAGATAAGGATGTGAGCTATGACATGTCATAGTCACTAGTCAAAAGGCAATCTACCTTTTGACTTTACATTGATCTTGTTGTGTAGATTAGTGTTTCCAGTTGGCCTTTCAAGTATGGCCGGTTGTAGGATATAGTATAAAGTATCTCAGGTACCAACCCATAGGACTAAGCTTTGTAACACTTTGTAAAAACACTTAAGAGCAATATGCAACATTCTTGAAAACCATCTTAGTTCTGCTTGCTTGTGTTCTTATCTTGTGTTCTTTGTTTCACTTTAATCCGATTCCCTAAATGATCTGTTAAGTGTTCTAAGTCTCTACAAACATTGTGAAACTATTGCATTGACCCCTCTCACAGGTCCTGCAAAACATTTATGCATTCATTGTGTTGTTTTAAATCTATTATCTATTATCTATTATCTATAATCTATAATCTATAATCTATAATCTATAATCTATAATATATAATCTATAGCATATAATAAAATAAAGTTTATTGAGACGCTTGTTATCATTTTAGCATATCAAATAACACGTGTCATCATTGTAACATATCAAAAAATAATTTTCCCACATCTCTCTCATAATACACTACGTTAGTATATCATGTATTATACGGGTTGAATACATAAATGCTAAATAATTAGTAACAAAAATTAATTAATTATAAAATAGTATTTTGATGCAGCATATGATTGAAATTTTTTATAAGTAAAAATTATAAGTAATAATTATAAGTAATAAAATACTTTTTTGGCATTTTGAAAAAAAAAATCAAGCATTTTGTTCCAAAACAAACTATTTTAAAAAGCGTCATTTCTAAAAAAGGTTATCATAACTTTGAATTTTAATTATTTTTATAAAATTCTATTATTTAAAAACACCTATTTTAAAATATTTCATATTTTAAAGAATTTTGATGTTTAAAAAATTTTCTTATCTTAACAAAGTTGTTTATCTAGAAATTACATTTATAAAAAAACCTATTTCTTAATTTATTAAAAAACTATATAGTTTAAAAAGAATTAAATAATATCATTTGTAATTAATATAATTATTTAATAGGAGAGAGATGTTGGGAAATTAAAATTAGGAGCTCTAGAATTTTACCAAGTGTCCACCTAAAACCTTCTTTTATTATAATAGATAGATACAAAAATTATAAAAACAATCAATTTGAATTTCCTTTTTTACTAAAATATGTTAACACAAATATATCTATATGCGTGTTTCTTGTCTCTCTCATATTAAATAAGAATTATTTTAAATAAGTAAACTAAACTATCAGATATCTAAAATATAATAATTCTTATTTTAATAATTTATTAATACATACTAAATTATATGATTTCAGACATTTATCTTTAAATATTGAGTAATAATTTCTAATTTTATTTGTTATAAATTTTATATATTCATTATATATTTATTTCACCATAGCTAATAACATCTAGGATATAAGATATTCATAAAACTAAAGGTTTTAATATATTTTATTTATTCCATCCATGTAACACATGTGCTCTAACCTAGTATCTAATAAAATAAGATTTCTTTTACCACTTGTCATTCTTTGAATTATATTTTCGTCACATGTACTTCTTTCTATACACCCTCACATAATTTTTTATCCAAAAGGGTAATTTAAACATTCAAACTAATTTCTCTCTCTTAATAAAAATTATTTTTATTAATTGCTACATTTCTCTATCGTATCTAGATTTTTTAAAGTCAAACTATCTTTTTACAAAAAGATCTTATTTAGAAAATTAAAAATCACATCTTTTTATTAAAATAGAAATAATAAAAAAATAAAAATTTTAATAGAATATGAAATTTTTTAAAACACTAAATCGGTCATTTTTCAAAAAATTATAAAAAATGTGAAAGTTTCTAAAAACATTTCTGTTAAAACAACCAGAATAATTACGAACCAGAGTTTTTTTTAAACAAGATTTCTTTATAAAATAGATTTTTTATAAGAAATATCTTAAAACGAATGTTAAATAAAACTATTTAGATAAGAGAGTTAAAAAATAGTATAATTGTTTTATTTTTTTATAATTGTTTTATTTCTTTTACTATTACGTATATATAATTTTAATCATGTCTTATATTAAAATATCGTAATGTAACTCTCGTGTTTATTACTGACTATGATTCGTTTAATGAATGAATTTCTAGCTTATATGTCTGTTTTTCTGGCTATCTATAATAATAAAAAAACTAAAATGAGACGTGACACAATTGTAAATCTCATCATACTAACTTTCGCATTTCTTTTTATTATTAATAATAATATTATACACTAATAATATTACTCATACCATTTTCAAATAAGAAATAAATAATTTAATAAATTAAAAGCCTATTTTTTATTTAAAACATACTTTTTAAAAATAAAATTTTTTATTAGATACAAAACACAATGAACTTTTTAATAAAAAAATTCATTTTTCTTAAAACAAATTTTTGAAAAGCAAAATTATTTTATAAATTAAAAGTTTAAGAAAAATATTATTGTTTTACTTAAATTAGCTATTTATGTGTATTATAAGCATATTTTATCTTCAAATATGGTTTTATAACTCGTAAATTTTTATTACTAATTCGTTAATATTTTATTTATTCAACCTGCGTAATACACGGGGTACTAAAGTTAGATATATTTGAATCAAACTAAACAAACATGACTAGTTACATACATTTTCTTTAAAACCGCTAATGACCAGTTACATACATGCATTCATGTGTTTTGTTTTATATATATGATAGGATCAAAATGGATCGATCTGTGATGATATTGTGATACAATTCAATCAAAATAAAAAAAAGTAATCAAATCTAAACAAACGTATCAAAAATTCATAGTTTTATTAATAGATTGCATAGAAAGCACAAGTGTAGAGAGAAAAACAGTTACAATTCGTTACTGATTTCTAAGTGCTTTTCAGGTCTTTTTTTAGGTCTTTCTTACACAATACCTTATCTGTGCTATTTATACTATTAATACAAAAGGAACATATATTTACAAAATAAGTCCCTAAACTATGACAAAAACTATACAAAGACTAATAAAGACTAAATGTTAATCTTCAAGAGGCTTCTACAATACTCCCCCTAAGATTGACATTGTATTCAGTCTTTATCTTCAATCTTCTATCTTCAATCTTTTGTCTTTGTCTTCTTTAATCTTCAATCTTTAATCTTCAATCTTTTGTCTTCTCTCTTTTGTCTTTATACATCAAAGAAATCTTCTGGTTCTTCTTTAATTTTGAAAATCGGCTTCTCTTTATACATTCCTGCTCTCTCAAGGCTTTAGCAATGGGAGACTTGAAGTTGCTCGCTAAAATTCCTTGATCTGGTTTTGATTCATTCGTCTTGATTTCCATTTTATTCGTCAATTTCACAGATTTCAGATGACTAGGGTTCATACGCTTTTAAAATCAGAAATGAACACTATCGACTCAGGTTTTGAACACAAATCAATTAGAATCTGATAATTAATGGTAATCGAGAGACGAGTGTGAGAGTTCAGCGGTTTTGAGTGAATGAATCGACTGAAATCACAAAGTGTTGTATTTATACTAAGTGAAATTTTTAGGCGCATGAGCACTGTTTGTGTGCATGGAGTTGATTTTTACACTAAGTATTTAGGCGCATGAGCACTGTTTGTTCGTATGAGTTTAGGCGCATGAGCACTGTTCAGACGCATAAGCACTATTTAGATGCTTTTGCACTGTTCAGGCGCATGGGTCTAGCTGAAACGCCCAACACTTGGTAATTTTCTACTTGATACGCCCAACTCTTGAAAGTCTGGAACTGTGCAGGCGCATGAGGATGAATGAAACGCCCAACACTTAACCACAAATTTCAGACTTATAACAATTGTTTTGGCGCATGAGGATGTCTGAAATGCCCAACACTTGTACAAATTCTGAAAAAATTCATCATGCTCCTACTTGGACTTTTGAACACTGTTTAGGCGCATGAGATAACTTTCATGAGTCTAACACTTGTAATTTTCAAGTCTTCCACCTGAACACAGTTTAAACACATTAGTACTGTTCATATACTATTTTTTTAAACAATTTGTCAAATTTTGACTTTCATCTAAAATTTTCATAATTGACCCTTAATTTTTAACTTTTGATATTTCAAACTTTTATTATGATTTCAAAAACAAATAGTCTCTAATTTTCAAACTTTTGATATTGTTTTTTAATTTTTCAAAAACAATTTCCCTTAATTTTAGTCTCTAATTTTAACAAATAGTCTCATATTAAACTTTTGCAAGAAGCTTTTCCACTTTAAAATGTTTTTCAGGTTCATTTTTACATTATGTCAAACACACACATGCTTAAACTTTTTAGCTTCATCCTTTCCATTCAAAACACTAAATTTTGATTTTTCATATCTTGAAATTTGAATTATTTTCTCTTATACTTTTTACTCTTTTTACTCCCCCTAAACTTTTAAGTTTAACAAAACTTAGAAGTTTCTTGAATTTGTCACATGAAGATCATACTAATCATTGTTAATATGCCTGCACACAGAAAACATGCAAAAATCAAAATTAAAGCAGAATAAAAATCTAATATTTACAACTGAATCAATGTCTGCAGTGAGATTATATTAGTTAAGATCAGCACATTAAAATAAAAAAAATAATGGATAGTCATAGACAGTGAATAAATCCTGATCAAGTGTGTTCCATGTTAGTATTTCTGCAGCAAAAGAGACACGAGATCTAAGGATAGAAAATGAGTGCATTTAGCAAGATATTCAACACACTTACTTTTTCAATTCTTGGATTGATTAAGATACAATTAGATATGACATTATGCAGTCACACTTAGACTTAGAGAGGTTAATTCTCATAAAGATATGCAAGAAGTCAATGTTCTCAACTTGTTAACCTGACATATACTATAACCAGATCTCATTTGGTGGTTGTGCATATAGGCATCTTGTTGCATTAGTGAGAATATCCAGGTCTGTAATCACTTATAACAAAGGATATCTCATCACTTTAGGTCTATGATGACTCATAACAGAGAAGTGTTAGATGCTTTAAATAATTAGAGCTTAATGGTTATTCATATCACCATCAGGTGTGAGATTATGTCTTAACAAGCAATCAATTTAAGAAATCAACACTACTCATTAGTGCTAAGATAGACAGACATGAATGCATGAGTGATTTAGTTTAATCATAAGAATTTACTTTTTCAGTCTAATTGCATGAACTTACTTGCACATCATATCTGATCACGTCAGACTTTGTTATCGAATGAAGTATGCAACTGATAATACTAATGTATCTATCATTTCTCACATATTACAAAGACAGATTCATCCTAAATAATTAATTAACAGATAAAAAATCTATTTTTTTAGTTTTTGTTTTATATTTTTATCTTTTGATTTTTCAATTTTCTATTTTTGTATTTGGTTTTGCTTTTTCTAAGAAACGTGCACACATAAAATACAATCAGACAATTAACTTTGACAGTTTCTCTTACTGTGTCCTATTCAGGTAAGGGAGGGTTCTGATCATATTTAGACTCAATTAACTGAAATACTCAAAAAACCAGTTTTTTTAAATGTGGTTAACAAGACCAATTGACTCTACCAAATACTCAAACCGTCCTGGTAAGAAGGCTTTAGTAAAAAGGGTAGCCAACTGTTTTTCAGTTGCAATTTGAATCAGAATGATTAAACCTTTTTCAGAGTTATCTCTGAGAAAATGATATCAAATCTCGATATGTTTTGTTTTTGAATGTTGAATGGGATTAGCTGTAATGAACATAGCAGCAGTGTTATCAATGTAAATTGGAGTTTTAAGAAATTTGAACCTGTAATCCAGTAGTTGGTTTTGTAACCAAAGGATTTGAGAACATCCTGCTAAAGCAGCTATGTACTCAGCTTCTGTGGTTGAAACGGAGACATTTGTTTGTTTCTTACATTGCCATGAGACTAATCTGGGTCCTAAAAACTGACATCCACCTGTAGTTGATTTTCTATCTTAACAACATCCTCCATAATCACTATCAGTATACCCATATAACTCGAAGTTTCCTTCATAAGGATACCATAACCCTAAGGCCGGTTTTCCTTTGAGATATCTGAATATGTGTTTGACAGCAATTAAGTGGGATTCCTTCGGGTCTGATTGATACCTGACATAGACACAAACAACATACATTATGTTAGGTCTAGATGCAGTAAGATACATCAATGAACCAATCATAGATCTATATAAAGTTTGGTCTACAGATTTTCCTTTCGGATCAGGCTCAATCTTGGTGTTTACGTTAGCTGGAGTTCTTATGGACTGACAATCTTACAGTTTAAATTTCTTCAAGAGTTTGTCAACGAACTTCTCTTGGTTTATGAATATTCCATCTGCAGATTGCTTGACTTGAAGTCCAAGAAAGAAATTTATTTCTCCCATAGAACTCATTTGAAATCGAGATTTCATTATTTCTTCGAATTCATTGCACAATTTTGGACTAGTAGAACCAAATATGATATCATCAACATACACTTGTACATATAAATGATCATCAGCATCCTTGTTGATAAACAGAGTTAGATCGATTTTCCCTCGCATGTATCCATGTTGGATTAAATGCTGTGATAATGTTTAATACCAGATTCTAGGAGCTTGATGGAATCCATACAAAGCTTTGCTAAGATTGTACACACGATAAGGAAGTTCTAAATCTTCAAAACTCGGAGGTTGCTTTACGAACACATCATCGGTGATTGGACCATACAAAAATGCACCTTTAATATCCATTTGATACATTTTGAATCTTATGAATGATGCATAAGCTAGGAAGACACGAATTGATTCAAGTCTTGCAACTGGAGCAAATACTTCATCATAATCTATTCCTTCCTCTTGAGTGTATCCTTGTGCGACAAGTCTCACTTTATTTCGAATAATAATTCCGCGATCATCTGTTTTGTTTCTGAACAACCATCTTGTGCCTATGGCATTTTTTCCTTCAGGTAAATCCATAAGATTCCACACTTCTTGTTTGCGAAATTGAAGTAATTCTTCTTGCATAGCTTCAATCCAACTATTGTCCTTTAATGCTTCGGTAACGTTTTTAGGAACAATTTGAGAAAGAAAACACGAGTATAAACAAACATTTGCTTGTTCAGATTTACTCCTCGTAGTTCTCTATTCAATGGACCGATAATCTGAGATGTTAGATGGTTCTTGTGAATACGAGATGTTGAACATGAATATCTAGATTAGTTTGGTTCAAGTCAAAAAGTTGATGCAATAAGTTTGAAGAATATGGATTGAAATTGGGAACTTGAGTCGGTAAGTTGATGAAGTAATCAAGATTACCGGTGTCAACTACATCACCAGAAATGGATTAAGTTCCAGACTCAGGTTGTACAATTTCTATACCATCATTAGAAATAGGTTGTGAAACATATTGATTTTCTGAAATGGAATGATCTTCATCTTGTTGAGAGAGATCATCATTATCATCAAATCGAATTATTAAATCTTTGACAAAAGAGAAAAATGGATAATTTGGGCTTGAGTAATCCATATCATCAGAATCTGAATCATCACTGAAAGAGCCGAGATCTCCTTGAGGTTTCTTCTTACCTGTAGAATCAAGCAAGTTAGATTGATCAAACAAGTTAGATTGAAAAGAGTTTGACAATGAATCTAAATCAAATAACCAAGCTGGACCATTTGAAACTGATGGAAAATAATTTTCAAGGAATTTAACATTGAATGTTTCAAGAATAACATTTGTCCTAGAGTTATAAACTTGATAGGCTTTTGAAACAGATGAATATCCAATGAAAAATCCATCATCAGATTTTGCATCAAATTTTCCTAGCTGATCACTTGAATTTGAAATCATAACTGGACAACCAAAAGATTTAAGAAAATCTATGTTTGGTTTCCTGCCAAACATTAACTCATAAGGAGTTTTTAGTTTGTCTTTCATAATTAAAGTAAGATTCTATACAAAACACGCAATAGATATGGCTTCATCCCAGAAAGTGATAGGAATTTTCGCATCTGCTAACATGGATCGTGCAGCCTCAATCAAAATTCTATTCTTCCTTTCAGCAACTCCATTTTGTTGTGGACTTCTGGGAGCACTGAACTGATGAGTAATTCCTTTTTTTGCACAGAACATGTGAATATTAGCATTTTTAAATTCCGTTCCATTATCACTTCTTATTATTTTTACTTTTTGTTTAATTGGTTTTCAACTTTTGTGATGAATTCTTTTAATAATTCAGCCGTTTCAGATTTAGTATTTAGAAAGAAAACCCATGAAAATCTTGTGAAGTCATCAGTGAAAACTAAACAATAAAATTTTCTTCCAATACTCTTCACATTTGTTGGTCCAAAAAGGTCCATATGCAACATCTGGAGAGGTTTGGAATTTGAGTTTATTTGCTTGGGCTTATAAGACGCTCTGTGTTGTTTCCCCTTTAAAAATGCTGAGCAGAGATCAGTAGTGGCAAACTTCTTTGATGGAAGGCCGATAACATGATTTCCCGTGTTGGGTCTGATAAGGATAGTCTATATTATCAACACAGT
This sequence comes from Flaveria sonorensis, assembly GCA_025506505.1. Lineage (NCBI taxonomy): Eukaryota > Viridiplantae > Streptophyta > Magnoliopsida > Asterales > Asteraceae > Flaveria > Flaveria sonorensis. The sequence goes on from CM046439.1 coordinate 18,572,553, forward strand.
CAAAGTCAACAAAGGTTAGGGAGCTCACTGAGAAGGTATCAAAGGCTGATGAGTTAAGGTTGGACATGCAGGATCTTACAAGACAATTTCAAAGGGCAAGTGCAAGGGCAGAAGAGGAAAGTACAGTAGGAGCGGATTAAGAAACATCTGATAAAGCTGAAGAGGAAGCGAGAGATGGGCAAGAAGACCATGAGTGAGGTCCAACCTAGGGGGAGAATTGATGATCTAGTATAGATTGGACTCACTATAGTTGATAGGTTTACTTTGTTATGTAATAGGCTAAATGTTAGTTTTATCTTGTAATTTGTTAACTTTTGTGTTCCAGCGAAACTACGGGCAAAACTATAGTTTCGCCCGGAGTCAGCTGCTTCTGATCACTCGACGAATCTGTAGTTCGCTGTCGGGTGAATCTAGTAGTTAGACATGCAGTTTCGCTCAGCAAAACTGCCAGCGAATCTAGGTTACTTATATATTGTAAGTTTTCTATCTTTGTATCGATTGCAAAACACTAATACGAAATATCATTATTGCAATTGTGTGTGTGTGGCTGGAAGCTTATTTTCATCAACATTAAGCCTCTTACTTGTTTATTATTATTTAGATTCAAAATAGTTCATTGCGTTATTGAGTTTATTGTGTTAAATCAGTGGGAAATCATTGTCATACATCAAGTGCACTATTGAATCGATCAGAAGGACTAACATCCCGCTACAAGCTTGTTCATATTCTTGAAATTGGAATGTCCAAGATGTTTATGCCAAAGCTGACTTTCGTCATTTGATGCTTGAGTAATAAGGAAAGTTGTTTCTATAGATGGATCAACTTGAGACATATCCAGCTTGTATACATCTTGATCCCTAACAGCTTTAACAACTACCCAGTCTTTGCTAATCTGAAAACCTGGCTTCAAAATGTAGCAAAAAGAATCATCAAAAAGAACAGAATATGATTTATCACAAATTTGGGAAACGCTTAACAAATTAAAGTTCAACTGTGAGCAGAAGTTGACTTTATCAAAGCTTATTATCCCGTTGGATACTGTTCCCTCGCCTGTGATTTTCCTCCTGCATCACCACCAAAGGCGACATGTGTACCATCCTTTAACATAAAATCTTGAAGTAAGGCATGATTGCCCGTCATGCGCCGGCTACACCCACTATCCACATACCATGTGTTAATTGGTCTTCTCGGGCATACCTGCAAGACAAAGAAATTAAGTTGAGTTATCTACCCAAGCCGAAATGGTCTTGGGCTTACCAAACTTATCAACGATGGTAAATTGTTTAAAATGAAGTTTATTCATATCAGGCTTGTTTTTGATGAATTTACCAATTCTATTATTCATAAATTTTTGATCATTATTAAGAAAATTCATACCATTTGAATGACCAATTTTTGAAAAATTTTTATTTCCAAAATTTTTATCATTCATTCTCAAAGACCTTGGAATGAATTGATCTTGAATGTATTGTTTTGGTCTCATAGAGTCATTTCTGTTGAAAGATCTCAAGCCTAAGGAAGGTTGATTAGTTAATCTTTGAAAACTGACAGTTTGATTTCTTTTAAACTAAGGATTAGCATAACCTTTGCTCAATTGTGTATTAGCAAATCCTTTCCTTGGAGAACTCTTTCTAAAGTAACAACTTTCTGTATTGTGAGTCCTTTCATCACAGAAGGTACGATACTTATTAAAATAACAATCTGCTGTTGAGTGATTTCTCATATCACATATATGACAGTACTTGTTGAAAAAGCATTCAGCAGTCTTATGATTATACATGTCACAGATTTCACAGTACCTTTATGGTGTGTTAAACAAATGTTTGTTAACTTTTGATGTTGACGCAACGTTTGATCCTTGTTTAGATTTAGGCATCGAAAAGTTAATCTTTTGTTTTTGATTTGACAAATTTTGTTTTTGATTTGGCAATTTGTTCTTTTGTATATTTGGTTTTAACTTTTGTACATGAACAACATTCTGAGAATCCTTAGAAACAAATCGTTTAACGAAAGCGGAAGTCTTCGAATCTGAACCTGTTTTCAGATCAGAGTTTGATTGGTTCTTAGGAGTTTGTTTAACTTCTTGAATTAAGTTCATATTCTAATTACCAGCAGACACAAATTTTATTGGTTTAAATTGACTTGCTTGATTTGTTGTTTTTGTCTGATTTTCTTGACTCTTATTTTGATCAGTTTTAGCTTTAGTCAATTTTTTTCTTCTTCTTTGGTTCCTTGATTTTTTAGAACTTGATTTTATCTAAGATTGAACATCTTCAGGTGAAGATTCTTTTTCAGTTTCTTTCTCTTTCTGATCTTTTTGCCATTTAATAAACTATGGATTATTTAGACCATAAGAGTTTGAATCTTCTGATGTTCCTTCTTCTTGTTTTGCTTTATCTTTGTTTTTGGAGTTTTGTTTGTTGTTTTTAATGATCACTTCTTGCAACATAGATTCTTTTGGAACAAATATTGTCTTACTTTTCGGTCGTGGTTCATATGATTTTACTTTTACTGGATGACCATTTTTGATCTTTTCAGTATCTTTTTCTTCAAAGATTTCAACATTGGTTTTCTCTTCTTCACTATCAGAAATCTTGTTTTTGTTTTGGAAAGCTTTAAGTTTAGCCTTATTTTCAGGAGAATGATCATGCATATTAAAGTTCTCTGGTAAAGTGTTTGTTATGGATTCAGGCATTGGCTCGTGTGTAAAACCTAAGCCTGCTTTTTGTTTGTCCTTTCGTTCACTTATCAGTTGTTCCACAATCATTTTGGAGCTTTTTACTTTTGCTAGATCAACTTGTGTAGCAGCATGTGCTATTTTCTCATGTTCCAAATTCTTAGTCATTTCTTCAAGTTGTTTGGACATAATTTCTAGTTCTTTTAAAGTTTTGTTCCATGATGTTTGCAAAGAAATGATCTTTTCATCTGATATTTTATGGTCATTTTTGAGTTTATTATGCATTAATTCTTCTTGCTTGAGCTTGTCACAAATTTTGTACGAGTAAGTTCGATAATACTCTACATGTTTAAAGCAAGATTTGGTGCATAGTTTTTCCCTTACTTCAGCTGGTATTTCAAAAAATTTAGGTGAAGAAGTCTTAGAGTTGGAAGATGAATTTTCAACCTTTGGTTGATCTGACTTTGCCATCAATGCAACTTCTTCTGAATCCTCTTTAGGATCAGATTTATCACTCTAATCGTATTCTTCTTCTTCATTCTCAGAATCATATTTAGCTTTTGGGTCACTATCTTCTGACCAATCATCTCCTTGACTTCTGCAATAAGAGATAAACTAGAGGTTAAGTCAGCTATAAACTGCTCTGCATATGCACTCCAGACGTATCCATCCTTGATGCTCACTACTAAAGCTTTCTTGGGTTCTTCAGAAGCATTTGATTTTACCATTTTTAATATGTGTTTTTAAGAAAAGAATTTGTTTTTGTCATTTTTAATTTTTGAATTAAAAAAAATGAATTGAAAATATTTTTGGATTTTTAAAATTTTGAAAAATTTCTAAGTGTTGAGTTGATGCGCCTAAACAGTGGTGAAACTCCTTTGACTTTCACTGAAATGTCTAAGGGATTGCCTTAGAAGAATTCTCAAACGCCCAACTTGTAATGCGCCTGAACAATTGTGAAACTCCCAAACAGTTGTCAGACTCCTGGGTGTCAAAAACGCCCAAACAGTTCAGATGCGCCTCAACAGTGGTAATGCGCCTGAAAATACTTAGTTTCTGGGAAGTTTCAAAGTGTCCACACAGTTGTAATGCGCCCCCACAGTGGTAAAATGCCTAGACCAAAAACGCCTTAACAGTTGTGAAACGCCTGAACAGTTGTCAAGCGCCCAAACACTTAGGCAATTTTTAGTAGTGTTTTGACCTAATGGTCCAAATTCAACAGATTTAAACGAACTCAGATATGCTGAAAATCTTCAAAACTTGTTGAATTGCTCTGAAAACTTCCAATTAGACTGTAATTTGATCAACTAACAGTCCTTCATCTTCAATTTCATCAAACAACAACACAATTCAATCTTTAGATTGAAAAATCAATTCGAAACATTGAAGAATAGTTTGACTACTGTTTTGATCAATTTCTCAATTTTTGAACGAATTGAACTGCAAATTGTGATTCAATTCATGTTTCTGATGATGAAACACAACTGAAATCAACAATTGTTAGATTGAATTGCTTATCAATCACAGATTCAAGTGATTCAAAAGTTTGACAGTTTGACAAACTCAAATCACTGAACCAACAGCTCTGATACCATTTGATAGGATCAAAATGGATCGATTTGTGATGATATTGTTATACAATTCAATCAAAACAAACACAAGTAATCAAATTTAAACAAATGTATCAAAAATTCATAATTTTATTGATAGATTGCATAGAAAGTACAAGTCTAGAGAGAAAAACAGTTACAATTTGTTACTGATTTCTAAGTGCTTTTCAGGTCTTTTTTTTAGGTCTTTCCTACACAATACCTTATCTATGCTATTTATACTATCAATACAAAAGGAACATATATTTACAAAATAAGTCCCTAAACCATGACAAAAACTATATAAAGACTAATAAAGACTAAATGTTAATCTTCAAGAGGCTTCTACAATATAGATCAAACTAAACATGCATGATTGTCAAATTACATATATGTATTCATATGTACTGGTTGCAGCTAAGTCGAAGTATGTAAGGCCCAGTTCCCGGAGACCTCACAGTTGGTCAACCATAGCACAATATATATAAAACATTTCATACTTCATAAACCAGTGCAGCGGAATTAATATCAAAAGCCATTCACTTCATTAATAAATACTGTTGTTAATTGTTAATAGTTACAAAAGATCATATTAATTGCATTACAAAACAACAATATTAGTATGCGTGAATGGATGCTAGTCTAGCCTCGACGAGTAGCCTCCCCGAGTGCCATCCCCAGCAAATTACCTGCCAACTGAAAATGCATAAAAGTCAGCGTTGTTGAGTGAGTTCTAGTTTTAAAACATTAAAATACCTTGAAAGATTTGTATATGAAAATACCCTTTTTAAAATAATATACTTTTCTTTCGTACGCGATCACACATCATACGTACAGTTAAGATAACATCCATTATCTTCTTTACCATTTCCACCTTCGTTCATTCGAAGCATTATTTTAATCTTTCACTTAATCCGGACCAATGTGCTATGCCCTCGATATTGCGCACAAAACTGGTACTAGGCCGAGGTCTACAAATAGACCCCAAACTGGTGCACGAAGCTGACTCCAGTACCGGGGCAGCAACAAGGGTCCCCTCAATCTCAAAGATTGACCCTGTGTGCATCTAACGGGTTAGCTAAACCGTACACAGTTGAGCTAACAACCTAGTGGTTGTGAACCTCGTGTGAATTTGCTTGCAAGACTTTCTTCCGTTCTTTATGTTCCACTTCTCATTATCATTAAACTTTCCACTTTCTTTAATAATAATACATACATATACGGATAAATCACACCACGTAAAGTTGCATTATACAAAGTATAAAGCATCAACAACAGCCCACAACATGCATCACCACAACAGACATGAACCAGCAAAACATTCCAGGACTTACCCATAACATTCTACTTCCCAAGCTTCAAAAAAATCCTAAGTCCTTAGACAAATGTTGATGAACAGAGACTAATGCGGATAAACAATAACTAATGTGGATGAACAATAACTAATGCGGATGAACAATAACTAATGCGGATGAACAATAATTAATGTGGACGAACAATAACTAATGCGGATGAAAGTCTTCAGAGATTATTCTAAGTGTCCAACTAAATGCTGGTAGAACAAATGCGAATGACTGAAACAAATGCGCATGAACAAGGTAGCAAATGCGCATGAACAAAAGAAATACGGAAGAACACTTGGGCGCATGAGCAACTACAAATGCGGATGAACATACAACAAATGCGCATGAGCAAAGTACTTAAGTGTATGTTCAGCTCTTAAATGCGGATGAACGAACCAACCTGCAAATGAACTTATGCAATTATTCAGTCCCCAATCCTCGATCTAACACATCCTACTCATAGATCTAACATGCTTAACATCTAGAGCGGGCATACAACCACGAAAACACCAACAATTCCTAACCAATCTTGCTTATCCATCAGTTCGAAGCTTATACACAACATCCTAAGCATCAACAGCACATAAACCACCATAAAGCACGAACATAAACACCCATATACATACGATAAAACATAAAACAATTGTAAAACCTTTTAAACATGCATTTTCAGCCCTAAGAAGTTTAAAACACATAAAAACCAGGGTCTAGAACTCACCTAGTGCAGCAAACAAGTAAAACTCCACCGAACCTGCTTGCACACGAGTTCAAACACCTAAACAAGCAAAAAAAACACCAAAACACAAAGAACACATGAAAATAGGTTTTAAGGATGAATACCCCAAAGAAACCGAACTAATTAGCACAAAACACACTCACCTTGAAGATTTTCAGCCTTCCTTTCCTGCAAAATCCAAGAGATTGCACAAGTTTCAACTTCTTTCTTCTTCTTTTCGAATAGCAGCAGCAGAGAGGGCATGGCATGGGCTGCCATGCCCTTTTAAAACATGTTTTCTTTTTCTTTTGACTTTTGTGTACCATTTAAACATTGCACCCCTCATCTTTTCCTTCTTTTTATTTTCTTCAAAATACTTTCTTTTCTTTTATTTTATGTGACAATTTCGGGCGTTACAAGTCTACCCCCCTTAAAGAGGTTTCGTCCCTGAAACCTGTCACTCTTCGAATAACTATGGGTAATGCTGTCTCATTTCTCCTTCGGTCTCCCACGTAGACTCAGAACCCTTCCGGTGCTTCCATTGCACACGTACAAGCGGAACCACTTTATTTCTCAATCTTTTCTCCTTCCGATCGATGATTGCCACTGGTTGCTCCACATAGTTGAGCCGTTCATCCACTTCGATATCTTCTAGTGATACAATCATGTCTTCGTCGGCTAGGCACTTTCTCAGATGAGATACATGGAATGTCGGATGACTTCCACTTAACTCATCAGGCAATTCTAATCGATAGGCCACCTCCCCTACTCGTGCAACGATTCAGAAAAGCCCTATGTATCTCGGGCTTAGCTTGCCCCTCTTCCGGAACCGTATGATTCCCTTCCAAGGCGAGACCTTTAACATCAGTTTATCACCCACATTGAACTCGATCAGTCTACGCCTCTTATCAGCATACGACTTTTGCCTATCTTTGGCTGCCTTCATAAAGGCTTTGATCCTTTCTAGCTTCTCTGTCGTAGCCTCAATCACCTCCACGCTTCCCAACTCTTTCTGCCTGATGTCTCCCCAACATATGGGCGTTCTACACCTCCTACCGTATAGCATCCAGTATGGTGGCATGCCAATGCTCGTATGATAGCTGTTGTTGTACGAGAACTCTGCTAACGGTAAGTGATCATCCTAGCTTCCTCCAAAGTCAATCACACATGCTTGAAGCATATCCTTAAGTGTTTGGATCGTCCTCTCAGACTGACCATCTGTCTAAGGATGATAAGTGGTGCTAACGTGTAGCCTCGTCCCCATCGCATCATGGAATCTTTTCCAAAACTTCGATGTGAACCGTGTGTCACGGTCTGACAAGATAGACACCGGCACACCATGACGAGCTACAATCTCTTTAATGAATAGATCCACCAGTCTCTCGGAGAAATATGTCTCGCGGATCGGTAGGAAGTGAGCACTCTTTGTCAGACGATCAACGATCACCCATATGGTATCGTGCCCCCTCGCAGTATGGGGTAACTTTATGATGAAGTCCATGGTGATGTGCTCCCACTTCCACTCGGGTATATCCAATGGCTGGATCTTCCCGTATGGCTTCTGGTGTTCTGCCTTCACTTGCAAGCAAGTAAGGCACTTACTCACATACTCCACTACATCACGCTTCATGTCCGGCCACCAGTAATCTTTCTTCATGTCCTGATATGTCTTGCTAGCACCGGGGTGAATGGAGTATCGAGTCTTATGAGCTTTGTCCATAATTCGCCCCCATATATCTCCTTATCGGGGGATCCACATCCTCCCGAAGCGGGTTCTAACTCCATGGGTATTCTCTCCCAACTCTGTGACCAGACCTCTCAAACTTTCAGAGTTAAGGCGATCTTCTTTCAATGCCTCATTTTGAAATTCTTTGAATTGTGTCATCACGTCCGAGGTCATCACCAAATGAAAAGCCTTCACCCGGATTGGCTCAGGTCTCTCCTTTCGGCTAAGGGTGTCGGCCACTATGTTGGCCTTGCCCGGGTGGTAATGGATCTCGCAGTCATTGTCCTTGATTAATTCTAACCACCTCCTTTGCCTCATATTGAGATCCTTCTATTCAAAGAAATACTTTAAGCTCTTGTGGTCAGTGAAGATGGTGCACTTTGTCCCGTATAAGTAGTGCCTCCAAATCTTCAACTTGAAAACCACTGCTGCTAGCTCCAAGTCATGCGTGGGATAATTGTCCTCATGGGTTTTCAGTTGTCGGGATGCGTAGGATATTACTCTCCCACGTTGCATTAACACACACCCCAATCCAGAATACGAGGCATCCGAATAGACCACCAAATCCTCGCTCCCCTTGGGCAACGTCAAGACAGGAGCTTGAGTCAATCTTTCCTTTAACTCTTCAAAAGCATCCTCTTGTTCCCATCCCCACACATACTTCACATCTTTGCAAGTCAACTTGGTCAAAGGTGAGGCTATCTTGGAAAAATCTTGGATAAACCTTCTGTAGTAGCCCACCAAACCCAAGAAACTATGAATCTCGGATGGCGTCTTTGGAGACTTCCATTGCATTACCGCCTCAACCTTCACCGGGTCCACCATGGTTCCTTCAGAATTCACCACGTGACCCAAAAATTGAACTTCGCGTAACCAAAAAGCACACTTAGAGAATTTAGCATACATCTTCTCCCTTCTAAGTGTCTCCAGCACTTCGTGTATGTGACCGGCATGTTCTTCTTTGCTCCTTGAATAAATCAGGATATCATCAATAAACACAATCACTGACTTATCCAACATTGGCCGACACACTCGGTTCATCAAATGCATAAAGTCAGCTGGCGTGTTAGTCAGACCGAAAGACATAACGAGGAACTCGTAGTGTCCATAACGCGTGCGAAAAGCTGTCTTAGGAATGTCTTGCTCCTTAACCTTCAACTGATGGTAACCAGATCAGAGATCTATTCGTGAGAACCAACTGGCACCTTGAAGCTGATCAAACAAGTCATCTATTCTTGGTAAGGGATATTGATTCTTTACTGTTAACTTGTTTAGCTCCCGGTAGTCTATGCACATCCTCATACTACCGTCTTTCTTCTTTACAAACAAGATCGGAGCACCCCAGGGAGAGATGCTCGGTCAAATGAAACCCTTGTCCAATAACTCCTGCAGTTGAACCATCAGCTCCTTCATCTTGGTTGGAGCTAATCAATACGGTGCCTTGGCAAAGGGTTGAGCACCGGGTATTAAATCAATCTGAAACTCGATCTCACGGTCCGGTGGCACGCCTGGTAAATCTTCTGGGAACACGTCTGGAAAATCACACACAACTGGTACGTCAGACAATTGTGGTATTGACATGTCCACATCCTTCACATAAGCTAGGTAGTCACTACATTAGCGTTTCATGCACTTCTCGGCCACCACCATCAAAATCACATTCGGAACCGTAGTAACTCAGTCACCGTAAACCGTTACCGAACTTCCATCGGGCGCTGTCAGTCGAATCATCTTATTGCGACACACAATGTTTACCTCCTAGGCTGCTAACCAGTCCATCCCCAGAACTACATCAAATCTGCCTAGGGGCATCACAAATAGTTTAGCAGAGAACCTATGGCCTTCTAACTCTATGCCACAATCCTCAATCATATCAGAAATTCTGGTAGACTTACCAATAGCAGTTTCTACATCAAATGGCTTAACAATTCTTCTACTACTAACAGGCAGCTTAGCACAGAAAGTAGCAGAAATGAAACTCCTACTAGCACCAGAATCAAACAATACAGAGGCACAAGTTTGGTTTACTAGAAACATACCCGACACGACGTCTGGGTCTACTCGGGCCTCTTCTCGGGTCATCGTGAAGGCTCTAGCACTCGCCCTCTATCCTCCTTCTTTGGTCCCCTTCTTGGCCCTAGAGCTCTTAGCTCTCGGCTTCTTGCACTCATAGCTCCTGTGGCCAGTCCGGAACAGTTGAAGCATTTTGGCACTCCACACTCTTTTGCTATATGACCGGGCTTCCCACACTTGAAGCACATAGTCACTCCCCTCATACAATCACCAGTGTGCTCCCTACTACGTCGGTGGCACCTCCTCAACCCTGAGCCTGATGACACCACCTGCCGGTCATCCATCCTTCTCCTCTTGTTGTTTGGGGTGTAACCGCCACGCCCAAACCGCTTACCTCTCCAATTCTTATCACCGCCATCTGCCTTCTTCACCTCAACCACAGCTACTTCCCTTTCATCATACAACATTCCCGCCAAATCCACTACCGACCTAAAAGTGCTCGGTTGGGCAGCGATTAAGTGTCTACGGACGTTAGCCGGTAGTCCCTGAACGTACCAATTGATCTTCCTTGATACCGGCGTAACCTGGTCCGGCACCAACCTTGCCATTTTGTTAAACTTGGCGGTGTATTGCTGGTGGGTCATAGTTCCCGCCTCCAGCTGTAAGAACTTCCTTTCGATCTTGTTGAGTTCTCGGTAAAGACAAAATTCCTCAATCACCAACTTCTTCAACTCTCCCCATCTCATTCTCTCGATGGCCCTGTCACCCTCGGCTTGGACAAGATTGTCCCACCAACATAGTGCCGAGTCGACAAACGAGTGAGTGGCGAACTTCACTCTCTGGTTCTCCTGACACTCACTGATCTTCAATATTGCCTACATCTCCCTTATCCAGCGGTTGGCAGCTGCAGCATTGCCATTACCATCAAAAGTAGGGGGTTTACACCGTTAGAAAGCCCCGTAGCTGCATCCCCTCGCGGTTTCCCGTACCACCACCTCTTCTTCATCACTAGAGGCTCCCCTTCCAGCATTCATCTCCTCCTCATCATTATGATTCCTCATGTTACCCCTCCTACCAGCAGTCATCTTCCTTTCCTCCTCCTTCTCTTTCCTTTCATCTTCTCTAACAGTCCAAATGACTTCAGTCACTACAGACGGTAGGATCATCAACATGACTTGGTGCACCTCCTCCACCACTGCCTCTTTCACTGAGGCCCTCAGGTTTGCATTCTCATCACCGCCCTCCAGGTGATGAAGCCCAGACTCACCAGGAGCCGTCTCTACAGTCCTCATCTTGTTCTTCATGGCCCGTGGCCTACCTGCACGACCACCCCGTGTTCCACCTCGAGAAGCCTTAGATGATCTTCCACTAGCCATCCTCTAAACACTATAAGATTCAAAAACCAACATGGTTATTCTAGGTAATAGCTCAGTTGATGTCAAGTATAGTAAGTCCCTAATTACAGTGGCCAGTTATGATTAGCCACTTACTTTACACTTCATCCCCCGAGCATTTCCTATCCTGACTACATCAGTATTCAAATCTACTAAAGGCACATAAATCAAATGGCACACGCACATAATGCCGGTTATCATAAAGAAAATAATTACATGATGGCACATAGCTACTCAGGCTGGCATCCCTCCATTCGTCCCATTCTCAGTTTAAGTTTAGGTTTTGAAAATATTTACCTATTTCTCTAAAACTTTGGCTCTGATACCAACTTGTAAGGACCCGTTCCTGGAGACCTCACAGTTGGTCAATCAGAGCACAATATATATAAAACATTTCATAGTTCATAAACCAGTGCAACGGAATTCATATCAAAAGCCATTCACTTCATTAATAAATACTGTTGCTAAGCAATACATTGTTAATTGTTAATAGTTACAAAATATCATATTAATTGCATTACAAAACAACAATATTAGTATGTGTGAACGGATGCAAGTCTAGCCCCGACGAGTAGCCTCCCCGAGTGCCATCCCCAACAAATTACCTGCCAACTGAAAATGCATAAAAGTCAGCGTTACTGAGTGAGTTCTAGTTTTAAAACATTAAAATACCTTGAAAGATTTGTATATGAAAATACCCTTTATAAAATAATATACTTTTCTTTCGTACGCGATCACACATCATACGTACAGTTAAGATAACATCCATTATCTTCTTTGCCATTTCCATCATCGTTCGTTTGAAGCATTATTTTAATCATTCACTTAATCCGGACCAATGTGATATGCCCCCGATATTACGCACAAAACTGGTACTGGGCCGAGTTCTACAAATAGACCCCAAACTGGTGCATGCAGCTGACTCCAGTACCGGGGCAGCAATAAGGGTCCCCTCAATCTTAAAGATTAACCCTGTGTGCATCCAACGGGTTAGCTAAACCGCACACAGTTGAGCTAACAACCTAGTGGTTGTGAACCTCGTGTGAATTTGCTTGCAAGACTTTCTTCTGTTCTTCATTTTCCACTTCTCAATATCATTAATCTTCCCACTTTATTTAATGATAATACTTACATATACGGATAAATCACACCATGTAAAGTCATATTATACATAGTATAAAGCATCAACAACAGCCCACAACATGCATCACCACAACAGACATGAACCAGCAAAACATTCCAGGACTTACCCATAACATTCTACTTCCCAAGCTTTAGAAAAATCCTAAGTCCTTAGACAAATACGGATGAACAGAGACTAATGCGGATAAACAATAACTAATGCAGATGAACAATAACTAATGCGGATGAACCATAACTAATGCGGATGAACAATAATTAATGCGGATGAACAATAACTAATGCGGATGAAAGTCTTCAGAGATTATTCTGAGTGTCCAACTAAATGCTGGTAGAACAAATGCGAATGACTGAAACAAATGCGCATGAACACGGTAGCAAATGCGCATGAACAAAAGAAATGCGGAAGAACACTTGGGTGCATGAGCAACTACAAATGCGGATGAACATACAATAAATGCGCACGAGCAAAGTACTTAAGTGTATGTTCAGCTCTTAAATGCAGATGAACTAACCAACCTGCAAATGCACTTATGCAATTATTCAGTCCCTAATCCTCGATCTAACACATCCTTCTCATAGATCTAACATTCTTAACATCTAGAGCAGGCATAAAACCACGAAAACACCAACAATTCCTAACCAATCATGCTTATCCATTAGTTCGAAGCTTATACACTACATCCTAAGCATCAACAGCACATAAACCACCATAAAGCACGAACATAAACACCCATATACATACGATAAAACATAAAACAGCTGTAAAACCTTTTAAACATGCATTTTCAGCCCCAAGAAGATTAAAACACATAAAAACCGGGGTCTAGAACTCACCTAGTGCAGCAAACAAGTAAAGTCCACCGAACCTGCTTGCACACTAGTTCAAACACCTAAACAAGCAAAAACAAACACCAAAACACAAAGAACACATGAAAATTGGTTTTAAGGATGAACATCCGAAAGAAACCAAACCAATTATCACAAAACACACTCACCTTGAAGATTTTCAGCCTTCCTTTCCTGAAAAATCCGAGAGAAAGCACAAGTTTCAACTTCTTTCTTCTTCTTTTCGAATAGCAGCAGCAGAGAGGGCATGGCATGGGTGGCCATGCCCTTTTAAAACATGTTTTCTTTTTCTTTTGACTTTTGTGTACCATTTACACATTGCACCCCTCATCTTTGCCTTCTTTTTATTTTCTTCAAAATACTTTCTTTTCTTTTATTTTATGTGACAAAATTTCGGGCGTTACAAAGTAGAAAATGTTGAAATAGTTGCAGATGAATAACAACGAGGAATTGCTAGAATCATTATACGAGGTTTTTTTGCAATTGTTTGAATTGCTTCACAAAATTGTTGGAACTTTTTAAATCGCTGTAGAAAATTGTCAAAATCGCTAGAATCGTTGTATTCGTTTGTTGTTATAGATTTCATTTATTAAATGGATATTATCTTGAAGAAATCAATGGAACTGTTGCGTAAGAATAACCTTGAAGAAATCAGCAAAATCGCCTGAACTGTGATTAAAAAACAAGTTTAAACTAACTATTTTAAATGTTACTAAAAGTTGATTTTGAAACCCGTCTCCTATTAAAATCAGTTTTTTTGAAATCGCTCATTTTGTGACAGAAAAAAAACCCTTGAACCATTGTTATTAATAGGTTTTGAAAACTATGTACCGCCAAAATCAGTTGTTTTATTCACATTGTGAGCGATAAACCACTATACCATTGTTATTTAAAACAATTGATTTGTTTATAACCCAGGAACTATTCTTGTAATTAAATTTAATTAATTTGATCCACAACTATAAAGTTGATATCAAATTAATGATAGTTAAAGGTTGATATCGATTTGATCCGATACTATTATAGCTGAAATCAAACTCGATCTGAAATAAGTGGAAATCAATCTATAAAGATTGAGAAAAAGAATACCTGGAAATTGGTTGCCTCAAATGATAAAGAAGTTGTAACTTTAAAAGAAGGAGGGACATTAATGGGTTTTCAATGCCTCATGTTAAACTCTAAAATTATACCATCCAGGCCGTATGATCAGATTGATTTTTAATGTCCATCGAATTTGGGAAGCCGTTGAACCAAAAGTGGGAACAGAAGTCGATGAAACAAAGAACAATACAACAATTACGTTACTATACAAGAAATTCTTGAAAACATGGTATTGCAAATTGTTAATCTTAATTCAACCAAAAAAATTTAGGACGCATTAAAGGTTCGACATGTAGGAGGTGATAGAGTTAAAAAAGCTCGATTACAAACACTTATGTCAGATTTTAAATCTCTTGAAATGGCGTTAACGAATCACTTGATGTCTATACCAGAAAATTAGTAAGATTGCATCACAAGCAAGGAATCTTGGGCATATCATGAATGACAAAAGACTGGTCTGCAAACTACTTGGTTTGATACTAAAAAAATCATTCAAATTATTGCCGTGATCGAGCAGTTTATTGATCTTAGTACAATGCCATTTCAAGAAGCCGTCGAAGGAACGCACCAAGATGCAAATCACAGAGGAAGAAAGTCATGATAAGCTTCTATTCACTAATGAAGAAGGAAATGAGAAAGTCAAGGAGAGTAGATGTGAATGTTAAGGTCATAAAAGTTTAAATCTAGGAAACAGAAGACGTGGTCAAGGCAGAAATAGGAAGACATGGGGGATAAAAAAAAAATCAAGTCATCATAACAAAGATCACATAAGATGTTTTAAAGGTAATAAACTTGAATATTTCAAGCACAAATATCCAAATTTGGAGAAAAATAAGGAGGTAAATCAGATCCGGGAGGAGGATGGCAAACCACCACTACTTTTATGGAAAACTGGTTCTTGAAAGATAAAGACCTTGCTTAAATTAAGTTTAGTTTAAGGGGGATTATTGAAATATAAACTAAACATTTTTATATATTAAGTATAATAGTTAGTGTGTTATTAGTATAAAGTATGTCTATGGGTCAAAGTTATAATGTAAATAGTTAAGGGGTTTAATGTTTCATTTGGTTTAAATGGGTGCCAGTTTGTATTGTATATAACCCTATGGGTTGATCATTTGAACAAAGTTGAACAAAATTTCATAATCAAGAATTCTAGTTTATGTTTAGTTGATCTTCTTGTTCATATTCTCTTCAAGTAGCAATTTTGTCTATGATAAACTAGAACACAATTCTAAACCAATTTAAAATTCCATCTTATTTCTTTAAGCAACCTTGGATTTGCATTCTTCTCCTAGATCCGGATCCTTTTGTTTTCTTTGTCCACAACCTATCATGTAGTTCGTTGGTGCTAAAAACACACATTGAAACAATACTCCATCACTTTCTCTTATTGGCACAATAACAATTATTGCATTGTTTCCCTCCATTTTGTTGATTGTACTTATTTCGAGGCTTTAGACTAACCAAGACTTTAAGAACAATATGCTCTTTTTCTTTATCCGGTTTCAACCTATTAAAATATGATCATTCTAATCTTTTGATTTTTTTCTTTCTCATTCTTTCCGATGGCACACTAGATCCATTTTCGACACTCCTTAGCCAAACCTTCTAATCCTTTAGCTTCATCCCTCGTTCTTCATATTTTTTTTATATGAAGTGTAATATGAATAATGAAGCATGAAGCTAAGGAATTAGAAGGTCAAGCTAAGAAGTGTCAGAAAGGGATTTAATGTGTCATTGAAGAGAATGAAAAAAGCATAATTGTTTATAGTTTCTTAGCTGTAAGAAACCATTAAAAACATAGAGCTTGTCTTAATCTTTTAGATTCCAGGAAAGCTTTTGCTCTAATACCATATTGGTATAAAGGGTGAAAAAAACAAAGGGTAAAAGTAAAAAAGTAAAAAGTAAAATAAAAAGAAAGGTAAAAAGAAGTCTTATAGAGAGCAACAAAGAAAGAGAGAGAGAGAGAGAGAGAGAGATAGTGAGAGAGAGAGAGAGAGAGAGAGAAAGAAAGAGAGAGAGAGAGAGAGAGAGTGTAATAGAAGAAGCTTTGTTAAAATAGAGTTTTGTGCCCAACGAAGAATATAAAAAAAAGACTGCAGGACCGGTTAAAGGAATGGTCAATACAATCAGTCTCACAATGAGGAGAGTGTTAGAACACTTAATAGATCAAATAGGGAACCGAGTTTATATGAATGATACCAAGAACATAAATAAACAATAAGACAAAACTAAGAACAAGAACAAGATGAGTATGGTTTTCAAGAATGCAGTATATTGCTCTCAAGTTCTTTTACAAGTGTTACAAAGAATGAAAAGAAATACAAGAACCTGAGATACTTTATACTACATCCTACAGCCGGCCATAGTTTGAAGGCCAGCTAGAAACACTAATCTAGACAACAACATCAATTTAGAGTCAAAAGGCAGATTGTTTTTTAACAAGTGACTATGACATGCCATAGCTCACATCCTAATATATTATAAAAAAGGATAATAGATACAAAGTAGAAAGTTACAGACTCCAAACCATAATCTACAGTTGCAAAAGCATGGACCTTTTCACCAACACATGCAAGTTGGTGAGTCATCAGAGTTGCAGTGGAAAGTGGGTCAGCTTTATACAAAAGTAGATCAGAGAAAGCATGTCTTCTCCGTCTTCGGAAGAAAGCAGTCTTCACTTCATTGGCCTTGGAAGACTTTGTCTTTGAAGCTTTGGAAGAATTCATCTTTGGCTTCGAAAGATTTGGTCTTTGGCTTGGGAAGATTTTACACTTAGAATAATTTTCTATGAGAAGTGTAAAACTTCCGAAGTAACTTCTACTCTGCACAATATGCATGGAAGCTGGAAGCTCTTTAGTTGCTTTGGTTTCTTTGGTTGTATCGGCCTTTCAAGTATAACCTAACAAACTCCACCTAGGCTGATGCTACCAAAACAGAGAAGTATACTTAGATATTGATAGTCCTCATCAGGATCAAGATCATTCCTTACTTCATCAACTGATCAGGATCCCTCAGACTCTAATAATACCTTCTCATGTCATGGAGATCATGTAGAGAAAGATCAAGCATGTCTTGCCTGAAATAGAGATCTTAACCCCTTGATCTCTAATGACATACCACCTATCTGGATTAGTATCAAAGGTCCAAGACAGGATGGGTCTTCCAGTTACAAGAGGCTCTACTTGAGTTGGAGTTGGTTGTGCAGCCTCTTCTTGCACTACCTTAGGATGCTCTGACTCATCCTGAGGTGTAGAGGTGAATGCCTTGGACTTCTTCTTAGAAACACTCTTTATGGCTATCCTTTTCCTCCTCTGTGAAGTCTTTAACTGAGAAGACTGGCCTTCAGCACCAGGTTGATTTATTATGCCTTTCTCAGTTGGGTCCTCTTCTCTCACAAGTTCAGAAGGAGAGGATTTAGACCCTGCTTTGAATTAGAAGATGAATATGGCTGAGATGTAGCTCTATGTTTAGGTTGTGTTGTCTCAGGGGGTTCAACCTTTACCTCAACTTCAGGTGGAGCTTGATTTATTGGAGAATGCAAGTCAACAAGCTCTCCCTTTTTAATCTTCTGCTTGATCACTCTAATGTGCTCATCCATAATGGATAGTGACATTGGACCAAGCCTCCTTCTGGAGAATCTGTACAGCTTTAAGAAGCTCCTTATCTTCTTCCTATCAACAGACTTCTTTTGACTCTTTTGGATGATGGCTCTTGACTTTGCAGCTTCTTCCCTCATTTTTCTCTTAGCAGCCTTTTTTCCTTTGATAACTTTTTGCTCTAACTGCTTAAGATACTCAAATTCAACATACTCATATGATAAGGAAAGAAGTGCAGATGCCTGATAGAGACCTGTGGCACTCAGGTAGCTAATCATGTTTTGTTTATCAGCTTCCTTGTCTACCTGAGGTTGTTTTGTTGCCACAACCTCTTTCTCATGGCTTTCCTAAACTAGGGAGAGGGTAGGAGCATGCTTGTAGAGCCTTTTCTATCTCCTTTCTTCCTTGATCTTTAGGAGCAATTATGCATCCTCTACCTATTTCCTCTCCTTTAACAGCTCTGTATCTGCTAGTTCATTGAGTTACTTTAAGGGAAGAGAGATGAGTTCATCTATGTTGTAGTTCCTGGTCCCCAAGTAGTTTAATCTGACTACCCTTAACTCATCATCCTGAGTATTTGGCGTAGGGGCAGCCCTGATAGTAGCTTCCATGAAGCCTGGAGACCCCCTCGAACTCTCTCCCCTTAGCTTCCTCTTACTCTCTCTCCTCCTCCTTAATCTCCTCAGGAGTCATTTTCCTTTTCCCTTTGTCACTCACAAGCCTTGGTGACTTAGGGTGGAGAGAGATTTGGCCTTTATTGCTTGATTTAGTAGTCAAACTTTGGCCAGAGAGAGGTTGTGAAGCACCTTCACTAGCTGGTGCCTCATTAAGGGTTGATGATGTTGAAGCAGTTCTTGTAACAAGGTTCACAGGGTCTATCACTGGGCCTTCATTCAAGGCTTTCCCTTCTAAGCTAATCTTAGGGTCCACCTCAACATCCAATTGACCAATGACATTGCCTGTTAGCCTTTGTCTTCTTCTTTGCAAAAACTCTTCAACAATCCTGTCTTGAATCCTCTCAGCCAGTCTATCAGCTTGCCTGCTTTGACTAAGATTGGCAAGTGGCATGTGGACTAGAGGAAGACTATCATAGTACTTCAGGGTCTGAAAATTTAAAACCTCTTGCTGCCCTTGAAGTCTATGCAAAATCAGAGCTCTCCTGTCAGCATCATACCTCCACCCAAGTATTTCATTCTCAGCATCATGGGGCGGGGTATACATAGCTCTTGGAATCCTCCTCAAATAGACTTTGAATGAGTGAGTCCACATCAATATGGACTTGAGGAGGTTGTTGAGTATGGGCAATTGCGAGTGAGGTTGGTGAATTCTCAATGTCCATACTCTGTGAAGGACTCCCAGGTTCTGTCATTGCTTGGACTTTCTCCCCCTTTTTGGTAGCATCACCCTCTTGAATAAGTGAGATAGGGGTTAGGTCTATCACATCCATAGGTTCTTGTGTTCCTAGTTGAGTCCTCCTTAGAGGTCTCCTAGCTAGTTTTTCCTTGAGATCAGAAATCTCAAGTTGCTGATCATTGACCCTTCTTAGCAGGGTAGTCACTTGAGATTCCAAGTGACTAACCTTGTAGACTAAATAGGTGTAGGTATGAGTTAGCTTTTGCACCTTTAGTCTCATGTTCCCCTCATCTTCATCAGAAGAATCATGGGGGGATTAGAGAATGGGACCTAAGTCTTCTTCCTCATAACCAACACTTTGTTCTTGGCTACTAGATTTCCCCTGCACCATGACAGCTTCAGGTGAACTGTTAATGGGCTGGCTTGTCATGGTTGAGGTCTTAATGATGTAGTCACTTGCTAAAGTGAGAGCCTCTTCTATATGGACCACCTAAATAGTTTCAGGGAGATCCACCTCAGTAGTAGGTGGATGATGTAGGCTAGACTTGGGAGAAACAGGAGTACTCATCTCTCCTTGAGCAAGGAAGGAGTAGAGAGACTTATGATACTCACTGAATCCCATGTCTTCATCATCATGGAATTCTAGGTTTGGAAAGGGTTGGTTTAGATCAAGAGGCTGGGGATGGTAACTATCCCCTGAAGGTTGTTCACTAGAGAGTTGAGACTCTGAGTGAAGGCTTAAGGCTTAGGGGCTTGTGAGCTCATCAGGCTGAGAATGAGAAACCTTAGCACTGATCATTGCTAAGATGGGAGTGGTTTGCTCCTCAGGAGAAGTGGGAGCTCTAGTGTCCACTTCCTCCTGTATGGGTGGTGATATAGGAGCCTGCACAAATTGAGCAGCATGTGCAGGGGTTTGTTTGGATTTTCTTTTGTAGGTGATGGTTATTTGTGGCTATATAGGTAGTTGAGAAGTAGAAGGTGTGGGTTCAACACTAGCTGGTACTGCTAGGTTGTCACCTTGAGTAATGAGCTCTAACATTTTTAGGACAAGGGCTGTTTCTACCCTTGAGAAGCCAACAGTTGGCTTCCTCATAGTCTTAAAGATGTCTGGCTTCATCTTTCCCAATTTTAGAACATTACATGTTCCCCAACTGTGAGCCCAGTTCACAATTGAGAATGTGCTGGACATATCTAGGGAACATGTAATATTCTAAGAGTCCAAGTTTGCAAGTAAATTAATGTACATAATTTGTGAATACCTGAACTTGACTCACTGAACCATCCTATTGACTATATAAGAAAAGTCCTCTGGAACATGGTCCCATCCTCTATGCTTGTTAGATAGACTATGGATGACAATATGGTGGAGGTATTTCCATTAAGAGGAAACCTTCCCTTTCTTAAAGGTCTTGATAAAGAAATCCCCTTCATAGCCCATCTGACCAAAAGAATGGTTATAGCAGACTTAGGGAAGGACAAATCACCTTTGACATCATCCAGCCTTAGATGTGTGTTTATGGATGCTAGAGTGATGAAGATTATCCTCCCCTACACTATGGCGGACAGTGCCTTCTCCCCATTCATGGTGACCTCTTGATAGGTCCTCCAGAATTCCAATAGCCAATCCTCATAGAGTGGAGGATCGATGGTGAGGGAGGTGAAGTAGTTTGATAGAGTGAGAAAGCGAAAAACCTCTGAGAAACTAGGATCTTTGTCAGAGTTCAACAGAGAACTTGATTATGTTGCGTGTGAAGTTGCACAGACAAATCGGGTTGGTTTATGCGATTAAGGTTTGCCATTTTGAGGTAGCTTTGTTATGAAGGAAGATAAGAACAAGGGCGGTTTGTGAGTGAGTTTAGGTAGAGAATTTTTCAGATGAAGAAGATAGTGAAAGAGGGGGAACCGTTGAGAGAATATATACGAAATGGATTTGAGACAAAGTTAATGCAAAAGGATAAACTTTGAAATCCGAATGTCAGTCCCACCTTTAAAAAGTGCACAAAAAGGTAGTTTTCTTAGAAGTCGAAAATCTTCCGAAGGTATTTTTGTCTTCAGAAGTTTTAAGAAAAGCTTTTGAAGCCAATTTGGCTTCGGAAGATATTCGTCAGGTTTGTGAAAATTTTGCTTAGGAAGGAAAAATCTTAGAGAACTTTCTTCTGAGACATGTTTGGTTTCGAAAGAGATTAGGACTTGGAAGTTTTATTCTAAAGAGAATAAATCTTCTGAGACTTAATTGTTTTCAGAAGAAAATTATCCTTCAAATTTATGTAAGTACTTAGAAGCATATTTAGGCTTCGGAAGATACATCAGAATTTCTTTCGAAGGTAAATGTCTTATAAGTAGTTATTTGATTTGAAGACATAATGTTCTTCTGAAGAAAACTTGATGTCTTTCGAAAGAAGATATGTTTAAAAATTTTCAAATATCTAAGGAATATCATTTGAAAAATTTTCTTCCAAAGGAAACTGGGCTTATGAAGATGATAAAATAAACAACTTAGGATACACAGATTTTAGAAGTAGAATTGACTTGGCTTTAAGAAAAATCTACTCAAGGTTAATCATTCCAATAGCTGATACAAGATATTTAAATCTTTGTTCATCAAAAGCTTTAGTGAACAGATCAACATATTGTTCATTTATGTTAACTTTGACTAGTTTGATTAATCCTTTTTTAAAATTATCTCTAATCCAATGATACATGATGTTGATGTGTTTTGTCCTTGAGTGCTACACATGATTCTCTGTAATAAAGATAGCACTGTTGTTGTCTATGTGGATGGGAGTCTCTTTGAAGTTGAATCCATAGTCCTACATCTGATTCTGAATTGAAAGCACTTGAGCACAGCAGCTTGCAGCAGCAATGTATTTAGCTTCAGTAGTTGATGCAGACACACATGATTTTTTCTTGCATTGCCACGAGACTATCCTTCCACCAAGGAATTAACATCCCCCAGATTTAGACTTTGCAGTCATGTTACAGCCACCATAGTCACTGTGTACCTCACAGCCAGCAGGCCTGATATCATGTTTGCCACATGTATCTGTGCAAGATATCAAGCAAACCCCAAGATGTCACACCTAGTTGCCATCAAAAGGATTCTTAGATATCTCAAAGGTGCTCCCAAGCTTGGCCATTGGTATCCAAAGAGTTCTGACTTCAATCTATATGCTCAGATAGTCAATTCCTTGGTGGCTACAACATGACTGCAAAATCTACATTAGGGGGATGTCAATTCCTTGGTGGAAGGATTTCTCATGGCAATGCAAGAAACAATCTTGTGTCTCTGCATCAACTGCTGAAGCTGAATACATTACTGCTGCAAGCTGCTATGCTCAAGTGCTTTGGATTCAGAATTAGATGCTGGACTATGGATTCAACTTCAAAGAGACTCCCATCCATATATACAACAACAGTGCTATCTCTATTACAGAGAATCCTATGCAGCACTCCAAGACCAAACATATCAACATCAGGTATCATTTGATTAGAGATAACTTTAAGAAGGGATTAATCAAACTAGTCAAAGTTAACACAAATGAAAAATATACTGATCTGTTCACTAAAGCCTTTGATGAACAGAGATTCAAATATCTTGTATCAGCTATTGGGATGATTAACTTTGAGTAGATTTTCTTAAAACTTAAATCAACTTTATTTCTAAAACCTGTGTGTCCTAAGTTATCTATTTTATCACCTTCATAAGCCCAATTTATTTTGAACGAAAATTTTTAATGATATTCCTTAGATTTTTGAAAATTTTTCAAAACATATTTCCTTCGGAAGATTTCAAGTTGCCCTCAGAAGAAATTTAAGTCTTCAAATCAAATAACTAATTATAAGAAATTTACCTTCGGAGGAAATTTTGAGAATATCTTCTGAAGCTTAAATATGCTTCTAAGTACTTGCATGTATTTGAAGGTCAAATATCTTCAGAAAGCAATTAAGTCTCGGAAGATTTATTCTCTTTAAAATAAAACTCCCAAGTCTTAATATCTTGCGAAACCAAATATGTGTCGGAAGAAAAACTCTCTAAGTATTTTTCTTCCGAAGCCAAATTTTCACAATTCTTAAGAATATCTTCCGAAGCCAAATTGGCTTCGGAAGCTTTTTCTCAAAACTTCCGAAGCAAAATTATCTTCAGAAGATTTTCAACTTCCAAGAAAACTACCTTTTTGGGCACTTTTTAAGAGGAGGAACCGACATCCATATTTCAATGTTTATCCTTTTGTTTTAACTTTGTCTTAAATCCATTTCATATATATTCTCACAACGGTTCCCCCTCTTCTCACTCTCCTCTTCATCTGCAATTCTCTAACCTAATTTCACCCACAAACTGCCTTAGTTCTTATCTTCCTTCATCATAAAGCTACTTCAAATGTCCAACCTTGATCACAGAAACCAACCTAATTTTTCCATGCATCTTAATGGGCAACATAATCAGGTTGCTCTGTTAGACTCTGAGAAAGATCCAAGTTTATCAGAGGTTTGTCGTTACCTTTCTTTGTCCAACTAATTCACCTCCCTCATCATTGATCCTCCTACTCTATAAGGATCACTTGTTGGAGTTCTGGTGGACCTACGAAGAGGTCACCATAGACGGGGAGAAGGCACTGTCTGCTACAATGCAGAGAAGGACAATCTTCATAGATGGGCTATGAGGGTGACTTCTCAGTAAACCACTTCTTTTCATAGATGGGCTATGAGGGTGACTTCTCAGTCAAGACCTTCAAGAAGGGGAAGGTCTCCTCTCAAAGGAAGTACCTCCTCCATGTTGTCATACACGGCTTGTCCAACAAGCATGGAGGATGGGACCAGATTCCAGAAGACCTCTCCTTCATAATCCATAGGATGGTTCAGGGGGTCAAGTTCAGGTATTCTCAGTTTGTATATACCAATTTGCTTGCTACTTAGACTCCCTAGAGTATTACATGCTCCCTAGATATGTCCAACACATTCTCAACTGTGAACTGGGCACACAGTTGAGGGGAACAGGTAATATTCTAAAACTAGGACAGATGAAGCCCGACATCTTCAAAATAATAAGGAAGCCAACTGTTGGCTTCTTTGGGGTAGAAACAGCCCTAGTCCTAAAAATGTTTGAGCTCATTTCTCAAGGTGGCAACCTAGCAGCACCAGCTAGTGTTGAACCCACACCATCCACCTCCCAACCACAAATACAGCCCACAACAACCATCACCTACCAGAGAAAAACCAAAGGCACCCCTACACAAGCTATTTAGCTTGTGCAGGCCCGCATATCACAAACCATGCAGGAGGAAGTGGACACTTGAGCTCCCACTTCTCTTGAGGAGCAAACCACTCCAATCTTTCAAATGATTAGTGTTGAGGTGGATCGTCCTGAACCTGTTTAGGAGATCCATATGGAAGAGGCTCTCACTTTAGAAAGTGATTACATCACTTAGACCTCGACCATGGCAACCCAGCCTCTTGACACTTCTCTTGAAGTTGTCATGATGCAGCGGAAATCCAGCCGCCAAGAACACTATGCTAGTGATGAGGAAGAAGACATTAGTCCCATTCTCTCATCCCCCCATTATTCTTCTAATGAAGATAAGGGAAGTCTGAAACTAAAGGTGCACACATTGACTAAAACCTACACCTATTTAGTCTCTAATATTAGTCACATGGAATCTCAGGTGACTATCTTACAAAAGAGGGTCAATGACCAGCAACTTGAGATCACCGATCTCAAGGCCAAGCTAGCTGAGAGACCACTAAGAACAACTCAACCAGGTCCACAAGATCTTGTGAATGTGATAGCCTTAACCCCCAGCTCACTTATGCAAGAAAGTGATGCTACCAAAAAGGGGTAGAAAGTCAGAACAGTCATAGAACCTGAGAGTTCTTCTCAATGTATGGACTTAGAGGATTCACCACCCTCACTTGCAATAGTCCATACTCAACAACCTCCTCAAGTCCACATTGATATGGACTCACTCATATATAGCCTATTTGAGGAGGGTATACCCAGAGCCATGTATACCCCATCTCTTCACTCTGAGAACCCAATCTTGGGATGGAGGTATGACACAGAAAGAAGGGTTCTTGTCATCTCTAGAGCTCAGGGTCAATAAGAGATCTTCAATTTTACAAACCTGAGTTTCTATGAGTGCATCCATCTGGTTGATCTTCTACTTGTCAACCCAAGCCAAAATAGACAAGCTGAGAGATTAGCAGATTAGATTCAAGGAATGGTGCTTGAAGAGTTCAAGATGAGATCAAAATTATATAGACAGTGGCTAGCATGTGAGATTTTTGGTCAACTGGATGTTAAGGTGGACCCTGAGATTAGGTTCGAAGGGAAAGCCTTGACTAAAGGCCTAGAAGTTAAGCCTGTGAACCTTGAGACAGGATCTCCTTCAGCACCCAATACCCTCAGTGAGACACCAGCTAGTGAAGGTGCTTCACATCCTCTCTCTGGCTAAAGCTTGACTGCTGAACCAAGCAATGAAGGCCAAAGCTCTCTCCACCCTTTGTCACCAAGGCCTGTGCGTGACAAAGGGAAGAGGAAAATGACCTCTAAGGAGTTAGAGGAGGAGGAGAGAGAGGAAGAGGAAGCTATGGGAAGAGAGTTCAGGAGGGTCTTTAGGCTTCATGCAAGCTGTTATCCGGGCTGCCCCCAGGCCAAACACTCAAGATGATGAGTTGAGGGAAGCCAAGCTAAACTACCTGGGGACCAGGAACTACAACATTGATGAACTCATATCTCTCCCCTTAGAAGAGTTGAATGAGCTGGCAGACAATGAGTTGTCAAAGGAGAGGAGGGAGGCAGAGGATGCAGCATTGCTCCTCAAGATCAAGGAAGAAAGGAGACTAAAAAGGCTCTAAACATGCTCCTGTCCTCTCCCCAGTTCAAGAAAGTCCTAAGACAGAGACTATGGCAGCTGCACAACCTTAGGTAGACAGGGAAGGTGAAAGAATGAATATGATCAACTACCTGAGTCCCATAGGACTCTATCAGGCAGCTACACTTCTTTGCTTATCCTTTAAGTACATTGAATTTGAATATCTAAAGCAGCTGGAGGAACAAGCTATAAAAGTAAGAAAAGTCGCTAAAAGAAAGTTAAAGGAAGAAGCTACACGGTCAAGGGCCATCATCCATAAAAGCCAAAAGAAGTCTGAAGACATACAAAGGATGATGAGCTTCTTGAAGCTGTACCGATTCTCCGAAAAGAGGCTTGGTCCTATATGTCTATCCAATATGGATGAGCATATAAGAGTGATCAAGTAGAATATCAAAAAGGAAGAGCTTGTAGACTTGCATTCTCCACCAAGTCTGGCTCAACCTAAAGTTGAGGTGAAGGTTGAACCCCCTGAGACAACACAACCTGATCCTAAAGCTGCATCTCAGCCAACTTCATCTTCTGATCCATAGCAGGGCTCTCTTCTCTCTTCATCTGAACCTATGAGAGAAGTGATCCCAACTGAGAGGGACATAACAAAACAATCTAGTGCTAAAGACCAGTCCTCTCTGTTGAAAACTTCAAAGAGGAGGAAAAGGATGGCCAGGAAAAGTGTTTCAAAGAAGAAGAAGACCAAGGCATCCACCTCCACACCTCAGGATGAGTCAGAGAATTTTGAGGTAGTACATGAAAAGGCTGCTCAACCAACTCCTTTTCAAATAGTGCCTTTTGCCATTGGAAGACCCATATTGTCCTAAAGATTTGCTGCTAATCCGGATAGATGGTATGTCATTAGAGATCAAGGAGGTCAAGATCTCTACTTCTGGCAAGACATGCCTGATCTTCCTCTACATGATCTCTATGATATGAGAAGATACTATGAGAGTCTGAGGGATCCTAACCAGATGATGAAGAGAGGCTTGGTCTTGATCCTGATGAGGACTATCAACATCTAAAGAACTTCTCTGTTTTGGTAGCATCAGCCTAGGGGGAGTTTGTATGATAATATCAGAAGATTATAAGGCTAATGCAACCAAAGAAGCCAAAACAACCAAGGGTCTTCCTGCATGCATGCACTGGACGTACAAGGTAGAAGTGCTTTGGAAGATTTACACTCTACATCAGAAAATACTCTAAGTGTAAAATCTTCCGAAGCCAAAGTCCAAATCTTCCAAAGCCAAAGATGAAGTCTTCCAAAGCTTTAGAGACAAAGTCTTCCAAAGCCATTTTGCTGTAAAACTGACACATTTTCCACTGCAACTCTGAAGACTCACTAACTTGCATGAGTTGGTGAAAAGTTCATGCTTTTGTAAACATTAGAATAAGGTCTTTTTCTGTAACTTCCTACTTTTGTACCTGTAAACCTTTTTATATTAGAAAAGGATGTGAGTTATGGCATGTCATAGTCACTAGTCAAAAGGCAATCTGCCTTTTGACTCTACATTGATCTTGTTGTCTAGATTAGTGTTTCCAACTGTCTTTCTAAGTATTGATGGTTGTAGGATGTAGTATAAAGTGTCTCAGGTCCTTGTAATTCGTATATGCTTTGTAAACACTTGTAATAGAACTTGATAGCAATATACAGCATCCTTGTAAACCATACTTGTCTATTCTTGTAATTTGTTCTGTCTCACTACTTACTTGTATTCTTAGTATCATCATACTCAAACCCAGTTCCCCATTTGAAATGTTAAGTGTTCTAAACCTCTCCTCATTGTGAGGGTGATTGTATTGACCACCCTTCACACGATCCTATAATGTTCATCCATACACTCCCCCTCAAGATCAGGTCCAAGGGAGTGGTTTCTAGCTATGGGAGTCTTTGCAACTTTACAATCAGTCATGTTGAATCTTGTAAGGATGTCTTGTACATACATTGACTAACTTATGAAGATGCAATTTTCAACTTGCTTCACTTGAATTCCCAAAAAGAAATTGAGTTCCCCCATGGCACTCATTTCAAATATATTTTTCATCAGCCTCTCAAAGTCTTTGCAAAGCTTTGGATTAGTTGACCTGAAGATAATGTCAACTACATATACTTGATCCAACATTAAGTCATTCCCTGTTCCTTTGATGAAGAGAGTTCCATCTATAGTACCCCTCTTGTAGCCATGTTGACAGAGATACTAAGATAGTGTCTCATACCACTTTCTTGGAGCTTGGTGTAGCCCATAAAGAGCTTTATCAAGCTTGCAGACATAATTAGGATGATCTGGGTCTGCAAAGCCAGGTGGTTGTTTAACATAAACATTTTCATCAATCACCCCAAATAAGAAAGCACACTTGACATCAAGTTGGTAGACCTTGAAATCATTGGATGCAGAAAAAGCCAGGAATATTCTAACAGCTTCAAGCCTTGCTATAAGAGCAAAAACATCTAAGTAGTCAATTCCCTCTTCTTGTGTTTATCCTTGAACAACTAGTCTGGCCTTGTTCTTGATGACAAGTCCTCTATCATCCTTCTTGTTTCTAAAGCCCTACTTGGTTCCTATGGTAGTCTTCCTTTGAGGAAAAGGAAATAGGTTCCAAACCTTTTGTCTTTTGATTGAAGCAGCTCCTCTTGCATTGCTTTAACCCAACTTTCATCCTTCAAAGCCTCATCAACTTTCTTTGGCTCTATCTGGGACAAGAAACAAGAGTATAGACAAATATTTTTGTCATGGGTTTATCATCTTGTTCTCACCCCTGTATCAACATTTCCAATGATATTTGTTGTGAGAGTGTGACTTGTGGATCTTGAGTTGAGGGATCATAGCATGTTGATTGGAAAGATCTAAATTTGAGAAATTTAGTTCTGGCAATGGAGTATCACCCACCACAACAACACACTTATCAAGAGAGGCTTGATCCAATGAGTGTGTGACATTATTTATGTTGTCTTCTATAGAGTGGTTATCAGCATCAAGAAATTCTTGATCACTATCACAACCTCCATTTCCTCCTACATTTGAAGTTCCTTCATTTGAGTTTTGAGTCTCTGAGCTGGAATTTGTAGGCGCCTCAGATGTATCAACTGAATTTGTCATGTTTATGTTGATAGGATCTTCACTTGCAGGGTTAGTTACCATTGGAGCTAAGGTAGTATGCTTGCTTGGTCTTCAGCTCAAATCTTAGGTCAGGATCTCCTGTTGACAAGTTAGCTGTAGATCCTGAAACATTCTCATAAGATTTGTTAAAACAGTTTGTAACTAAATCAAGATCAAATAGCCAATCAGGACCAGAACCTTTCACACTAGGAGTGTGCTCATTGAAGGTCATATTGGCTGACTCCTAAACTACTCTAGTTCTGAGATTGTATACTCTATAAGCCTTATCTTGGGAAGAGTATCCAATAAAGTGTCCATCATTTGATTTTTGAGCAATTTTGGCTATTTGATCTTTGGTATTTAAGATGGTGCAAGGACATCCAAATGACCTGAGGAAACCAATAAACGGTCTCCTTTTGTGCCACAGTTCATAAAGAGTCTTACCATGAGTCTTAACCACTAAAACTCTATTCTGCACATAGCAGGTTGTGTTAACTGCCTCTGCCCAGAAGGTGAAGGGTAGTTTAGAGTTAGACAACATGGTTCTTGCATCCTCAATAAGTGTCCTATTTCTCCTCTCAGCAACACCATTTTGCTGAGGAGTCCTGGGAGCACTATATTGTCTTATAATAACTTTTTCATCACTAAATATGTCAAGGATTTGGTTCTTAAATTCTATTCCTTGATCACATCTTATGGTTTTGACCTT
Organism: Flaveria sonorensis; assembly: GCA_025506505.1. Lineage (NCBI taxonomy): Eukaryota > Viridiplantae > Streptophyta > Magnoliopsida > Asterales > Asteraceae > Flaveria > Flaveria sonorensis. The sequence continues at coordinate 18,602,719 of CM046439.1, forward strand.
GTGATCACATTGATTCTCAATTTTCAGAATGAAGTTCTTTAAGATCTCAGGAGTCTCATCCTTAGTACTAAGGAAAAAAAACCCAAGTGCATCTTATGAAGTTATTTATGATCACCAAATAATATAAGGTCCTTCCTAGACTCATTACATTGGTGGGGCCAAAGAAATCCATATGCACTAAGTGTAGGGGAGTAGTGATAGAGTTTCTTTCCTTTGGCTTGTGAGACACTTTGTGTTGCTTCCCTTTCAGGCATGCTACACAGTGGTCATCACTTGTAAACTCTTTATTTGGTATTCCAGTTATAAAATCATTCTTAATTAATTTATTCATGTTTTTAAAGTTTACATGGCACATTCTTTTATTCCAAAGGAAAGACTCATCACTATTTGCTTTAGATAGAAAACAAGAAACTTCTCCTTTGGGAGATGTTTCCTACAGGTCCATCTTGTACACGTTCCCTTTCCTGGGGGCTCTGAGCAGGATATGCTCTTGAGGAATAACCACCTCGTGCTTTAGAACAATGCACTCATGCTTAGTGAAGAGGATGTTGTGTCTCTAATCACAAAATTAAGATACACTCAGTATATTATACCTAAGCTCTTTGACAAAGTTTACCTTTTCAATGCTGAGCTTACCATTTATGACTGTGGCCCTTCCAGTAATGTAACCTCTAGTATCTCCTCCAAAAGCAACTGGCCCTCCATCAATTTTCTCAAAATTTTGAAGTAGAGAACCATTGCCTGTCATGTTCATAGAACAACCTCTATCAATGATCCATATATTCCTCTAGGTCTTTTGCTGTTCCTACACAAGAAAGAAATCTATAGTTATATTTGGAAACCCAAGCCTCATTAGTCTTGGGCTTATTAAACTGATTTGATGACAATATAATAGTAATTGATCCTATGTTCAAGTTTTGAGGATCACCAGCTATTGTTGATGAAGAACTTTCAGTCACTTGGTCTTCCTTCATCTTCCACACCATCTTTGGAAGATTAGACTTGACCTTCAATACTTCAGAAGTTTTGACATCTTTGGAAGTTTTGGGGACTGCACCTTCGGAAGATCTTGCTTTCATTGCTGTAGGCTTTAGTGCTTAGGAAGCATTCCTTTCTTCCGAGACCAACTTTCTTCCGAAGGCAAGTTTTCATTTGTCTTCTTTTTCACCTTGGAGCTTCCGAAAGGAAAAGATTTTCCTCTGTAAGCTAGCTTTTCTTTCTTCTTCTCAGAAGTTTTCTTTTTGATCATATGGACAGTACTTTTAGGATTGTAGATACAATCCTTAGCACGATGGGAAGTACTACCACACATGATGCAATCCATTTGCTTCCTTTTGACAGCTTTCTTTTGAGAGAAAGACTGAACTTGAACACTTTCCACCTCTATCTTCATCTTCACAGATGATGCAGCAAGCTTCTTAGGGTGAGGCTTGCTTTTAGAATTGGATGGTTCAGGCTATGTAGCAGTGGTACATAGCTGATCAGCATTTTTCTCTTTGCTGGAATGAGTTGGCATGAACTAGAACTTTTGGTAATAAAGTTCATAGTTGAGTCTTCAGACTTCACCACTGCAAATCCTACAAAGATAAACACTTGTTTCTGCTTAGAGTTGAAAGTGGCTTTTATCTCTTAAGCCTTCTTTGATTTCATCTTGGCTTTTTTGATCAAGTTCTTCTTCTTAGACTTGGTCATCCCAGATTCTTTTCTCTCTTCAGGAGAATAGTGTCCCTTCTTAGGATGATCTTCTTAACTCTTCTCAGAATCATCCTTCATTATCTCCTCTTCATCCTCTTCATCAATGAGGTCTATGAGGGGAAGCTCATCTTCATAAGTTCCATACCTTGGAGATCTTACGGACAATAGAGTGTGTGGAGGAGCAATCTTGGTAGATCCTAGTCCCAGCTTATTCTGATAACAAACTTTTGCATGCAATGATGAGGATATCATGTTCTTGAAGGTCCCTTCTTCAAGAACACATTTTTCTACCCTGGCTTTGCTGATCACAAGCTTAGCTTGGCATTCAGTTAACTTAGTGATGAGATCTTTTATCTGAGTCTTGTAGTTGGTATGTTCATGCTCAAGAGTTGAAATGGTTTTCTCTAAATCTTCTATTTTATGTTTGTAATCATTTTTAGCTCTTTTGAAATTGGCTTTTAAAATGTTTAAGGACTCAAGATCAGACCTCATCTCTAACTTATAGGACCTATATTTGTTAACTTTAGCAATACATTCAGGTGTACAAAGATGTTCTAATACCTTGGCTTCTTCATGATCTGCCATCAGTGCTTGGTTTGGAGATGCATCCTCAACCTGAAAGCTCCAGTCAAAGCCTCCTTCATTAATAGCAACTGCAGCTTTGTGCTTGAGCTTCTTATTCTGGAAGCTCCATCAGTGTAGTTTGGTCTGGTTTGTGCTTGGCCACCATTTGTTCTTGGTGCCTTGCACTCTCTAGCAAAGTGTCCCATTTGGTTACAGTTGTAACACTTCATTTTGCTTTTGTCCAACCCAAACTTTCCACTGGTTGCATTGCTAGGAAACTTCCTCCCTATCCTCTTGTAGAACTTCTTGGCTCTGGGAATGAGAAAAGCCATCTGCTGGACTATTTCCATGTACTCTAGGTTATCTGGATGGATACAGTCCAGGTCTTCAAGGGTAAAGAGAAGGTTGCCTGTGCTTTCATCAGTAAACACAAAGGCTTGTGAAGAGCTTGTCCCTTGGAATGGGCTTTCTTGGATATAGCTCTCTCTTGGTGTCTCCGGGAAGGTGATGAAAGGACCCTTTTGTGAGTTGTCAGGGTAGCAGATGAGATGATCTTGTGGTTCTCTGCAATCCCTTTCAACCACATGAAGGGCTAAACTCCGCTGATTGTTGGAGTTACCAGATGGATTTTGCATGTTCATCTCCATTGGGTAGCCATGAGAATATGATGATCTACATAGGTTGGACTCACTATAGTTGATAGGTTTATTTTGATTATGTAATAGGTTAATTGTTAGTTCTATCTTGTATTTAGTATTTCTTTGTAATTTTGTACTCCAGCAAATCTACGGGCGAAACTATAGTTTCGCCCGAAGTCAGCTGATTCAGTTCACCCGGCGAATCTATAATTCGTTGCCGGGTGAAACTAGTAGTTAGACAGGCAGTTTTGCTAGTCAGCGAAACTGCCAGCGAAACTAGGTTTCTTATATCTTGTAATCTTTCTATCTTTTAAGGAACCTTTTGCAAAACCCTAATACAGAATATTTGTGTTGTAATTGTGTGTGTGTGGCTGGAAGCTTATTTTCATCATCATTGAGCCTCTTACTTGTTTAGTATTGTTTAGATTCAAAATAGTTCATTGTGTTATTGAGTTTATTGTGTTAAATCAGTGGGAAATCATTGTCATACATCAAGTGCACTGTTGAATCGATCTTTAGGACCAACAATATGGTATCAGAGCCATTGTGCTCTTGATTAGGTTGTTTTTGGCAATTTTTTGAAATAAAGTTACTGTTCCATCAATTTTCAAATCTGTTTGGGTGTTTTTGTTATGGAAAGTGATTGAGGATTGAACGTTTTGGATATACGAAGCTATAGTAACCATCAGATTCCAAATTCATTGTGTTTTGAATGAGATTGGGTTGATTCTATTCTGAAAAGGAGTTTCAGATTCATCAGGCGAATTTATAGTTCGTCCAGCGAGTTTACCAGCGAAACTGATGGATTTGGTGATTTCAAATTCGGGTGCTATTGTCAGTGAAAGTAGGCCATCTTTGAACGAAAGTTCAACTGTCTGCTAGTCACATCGAGCGAAAGTGCCGAAGAATTTATTTTAGAATGAAAGTTCTACTAGTCTCAGCGAAACTATTGCTGAAACTAGAGTTTTTGATAATTTGTTCAAGCGAAACTGCTGCCTGTTTCCCAGCGAATCTAGTAGCGAATTTGCAAGCGAAGTTACCAGCGAAACTGCCTATCTATCATTGAAATTATCCTCTTTTAGCTAATGATGTCCACCAATATACCATATCTGACTTAGAGAGTGTTGCTCCTAATAGGCCACCGAGGCTTATAAATGGTGATAACTTTGAGGATTGGAAAAGATGTTTGAAAGCCTTCTTTTACTACACTGATCATAACCAATGGGAATCAATTGTAAATGGTCCTCACACTCCAACTGTCACTGTCGGTCAAGTTACTTCTCCAAACACTGATCCATCTACCTTCACTAAAAAAGATTTGAAGTTAATTGATCGTGATCAGAAAGCTGTTGGAGCTTTAACTCCCTGCTTATCTCAAGACATCTATAATCGATTTGCTGAACACAAGAATGCAAAATCTTTGTATGACTCCTTGTGTGAATTCTATGATGGAAATGAGGATCTGAGGAAAGACAGGAAAGCTCAAGCTGAAAAGGAGTTTAATTCATTTGTTGGACACAAAAATGAAAGCCTTACTGACATAACAAATCGATTTTTACCCATCTCAAGCACCTAAAAGAAATATGATGAGCAGTTGGGAAATCATGAACAAGTCTCTAAACGCTTGGACTCATTTCAACCTTAATGGAGCCTGCAAGTTAGGATGTTGAAGCAGGAAAGAAACTTTGCTGATTACAAACTTATGGATGTAATCAACAAACTGAAATCTTTTGATTTGGATTTAAAGAGACGAGAATACAATCAATCCATGATGCCAGCCACTGTATATCCATAAAATACTTCATTGATGTCATCCGCTGCAAACTCGTCTATGTATGGTTCAGCTTATGGTGGTTCTACAGGATTTGGTGCTTCAAATATGTCCAGTGGGTGGTCTACAGGTGTTAGTTCAAGCTCAAAACCTTCTTTCAATTGCAAACAACTGGGGCACTTTAAAAGAGAATGTCCAAATCCTATCATTTCTGAACCAAGAACGTCTGGAACTTCTAAAGTCATCCTCAATACTGACAAAGAAGAAGTCAAGTCAAAGAAGGAAACGACTCTCATCTCAAATTTTGATTGGAGCGCAGAAATTAAGGAAACTGAGGAAGAAATCAATCATGCACTAGTGGCTGAGTTAGTGGAAAGTAAAGTGGAATCTATTGATGACTTTGATCCTTTTAGAGACCTCAAGGTTGAGACACAAGAGGTTATTGGTGAAAGCAGCCAGGAAAGGGTTCAGGATGAAGAGAAAAAGGTTGAGAAAGCTGAAGTTGAAGAGGGTGGATGTGAGAAGGCAGGTATTGAAGATAAAAAAAAAGATGGATGAGTCAGAAGAAAATATGAAAAAGGATAGTAAAGCTGAGAAGGATAGCAGGAAAGCGGTGGAGGATGAAGAAGACAAGAAGAATACTCTGGTCTGTCAGTGTGACAAGGCCCTAGCTGCTAAAAAGGTAGTTATGGGTCTCCCTTATGAGGTAATTCAAGACATGTGCTCTCCTCCTTGCAAAATCCGTCTATTTGGGGTTTATAAGGCAAACTGACTGTTGTTGGATAATGAAAAGGAATTGAAATAAATTAATAAGGAACTTAAAACTAATGAGTCTAAATATTTTGTTAAGTTAAATGAAGCATTAAAATAAAATGAGCATTTAAAAAGAAATATTTTGGAAAGAAACGTTGAAATAAATGCTTTAACTAAACATGTGGCACTTGCTGAATTTGAAACAAGCAAATTAAAAACCAAACTTGAAAAATGGACAATTTCTGGGACGAAACTTGAGGAGCTTTGCATGAATCAAAGGGGGCTAGAATTAAGACTGGTTTGGGAAGCAAAGAAACCACTCATGTTTATCCTCCACCTAGCACTTATTGTTATTCTCCTATGCCTACACCTCATCCAACTAATGAATTAATTCAAAAAGATACTAATAGTTTGTATGCAGGTTTAGAAGGAGTAAATCATAAAGAGATTCGAGAGGAATATGATTATGGTGTAAGTAGTGGTCTGGGCAGCTCTAGTTTTAATGTTTCAGATTCCAAAAAATCTTCTATAGAAAGTAGCTTAAGTAGATTTGTGTCACAAACGTTTGTCACAGACAGTAGTTCATGTAGCCCTAGTTCTAGTTCATCTTGTTTATCCTCTGATGTCGATGAATCTAATGATGATGTTTCAAATTCACTTGATTATAGTTATGATAATTGTTTACCTAATGCTTCAAACAGACGTTCACACCCAAATTATTTTGAAAAGTTTCTTTCTCATCCTATCCCATCTTTCACACCCAGTCGGATTTCAAATCTTAAAGATATTGAGACAACTTCCTCAAACGTTAACAATATTAACGAAAATGAATCTGGATTTGCTAAAATGAAAGTTACAAAGGAAATATTCAAAGAATCACATGACTCGGGTAGCAATTCGAATTCTTACACGTTTGAAGGTGAGGAAGAAATCTTAACTGATCAAGCATCTATTTTAAGATGTAACAAGAAAAGATTGAAGTCCTGATGTTTTAGATGTGGAAAGGATGATCATGTTCTTAAAACTTGTCCTGTATTTGTTAATAGAAATATAAATCATAGTTCCTTTGGATGTAGATTAAATAATTTTGTAAATAATTTCTTTTGTAAAAAGTCTTTCGTTTCAACACCTAAGTCAGTCAAGACTTGGGTCCTAATTTCCAAGTCTTAACTGTTTTTGTTTATAAACTTTTTTGATAAACTTCTGTGTCCCATATGTCGTCACATCTTTATTTTGTTTGTTTAAGCTTATATTAATTTCTTTTTTGTTTCGCGGCTGCTAAAAAGAAATTTCGGGGAGAATTAAAATATTTTTTTTCTTTCCAGGAACTTCATGTAAAAGAAGTTTGAAGGAGAATCAATAGCATTGTTTGGGATATGCATGGTAGGCTCAGCCCGATATCAAAGTAAACAGTGATCGTGTAGCCTAATTAAAGTTTAAGAACTCGATGACAAGGATTATCCTCATGATATCTCAGCCTGCACAAAGCTACAAGGCCGTGTCTAATATGGGTTGAGAGTTTCATATCTTTGCCTTGATGTATAAATTTTAAATAGAATGGGTGACATATATCGTGCTTATCTCCTCTGCTAAGTGTGAACATTAACCTGGAGTGATGATCTCCTCTATTATACGTGAGTATAGACCTGGAGCTCTCATCAGCACATTCTGATAAACTTCGCTGTTATACGTAAGTATAGACCTGAAGCTCTCATCAGCGAGATAAAATGATTATCTCCTCTGTTATACGTAAGTATAGACCTGGAGCTCTTATCATCTGTCCCCATATTCAGAATCATCGTTGAAATATATTAGAATTCAAGCAAAGTAAATTATATTGCTCAATAAACCATGAAGAACTTGATTAGTACTTTGCTGAATATCTATGAGATCCAAGTCATCTGAGTTTTTCAATGAATCCAAAACATGATAAAATAGCTGCAGATTACTTGTTGAAAAGAGGAAGGCATGAGTTTAAAAGGACAAACATATCAGCAATCCCGTAAATCTTTGACTCTCTGGATCAATTTCTTGAAAAAGAAGTCTCTATATCCTTTTATTTTTTCCTTATTTGTTTTAAATTCTTTGTTATGTGCTGATGTTGTGGGACGAAGAATGTTTTTCATAAAAGCCATATAAATTTAATTTTTTAAGTTTTTGGCTGCAGCGAAACTACAGTTTCACTAGCTGGTTCGCCGAGCGAATCTATAGTTTCTCCCGGCCCTATCGCTGTTCACTGAACACTGATTTCTTTTGTGATGCGAGCGAAACTACAGTTTCGCTGCCAGCGAAATTAAGTCATATATATGGCATAGTGTGTTCATCATTTCACATTATGTCGTGCGAATCTAACCCTTGTTTCTCTGTGGCCGTATCTATTTGACCCCATTTTTCATCATTTCCATCGAGATTGTTTGTTTCTAAACCATTTGGTAGGTATAGCATCTCTGTATTAATGGTTTAATCATGGTTTTTTGGATTAATCGATAGTTTTGGGTTGATTCGCTGGTTCGAAATTTCGCCTATTTCGTCTGGTGAATCTACCAAACTTATCCAGCGAAACTGAACGAAAGTTCCCTGTTGCGAGCGAATCTATCTGGTTATGCTGTCCAAGCATACCTGACAGTTTCGCTGGAACCTTTCTAGCAAAACTATACTTTCGCCTAGCACATAATCTGTTCTGTTGGGGTCAGCGAACCTACAACTTCGCTGTTGTCTGATTCATAAGTTTGTCCTCAGCGAAAGTGTAGAATCGCTCAAACTCATGGTCTAGGGCTGAGTTACAGCGAATGTACACCTTTGTTTGGTCAAAACTTATGTTCAATCAACAGCGAAACTAAGTGTTGTGCCTAGCGAAACTATAGCTTCGTCGGTCAGCGAAACTGTTGAACTTAGTTTCAAAAACTTCAGCGAACCTGTCTTGCTATGTCTGGTGAAACTACAGTTTTGCCATATCAGCGAAACTATTGTTGTTTTTAAATTTTTCTTATTGGTTAATTATCTTTATGTTACATCTTACTTACCTATATTTATATTTTGCAGTTCATGGCAAACTTAAAGTTCGATGAGAAGACTAATATTGTGGCACTACTAGACGATAGTACTCCAAAGACAGTTGGATTTAGAGATTGCATTAGATGGCTGAAACAGTCTTCCATTCACTATGCCATATCTCATTTACCCACGATCTATGACATTTACATTAGATATTTTTAGGTTAATGCAGAATATGACTTGGGATCTACTCCACACAAGATTACTTCAAGAGTTCTTGGGGAAGATATGGTTATTAGTGCTGAAACGGTTGCGAGGGTATTAAGGTTGGAAGATGATTGTGGAGATGAGGTTAGTATGTATGATGCTGAAGTCCTTAATGCTTATCGAAGCATTGGGTATGAAGGACCATCTTTTGGATCAAAGAAGGAAATTAAGAAGTCGTTTTTGTCCAAGGAATGGAGATACATTGCCCACGTGTTCATTATGTGCTTGGATCCTAGAAAGGGAGGATCAGATGGTTTAAATGCACAGTGGGCAAAGGCCATGATTGTATTCTGTAGAGGACAAAAGACCAATATTGCAAGACTAATATTTGACTGTATGACTAAAAATGTCATGGCCTTAAAGAAAGACAAATGGCTGTTATATCCAAGGTTTATCCAAATGATCATTAATGCTGAGATGCCCAATTGCCAAGACATGGGGAAGTTAAGAGGCTGATGCAAATGAATACAAGAATATTTGCAGACTGCTCAGCTATTAGACATGACTTCAGCGGGTAAAATAACATATTTACTGGAAAACATGTATCATGTCGAGAGATGGAACTACATAAGAAGGTTGATTGAAAATGAAAACAAAAATGCTAAAGAAAATCAGGATAAACAAGCTGAAGCCATAAAGAAAAGGAAGAGGTATGCAAAGGAGAAAGAATATGAGATGCTGAGATTGATGAAGTTGAAGAGGAGCTGCGGACTCAAAGAGAGAGAAGGACCAAAAAGAAGGCTGATCAAGGGGAATCGGCTCACGAAACTGAAAGGAGATCTAAACATAAGCAGCCGGTGTTCGAAGAAAGGAGGGATCCCCGATCTGAACTGGATCAAGATATGATCAGAAATGTAAATACTTCATTGGCTAATGAACTGAGCATGATTAAAACTAAGTTGGTTAATCAGGAATTGAGAGAGAAGGAGAAAGATGAGCAGATAGAAAGTATGAAGGTTATGATGATGGACCAGCAGGAACTTATCAAAAGGCTATTGAAGGAAGTGAATGAGCTCAAAGGCAAAGTTGGTGACACAAACCAACTATCACAAGAGGAGCTGGATAATATGACTGACACATCAAAGTATTCGTTCCTGAAAGTGGGGAGGTCATCTGGTATAGGAGGAGAAGCAAGTACAGCTGGTGGTGGTGCAAGTGGAAGTGGTGTAAGAGGACAAAAGGTTGTTGAAACAGAAGCAGAGAAGAGAGTTGAGGAAGGAGGAGATGTGAGAGAGGAGCCTGTGATTGTTGAGGCTGAATTTGTTGATTTGGGATTGGATATAAAAACAGACTTGACGGGGGCTGAGGTGATTAGAGAAGAAACTACTGAAGGAAATAAGGAGGGTACAGAGAAGACTGATTGATGAAGAGGAAGAGTATGAGGAACAACTGGTTGATTATGATTCAAAGCCTGAATACTATAAAGTGGAGGAGCGCCCAATGACTTATGTGGCACAAAGGGGTTCAGAAGAAGGTGATGTGTTTGAACTAAGCAAAGAAGACTGGTTTGTGAAAGAAAAGGAACCAGAAGAGCTAACACCTTTATTTCAAAACATCAGTGAACCAAGCAAGAAGAAAAGTGATAAGAAAATAGTGAGCTGGAAATACAATTCTGAATTGAAAATGTTTATGATCAACAGGAGGGGTGGTGAAATTTCATATATGCATAAAAGGAAGGCGTTCAAGACCTTGCCTAGATGGGATATGAGGTGGTTAGTTGAAATTCCACTTTTGGATGTCCACCTGAGTGAACATGCTACGTTGTTGGAAAAGGAGATTAAGGCAGGAATGAATGACAATTTTGAAGCTATTGGGTATATGAAGATAGAAAGAAGGAGATCAAAGAAAGACCTGGATTAGGCCACTGGAAAGGGAAAGATTGTGTTAAAGCTGAAGCCAGCTAAAACTGTTAACAGGGTAAGGGTGCCCAATCCACTTCCCCCTAGACTACAAAATTTTGAAAAATGGTTTTATGATAACAATACTGGGGAAGCAGTTATTAGGTTGAAAGGTGGGGCTGAGATTAAACTGTTTGATCCAATGGAAGTATTTTCCTTTTGTGATGAAGACCTGGTGACTCTATATGAAAATCATATCAAGGCTGGAGCTAGAGATGAAACAAGAAGAGAAGCAAGTCTGTTCATAAATGTGGCAAATAAAGCTCTTGGAGTAAGGATAGTGGTCAGGGAGTTAGCTGAGAAAGTATCCAAGGCTGACAAGTTAAGGATGGACATGCAGGATCTTACCAGACAATTTGCTAGAGCAAGTGCAAAAGCTGAAGAGGAGAGGGCAGCAGGAGCAAAACCAGAAGCATCAGATAAAGCTGAAGAAGGTGCAAGAGAAGAGCAAGAATTTTGAGAGTGAGGTCCAACCTAGGGGGAGAATTGATGATGTACATAGGTTGGACTCACTATTGTTGATAGGTTTATTTTGATTATGTAATAGGTTAATTGTTAGTTTTATCTTGTATTTAGAATTTCTTTGTAATTTTGTATTATAGCGAATCTACGGGCGAAACTATAGTTTCGCCCGGAGTCAGCTGATTCAGTTCACCCGGGGAATCTATAGTTCGCTGCCGGGTGAAACTAGTAGTTAGACGGGCAGTTTCGCTAGCGAAATTAGGTTTCTTATATATTGTAATCTTTCTATCTTGTAAGTAACCTTTTGCAAAACCCTAATATAGAATATTTGTGTTGCAATTTTGTGTGTGTGGCTGGAAGCTTATTTTCATCATCATTGAGCCTCTTACTTGTTTATTATTGTTTAGATTCAAAATAGTTCATTATGTTATTGAGTTTATTGTGTTAAATCAGTGGGAAATCATTGTTATACATCAAGTGCACTATTGAATCGATCTTTAGGACCAACAAAATACCATACAACTCAGTGAGAGTAAGGATCTTGAGGTTCTCAGTCCTCTTAATGACCATATAATAGTGTGTCCATTGTGTGGGAAGAGAGGACATGAACATCCTCACAATGTCCTTATTCTCAAGAGTTACTCCAACATCCATTAGAGTGTCCACAATCTCAACATACCTGAAGTATTGTTGAGTCATGGTTTCACCTGCTTAAAGGTGAAGTTCTCAACTGCTGCTTCAAGAGGTCCTTCTTATTCTCGTTTGCTTCAGTGGACCCCTCATACATAAGCTTTAGTGCATCCCATAGTTGCTTAGTAGTCTTGCACTTCTTGAAGCCTCTGTAGATGGAGTTTGGAAGAGCAGTTTAGAGAGCAGTCATGGCTTTTTGATCTATATCTATCTTTTTCCAGTCTTCTTCAGAGTAGTCAGCCACTTCTTTTGGTATCATACCACCACCAGCAGCAGCTGAAGAGGTGGATGGTACATGTGGTCCAGAGACAACAGATCCCCACATCCTGAAGTCTTGAGACTTGATGAAGCCTTCCATTCTTTGACACCAAGTAACAAAATCATTAGGAGTGATCAGTGGAGACTTTGTCATAATACCAGTTTCCATATCAGCCTTTGTGATAGCTGCCATTTGAGTTGTTAAGTGTTTTGTGAAACTAAAGGGATTTAAGATGGTGAGATCTTATAATCAAGAGCCTAAGTTGCTCTGATACCAATTTTAGGACCAGTTAAAGGGATACAACCAGTCTCACAATAAGGAGAGTGTTAGAACACTTAACAGATCAAATAGGGAACCGGGTTTATGTGAATGATACTAAGAACACAAGTAAACAATAAGACAGAACTAAGCACAAGAACAGGATGAGTATGGTTTTTAAGAATTCTATATATTGCTCTCAAGTTCTTTTACAAGTGTTATAAAGCATGAAAAGAAATACAAGAACCTGAGATACTTTATACTACATCCTACAACAGCCATCCTTTAAAGGCCAGCTAGAAACACTAATCTAGACAACAAGACTAATGTAAAGTCAAAAGGCAGATTGCCTTTTGGCAAGTGACTATGACATGCCATAGCTCACATCCTAATATATTACAAAAAGGATAAAAAATACAAAGGAGAAAGTTACAGACTCTAAACCATAATCTATAGTTGCAAAAGCATGGACCTTTTCACGAACTCATGCAAGTTGGTGAGTAATCAGAGTTGCAGCGGAAAGTGGGTCAGTTTTATACAAAAGTAGATCAGAGAAAGAATGTCTTCTCTGTCTTTAGAAGAAAGCAGTCTTCACTTCATTGGCCTCGGAAGACTTTATCTTTGAAGCTTCGGAAGACTTCATTTTTGGCTTCGGAAGATTTGGTCTTTGGCTTCGGAAGATTTTACACTTAGAATAATTTTCTTTGAGAAGTGTAAAACTTCAGAAGTAACTTCTACTCTGCATAATATGCATGTAAGCTGGGAACTCTTTGATTGCTTTGGTTTCTTTGGTTGGATCAGCCTTTCAAGTATAACCTTACAAAGACTCTTTTTAGATGAAGTATAATATGAAAAACGAGGGATGAAGTTAAGAAATTAGAAGGTCAGGCTAAGGAGTGTGGGAAATGGATTTAGTGTGCCATTTGAGAGAATTAAGAAAGCAAATATTTTTATTAATTTCTTGGGATGCTCTTACAATGAAAAGTAAGCCCTTAATTAATAGGGAAAATACAAACAGTTTTATTATCTACAAAAAGTAAAAGTAATATATGAAAATAAAAAAACAAAAATCTATTAGGAGTGTTTGTCTGTGAATTATTGATTCCATGAGCTCTGTCTTGTGAATTATTGATTCCCTAAGTGTATGTCTTCCATGTGCATCCTTACGTAATTTTTTCTTACATTTTTGTGAGTATTGTCAATCAACGTTGGTGTGTTTGGATCTTCAACTCGTTCATCTTCATCTCTTTCATCATTAGAGTTTGTTGGTATTTTCACTGAACTTTTCTTGATCGTTTGTTTGGAGTTATTGGGGAATATGAAGTATAATATCTATGGTTTTGTGGGATGTATTTAACCAAGGCATGTTGAAGAATCTATATTTGTTGTTACTGCTAGTTTTTCTAGATAATCGCTTGTTCTAGATTGGTGATCAATAAAGATCCTTTTGCATGAGGGTTTGTAGGTATTGGAGTCGGCATGTGGGAATGAAACATTGATTTTACAACCTATTTAGGAGGAAAAATATGTGTAGCAATGTTTTTTGTTGTTGTTACAAACTTTTCTCCTAGATGATTAAGGAACTGTTATGTTTTGCAGTTTAGTCTGAATTTCGTATAGTCAATCATTCCATGGTTAAAGAAGAGAACTACGTCATCTTTGGACAATATTTGTGTTAGAGGAATAACTTGTAAAAGGAGAAAGCCAGTTCCTTTACCTTTGTTGTCTGTTATTTTCCAACCCTAAACCTTGTGTTCGGTGTCACTCAAAAGGCTATGTCAACTAGATTTTGGTAATTCATATAGAATTTAAAGACATTTTATACATCTTTTTATGAAACAATCTGTTTGAATTCTGGAAAGTGGTTTTTAACTAGTTTTAAGCAATGCTTCTAGAGTGTACCAAGATTTTTGATTTTGAACATGTGATAATTTCTGTCTAAAAATATACATTCTCTTCTTTCTTCTATTTCTATTCTTTGTAATAGTTGTTTATTTTTTGTCTCGAGCATCTCTACCTTTTGTGTTAACAAATTATTTTCAATTCTCTTTGTGTAGAATGTGTATTTTTTTTCTTTATTTTATATGATGTTCTTGTAACTTTGGAATTAACTCCGCTTGAGCTATTATTACTTTTTTAAAGATTAGTTTTTTCTATTTCTAAAAAGGTTTGAACTTTTTCAAGTTTTATGTAAAAACTATTTATTGTTAAGTGTTCTCTTGTTGTTTCTAGAGCTTGTGAAAAATTTGTAAAGCTTTAATAAAATGGATTGGAACATTGAATATACTTAGCCAATTTTTCCCATTTATTAAAAATACTAGTTTTAGTACCTCAAAAGATAACATATTAGGTAAACTTGGGCTTGGTTTTCAGGTGTTTTTATTCTTTGCTCATTAAAATAAATGCTTAGAGCATTTGACACATGTACTTTAAAAGTTGAAGCTTGAGGCATAGTTTGAATACACCAAATGTTATTTAACACACATTGTTGTTTTTCTGTTAAGAACATCTCATTGATTGGGCAAAACTTTATGTTCGGGTCATCACACCTTTGTGAACTGTAATTACCAAAAGTAATAATCGAACTCTGTGTATTTTGTATGTTTATTCTTTGTGTAAATTGTTTATTTTTTGGAGGATGAGCATCCACAATCTTTGATTGACTTACATTATAGAACTGGTTAGCACTATTAAGATCAGTAATTGATGCAGACAATTGTCTAAACCTTTGTGTTTTTTATGCGCTTATCGACTGACACATGAGCTTCTCTATTTTATCTTTTTTCAGATGATATATTTATTAGCCAAAGTTGTATAGGCTGTATGAGATTTGCTTTGCCTTTATCTCTCTTCGTGACCATCTAAAAGCAAAAGTTTGTTAATGTTACAAGATAACATATCAATTATCCCATTATTTTCTCATTTAATATGTTCAATATATAAACTAACCACTTCCTTGGATAATATTTTTTGAATTAACCCGCGAGTAACTATTTACCTTTTTTACTTTGGTCATTTTTTATAAACTTTACAGTGTCTTCACAATCAGTTCTAACTGTCAATTCTTTATATAGAAAAAATTTACACTTTTCCAAAATATAGGTTAATTCTTTAATATCAAAATCGATGCTAGCCTAATTTGTTTTGTTTTAGAAATTTCCACTAGCATAAGTATAATTTTTTCTTCTTCTTTAGGGCTATAACTTTTTAGTTTGCAAAGGAGTCCTACACGCATCCGTCTTTACATTACGAGTCCCAAATATGCATGTATTTGTTTTACATTTTAATTTCTTCTAGAAAAACTAATATTTTTTAGAAATATGTGATTATAAATTTTTCTTTCTCTCTCCTATTTTCAAACCAAAAAAAGATATTTTTCTTTTAAATAGTTCCATTTTTCATATAGACACTACTATACTATTCATCATAATTTTTTGGCCGTAAATGTTGCTTATGCTCCTCGACTATTTTACTTGCAACTAAGATAACATCAGCTTTTACTAAACAAAAGTCATATTTTAGAAATATATAAACCTCTAAAATATCAAAAGAGCATTATTTAATCCAAAACTAAGAACATTGTATTCAAACTGTCATTCGAAACATGTAAAAGCTATCTATTTTTTAAATTTTCATCAAGTTTTAAATGATTATATCATGATTTTGAATCAGACTTTGAGAATAATTTTTTTGTATTAGGTTTTGTAAATTATCTTTATTTGGAATGTTATATCATTCGTCCATTGTATTATCATTTAATCATTTAAACTTGTATGCTATTCTCGTTTTGCCTCTTTTTATTTCTTTTATTTTCACTATGATTTATTATATAAATGGTATTGATCTATGAGGACTTTCTGATATTTTTATTTTATCATTTCATGTATCTGTTTTTTGAATCTTTCTTTATCCAAAGAATTGCATTCCACATTAGATAGCAATTTTCGGATATTTTAACTTATATTTTCATATATACTTTACTTGTGACTTTGTAATATCTTCTCCTATAAGACTGATTTTTCTGAAATGTAATATTATAGGGTGATTTATATATACTTTTTGTAACATATTTTCCTTTTTCAACTTCATAATTTAAAAAATTTATCAAAAGTTTTATACTTTCATTTTCTATTGTATTATCTCCTTTTTGTTGTTTAAAAATTTTTAAATATTCTTGTCCAGCATTTTTTCATGCGATCTTTGATGTATCATTTTATCTTATTGTTAGAATGTATAAATATGTTTACTGAATGTGCTAGAAATGTATGTAATAGTAATAGCGCTGTTTAAGCCTAATAGAAAATTTAGTTTGATCACAAAATGTTTTAATTTAATATACAGTGGGTTTATATTAATTCATGACATACGATATTTTATTCTATAAGTCATTAAGAAATAAAAAAAAAGTATTCCTACAGGGTCTAGATAATGTCTTATAGAAATTAACCTATCTTCGACCGTTATACTTACGAAGTTATATGGTTATTTTCTGATAGTATTGCACACGGGCAAAGCTATATGATATTAAGCTTTTAGTAGCTCCTGCGTCAACTAATGCTATAATATCTATAAATTTATTATTATCTAACCATAAAGTAAATTACACATTGATCTTATTCATGGGTCCTTCTGTTTGTATACATACTTTTTCTTCTTTTGCTTCAGTTGAAATTCTTCTTTCCTTTTAGTTGACATTTGATTTATTTATTCTATCACTTATAGTATTTTCATTTATTATTCCTTTTTCTTTTTAACTTTAATGTCTATATTTTTTATTTTATATTTAATTCTACAGCTAATACTAACTTTCTTCGTTTTTCAATATTTATATGTGAGTTTATAATATTTGATGTATCTAAGTTTATAGTATTTGATGTATTGCCTATATCTATATTATATACTTTTTAAGACAAATAAAACATAATTCTTCAAAATATATGGCACATTTAACCTTTACTTAAGACAAATACAACATATTTATTCAAAACATATTTAATATAATTATTGCCTCGTTTGTGTATCCAAGCATGTTTACATTCTTCAACATTCATATATGTATATGTACCTTAGCTATTAGCTTTTCACCTTTGCTATATATACTATAAATTGATCCATTATCAAAATTATTTGTTTTAATGATCATTTGATAATCATATAATTGTTCTATTAGACTGGTCTTTTTAATATTTTTTATTTTTATTAGGGCATATATTAGCTAAATGTTTTCCATCTTCACAAATAAAGCATTTACATTTTTTGAGGTTTCTAACATAATTATATTGTACTAAGATTTTTATTGTATGTAGTACTTCTTATTTTATATTTTCCCATGAAATCCGTACGCTTTGGGTGTATAAATAGCCAATAGTTGTTGTAAAGCTATTTCTTTACATTTATCTATTAAAATACCAAATGTATAAATTATTCTAGATCCTATTCGTTGATTGTGCTTGTCACATCCCGTCTTGGTGGAAACACAAAGTACAACTTTCATGAATTTTATAGCATATGGTTAAAGCAAACAATAAAACTGAATACCACATGTATATTGTTTGAAAACAAAAGATTTATAACTATAACTCAAGTAATTGAGTAATAAATGAAAATCTCTTAAAAGTTGGTATCCAAAAATATGCAATGCTTGCTAAAACGTTTTTTCCTAGACTTTAAGTAATTACCTGAAAAACATGTGAAAGACATCAACAATAATAATGGTCAGATTACAGGTTTTATTGATATAATTGAGATTACTTTTCTTTTGAACACCACACGATAACAAAACAAGTTCCAGTTTGATCACCGTAGTCAAGTCATGACCTGTAAAAAATAGTGTGACACCAAGAGCCTATAACCAAACTGAGACAAAGTACTTGTTTGCACCATCCCATGAGCATTCAAACAATGAGATATCCTTTTTAGCAAAATATGCAATCGTTCAACCTGTTAGTTGGGGTTTAGAGCAACTAACAATGAAAGGGGTGTCAAACCTAATAGTAGTAATCATATGTTCTAGTAGAGGTGGTTAGAAAAACCGGTTTGGGAACCAGTTTGTTAAAACAAACCAAAACCCATTTAAGAAAACCGGTTTGGGACAAACCGATCCCAATCCGACCCGAACCTTTGGTTTCCGATCGATTTCACATATGTTGGATGTCAAACCGGTTTTCAACCCTAATCCAAACTGGTTCTTTAAAAATCTTGCCATTATATAATGGTTATATAGCCGTTTTTTACCGTTTGGGGGCTTTTTTGACCCTTTTTTGTGTTATTTTTTTCCATTATACCCCACTAGGTTTTTTTTTTGGTTAAAGGGTTTACCCCGGTGATTCTATATATTCACAAACCAATTAAGTACAAGTAGTGTAAAAGAGTTCTACACTAGTTCGTATATAGGACATGCCCTATATATGTATTCACGAGAAACATAACCAAAAACACCATTAGACCTTGTAGGATCGGTGTTAGTTTCACAAGACAAGTTTTATCTTATAATCTCACTTAATCTCACTTGGTTTGATGATGCAGAATCTCTAACTAAGTGCACAAGTAATATAATAAGTTAATGAAAACAAATGAAAGCAAGTATAGTTTTCAAGATACTTGTATATATTACTTCTCAACTCAGTATTACAAGACTCTTACAAGCATGGTTACAAAGTTACAATGAGAAACTATATATACTACTATCTACAGCCGGTTATACTTGGATAAACAGCTGGAATCTAGAACTAGACAAATACTACATTGCTAGAAGTAAAGTATCTAAGATAAAATACTTTGGAAGAATCAACTTCTTCCGAGTCTTCTGCAAGTCTTCAGGACTTTATTCTTCAGAAGACTTTGTCTTTAGGCTCTTCTAAGCAGTATACTTTGGAAGACTCAGTTCTCACTTCGGAAGTTCTTCAACCTTGAGCTTCGAAAGATCTTTAACTTGTCTTCAGAAGAATAACTTTCTCTTCAGAAGACCACTTTAATTGTACATCAAAATCTTCTAAGTGTTTTTTTGGTTGCACCAGCCTCATATGATCCAACAACCTCCCCCTAGGCTGATGCTACCAAAACTTCACTTCCTTCTATTCCTCAATGTCTTCAACACCAGGGAGAGCAGGTATTTGTCTGTCTCTTTGTTCTTCCTTTGCTGGTTGTATCTTCTTCTTCTTCCTTTGCTCTCTTTTTCAACTCTTCTTCCTTCTTGTCTTTCTTTGTAAGCTCTTCAACATGAAGACTGCTCAGATGATTCCTGATATGAGCAGCTATCTGAGAGTTGAAGGGATTGGAGAATGGTCTCTCTGCTAACTCAGAAATGTCAAACCTGCTAGAGTGTATTAGAGCAGATGTATCAAGTCTGTTCACTTGACCATTCTCCCTTTCCATAATAAAGCTATGTGTAGCTTCATCGAACCTCCACTGGACAATTTGGCTTCTAGGATTGAGGGGATTGGTTGGCAGCTTGTCCCTTTTTCTTGTGTCCAGCAGAGTCACCAGTCTCCTTCTCAACTTCTTTTCTTCTTTATTAAGTGCATCTGAGTTGGTTGTAAGAAGTTGGAGAGCTTCGTCCAGTGTTCCCCTTAGCAGATCAAGGAATGCATCTCCTGTGAGGGAACAGGAAGAGCCATCAATGTATTTCAGCTTTATGGACTCTTCCTCATAAGAGATGTCGCTTAGAGTTGTGCAGTTGATGAGCTTCCTTTTGATCTCCTTGAACTCTTCTAAGGTCAGGGGTTTAGATGATTCAGAAGATGGTTTGGGTAGTGATTGGGTTTGGGGTTGTGTTTTGGGTTTAAGGATAGGTGGTGTGGAGGTTGTTGAGAGGCAGTGGGTGAAGGTGTAGGTATGGCTGATGGTGTGGGTTCAGGGGTGTAAGGTTTAGTGGTTGGCTCAAGTTTAACGGGGAAGGGAAAAGGTGTTGGCATAGGTTGTGGTTTGGGTTTGGGAGTTGGTTTGGGTGCCATCCTCTAAACACTTTGCCTTTGGAGTACCTCCTGTGTTCATCCTAAGTGAATATCAGCCTTGATGTCGCTGACATGTCGCTGTAGGGTCTTTAGGGACATAGGACCCTCCTGCCTGCTAGTGAATCCATAGGCTTTAAGGTAGATTTTCATCCAGTCCTTATCACCTTCACTCTTTGTAGCTACAAGCTTTTCCTCTACCTCCATCATCTTCCTCTCCTTTAGCTTCTCCCTGGCAGTCGTCTTCCTTTCTTTGTTGATTTGATCTTGCTCTTTGTGAAAAAGGAACAAGATCGTATCATAATCATGAGGTGCTAGCTCCTTTTGAGAATAGCCTCTAGTACAGAGAAAGGTTGTTCTTTCCATCCTTATCATCCCTTTATTTCATCATCCCTTTGTTTCTATACATTGCCTCCTCCACTCTCCTCTGGTTGTTGATACTCTCTTGGGCAGCTGCTGTTGATTTGCTGCTTGCAGCCAGTAACTTCCCTGTACCAATTCTTCTTTTCTTTTTCAGCTTCTCCAGCCTTTCTTCCTCTAAAATCTCTTCTCCATTGCCTCCTCCTTCTCCATTGCCTCCTCCTTCTTTTTCTTCTCTTCCTCCTCTATGGCCAACCTTGCTGCTTCCTCCTATTCTTTTTGCAGCAAGGTTGCCTTCTCCAGCTTTACAAACTCATTAAGAGCGAGTAGAAGGCTATCTTCATTATCTACTCCCAGGCTGATGAGCCTGTCTATGACCTCCACTCTCCTCTGGTTATTGATACTCTCTTGGGCGGCTGCTGTTGTTTTGCTGCTTGCAGCCAGTAACTTCCCAGTACCAATTCTTCCTTTCTTTTTCAGCTTCTCCAGCCTTTCTTCCTCTAAAAGCTCTTCAGCAGTGTGCTTCCTCTTCCCCTTAGGATCAGAGGAAGATTCAGCCTTTGGAAACTCCGGCTTAGAGGTGTCAGGTTGGGGAGAGGGGGTTTGAACTTGTGGTGCTTGGAAGATGGGAGCTGAAAGGAAGTCCTCATTATTAACCTCAGAGGCCAGGTCAAGAATGGCCTCTGTGATGAATAGGTCATCGGACAAGGAAGATAGTTCAAATATTCCTTCGGCAGTTTAAATTTCTGCTTTGGATGTAATTGGAACTGCACTACTTGTCCCTTCTAATTTGGTTGCTAGGCTATCAGTCTGCATTTCCCCTTCAAATTTAATCTCAGGTTCAATAGAGACATAGGTTGACAAACTTCCTCCTCAAAGGTAGATGGTGCACTCAGCCTTTGTAGCTCTTCAGCTCCAAAATAGGCTATGGCAACATCAGGGGAGGGTTGTTCAAGGAAGGAGCTTATCAGATATTTGGTTAAGAATCTGTTAAGGTTAATAAGCATCCTTAGGTCCACTTGAATGGTAATAGGAGGTGGTGGAGGAGAGATGGTTGCAGGATGTTACTGTGTTAGATAGAAAGAAGAGATGCATCAAGGGAAGTAGTGATGGCAAGGCTGGGTTCCACATGTCTTTGTTTCTGTACATTCTCCCCCTTTTTGGTAGCATCATCTTGAGAAGTAGATGAGCTGGAGGAAGGACTTAAAGAAACTTGAATTGGTACATGCCTAACAGACTTCTCAATCTGTTTCTCACCTAGTTGAGACTTGAGATGTTCAATCTCAAGTTGCTGAGTGGCAGACTTGTCCTCTAAAGTCTTAACCTTAAATTCAAGGTTTGAGACTTTAGAAAGCAGGTCTCTGATAATGAGTTTCAGAATACCCTTATCTTCTTTTGAAGAATCATTGAGAGATGAGATAACATACCTAGTATGTTCATCATCACCACCAGTAGTGGTTTCTTGGTGCCCTGGATACCCTTGCTTACTGATGTCTCTTTCAGAGGCATCAGTTGGCAAGGTTGCTGTAGACTCAGTCTCACTGATGTTACCACTATCCTGAGAGGTTAGTGAAACACTCTTAGTAGTGGCAGCTGAGCCTACATGAGTCACCTCCACACTGGTTGGACTCACCTCAGTTAAGTTTAGTTGATGTGGGCTAGACATCAGAGATTCCCTAGGGCTCGGTTGATCTTGAGAGTGGTATGGTAGATCAACATCATGGACAGTATTGAACATAATGTCCTCATCAGGTGGGGTTAATAGGTCAATAAAGGATAGAGAAGTTATATCTAGTGACTCGAGACCTTGGTCAGCACCTAATGGCTCCTCTACAATAACAGTTGAGCCAATGATGTGGCTGTCCCTTTTTGGCTGCTTAGGGGAGTGTTGAGACTCACCCTGAGTGCTAATGGCTTGGGTTGTGGGCTCGATAGGTTGAGACTGAGTAGACTCAACACTAACATTGAGGTCAATAGTAGAGGATGGTTGGACCTCTGGCTGAGTGGGAGCCCTGAGTTCCACTCTAGCCTTTTTGGTTTGAACAGAGGGGACCTAATCAATCAGAGTAGATTGATTAGGGGTTTGTTTGGGGAGTCTTGTGTAGGTGATCTTGATTGTGTGGGAAGAGGTAATTGGCATTGGAGTGGTGGTGTCTGGAGATATCTACTCACTCTTTGGAGCAGATATCAACTCAAGTGGAACCCAATCTTGCCATTACTTCCCTTGATGCCATTTCTTCTTTCTATCCCATACAACAACACCCTACAACCATCTTTCCTTAACCCCATCCTATTACTATTCAAGTGGACCTAAGGATGCTTATTGACCATAACAAATTTTTAACTTGATGCCAAAAAGACCCTGTAACCATATTTCCTCAACCCCTTCCTATTACTATTCAAGTGGACCCAAGGATGCTTATTGACCTTAACAAATTTTTAACCAAGTTTCTTATAAGCTCCTCACTTGAACAACCCTCCCCTGATGTTGCTATTGCCTATTTTGGAGCTGAAGAGCTTCAAAGGCTGAGTGCACCACCTACCTCTGTGGAGGAGTTAGTCAACCTAAGGTCTCTATTGAACTTGAACCAACTTAAGAGGGACAGGTAGTGCAGTTCTAATTACTTCTGAAGTAGAAATACAAGCTGCGGAAGGAATAATGGAACTATCTTCCCTGTCCGATGACTTGCTTACCATAGAGGCCATTCTTGACCTGGCTTCTAAGTTCAACCGTGAGGACTTTCTTACAACTCCAATATCCCATGAACCACATGTTCAAACTCCCTCCCAACCTGAATCCTCTAAGCCTGAGTCTCTAAAGGCTGAATCTTCCTTTGATCCTAAAGGGAAGAGGAAGCTCACTGCTGAAGAGCTTCTAGAAGAGGAAAGGTTGGAAAAGCTGAAGATGAAGGGAAAACTTGATACTGAGAAGCTGCTGGCTGCGAGCAGCAAAGCAGCAGCAGCCGCTTAAGAAAGTATCAATAATCAAAGGAGAGTGGAGGTCGACAGGCTCATCAGCCTGGGTGTAGACAATGAAGAAATGCTTCTACTCCCACTTGATGAGCTTGTGAAGCTGGAGAAGGCAACCTTGCTGCAAAAGAAAAACTAGGAGGCAGCAAGGTTGGCGATAGAGGAGTAGAAGAGGAGAAAGAAGGCAGAGGAGAGGAAGGAGAGGATAGCCTTCTCTGTACAAGTGGCTATTCTCAAAAGGAGCTATCTCTTCATGACTATGACACGATCTTGTTCCTTTTCCACTAAGAACAAGATCAGATCAACAAGGCGAGGAAGAAGGCTACTTGGGAAAAGTTGAAGGATAAAAAGATGATGGAGGAAGAGGCAAAACTTGCTGCAGCCAAGACTGAGGGTGATAAGGAATGGATGAAAGCCTACTTGAAAACCCATAGATTCATTGGTAGGCAGGTGGGTCCCATGTCTCTAAAGACCCTATAGTGACATGTCAGCAACATCAAGGCTGACATTCGCTTAGTAAGAAGGCAGGAGGTACTTCTAAGGCAAAATGTTCAAAGGAAGGCACCTAAACCAACTCCCAAACCCAAACCAACACCCATATCACAACCTATGCCCACACCTTTTCCCTTCCCTATCAAAACTGAGCCAACAACTGAACCTTACACCCATGAACCAACACCATCAGCCACACCTTCACACCCTGCTACTCAACAACCACCACCACCTATCCTAAAACCCAAAACACAACCCAAAACCCAATCTCTACCTAAACCAACCTCTGAACCTACCAAGCCCCTGACCTTAGAAGAGTTCAAGGAATTAAAAAGAAAGCTCACAAACTGCACTACCTTGAGCGACATCTCTTATGAGAAAGAGTCAATTAAACTGAAATATATTTATGGTTCTTCCTGTTCCCTCATAAGAGATGCATTCCTTGATCTGCCAAGGGGAACACTAGACCAAGCTTTCCAGCTTCTTGCCACCAATTTTGATACACTTAGAGAAGAAGAGAAGAAGTTAAGAAGGAGACTGGTGACTCTGCTGGACACAAGAAAAGGGGACAAGCTGCCAACTAATCCCCTCAATCCTAGAAGCCCAATTGTCCAGTTGAGGTTCAATGAAGGTACACACACCTTTATTGTGTAAAAGGAGAATGGTCAAGTAACCAGACTTGACACATCAGCTCTGCTACACTGTAGTAGATTTGATATTGCTGAGTTAGTAGAGAGACCATTCTCCAATCCCTCCAACTCTCAGATTGCTGCTCACATAAAGAATCATCTGAGCAGTCTTCATGTTAACAAGCTTACAACAAAAGCAAAAACTAAAAAAGAGTTGAAGAGCAGAGCAAAGGAAGAAAAAGAAGGAGCAACCAAAAAAGGAATATGACTATAATTCCCATCAACTAACTCTCTTCAGAGGGACACAACAAAAGGTACATGTCATCCAGAGCAACCGATTAGATCTACTATCAACGGATGACTTGTACAAACTCCTCACCACTACATCAGGGAAGAATAAAGAGACAGACAAATATCTGCTTTTCCTGGTGTTGAAGATGATAAGGAGGAGGAAGAAGTGAAGTTTTGGAAGCATCAGCCTAGGGGGAGTTTGTTAGATCATATGTGGCTGGTTCAACCAAAACAACACTTAGAAGAATTTTGAAGTACTAAAATGAAGTGGTCTTCTGAAGACAAAGCTGCTCTTCCGAAGCCAAGTTAAAGATCTTCTGAAGCTCAAAGTATGAAGAACTTCTAAAGTATCAACTTAGAAGATCCAAAGACAAAGTCTTCCAAAGAATAAAGTCCTGAAGGCTTGCAGATGTTCGGAAGAATTCTTCCGAAGCCAAAATGACCTTGGAAGAATTTATTCTTCCGAAGCCATTTACCTTCAGAAGAAATAACTATGAACCAGTGGACATAGGTATGGCCTGTCTGACAGCCCGTTGCAACTCTGATATACTGCATGGCGCTTTCCCACGCCCATGTAGTTGACCATACTTTAATCCACTGTTCACCATTTTCAACTTAGTATATTTGCCATTCTTAGTTGGTGACTAAAGGTAAGTCATGGACCTGTCATAACTACCTAATCTAGGATGTTATTACTTTATCTTAGATGCTTTACCTCTAGCAATGTAGTATTTGTCTAGTTGTAAATTCCAGCTAGTTTTCCAAATATAATCGGCTGTAGATAGTAGTATATATAGTTTCTCCATGTCACTTAGTAACCATGCTTGTAGGAGTCTTGTAATACTGAGTTGAGAAGTAATATATACAAGTATCTTAAAAACCATTCTTGTGTTATTGTGCTTTCATTAACTTACTATATTACTTGTGAACTTAGTAAAGATTCTACTTTATCAATCCGAGTGATATTAAGTGAGTTTGTGAGAATATCTTATGTTGTGAGACAAACATCAATCCTGCATTGAGCTCCATATTAGACGGATCAAGATCAATAGCATGTTCAATATCATCAAGAGTATCTCTAAGCATGCAAACCTTTTTGTGCAAATTACCCTGTTTATGAAATAATGATCTCAATTTTACAGAAGTTACCTCCACCAGTTTTAGGCTTTTGAGTCCAGGTATACTGTAATCCAGTAGCATTAATATCCTCCACTTCAATCTGTTGCACATAATCCTGGAAATCACGCATACTAACCATAATGGAAGAAGAGTCTGAGTAGCTATCTTCCAACTTAAGAGTACCATTGAAGTCTCCCATAATGATCCAAGGAGAATCAGAAACACTAGCCTTATAAAGACAAAGATCAACCCACAACTCTCTTCTATGCATATAAGAACTACTAGCATAAATTAAAGAACCAAAGAGAACTTTCCTAAGATCTTTTAAGTATATCTTAATATGAATCACCTGATCCATACAAACAAGAACATCCATAATCAACAGGTTCCATCCAATGATAATTCTAGTCTTTTTTGAACATTTAGAACCATTAGAAGTCCAATCGCAACCTCTAAAAAGGTTCTTATACACAACAAAAAAATTCTTAACATCAACATGAGTTTCTAATATAACACACAAACTTACCTAAATATTGAACCTTCTTTTGTTTCAGAGGGCGGTTCAACCCCCTTATATTCCAAATGGCTAAATTAATCATTAGAAACCCCAGCAGCAGGAGTGCTTGCCGCTGAAATATTACCCGTAGTTTTTACGCCCGCCTCCTTAAATTTTGACATTTCTGTATATACATCAAACACTTCCTCCATTTCAGAATCATCAATAATATAACCAGAACTACTTGCTCCTATTTTATGACCTTGGCCTAAAAACTTTGTCTCCCCATCTTATCCAAGGACCTGAAAAGAGTTGCGGATATTTATAGTTTGAGATGCCACCTGCCTCTATTTAGCATCCTTAACCACGGGTTGAGATTTCGATTGAAGTGGCAGCTTCATTTTCGTTCTATACTCCCATTTAGCTTTAGTAATTTGGAATTCAGATTTTTTTTACCATTTTCTGACCCTTAACTTCTGTAAATCCCTCCTCATCTTGCTTTGCAATAGACTTTGAAGTAGTTCTTATTTGATTTGGACATGTTTCATTAGAATGGCCAAACACCAAGCATTGCCCACATCGATGACGTTTCCACCCATATTCTACATGCATAATATTTTTTATAAAACCATCACCCTCTAAAACTAGAATAGCCATCGTTAGCACTTCTTTAAAATCTCTCTCCACTGAAATCTCTATAAGTGCTTTGGCATAGCTACTTCAACCCCACGCCTCCATACACATAGATGTAGTAAACGTATCAAGGAGTTTTGGATCCCCAATCAATGAAGCAATTAAACTTAATCCATCATCCGTATAGGCTGCCAAAGGAACATCATGAATTTTCACCCAAGCTTGAACTTTTTTAACATTCTCCTTCACCAACCGTGAAGTTGGTGTCCAAATACTAAGCAAAATAGGCTGGGATCTAATCATCCATGGGCCCTCCTCCAAAACATTCATCATCCCTTGACAATAAGCAAATTTGAAAAAGAAATACCCGTTTGCATTTATCATTGTCTTCTCCATCCCGTATTTCCTCTAATTTGGCTTCACATAATCGTCCACGACCAGAAAATGTAACACCCGAATTTTTATAAAGGCCAAAGTTGAAGGGTGAAAGGTGTAAAATAGTACAAAAGTCAAAAGTGGGTGTATAAAGAGCATGGTCACCCATGCTCTTTCTGCTACTGCTTTTCGAAGAAGAAAAGAAAAGAAAGAAAGCTGGGTTTTGTGTTTTCTCTCGGTCGAATCGTGAAGAAGGAGAAGAATCCTCAAGGTTAGTAGGTTTTTATGATTAATTGGTTCGGTTTCTGTGGGGTTTCAACCTTAGAAACTGATTTCTATGTGTTCTTGGTGTTTGGTCTTTGTTTTGGCTTGTTCTAGGTGTTTGAACTCTTGTTCACGCAAGTTGGGAGGAGATTCACTTGTTTGCTGCAATAGGTGAGTTCTAGGACCCCGATTCTCTGTTTTTAAACTTCTTTGGGGCTGAAAATGCATTTAAAATGTTTTACAACCGTCGTGTATGTTGACTGCTTATGTATGTGTATGAATTTCTGTGTTTTATGAGGCTGTAAGCTTGTTCTAAGAGTATAGCATGATAGATCAATGTTAAGAATGTATGAGATGAGGTTTTAGAATTGGTTATAGCATAAGTCTCATTTACTGATCTGATGGTTCATCCACATTTACACCATGATAATTGCCTAAGTGTTTTGTTCACCCGCATTCACCTTTGTTCAGTCGCATTAGCCTAAATTCAACCTAAGTGTTCATCCGCATTTTGCAAGTGTTCATCCGCATTACTTATTGTTCATCCGCATTTGCAAGTTGTTCATCCGCATTGGATCTGTTCATCCGTATTTCTTTAGGACTTAAGAAATTTTCTGGAATTTTGGAGGATCAGAATTTAGGATTTGACCACGGTTGACTTGATGCTTTTATTTGGTTATCTTATGCATGGTGTGGGCTGCCCTTATGTGCCTATTATGATACTATTATGTGATATTATGTGGATTGCCTATGATCGTAAAGTATTATTAATCAAGTGAAAGATTAATATTAACGAAAAGTGGAACTTAAAGAATGAAAGACTTGCAAGTAAAAATTTACCGGAGGTGCACGACCATGTTGTCGTTAGCTCAACTGTGTAAGGTTTAGCTAACCCAAAGGATGTACACAGGGTCAATCTTTAAGATTGAGGGGACCACTGTTGTTGCCCCGGTACTGGTGCCAGCATATGTGCACCACGGATGGAGTCTATTTATAGACTTCAAGGCCCAGTACCAGGTTTATGCGCATTTTATGGGGGTATAGCACTTTGGTCCATATCGACAGTGAAAGATAATAATAATAAGCAAGAAAGAAAATGGTGATAATGTAATGGATATGATTTGTATGTATGATGTGTGATCACATCCGAAGCAAAGATAAGATATTTTCTTTAAGAAGTATTTTATATACAAAGCTATCAAGATATTTTTATGATTTTAAAACTAGAACTCACTCAGCAAGGCTGACTTTTATGCGTTTTCAGTTGGCAGGTAATATTGCTGTGGATGGCACTCGGGGAGGCTACTCGTCGGGACAAGACTGACATCCATTCATGAATATAACATTGTTGTTTTGTAATGCAAACTAATGATCATGTGTAACTGTACCGAACATGTATTACTTAGCAATAACGTTTACGAATTAATGAATAACTTTTAAATGTTTAAATTCCGCTGCATCGTGATAATGAATTATGAAGTGCTTTATGAATAGTGTTGTGAATGTCCAACTGTGAGGTCTCCGGGAACGGGGCCTTACAGAAAAGCTAGACGGTCACCAAGAAAGTAACCATAGAGAGTACTAGCAAGTTTATCCTTAACAACACGTATGGATTCTTTAGGCAGAACAACATCAAAACCATCTTTTTCATTGCATTCTCCATTCTCTTATAGTTTACCTTTCGGGTACCCTCATTGACCTTCACCGTATCTGCATATGATGTTACTATTCCACTCCTCATTCCTTCAAATTGAGTCGTATGAATATCAACCCGATTAGGGTTTTCATCCGTACTAGGGTTTTGAGACTAGCCACTCGTCTTAATATTCTGATTTTTATTCCCTTTATCAATTAATGAACCTTCTTGATTAACAGGAACATTTAATACATTCAGGTCTTGCATGGAATCATCAGCCGAATTAGGGTTTTGCATGGCAACCCCATTAGCCACCCTAGGGTTTTGCATGGAAAGCCCAACGTCCGCCATAGGGTTTTTCATGGATACCCCGTCGATCACCTTAGTATTTTGCAGGGAACATTCATCTTTACTCTTATTATCCTTTGTATTCTTTAAAATACCTTTCGAAGGAATCATATTACCTACAATGTTCTTAACTTTCGCACCAAGAATTTGATTCTTCATTGCATGCTAAATAAAACCTAATACCAAATCAATCACACAATTCCTTAACCTGTTAATAGGATTTGTATCAATCAAGCTGGACTATATATAAAGTCGCCATCAATCATAGACCTACTAAGCAGTCAGATATTGAGGAATGAGTTAGTAATACTATTAAACAAGAAAATAAAAACCTAATTGATCTAGAACCAAAACTCGCTAACAATGCTCGTATTATACCAATACAAGTATAATCATAGAATTGCTACACAAGCCAGGAAGCACGATCGATTAGGAGAGCAAAGAAAAACGAAGAGAATCATCGAAGAAACAAAGAGAATCAAAGAAGAAACTAAGAAACCCTAGTTTGCTCCATTTGCTATGAGAACTATTGTTGTTTAATGTTTTTTTTAGGTTAGTATATATATATATGTGTTGGATGTTTTGGTTGACCACAATAACTTAAAATGCTCTCTACTCTCAAAAATATCCAAAACGCTTAATACTTTCGTGCATTAAAAAAAAACTTTCAAATGGCTTCATCAAGTGCTCAATCATCTGATGGTTGTGAAGCGTCTTCAAGCAAAGTGGTGGTAGCAATCCTTCCTTTGAATAGGAACCCCGAAATATTATGCAATTACGATTTATGTCAAATGGCTAGCGGTCCGACAAAGCTTGTTGCAAGTTTTGCAATAAGTTTTTCAAAAAAAGATGCAAATACAACCTTGAAAAACCACATTGCACATAAATATTGTAAGGCGTTGAAAGGTGAACTGGCTCAAGGTCAAGCTTCGATGACAATCGAAGGAAATGTTTGGGCTTATAATGTTGATGCGGTTTGGGAGCAAATGGCGTATTTTGTAATTCAAGAAAGCTTGCCATTCAAACATTTCGACAACGAACGTTTGACTCAACTCATTCAACGAACACTCCAACCAAATTACACCAACATAAGTCGTGCTACTCTTTGAAGAGATTGTTTAAAAATGTTGAAAAAAGATAAAAATAAATTAATATCTTATTTTGAAAATTTAAAAACCGGTGTTAACTTAACTCTTGATGTTTAGTTGACTCCTCATGGTTCACTGGACTTGTACATTTGTGTCACCGCCTAATGGGTTGAATACGATTCATGGCAAATAATGAAACGTACGATTGCATTTGAATTGTTTAATTATCCTCACACCGGTGAAAATTCTTTTATTGACAAAGTTATTAATACATATAAATTAGAATTTTTTTCGATATCTTTTGATAATGCGTCAAATAACACGCTTGCGATAGAACATATAAAATCAAACTATAAACCAATTTGTGATGTTGTGTTTTTTCATAGACGATGTGTTGCGCACATCATAAAATTAACCATTCAATATGGTTTCAAAATGATTGAACCAACAAAAAATGCTTTTAAAAGAATGTTACGTGAAAATTTTAGCAGAAATATATAGTATGTATTACAGGTATTGTAAAGACGTAAATTCCAAATGTTTAGGTCCGAATTAGGAGGTACCTACAAGATGGAATTCCATTTGTAACATGTTTGAAAAGGGTGTTGAAAAAAGAAAGTTTAATAGCCTTTCGTAATATTTTGGTGAGTCGTGGAAAGGCTTTGACTTACCATCCATTGGGTTGGGCTATTAGTGAAGAAATAAGCAAAATGCTTCATCGTTTTAAAACCACAACTACTTGTCTTTTTGGAGTTTATTATCCATCGAGTCCATTACTTCACCAAATTTACTTAATGACTTCAAAATTAAATGATTTGTCATTTAGGGGTAGACCTTATTTGGATATGATACCCTCAATAAAAGAAAAACTTAAAAAGTATTCTAAAGAAAGGCCTCCAGTTATTACCTATGTCGCTGCCTTAAACCCTTGCTTAAATACGTCGGGGGTTGAAACTTTACTTGATAAAATTACTTTTAATTTGGATTTAGAAGAAGAAAACCCATTTTATGGTCAAAGTTTAAAAGCTATGTTTAAAAAACATTTATCAAAAATATTTGATGTTTATTTAGCAAAATATGATGAAACATCAAACATCCATGAGTTAATGAGGCATACGGTACATGCCAAAAGTTCAAGTGATCCAATGTTTGCTTTGTATAATACTTTAAGGGATGAATGTAATAAACGTCAATATGGTAACACTCCAAGTAGTGAACTTGGGAGGTATGGTGGAACGAACTTTTTATCCACCATGACTCCACAAAATTTTTAAATTTTTTGACTTGTTGGTTTGGTGGAAAGGTAAGGAAGATCAATTTTCCATCCTATCCATCATGACCCGAGATTTACTAACCGTCCAAGCTTTTACGATAGATTTGGAATATGCTATTTCTGTTAGTGGCAGGATTATATCGACAAGACGAACTCGACTCACTCCCCAAGCAGTTGAAATGTTAATTTGCTTGAAGGATTATTTGAATGTCGCGAAAATAATACAAGACAAATGCTCACTTGAAGGAGAATTAAAATATGAAGCTGAATTATTCGAATACCAAGTAGAGAGTGGATTGACACAGACTGACCGATGATGAAGCGGCATATGATGATTACCTTCATAATAGCTCGACTTCGGGGGGCGAAGAATAAAAGCATCAAAATACACAACGAATGAAGGGGGAACGACTACGTTAAATGCTTAGTTCTTAAAAACAAAAATTAGAATTTTATGTCGTTTGAGTTGTTTCTATATTTTATATTTTATATATCTCACATGTAATGTTTATATGTTTTAATTAATTGTTTCTATGTTTCTATGTTTTAATTTTTACAAATAAAAATATATAAATGCATCTTGTGATTATAAAAAAATTAATTGTGTATTTAATTTATCATCTCTCATAATTTTATTTATACGATTTCATAGTTTATATTTTTAATTACTTTGTAACGATTATTAAAAAAATCAAACCCGAACCGGTTTGGGCCGGAACCGGTTTCCAAACCAACCAAACCGGTTGGTATAACGTTGAGATTTGAAAACTTAAAACCGGTTTGGAACCCAAACCGGTTTGAGGCCAAGCCGGCTTTGACAGGCGTTGACCAAACAGGTTTAGGTTTGAAACCGAAACTGCTTTTTAAAAAAAAACCCGGATTGTACACCTCTATGTTCCACGACTAAGTCATAGCTAATGGTTACAGTTCGAGCTACCGAGGACTTTCATGCATGAAATAAAGGAATATAACTCAATGTTCACATAAAGATCACATAATTTGGTTGAGTCTCATTTTTTTCGTAACCGTTCAATTAGAAATAACATCTAGATATATAAGCATGTTTTTCCCCCAAAATATAAACAACATAAAAGGGTCGTGAGCTCACCTGATACCTCTAGCAGTAAAATAAGCAACAAATAATGTGAAGCAAACTTTGTGAATGGAAACGACTTACTCGTGCCCTAAATCATTTAAAACATGTTAAGGTCTAAACAATAGATCTATATATACAAGTGAGTCATATATTAAGTTCAAGCCAACTAGATAGTAATTAAAATACTTCCTATTCCTGAACATTTGGACTCGACAAACCCTTGTTGATATGTTTTTAATTTCTCAGAAATTATATATACAATATATAAATATTGATGTTACGTTAACATCATGTTTCTTTCTATTATTATCCCATGAAATTTATGTTTGGTTTATAAAATCAATATTCATAGCAGCCCGAGTCATAACTTCTCTCTAATGGTAACTAATTATGTATATGAAATTTTATTTAGAGAAATATATTGTGAAGTATGTACTGTAGTTATGTAAGAAAATGTATATATATTCACACCCAATAATTTTCATAAAATACGGTGTTTGAATAAAATAGAAAATATGAATCCTGGGCTAGTTGTATGGCCCCGTTTCCGGAACGCTTACAGCTGGTCAATCATTGCACACAAAGCATAAAACATACATTAATTTTACTAAAATATTGTAGCAAAATTCTTTTAAACAAACCATTTCATTATAATTGCTTTTGCAAAATAATACATTGTAGTTAACTTTTACAAAATATCATAATTTGCATTACATCACAAAAACATTATAATTTAAACAACGGATGCCATCCAAAAATGCCAAGTAGCTGCCCCGTGCCATCCTCAGCAACATTAACTGCCAACTGGAAACACATAAAAGTCAGCGTTGCTGAGTGAGTTCTAGTTTTATAAAATAAAATACTTTTCTTTCATTTAAAACCATTCTTTCTTTACTTTCACATGTGATCATGCATCATACGTACACATAGATAATAATTTATTATTATCTTTCATCGTCATTCGTTGACTTCCGTTCATTCATCATCGTACGTCATCTTTATCATTCGTTATCTTTCTCACCGTACTATACGTACATTCATTAACTTCCAATGACAGGTACTGTACCCCGAACATTGTGCACGAAGCTGACCCTTGGGCCTGGGGCAAGTACACTCATCATTATCATTCATCTTTCATTTCGGACTAGTGCCATGTGCTATACCCCGAACATTGTGCACGAAGCTGGTTACTGGGCCTGAGGTCTATCATAGACCTCAAACATTATGCACAAAGCTGACTCCAGTACCTAGGGCAAGCGGCAAGGGTCACATACATATGGTCAATCACAAAGATTAGACCCCAGTGTGCATCCTTCCGGGGTAGCTAACCCGCACACAGTTGAGGTAACACCCTTCATTGGGTGTGAACCTCCATACATTGCTTGCAAGACTTTTCATTACATCATTCATTCATTAATGCATGCATTCTTTCATTCATTAGGTTCCCTTTTTCATTATCTTCCACTTTACGTTAAATAATACTTCCATTTACTTTTCATAATCATACCACGTAAAGCCACGGAGAATAAACATACATAATAAGGAATATAACATAAACATAACCATACCATACATAGCATCATCATCACATCACATATGACATCATAAAGTCAACTAACATTACCCCCGGGAAAATCCCAAGTCAAAGCCTACACTTTACATTTTTCCCCAAAATTTCAGAAAATATTCTAAGGCATAGGCGCATGAGCACTATGCAGGCGCATGGGCACTATTTGGGTGCATGACCCAACACTTGGTCATTCTAGGCATTTCTAGGCGCATGGGCACTATGAGGCGCATGAATGCCTAGGCGCATGGGCAGTTTTGGGTGCATGGAACACTTAGCCAAATTCAGCCTATTCTAGGCGCATAGATACTATTCGGGCGCATGGGTTTTGGGCGCATGGGACTACACTTAGGCAATTTGACCGTTGGGCGCATGGGCCAATTTCAGGTGCATGGGCAACCAACTCTCACTATCAGTATCATAATCAGTCCCAGCATCATCAATTCAACATGTTCTAACTTAGTTCTAGCATTAAAGCATCATAATATGAACATGGCATCATCATAACATCATAAATCACCCAAATCATAACCCACCAACATTCACACATACACATTCATACGGGTACAAAACCCATTTTTGTAAAAACATACATACATGCATTTCCAGCCCCAAAATCAGTTAAAACATGTAAAAAGGGGGTTCTAGAAACTCACCTTAGCAGCCTTCGAGTATGACTTCCTTCAAACCCGTTTGCAAATGAGTTCAAACACCTAGAAACCCTCCAAAAACACACACCCGAATACAATAAAACACACATAAGCATAAAACTGAGGCATAGGCCGGCCAAGAACAACTTAAAAATCAAGAATTCTTACCTTGAATTCGGTTTCCTCTTCTTCTTCTTCAAAAACCCGAGAGCTTTGCTCTTCTCTCTCTAAAAAATCCGGTTGAAGTGAAATGTGCAGGAAGGTGTGGGCGGCCATCACCTTTTTGCACCCACTTTTATTCTTTTTTGTCCTTTTGACACATTTAGCCCCTCAACTTGGGTTAAATTGTGTTTTCTTTCTTTTTCTGCACATTCATTCTTTCTTTCTCGTCTTTTAAAATTTTCCGGGTGTTACACTAGTACTTTTACATACCCATAAAATTCATGAAGTTATATGAATATATCTTAGGATTACCTATTCACATGCAATTCATATATACGCAATTCATAAAATTCATGAAAAGTCCAACAGAAATGGATCTACATCAAAAACTTCAAATCTCCAACAGGTTCCATCAGAGAGTATCGCTTTATTTGATCTTTTTGTGTATAGTTATGACGCTTTGGTAGCTTGGAGTTGAAGAGTAGAGGAATGACTGCCGAAGACATGTATCAGGTGGATCCTGATGATTTGGAAGAAGCTGACCTTTAGTGGCTGATAGCTATGATCACTCTTCAAGCAAGAAGATTCATGGAGAAAACAGGAAGAAAGAACTTTGGAAACCAGAAAGCAAAAGTCGGATTTTACAAATCAAAGCTTAGATGTTTCAATTGCAAACAACTCTGGCAATTCAGAGGAGAATGTCCATCTCCCATCGTCACCGAACCAGGAACGGGGGTTACCAGGGTCATTCCAATCGGTGATAAAGAAGAGAACAAGCAGAAGAAAGAAACAGCTCTCCTAACCAACTTTGACTGGAGTGCAGAGTTAGCCGAGACTGAAGAAGAAATCAATCATGCCCTGGTAGCTGAAATTGCAAAAGTGGTGAACGGTGAAGTTGATAAGAAGTAGGAGAATGAGGTGACAGATAACATGAAGAATGATTGTGAGAAAGAGGAGAAGGATAAAGCCACAAAAACAGTGAAGAAAGAGGAGTTGAAGGGTAACACAAGGGTCTCCAACTGTGAAAAGGCCCTAGCTGCTGAAAAGAAGGTCATGGATATTCCATATGAGGTAATTCAAGATATGTGCTCATTTTCTTGCAAAATTCGCTTATTTGGTATTTATAATTTGAACAAACTATTAATGGAAAATGAAGGTGAACTAAAAAGAATAAACAAGGAACTCAAAAAGAATGAAGCAAAATATTTTTTTTAAATTCAATGAAGCTTTAAAAGAAAATGATCACTTAAAAGCAACCCTTTTTGAGAGAAATGTGGAAGTTAATACTTTAACTGAAAGAGTAACTTTGGCTGAATTTTAGAATATTAAACTCAAAACAAATCTTGATAAATGGATGATTTCTAGAATGAAGCAAGAGGAACTCTCTAGCAAATAAAGGGGAGCTAGAATTAAAATAGGGTTAGGTTGTGGTCAAACCACTTATGTTTATCCACCTCCTAGCACCTTTTGCTATTCTCCAATGCCTACACCTCACCCTATAAATGATTTAATTGAAAAAGGATACTCACAGTTTGTTTGCAGGTTTAGAAGGGGTGAATCTTAAAGAGGTTCGGGAAGATTACGATTATGGAGGAAGTAGAGGTCTTGGAAGTTGTAGTTCTAGTTCTTCTGATTTCAAGAAGTCTTTTGTAGACAATAGTTCCAGTAGTATAGATTGTAGCTTGGTAGTTTAAGTTCAAGTTGTTCTCATTCCTGAATGTCTGAATCAAAGAGAGTTGATGTTTCAAATGTCAATGAACAAGTTTGTGTTAGTAGTAAAGGCCAAGAAACTTTTTCCAAATCAAATTGTTTTGAAAAACTCATCTCTCTCCCCATCCCCACTTTCACTCCAATTCAAGTTTTTAATCCAAATAAAACAACACCCTCACATGACTCTAAAATTCAAGAGATAAGAGAATCCATAAATCCTGACAGACCAATGGACTCAGAAAACAAATCAGAGGAAGTGCATGTCACTTTTAGTGATTATGATTATTTTATGTCTGAATGTGAGGAAGAGATTATCATGTATCATCTTCCTATCCAAAGGGAAAAAAAAAATTTTAAATCTCGTTGTTTCAAATGTGGTAAAGATGATCACATCATTAAGCACTACCAGGAGGTTGTAAATAGGAATGTAGATAACAAATCATTAAGAAATAGAATAAAACAATTTGTTGATAGTTTCTTTTGTAAAAGTTCATCTCCACAAATAAGCATGTTGGTTAAGGTTTGGGTCCCAGTGTCTAAATGATTTTCTCTAATCAATATGCCAGATCATTCGAGAAGGACTATCAACAGCTTTTGGTATGTTGATAGTGGATGCTCTAGGCATATGACCGGATTGAAGGACCTTCTTACCAACCATCGGATAATAAACGGAGGATATGTTGCTTTTTTGGGTGATAAGAAATGAGGTAAAATGATAGGTCAATGTGAGGTATCAAATGGTTCTTTAACCTTGGAGAAGGTAAATTTTGTGCCTGAATTGGCCTTGAATCTCCTAAGCGTATCATAAATCTATGATAAGAATATTCTTGTGCTTTTTATGTCTAATGAATGTTTGTTTCTTAAACCTGAATTTTCAGTTCCAGATGATTTGGTGCCAGAATCAACCTCCACCATGACTTGTCTCCTATCAAAAGCTTCCTCTTCTGAGTCCTTTCTATGGCATAGATGTTTAGGGCATGTGAATATTAAAAATATTAACAAATTGGTTAAAAATAATATTGTCAAAGGATTACCACAAAAGGATTTTTCTGTAATTGAAAAGTGCATGTCTTGCACTAAAGGAAAACATCACAAGAAATCATATAAGCTTAAACTAGAAAACTCCATTTCTAATCCTCTTGAGTTATTATATTTTAATTTATTCGGTCCAATAAGTGTGAAAAGTATCACTAAGAAATGTTACTATCTTGTTGTAACAGATGATTTTTCAAGATACTCTTGGGTCAGGTTTCTGTCACACAAAGGGGAGATAATAGAGGTTTTGCAGAAGTTGATTCTGACCATAGAAAACATCAGCAACAACAAGGTTATGGTGATCAAAAGTGACCATGGAATAGTGTTTAGAAACCAGATGTGGACTCCCTATGAACTGTTTCACAAGCAAAAACCATTGATTGACTTCTTTCGTCCTTTGGGCTGCTCATGCACATTGTTGAATACTCAAGCTCAAAATTCAAAGTTTGGAGCAATGTCTGATGAATGTTACTTTGTCGGATATTCTTCAACTCAAAAGGTTTATAGAGTATACAAAAAACGAACAAGAATTGTGCAAAAATCTTTCTATGTTGATTGGCAAGAGTCAAATGTTTCCAACATTGGTTCTGATCAAGAATGGATCTACGATTCAAACACTATTTTCAACTCATTCAATCTATCATCCTTTCTTCATGATGACATTCCTTCATCAAGTGGTCAATTCTTTATTCCCACTAAAAATCAACCTCAACCAGATCCTCAACCTCAACCAAAACTACAATCTCAACCATAACCAGAACCACAACCTCAACCTTAACCTGAACATCAAATCCCTTCAATACCATCACAACCATCACAAAATCCTTTTTCTAACCAACCATCCACCTTACCATCATCCACCTCACAACCATCATCACCACAACCCGTTTCATCCAATTCCTCAACCATAAACACTAACTTCAAAACCCTAAAAGACCACCCACATGATTATGTCATTGGATCAATATCTGATGGTGTCAGGACTCAAAGACAATCTAGGCTAATCAATGAATGTCTCTTTGCTTGTTTTCTATCTCAAATTGTTCCTAAAAATGTCACCATGGCACTTCAAGACCCAAGCTGGGTGGAGTAAATGCGATTAGAGCTCCAACAGTTTAGAAAATTGAAGGTGTGGGAATTAGTTAATCTTCCTCCAAATAAGTATCCGATTGGTACAAAGTGGGTATTCAAGAACAAACCATATGATCGTGGGGTATTGATAAGAAACAAATCAAGGCTGGTTGTTCAAGGATTTGCTCAAAAGGAAGGGATTGACTACACTGAGATGTTTGCCCCTGTGGCCCGAATTGAAGCCATTCGTATCTTTCTTGCTCATGCAGCTCACAAAAACTTTAAAGTCTTCAGGATGGATGTAAAGTGTGCATTCTTGTATGGAGACATTGACAAAGAGATTTATGTTTGTCAACCACAAGGTTTCGAAGATCCAGAGTTTCTTAAGAGAGTTTACAAATTGGATAAATCCTTGTATGGATTACATCAAGCTCCTTGAATCTGGTATGAAACCCTAACACAGTATCTTCTCGAAAAAGGTTTCACATGAGGAACTATAGACATGACTTTGTTTAAGAAGGTTGTTAACGGAGATGTGCTCATTGAGCAAGTGTTTGTTGACGACATCATCTTTGGATCGACAAATAAGAAGTTGTGCAGAGATTTTGAAGAAGTGATGAAAGAACGCTTTGAAATGAGCATGATAGGGGAGATGTGCTTCTTCTTAGGATTACAAGTCAAACAAAATTCTGATTGAATTCTTATCCATAAAGAGAAATACACTCTGGAAATCCTATCGAAGTACAACACGGATGATGCTTCTCCGGAACTTGCTCCGTTTTCTGCACAAACCTGCTTAACTCCTGATGAACATGGAAAATTAGTGGAGTTCACCGTTATCACTCAATGATCTGATCGTTGATGTATCTCACCGCGAGTCATCCGGATATTGCACTCGCTGTGTGTTACTGCGCTCGATATCAAGCTAATCCAAAGGAATTTCATGAGAAAGCTGTTAAACAAATTTTCTGCTACTTGAAGGGTTCTCCCTGATTGGGTCTTTGGTACCCAAAGGGAGAAAATTTTGATCTGCATGCGTACTCTGATAGCGATCATGGAGGTTGTAAGCTTGATAGAAATTCAATTACGGGTGGATGTCAATATCTCGGTGATTGCCTTGTATCATGCTAAAGCAAAAAGCAGACCATATTTTTGTTGCCATTGGAGAGGCTGAGTATATTGCTGCTTCAAGTTGCTGCTGTCAAGTGTTGTGGATTCAACATCAAATGATGGATTACGAGATTAACTTTCTTCACACACCGCTATTCTGCTATAATGAAGCGGTTGTTGGAATTGCAAAAAATCCCATGCATCATAACAGCACCAAGCACATTGAAACAAGAATCCATTCAATCCGAGATGCGCAGGAGAAGGGCTATATAGGATTCAAAAAGCTTGGATAGTGTCTGAAGGATGTCAGAGGCGTTGCATTAGGATATGTTGGTAGGCTCGGTGGCTTAAAACGAAGTAAACAGTGATTGTGTGACTTAACTAAGATTCAACACTCAGTGATAAGGATCATTCCCATGTTATCTTGGCTTGCACAATGTAACAAGTCTCGTCAAAAAATGGGTTGAGAATGGCTGGTATCTGTATTGATCCTATATTATCAAATTTCTCTCATCCTTAAGCCATGAATAAATTGCATGCCCATCTCCTCTGCTATACGTAAGCATTGACCTGGAGTGATGATCTTCTCTGTTATACGTGAGTATAGACCTGAAGCTCTCAACAACATGTTCAAATGATCATCTCCTCTGTTATACGTGTGTATAGACCTGGAGTTCTCATCATCCAACCATCAATCATGCCATAATATATATCTCAATGGATGTCAAATGTTCTGTATCTATGTCCATCTAAGAAGAATTCAAGAAGAATCAATGATAACACTCAATAAACCATGATGACGAGATGAGTTCTTTGCCGAATGACTGTGGGAACCAAGTTACTTGAACGTTCTTAAACGAACCCAAAACATGATAAATTATGATATAGCTCACACGTTGAAAAGAATATGGCATGGGTTTAAATGGACAAGCATATTGGAAATCCCGCCAATCCTTAATTCTCTAGACGATTTCCTGAAAAGCGTGTCTGATATCCTTTTCGTTGTTTTTATTTTATAATTTTCAATTTTCATTTTGATATGAGTTTTTATTTTTAAGTTAGTCTAGTGGGTGGAGAAGTCTTTTTTTTACATTAAAGTTAATGTCCATGCGAAACTATTATTTTGCTGTGCGAAACTATTGTTTCGCCTTATGAAACTATTGTTTCGCTGACTGGTTCACCGTGCGGAACTATAGCCTCCCTGGGAGTGTCGCTAGACACAAGTTTTGACCATGTACCTAGTGAAATTATAGTTTCGTCCTATGCGAAACTATAGTTTCGTCCAATGCGAAACTATAGTTTCGTCCTATGCGAAACTATAGTTTCGGCCTATGCGAAACTATAGTTTCGGCCTATGCGAAACTGTGTGGTATAAATATCTATTTCGACCATCGTTTCGCTATATGCGAAAGAACCCTAGTTTTTGAAAAAAAATCGAAGTCACTATTCTATTGTGGAATCAAAATCATCATTTTCGATGTTATTTAATTGTTCCAACCTATAAGGCCCCGATCCCGGGACGCTCACAGTTGGACAATCATCCCACATAAAACATATAATTTACATTTACAATTTCTAAAACATTGCAGCGAAATAATTTTAAACCATTTCTTTATAATTGCTTTTGCAAAATAATACATTGTAGTTAACTGTTACAAAATATCTTAATTTGCATTACATCACATATGACATCATAAGTCAACTTACATCACCCCCGGGAACCTCCCAAGTCAAAGCCTACACTTTACATTCTTCCCAAAATTTCAGAAAATAATCTAAGTCTTAGGCGCATGGGCACTATGCAGGCGCATGGCCTTCTGGGCGCATGGGAAAGGTTCTGGGCGCATGGGCAGTCTTGGGGTGCATGGGCACTATTGGGGCGCATGACCCAACACTTAGTCATTCT
This sequence comes from Flaveria sonorensis, assembly GCA_025506505.1. NCBI lineage: Eukaryota > Viridiplantae > Streptophyta > Magnoliopsida > Asterales > Asteraceae > Flaveria > Flaveria sonorensis. The sequence continues at coordinate 18,645,198 of CM046439.1, forward strand.
GGGCATTTCTAGGCACATGGGCACTATGCAGGCTCATGAGTGCCTAGGCACATGGATACTATTCGGGCGCATGGGTTTTGGGCGCATGGGACTACACTTAGGCAATTTGACCGTTGGGCGCATGGGCCAATTTCAGGCGCATGGGCAACCAACACATACTAATAACATCATAATCAGTCCCAAATCATCAATTCATCATGTTCTAACTTAGTTCTAGCATTCTAAGCATCATAACATGAACATGGCATCCTCATAACATCATAAATCACCCAAATCATAAACCACCCACATTCACACATACACATACATACGGGTACACAACCCATTTTCGTAAAAACATACATACATGCATTTCCAGCCCCAAAATCAGTTAAAACATGTAAAAAGGGGGTTCTAGAACTCACCTTTGACAACCTTCAAGTATGACTTCTTCAACCCATTTGCACTATGAGTTCAAACACCTAAAACCCACCAAATCACACAACCAGAACACACAAACAAACACATAAGCATACAACTGAGGCATAGGCCAGCCAAGAACAACTTAAAATGATGAATTCTTACCTTGCATTCGGTTTCTTGTTCTTCCTTCTTCAAAATCCAAACTCTGCTCTTTCTCTCTCTAGAAAATCCGATGAAAAGAAGACATGCAGAGAAGTGCGGGCGGCCATGCCCACTTTATGCACCCACTTTTATTCTTTTTGTCCTTTTGACACATTTAGCCCCTCAACTTGGGTTAAATTGTGTTTTCTTTCTTTTATACACATTTATTCCTTCTTTCTCGTCTTTTAAAATTTTCCGGGTGTTACAAGTCCACCCCCCATATATAGGTTTCATCCTCGAAACCTGTTATTCCTCAAACAGATATGGGTAATACTACCTCATCTCTTCTTCAGTCTCCCACGTAGACTCGGATCCCTTCCTGTGCTTCCACTGTACACGCACAAGGGGAACCACTTTATTCCTTAACCTTTTCTCCTTGCGGTCAATGATTACCACTGGTTGCTCCATATAATTGAGCCTTTCATCAACTTCAATATCCTCCAGTGGTACAACCGTATCCTCGTCAGCTAAACACTTCCGCAGATGAGATACATGGAATGTCGGGTGAATTCCACTTAACTCATCGGGTAACACCAACCTATAGGCCACCTCTCCTACTCGAGCAATGATTCGGAAAGGCCCTATGTATCTCGGGCTCAAATTTCCCCACTTCCTGAACCGAATGATACCTTTCCAAGGTGAGACCTTCAACATAACTCTGTCACCCACCTTGAACTCAATCGGTCTACGTCTCCTGTCGGCATACGACTTCTGCCTATCTTTAGCTGCCTTCATAAAGGCTTTGATCTTTTCAAGCTTCTCAGTCGTAGCCTCAATCACCTCAATACTTCCCTATTCCTTCTGACCAATATCACCCCAACAAACGGGTGTTCTACACCTCCTATAGTATAGCATCTCATAAGGGGGCATACCAATACTGGCATGATAACTATTATTATACGAGAACTCAGCTAACGGTAAGTTGTCATCCCAACTTCCTCCAAAGTCAATGACGCATGCCCGAAGCATATCTTCTAGTGTCTGAATAGTCCTTTCCGACTGACCATCCGTCTGAGGATGATAAACCGTGCTAATGTGTAACCTCGTCCCCATCGCATCATGGAACTTCTTCCAAAATTTAGATGTAAACCGAGTGTCACGATCAGAAACAATAGACACCGACAGACCATGACGAGTTACAATCTCTTTGATGAATAGATCCGCTAATCTTTCAGAGGAGTACGTCTCGCGGATAGGTAGAAAGTGGGCACTCTTTGTTAAACGATCAACTATCACCCATATGGCATCATACCCTTTCACGGTACGCAGTAACTTCATGATAAACTCCATGGTGATATGCTCCCACTTCCACTCCGGTATATCCAATGGCTGGATCTTCCCGTACGGCTTCTGATGCTCGGCCTTCACTTGCAAGCAAGTAAGACACTTACTCACATACTCTGCTACATCGCGCTTCATACCCGGCCACCAATAATCTTTCCTGATATCTTGATACATCTTTGTAGCACCGGGATGAATGGAGTATCGAGTCTTATGAGCTACATCCATAATCCTCCCACGTAGATCCCCGTAACAAGGGATCCACATCCGTCCGAATAGGGTTCTAACACCAAGAGTTTTTTCACCCAATTCCGCAACCATACCTCCCATCCTTTCAGAGTTAAGACAATCTTCTTTCAACGCTTCGTCTTGAAACTCCGTGACCTGTTTCATCACATCAGAGGTCATAATCAACTGATAAGCCTTCACCCGAATCGGCTCGGGTCTCTCCTTTCGGCTAAGGGCATCCGCCACTACGTTGGCCTTACCCGGATGGTAATGGATCTCGCAATCATAATCCTTTATGAGCTCCAACCATCGCCTCTACCTCATCTTCAGGTCCTTTTGCTCGAAGAAGTACTTCAAGCTCTTATGGTCCGTGAAGATTGTGCACTTCGTTCCGTATAGGTAGTGCCTCCAAATCTTTAGTGCAAAGACCACAGCTGCTAACTCCAAGTCGTGAGTAGGGTAATTCACCTCATGAACCTTCAATTGTCGAGACGCGTATGCTATCACCTTTCCTCGCTGCATCAACACGCAACCCAACCCTGAGTAAGAAGCTTCCGAATAGACCACTAAGTCCTCGCTTCCTTCGGGTAATTATAAAACTGGAGCTTGAGTCAACTTTGCCTTTAACTCCTCAAAAGCACTCTCTTGAGCTACCCATACAAACTTCACATCCTTGTGGGTCAACTTAGTCAACAGAGAAGCTATCTTAGAGAAGTCTTGAATGAATCTCCTATAATATCCTACCAACCCCAAGAAACTATGAATCTCGGATGACGTCTTTGGAGACTTCCATTGCATCACCGCTTCCACCTTTGCCGGGTCCACCATGATCCCTTCCAGATTCACCACATGACCTAAAAACTAAACTTCGTACAACCAGAACGCGCACTTGGAGAACTTGGCATACAGCTTCTCTTTTCTCAACGTCTCTAACACTTCCCGAATGTGACCGGCATGCTCCGCCTCATTCTTCGAATAAATCAGGATATCATCGATAAACATAATCACTGATTTATCCAACATCGGCCGACACACTCAATTCATCAGGTTCATAAAAGCAACTGGCGCGTTGGTCAAACCAAAAGACATAACGAGAAACTCGTAGTGTCCATAACACATGCGAAAAGCTGTTTTAGGAATATCTTGTTCCTTCACTTTCAACTGATGGTAGCCAGATCGAATATCTATCCTCGAGAACCAACTGGCACCTTGGAGCTGATCAAACAGGTCATCAATCCTCGGCAATGGATACTGATTCTTCACCGTCAACTTGTTCAGCTCGCGGTAGTCTATGCACATCCTCATACTACCTTCCTTCTTCTTCACAAATAAGACCGAAGCACCCCATGGAGAGATACTCGGTCTAATAAACCCCTTATCAAGCAACTCCTGCAGTTGCTCCATCAATTCCTTCATCTCGGTCGGAGCCAACCGATACGGTGCTTTAGCAACAGGCTAGGCACCCAGTATCAAGTCAATCTGGAACTCGATCTCGCAGTCCGGTGGCACACCTGGTAAATGTTCGGGAAACACATCTGGGAAATCACACACAACCGGTACATCAGACAGTTGTGGTGTTGGCGTATCTACATCCTTCACGTAGGCCAAGTAGGCACTACATCCACGCCTCATGCACTTTCCCGCCACCGCCATCGAAATCACCTTCTGGATAGTCGTAACTCGATCACCGTAGATCGTCACCAAACTCCCGTCGGGCGCTGTCTGTCGAATCATCTTCTTACGACATATGATATTCTCCTCGTAGTCCGCCAACCAATCCATTCCTAGGACTACATCAAATCTGCCTAAGGTCATCACGAACAGTCTAACAGGAAATTTATGACCCTCTAATTCTATATCACAGCCTTCTTTCAGGTCAACAATCCTGGTAGACTTACCTATGGCAGTTTCTACATCAAAGGGCTCATCAACACCTCTACTACTAATTGGCAACTTAGCACAGAAAGCAGTAGAAATAAAACTCTTACTAGCACCTGAATCAAATAGCACGGAAGCAAGAGATTGGTTTACTAGAAATGTACCTGACACAACATCGGGGTCCGTCCTAGCCTCCTCCTGAGTCATCGTGAATGCCCTGGTGCTCGCCCTCTGCCCCTCGGTCCCGATCTTCTGCCCTGCCCTGGAACTCTCAGCCCTTGGCTTCTTGCATTCTAGACTCATGTGGCCCTTTCCACCATAGTTAAAACACCTTGCCTCCTTGCACTCTCTTGCCATATGGCCAGGCTTTCCACACTTGAAGCACACGTTCAATCCCCATCTACACTCCCCGGTGTGCTCCTTCCCATATTTGCCACACCTCTTCGACTCCGCACCGGATGTGACCACATGCCGGTCATCCACCCGTGCATTCTTGTTGTTTGCCGGGGCACCACCCCGACCAAACCTCTTCCCATTCTAGTTTCGGTCACCACCGCCTTTCTTGCTCACCTCAGCCATCACCACTTCCCTTTTGTCGTACAGCCTTCCCGCCAGATCGACCACCGACCTGAACGTACTTGGCCGAGCAACGATCATATGCCTGCGAATATCCACCGGTAAGCCCTGAATATACCTCTTGATCTTTCGCGACAGAGGTGTCACCTGATCCGGCACCATTCGTGCCATCTCGTTAAACTTGGTGGTGTATTGCTGATGCATCATGGTTCCCGCCTCCAGCTGCAGGAATTCCTTTTCAGCCTTGTCGAGCTCCCTATTAGGACAGAACTTCTCGATCACCAGCTTCTTCAACTCTGGCCACCTCATTCTTCCGATTGCCCTACTACCCTCAGCTTGGACGATATTTCCCACCAGCACAGAGCCGAGTCCGCAAATGAATGAGTGGCAAACTTCACCTTCTGATCCTCCCAGCACTCACTAATATCAAGTACAACTTCCATCACTCTCACCTACCGGTGAGCAGCAGCAGCAGTGCCATTTCCGTTAAAAGTCGGGGGCTTGCATCTTTGAAATGCCCCATAGTTACAGCCTCGTGCTGCCTCCGGTACAGGCTCTTCTTCTTCTTCCTCATCAGTAGAGACAACCGTCTCAGTCTCCGGTTGCTCCCTTACTCCCGATGACCTATTCCTCTATTTCCTTTCTCCTTCTCTCACAGCCTTTATCACTTCGGTCACCACAGACGGTAAGATCGTCTGCATGACCTGGTGAACCTCTTCCACCACCGCCTCCTTCACTGAGGCCCTCAAGTTAGCACACTCGTCACCGCTCTCTGGATGAGGGGTCTCGGGCTCTTCATGAGCCACCTCTTCAGCTCTAAGCCTTCCTCTCATGACCCGCGGTCCAGTACCACGTCCACCACAACCTCCACCTCGAGAAGCCTTTGAAGATCTACCACCGGCCATCCTCAAACACGCTATAAGATTCAAACACTAACACGGTCATTCAAGGTAATAGCTCAGTTTATGTCAAGTATAGTAAGTCCCTAATTACAGTGGCCAGTTGTGATTAGCCACTTACTTTACTCTTCATACCCCAAGCATTTCCTATCCTGACTACATCAGTATCTAAATCTACTAAGAAGCACATAAACCACATAACATGCGCACATAATACCGGTTATCATCAAGAAAATACCTGATGGCATGTAGCTACTCGAACTGACATCCCTTCCCTTTGTCCCATTCTCAGTTTAAGTTAAGGTATCTTTTGAAAATTTTAACCCGTTTCACTTAAACTTTGGCTCTGATACCAACTTATAGGGCCCCGATCCCGGGACGCTCACAGTTGGACAATCATCGCACATAAAACATATAATTTACATTTACAATTTCTAAAACATTGAAAGCGGAATAATTTTAAACCATTTCTTTTTAATTGCTTTTGCAAAATAATACATTGTAGTTAACTGTTACAAAATATCTTAATTTGCATTACATCACATATGACATCATAAGTCAACTTACATCACCCCCGGGAACCTCCCAAGTCAAAGCCTACACTTTACATTCTTCCCAAAATTTCCGAAAATAATCTAAGTCTTAGGCGCATGGGCACTATGTAGGCGCATGGCCTTCTGGGCGCATGGGAAAGGTTCTGGGCGCATGGGCACTATTGGGGCGCATGGGCACTATTGGGGCGCATGACCCAACACTTAGTCATTCTGGGCATTTCTCGGCGCATGGGCACTATGCATGCACATGAGTGCCTAGGCATATGGATACTATTCGGGCGCATGGGTTTTGGACACATGGGACTACACTTAGGCAATTTGACCGTTGGGCGCATGGGCCAATTTCAGGCGCATGGGCAACCAACACATACTAATAACATCATAATCAGTCCCAAATCATCAATTCATCATGTTCTAACTTAGTTCTAGCATTCTAAGCATCATAACATGAACATGGCATCCTCATAACATCATAAATCACCCAAATCATAACCCACCCACATTCACACATACACATACATACGGGTACAAAACCCATTTTCGTAAAAACATACATTCATGCATTTCCAGCCCCAAAATCAGTTAAAACATGTAAAAAGGGGTTCTAGAACTCACCTTTGACAACCTTTGAGTATGACTTCTTCAACCCGTTTGCACTATGAGTTTAAACACCTAAAACCCACCAAATCACACAACCCGAACACACAAACAAACACATAAGCATACAACTGAGGCATAGGCCAGCCAAGAACAACTTAAAATGATGAATTCTTACCTTGAATTCGGTTTCTTGTTCTTCCTTCTTCAAAATCCGAACTCTGCTCTTTCTCTCTCTAGAAAATCCGGTGAAAAGAAGATATGCAGAGAAGTGTGGGCGGCCATGCCCACTTTATGCACCCACTTTTATTCTTTTTGTCCTTTTGACACATTTAGCCCCTCAACTTGGGTTAAATTGTGTTTTCTTTCTTTTATACACATTTATTCCTTCTTTCTCGTCTTTTAAAATTTTCCGGGTGTTACACAACCAATAAAGATCGTTTATCAACCTGTTTGGAACCATGGAAATGTGTTTTGAATGGATTTTGGGACAAAAATTCGATAAACAACTTTTGGGTTTCACACAGTCATTATGCGAAACTAAGGTGTCTTTGTGCGAAACTGAACGAAAGTTCATTAATCCGAGCAAAACTGTCTAGTCAAGCTACCCGCGTTCACTGAACAGTTTGCCCGGATCATGCGACTCTATAGTTTCGTACCTTATGCGAAACTATAATTTCTCAATGCGAAACTAGTTGCAAAACTAATTGCAATTTTTTAATTTTATTTATAATTTTCTTAATTTTTAATTTTTAATCTATACTTTTTATTTTAACAATTATTAAGTGTTAATTAATATGGTTGAACTAACAAACTTTCAGGTTCACCTACAGATCCTATGGAAACCTTAAAATTTGATTTCGTACCTCCAGCGAAACTATAGTTTCTCAAGCGAAACTGGTTGCGAAACTAATTGCATTTTTTTATTATTTTTTAATTTATAATCTCTCCTTTTTATGATAACAATTATTAAGTGTTTAATTAATATGATTGAACTAACAAACTTTTGGTTTCACCTACAGATCCTATGCTAAGCCAACACGTTTGATCTCAGATTAAACTTTAAGCTTCCTATAGGATCTATAGGTGAAACTGAGAGTTTATTAGTTTAATCGAAATAAGTAAACAATTAATAATAAAAAAAATAAAAAAATAAAAATAATAAAAAAATTCAGTTAGTTTCGCAAATAGTTTCGCATAGAGAAACTATAGTATCACAAAAGGTACAAAACTATAGTTTCACACAAGCTGGGCAAAACAGTTCACAAGCCGAGCGAAACAGTTCAAAACCAAAAAAGAGAATCGCAGGTACTTTCACACGGGCAAAAGTATAGTTTTGCAAGGGCTACAAAACTATAGAGTCGCATGATCCGGCCTAAACTATTCAGTACACGCGGGCAACATGACTAGACAGTTTCGATTGGATGAGTGAACTTTCATTCAGTTTCACAGAAAGACACCTTAGTTTTGCACAATGATTGTGCGAAACCCAAAAGTCACATATCGATTTTTGTCGGAAAAATCCATTCAAAACACATTTCGAAGGTTCGAAATAGGTTAAAAGGTGATATTTACCGGTTGGAACAGAGAAATAACACTTTAAAGGACGATTTTGATTCCACAGAAGAATAGAATGTCGGTTATTTCAAAAACTAGGTTCTTTTGCATAATGAGAAATGATGGACGAAATAGATATTTATACCACACAGTTTCACATAATCCGAAACTACAGTTTCGCTGGTACATGGTCAAAACTTGTGTCCAGCGACACTCCCAACGAACTATAGTTTCGCACGCTGTGCAAGTGAGCGAAACAATAGTTTCGCAAGGATATAAACTTTAATGTAAAAAAGAGACTTCTCCACCCAGGAGACATAATTAAAATAAAAACACATAGCAAAATGAAAATTGAAATTTAGGAAATAAAAACAACAAAAAGGATATCAAACACTCTTTTTAGAATTCGTCTTAAGAATCAAGGATTGGCGGGATTGCCAGTATACTTTTCCATTTAAACACATGCCATATTCTATTCAACAGGTGACCTGTAACTGATTTTATCATGTTTTGGGTTCGTTTAAGAATGCTCAAGAAACTTGGTTCCCACAATCATTCGGAATAGAACTCATCTCGTCATCATGGTTTATTGAGTGTAATCATTGATTCTGCTTGAATTCATCTCAGATGGACATAGATAAAGAACATTTGACATCCATTGATGTATATATATATATATATATATATATATATATATATATATATATATATATTATGTCATAATCGATGGATGGATGATGAGAGCTCCAGGTCTATACTCACGCATTTCAGAGGAAATGATCATTTGAGCGTGTTAATGAGAGCTTCAGGTCTATACTCATGTATAATAGAGAAGATCATCACTCCAGGTCAATCTTATGCATGGCAGAGGAGATGGGCACAAAATTTATTCATGGCTTAAGGATGAGGGAAATTTGGTAATACAAGATCAAAACAGAAATCAACCACTTCAACCCAATTTATGACGAGACTTGTAACTTTGTGCAAGCTAAGATGACATGGGAATGATCCTTATCACTAATTGTTGAATCTTAGTTAAGTCACCCAATCACTATTTACTCCGTTTTAGGACACTGGGCCTACCGACATATCCTAACACAAAACCTCTGACCTCTTTTAGACACTATCCAAGCTTCCTGAATCCTACAGGATACAAAGATGAGATGTTATATACGCGGATTCATAAAGAAAATTTTAAAGCCTTAAAGACTATACAGTCTATTCTCCCGTAAAATTTCTATTTAACTTCAACTAAAGAAATTTCACTTTTGAACTGGAAGACACTTTGGGAAAGTGTGGGTCTCGAAGCTCCTTCACATGAATTTAAAAAATACATATAAAAATAAAATTTTAATTAATTGATTTTTTATTTTTTTATTTTTGAACTCAAAAGATATTAAATATTTACAGACAATCTCTAGAATTTGCTTTAAAAAGATATTAGACCTAACATGTTGATCAATTCATAAAACCGAGGTTTATCAAAAGTTTTTATGAAAAGATAGGCCTTTTGAATTTTGGTGTCTATGGGAATGATATCTATAAAGCCCTTCTCCTGGGCATCGTTTTGGTGTTGAAACCACAACACTTGACAGTAGCAACTTTAAGCAGTAATATACTCAGCCTCTCCTGTGGACTGTGGTCTGCTTTTTGCTTTGCCATGATACAAGGCAATCCCCAAGATATTGACATGCACTCGTAACTAACTTTCTATCTAGCTTACAGCCTGCATGATCCCTATCAAAGTATGCATGAAGATTAAAATTTCCTCCCATTCGATACCAAAGACCCAATCAGGGAGAACCCTTCATGTAGCGGAAAATTCATCTAACAACTTTTTCATGAGATTCCTTTAGATTAGCTTGATATCGAGTGCAGTAACACATGGAGAATGTAATATCTGGACGACTCGCGGTGAGATACATGAGTGATCCAATCATTGAGCGATAGCGTTGAGCATCGACTGGTCAAACCAAAATACCCAGCAAGTATTAGCTCTCCCTGAAAAGGAGGCGATCCAGCCGCACCTTCTAGTACTGCTTGTCCCTCTATTATAGGTGTTCCATAAATGTCTGATATTGAGTAAATAGCTCTACGAATGAATGGATTGGAATCCAATGCCCCGAAAACCTAAGGGTTCCTCCGCAAGGTAGGTTTATGAAGAAAACAGAGTAAGTTTAAAAGAAGCATCATCCATGTTGTACTTCAATAGAAATTCCAGAATGTATTTCTCTTGATGAATAAGAACATCTCCCCCATCATACTCATTTCAAAGCGTTCTTTCATCACTTCTTTAAAATCTCTGCACAACTTCTCATTTGTCAATCTGAAGATGATGTCGTCAACATACACTTGCAGAATAAGCACATCTCCGTTAACCACCTTCATAAACAAAGTCATGTCTATAGTTCCTCATGTGAAACCTTTCCCGAGAAGATACTGTGTTAGGGTTTTGTACGAGATTCAAGGAGCTTGATGTAATCCATACAAGGATTTATCCAATTTGTAGACTTTTTCAGGAAAATCTGGATCTTCGAAACCTGGTGGTTAACAAACATAGATCTCTTTATCAATGTATCCATATAAGAATGCACACTTTACGTCCATCTGGAAGACTTTGAAGTTTTTGTGAGCTGCATGAGCGAGAAAGATACGAATGGCTTCAATCCGAGCCATGTGGGCAAACACCTCAATGTAGTCAATCCCCTCCTCTTGAGCAAATCCTTGAACAACCAACCTTGATTTGTTTCTTATCACTACCCCACGATCATCTGGTTTGTTCTTGAATACCCATTTTGTACCAATCGGATACTTAGTTGGAGGAAGATCAACTGATTTCCATACCTTTAATTTTCTAAACTATCGGAGCTCTAATTGCATTGATTCCACCCAGCTTGGGTATTGAAGTGCCATGGCGACATTTTTAGGAACAATTTGATATAGAAAACAAGCAAAGAGACATTCATTGATTAACCCAGATTGGCTTCGAGTCCTCACACCGTCAGATATTGATCCAATGACATAATCATGTGGGTGGTCTTTTAGGCATTTGAAGTTAGTGTTTTTGGTTGAGGAATTGGATGAAACAGATTGTGATGATAATAGTTATGAGGTGGATGACAGTAAGGTGGATGGTTGGTTAGAAAAAGGATTTTGTGATAGTTGGGATGGTGTTGAAGGGATTTGATGTTCAGGTTCTAGTTGAGGTTGAGGAATTGGTTGAGGTTGTGGTTGTGGTTCTGTTGTGGTTGAGGTTGTGGTTCTGGTTGAGGTTGAGGATCTGGTTGAGGTTGGTGTTGAACGGGAACAAATGGTTGACCACTTGATGAAACAATGTCATCATCAGGAAAGGATGGTAGATTGAGTAAGTTGAAAATGGTGTTTGAATCTTAGAACCATTCCGGACCAGATGCAGTGTTGGAAACATTTGACTTTTGCCAATCAACATAGAAAGATTCTTTCACAATTCTTGTTCGTTTATTGTATACTCTATAAGCCTTTTTCAGTTGAAGAACTTCCGTCAAAGTAACATTCATCAGACAGTGCCCCAAACTTTGAGTTTTGAGCTTGAGTATTCAACAATGTGCATGAGCAGCTAAACGGACGAAAGAAGTCAATCAATGGTTTTCGCTTGTAAAATAGTTCATAGGGAGTCTTCATCTTGTCTTTCATAATTAGGACTTTGTTTAGAACATAGGAGGCACAGTTGACTGCTTTAGCCCAGAAAATAATAGTAAGTTTAGATTCTATGAGCATAGTCCTGGCTGCTTCAATGAGAGTGAGGTTCTTTCTTTCAGCGACACCGTTCTGCTGAGGTGTTCTTGCAGCGGTGAATTGTTTGAGAATCCCTTTTCCTGTACAGAATTAATCAAAGATCTGGTTTCTAAACTCTGTTCCATTGTTGCCATAACCTTCTTGTTGCTGATGTTTTCAATAGTCAGAATCATCTTCTGTAAAACCTCTGTTGTCTCTCCTTTGTGTGACAAAAACCTAACCCCGGAGTATCTTGAAAAATCGTCTGTTACAACAAGACAGTAAGATTTCTTAACGATACATTTCACACTTATTGGACTGAATAAATTAGAATGCAATAACTCAAGAGGATTAAAAATGGAGTTTTCTAGTTTAAGCTTATGGGATTTCTTTTGTTGTTTACCTTTAGCACAAGAGATGCATTTTTCAATTACAGAAAAATCCATTTGTGTTAATCCATGTACAAGATTATTTTTAACCAATTTGTTAATTGTTTAAAATTCACATGCCCTAAACGTCTATGCCACATAAAGGACTCAAAAGAGGAAACTTTTGACAGGAGACAAGTCATAATTGAGGTTGATTCTTTGGAGTTCATATCGAGTAGATATGTGTCATTTTTCTTCGAAGCTCGCAAAATCACCGGATCGACTGGAATTGAAAATTCAGGCCCTAAGAAACAAACATTCTTTTGACTTAAAAAGCATAGGAATATTCTTATCATAAATTTGTGATACGCTTAGGATATTGAAGGCCAATTCAGGTACAAAATTTACCTTCTCCAAGGTTAAAGAACCTTTTGATACCTCACCTTGACCTATCATTTTACCTCCTTTCTTATCACCCGCAAAAGCGACATATCGTCCGTTTATTTTCCGATAGTTGGTAAGAAGGTCCTTCAATCCGGTCATATGTCTGGAGCATCCACTATTAACATGCCAAAAGCTATTGACAGTCCTTCTCGAATGATCCTGGCAGATTGATTAGAAAAAATCATTTAGACAACGGGACCCAAACCTTAACCGGCTTGGTTTATTGAGGAGATGAATTTTTACAAAAGAAACTATCAACAAAATGTTGTATTCTATTTCCTAAAGATCTGTTATCAACATTCCTATTTACAACATCCGGGCCATGTTTAACGACATGATCATCCTTAAACATTTGAAACAACGAGATTTAAAAAAAAATCTTTTATCCTTTTGGATAGGAACATGATCCATGCACTTGCTGTGATTTGTTTTCTGAGTCCATTGGTCTGTCAGGATTTATTGATTCTCTTATCTCTTGAGTTTTACAGTCATGTAAGGATGTTTTTTCATTTGGATTAGAAACAAAAATTTGAGTGAAAGTGGGGATGCAAAGAGAGATGAATTTTTCAAAACAATTTGATTTTGAAAAAGTTTCATAGCCTTTACCGATAACATAAACTTGTTCATTGACATTTGAAACATCAACTCTCTTTGATTCAAACATTCTGGAATGAGAACAACTTTAATTTAAACTACTTAAGCTACCATCTATACTACTAGAATTACTGTCTACAAAAGACTTTTTGAAATCAGAAGAACTAGAACTACAACTTTCAAGACCACTACTTCCTCCATAATCATAATCTTCTTGAACCTCTTTAAGATTCTCCCTTTCTAAACCTCCAAACAAACTATTAGTATCCTTTTTAATTAAATCATTTGTAGGATGAGGTGTAGGCATTGGAGAATAGCAAAAGGTACTAGGAGGTGGATAAACATAGGTGGTTTCACCATAACCTAACCCTGTTTTAATTCTAGCTCCCCTTTGTTTGCTATAGAGTTCCTCTTGCTTCATTCCAGAAATCATCCATTTATCAAGCTTTGTTTTAAGTTTAATAGTCTCAAATTCAGCCAAGGTTACTCTTACAGTTAAAGTATTAATTTCTACATTTCTAAAGGGTTCTTTTTAAGTGGTCATTTTCTTTTAAAGCTTCATTTAATTTAACAAAATATCTTGCTTCATTCTTTTTGAGTTCCTCGTTTATTCTTTTTAGTTCACCTTCATTTTCCATTAATAATTTGTTCACCTTATAAATACCAAATAAGCAAATTTTGCAAGCAGATGAACACATCATATGGAATATCCATGACCTTGTTTTCAACAGGTAGGGCCTTTTCACAGTTGCAGACCCTTGGGTTATCCTTCACCTCCTCTTTTTTCACTGTGTTTATGGCTTCATCATTCTCCTCTCTCTCACAATCATTCTTCCTATTGTCTTTCACCTCACTTCCTTCTTCTTGTCAACTTCACCATTCACCACTTCTGCAATTTTAGCTACCGGGGCATGATTGATTTCTTCTTTAGTCTCGGCTAACTCTACACTCCAGTCAAAGTAGGTTAGGAGAGCTGTTTCTTTCTTCTACTTGTTCTCTTCTTTATCACTGATTGGAATGACCTTGGTAACCCCCGTTCCTAGTTCGGTGACAATGTGAGATAGACATTCTCTTTCGAAGTGCTCGAGCTAATTGCAGTTGAAACATCTAAGCTTTGATTTGTCAAATCCAACTTTTGCATTCTGGTTTCCAAAGTTCTTTCTTCTTGTTCTCTACATGAATCTTCTTGCTCGAAGAGTGATCATAACCATCTGCCACTGAAGATCAGCTTCTTCCAAATCATTAGGATCCACCTGATACATGTCTTCGGTAGTCATTCCTCTACCCTTCAACTCACCAGCTACCAAAGCCTCATAACTGTGCATAAAGAGACCAAATAAAGCCATACTCTCCGATGGAACCTGTGGGAGATTTGAAGTTTTTGTTGTAGATCCATTTCCAGTGGACTTGTCAGAAGTAATGGTCATCCAACTATAAGCTGACATATGCATTGGTGAATCTGAACTAGATGAAATAAGAGAAACATTTTATGAGTAGGCTTGAGATGGAAGCATTGCTTGGTTGTACTCTCTGCGTTTCAGATCTAACTCAAAATACTTCAACTTGTTGATTATATACATGAGCTTATAGTCCAAAAATCCCCTTTATTGCTTCAACATTCTCACATGCAAGCTCCATTGAGGTGTTAAAGCATCCAAAAGCTTTGTCACTTGTTTATTGTTTGATAGCTTCTCGTCATAATTCTTCAAAATGCTTGTGACAGACAGAAAATGGTTGGTGAGATCAGTGAGACTCTCATTCTTGTGTCCAACAAAAGAATTGAATTCTTTTTTAGCTTGAGTAGCTTTATCTTGGAGCAATTCTTCATTACCATCATAGAATTCACATTGAGCATCATACAAGGCCTTTACACTTTTGTATTCACCAAATCTGTTGTAAATTTCTACTGAGAGACATAGAGTCAAAGCACCAAATGCCTTTTGATCATGATCAATCATCTTGATATCTCTCTCTGAATGTTTTGTCGGATCTACAATTTGAATAGTCACATTATCTTCTAAGGAAACAGGCACATAAGGTCCTTTCATAATTGATTCCTATTGGGTGTGATTAGTGTACAAAAAGAAGGCATTCCCAGTCATCAAAATTATCACCATTAATTAACTTAGGGGGTCTGTTTGGTGCCACACTCTCAAGATCAGCAAGGGTAAGACTTGTTGTCATTGAAATTTGAGTAGATCAGAAACAAATAGTTTCGGACAAGATCAGCAGTTTCGGCAGCAGTTTTGGCAACAATTTTCGGTAGCAGTTTTGGTGTAGTTTCGGCAGCAATTTAGCCTACCCTTCTTGATTTCTCCTTGTTGATAGTCACCATCATATCCCATTAGATTGAATATCTTCTGGATGTATTCATGGTTGAATACATCCAGATGACCTTGTTCATCCTCTCCCAGTTCTAGGGTACTACAGATTATTCCTTCGTTTACCCAAAGGGGTAAGTTCCCAATGGTCGCAGTGATCATGGTTCCTTCATCTCCTTCGATTATTACAGCTGTATTCCAGAAATCTATCATGTGGGATAGATAGATGACTGAGTCAGCAGTCAGTGCGTAGAAGAGTCGTGTTCTTCCAAGGTATCTTATGATGTCTGTGCATTCATCCTCCACATCTGGATTCAGAAATGCACCGACATTATGCTCTTTTACGAATCGATTAGCCATGATGACAGTGGTGTTAGCCTTGTGTTCGATGTAGACGATGAAGAGGGGGTTTTGGATGAAGAGGTTTTTAGGTCAGTGTGTTTTGAAAATGAATAGAAAGGCCAACGGTCAAAGTACCTTTTTATACCTTTTCAGACTGGCTGTCTCCAATATGGGACCCATTTACATTTTTTACCCCTCCGTGGTTATTAACTATGCCTAATAAATAGTTAATAGCAATTCATGATCACATAAGTAAGCAAAGTATAATGTCTAGGGAAATCATAGTTTCTGTTTCTTCCGTACTTTATCTATGGAAGAGGACCCATTCTGTCTTCCGCAGAAAGATCTGCAGATGAACAGATTTCACTGTATCTACGGAAGATAGCTTCATGTCTTCCATAGTACACCTTCAGTTCCGATTAGTTATACTGCTCAGATTAAGGGAATTAATTATTGATCAGATATACTTACTCCCCCTAAATTTGTGATTAATCATCTACGGATGAGTTTATCAAAAATTTATACAAAGATCGCATGATCAGTGAGTGTGTACCTGAAAGTCACATGAGTATAGTGTTCCGTGGCAGGCAATTGGTTGACAAACTAAGGATCATACTATAAATCAGACACATTCCTGCTTAGTTTGGTTGAGAGAAAAGCCTACTAGATTTAGTGCAAATTACAAATATGGTGATCCGCAGAAGTTCAACCTAGAGTGTATGTTGGGCTTGTCCGGCTAGTTATCATGTTTTGGTAAGAATTAAAGATAAACAAGGATGAATGCATCATGCAAGGTGTATGAAAGTCTGTCTCCTAGATTGTGATCAAGTCATTACTTTATCACACATACCATGTTTCGTAGATTATAAGCTCTATCTTAAGATTTCTTTGAAATCTCATTAATGCGTTTTATGAATGCTCTTTGAGTACTATGTAGTTGATCCTTTAGGATTCTTTTGGGAACAGTTCTTTTTAGGAACTTTTAATGATCAGTATCAGGTCATCAGGTCTTTACTTACGTAAAACAGAGGTGGCCTTTGACCCAGGTCTTTGCTTACACAAAACAGAGGGTCATGATGCGCAAAGATAGAGGTTATAAGGTGTTACAACATAGTAAGTGTGCATACGTGATGAGTTGTGTACTTTCTGATGAGACTTACTTGTTAACTCCTCACAAGGACTTATCCATACCAAGTCATCTTGGCTTTATGTTGAGCATGACGTAGCTTATTTTCCACTCAGGATAAACCTATTCACATATTCAACACATCAGATCAGTAGATAGTTGATTGGGTGCAGGCAGGATATATGTCATGTTTATAGCATACTATCATATCCGTAGGTTATCAAAATCCTTACAAATAAGTTTATGTTGTATCCTCATATGATCACAGTTATTGAGCCTATGTACCTGTTGTTAATGTTTTGAACTTATTCTAAGTTGATCATGCCTAAGGACTCAATTAAGTACTTAAATCTTACTGAGTCAAAGGCCTTAGTGAATAAATCAGCAAGATGATTTGTTGTGTCCACTTTGATCAACTTAATTAGTCCCTTTTCTGAGCAGTCTCTTAGAAAATGGTATCCGATTTCTATATGCTTAGTTTTACTATGTTGGACTGGATTAGCAGTGATAAACATAGCAGCTGAATTATCTATATATATTGGTGTCTGGAGAAATTGTAACCATAATCAAGTAATTGATTTTGTAACCATAGAACCTAGGAGCAGCCTGCTAAAGCAGCTATGTATTCGGCCTCAGCTGTGGATACAAAAACATTTGTCTGCTTTTTGTACTGCTAAGACACAAGTCTTGGTCCTATGAATTAACATCCTCCAGTTGTTGATTTTCTATTGTTGTTGCATCCTCCATAGTCACTGTCTGAATAGGGGTAAAGCTTGAAGTCTCCTTCTTTGGGATACGAAAGTCCAAGTGATGGTTTCCCTTTGAGGTATCTGAATATTCTCTTTACTGCATTCAAGTGGGACTCCTTTGGTTTTGCTTGATACATAGCACACACACACACAACAAACATTAAGGCTTCAAACTCTTCACAGAGTCTGTTGTTTGTTGATCCAAATATGATGTCATCAACATATATTTGAACAACTAAGAGATCTTGATGTTCATGTTTGAGGAAGAGTGTCTGGTCAATTGTTCCTCTCTTGTATCCATGTCTTAGGAGAAACTTGGACAGTGTTTCATACAATTTTCTTGGTGCTTGATGAAGGCCATATAAAGCTTTGTCATGCTTCTACACCCTGTGAGGGTAATCAGGATCTTCAAATCCTGGTGGTTGAGATGCATAGACCTCTTCATCAATTTTACCATATAAGAAGGCACACTTTACATCCATTTGATAAACTGTGAACTTCTTATATGATGCATATGCCAAGAACACTCTAATTGCCTCAATCCTTGCAACTGGTGCAAAGACTTCATCATAGTCTATGCCTTCCGCTTGTGTGTTTCCTTGAACAATTAGTCTTGCTTTGTTTTTTATTATTATTCCCCTATCATCTAGCTTGTTTTTTAATAACCACCTTATGCCAATAGGATATTGGCCTTCAGGGAGATCAACTAGGTTCCACACCATCTGTTTCCTGAACTGCTGCAGTTCTTCTTGCATTGCTTCAATCCAGCTGTTATCTTTTAAGGCTTCTGTGATGTTGGGTGGAACTACTTGAGATAGAAAATAGGAGAATAGAAAAGTGTTTGTAGCTCCCTCTTGTCTTCTGGTAGTTCTGCTACTGAGGTCACCTATCATGTTATCAATTGGGTGATACTTATGTGTTCTAACTGTTGGTACATCATTAACTTGGATGGAAGAATCCAGGTTTGTGATGTTGGTTATTGGAGATGAGGGTAGTTGTGATGAAGAGTCAACAAAATAGTTCATCTCATTTTCTGGTGCAGCTGACTGAGCTTCCACAGAAACATGTATGTCATCCGGGGTAGTGGACATGTCTTCTGTAGGAGGTACTTGATCAGCTATGGTCTCTGTCCAAGGTATATCTGTGTGTGACAATGGTGTGGGATGATTTTCTGATATGGTTTGATTTTTGGGGGGTCTCCGTTCAACATCTGCAGTAGGGACATCTATGGAAGTAGAGACATCTACGGAAGTAGAGGGTATTGCTGCTGATGTGCATGGAGTAAAATCATCTGAACCATCTTTGTATGTTTATGCTGATGTACTAGGATCATTATCACTTTAGTTTTCTGGAGTAATGACTCTTGGTGGATCAGCTGTCAATGGTACACCCATATTTAGAGGAACATAGGTGTAACATGTATCTGCAGCACCTGTCACATTAAGATAACCAGAGTTAAATGAGTTAGTTAATGCATCTATATTAAACAGCCAAGATGATCCTTTCACAGACTATGGGAATAAGGATTCATCAAAGGATACATTAGGAGTTTCTTCTACTATGTTATCATGTGGAATGTAGACTCTATATGATTTAGATGTTGATGAGTAACCAACAAAGAAACCATCATAGGCTTTTTTAGCAAATTTTCCTAACTATTCTTTTGTGTTTAATACAGATACATGACACCTAAAAGCTTTAAGAGATCCTATAAAAGGTTTTCTTTTAAACAGAAGTTCATAGGGTGTTTTGTTATGTTCTTTGACAATCAAAGTTTCGTTTTGAACAGTGCAGGCTGTGTTCACAGCGTCTGCCCAGAATGTTATTGGTAGATGTGAGTCAGCTAGCATTGTTCTTGCTACTTCATTAGAGTATTGTTTTTTCTTTCAGCAATTCCATTTTGTTGTGGAGTTCTTGGGGCACTAAATTGCCTAGCTATGCCTTTATTCCTGCAAAAAGAGTCTAAGACATAATTAACAAATTCAGTTCCATTATCACTTCTTAGTATCTTGATTCTTAGATCAAGTTGATTTTCTATCTTAATGATGAACTCCATTAAAATTTCTGATGTTTCACTTTTTTGTTTTAAGAAAAATACCCAAGTAAATCTAGTGAAATCATCAACAATCACTAAACAGTACTGCCTTTTGCCAATGCTTAACACATTGGTTGGACCAAAAAGATCCATGTGCAGTAACTTTAGTGGTGTTGTGTTTGTGTTAATTGTTTTTGACTTATGTGATACTTTATGTTGTTTGCCTTTATAGCATGATAAACACTGAGTAGAACAGTAAAATTCTTTCTTTGGAACACCAATGACTAAGTCATTTTTCACCAATTTATTCATGTTCTTCATGTTGGAATGAGCCATCCTTCTGTGCCAGAGTTGTGCTTCATCTTCTGATGATTTAGAGATCAGACATGTTTCTTTGCTTGTTAGTGCAGTGTTGTTCATATCCAACACATAGGTGTTACCTTTTCTTGGTGCTTTAAGAAGGATCCATTCTTCTAGAATTTTGAAACCTGGCTTAAGAATGTAGCACTCAGAGTTATCAAAGAAAGTAGTATAGTGTTGGTCACATATTTGTGATACACTTAGTAAGTTAAACTGTAAGTTTTCACAAAAGTTAACTTTTTCAAACATTAAAACTCCATTTGTTACCATTCCTTCACCAGTAATTTTACCTCCCTTCTTATCCCCACCAAATGCTACATATGAAGCATTCTTATGTTTGAAGTCTAGCAGGAGGGTGCAGTCTCCTGTCATATGTCTAGAACAGCCACTGTCAATATACCACTTGTTGTCAGCCCTCCTTGGATGTTCTTGTAAACAAAAATGAATTTAGTTAGACTTAGGAGCCCAAGCCTTGCTGGTCTTGGGCTTGACATTGTTATCTAATGTATCAACTTTCTCATGAATAAGACTTGAAGTTTCTAGATTAGCTGTATAGTCAGTTAATTCATTATGTTTAGTTTTGGGTAAGGATGTAATGGTTGATGAGGTTGAGCTGATGTCTCCTTGATTCATACTGACTTGGTTAGTCAATTTTGTTTGAGACTTCTTCTTTGATGTGGATGATGAGGAATTGCCAGAAAATGTTTCTGCATCCTTTGCTTTGGACTTAGTCATCATTGCCTTTGTCAAAGTGATCAAAGAAGTTGTTTTCTTCCTCAAGTGCTACCTTTTTGTGTGGTGCATTCTTTTGAACATGTGATTTCTCCTTCTTATTCTTTAATTTCACCTCAGCAACTTTGTTGGTTTTCTTAGCAACTTTCTGTTTTTGTTGTTGTTTCTTTTGGTTTGAATCTCTATCATCTTCAAACGATTGTGAGTTTGACTCAGAGGTATCTACTTTCTTTGTCTTGATGATCTTTGTTTTGTTCTTCTTGTTGAAGTACCATTCCTTTGTAGTATGGTTGTTTTTGTTGCATATTGCACAATATTTGTTGAAGTAACAATCTGAAGTCATGTGATTGTTCATGTTGCATATTAAGCAAAAGCTGCTGAAGTAGCATTCTTTTGTGCTATGGTTATGCATGTCACACCATTTACAGTAAACTTCATCTTCACTTTTAGATTCATTCCTTTTCTTTGCCTTATTTTTGCTCATCAGTTTTTGCTTCTTTAATTTCTTATCAATTTTATCTGCTGATGAGGCTTTTCCTCTTTCGGACATGATATCAAAAGGTTCTTGTGTTGTATCTTTTATGACCTTTTTCTTGGTCTGTTCTGATTTCTTCCGCAGATGATCTGCGGAAGTTATGTTCTTTTCTCCTGATCCTCTTTTTGCTGACTTTTCTTTATTTAATTTATTGAATGCATGTATGCCTTCATTTAATTGCTCAATTCTTGTGTGGATTGTCTGTAGCAGATTCCTTTGTTTTGGTCGATAGGGTAGTTTAAGTTTATTTAGTACCTTTGGAATTGAGTATTCTTTTAACATAGTTTTATCCTTTCCCAACCCAGCATTATTAGTCTCAGCCTCTTCATCTAAGTCATCATAGTTGTCATAATCAAATTCTGACAGCTCTGAGTCCGATGAACTAGATTCAGATGACTCAGTATTATTAAGTTTATCTGATGACTCAGGTATGAAGTGATTAGATAAACTGTTGGTCATTGACTCAGGTAAAGGAATATAATTGTTGGTAACTGGTGGTTCAGTTGCATGAAATCCCAATCCTGACTTGTTCTTAGACTCAATATGAGAGTTTAACAGTTTCTCATACTGTTGGATGACAATTGGAATTTTTGCAGTTTCACCTCAGTAGATGCATGTTCTGACATAGATTTGTTTAAAGATGTAGTCAGATGCTCAACTTGTGCTTTTAGATTGTAATTTTCAGATACAAGTTTATCTAAATTCTTTTGTAAAGAATTAATTTTGACTTGATAAAGTTTGTGTTCTCTAACATGAGATTCATTTAACAGTAAGGTTTCTTTTACTTTATCAGCCAATTGTTGAGCATGTGTTCTATATCTTTCTACTTCATCTATGCAAGAAGGGGAACACAACCTTTCTCTTACCTCAGTGGCCATTGGAGGGACTTTTTTTTCCATATTGGCCATCAAAGCTTGGTTTTAAGCAAGTACTTCCTTCTCATACATGCTCCAATCACAAGTACTACCTGCAAAATAATTAAACCAGTTTTTTTAGTGTTGGAGATACCTGTTGTATTGTTTGGTGGGGATGCATTGGTTAACAGTGGTTGTGTGATACTCCTTTGACTAGGATGTCTTGAGTTAGTTGACTGTGGTTGGCTGTTGTTACACTCCCTTGAAAAGTGTCCAAACAGATTGCACTTAAAGCATCTCACTTTGGACTTATCTACACCAATTTTTGTTGTTCTTCCTCCAATAGACAATCCTTTGTTTCTTTTCATGTACATCTTGGCTCTATAGGCAATCATTGCCATTTTCCATTGCAGATCCATCTCTTCCACTTCATCAGGATGAAGTTCTTCTAGATCTTGTTGACAAAAGTGAGCAGGAGTCATGGTGCTTCCTAGATAAGCCTGAAAGCTTGAGCTAAAAGCTGTAAAGGCAGCTTTATGTTCTTCAGTCTCCAGAACCATAGTAATTGGTTCTGTTTGATTGTTATTCTTCTTGCTTTTGGATTCATCAGCCTTTCCTTTTGTCTGTTTGTGCTGATTGATTTGAATTCTTGATTTTGAAGACTTTGCTGCGTAGAAACTTGTTTCTCCTTCCTGTTCACCTTCATCACTGGAGTTGTCTTCATCTTCATTACAGATGAATGCACTGCTAGTATTCTTCAGTTCTTTGAATTGATAAGGTGCTATAGGTTCTTTCACACTTTTGTTTCTTGTCTTTTCATCCAGCTCCAATGCTTCTACTTTTGCCGCTAGAGTGTCTAGACCTATTGTTTTTAGATCAATAGTATTTTTAAACATGGACACAGTCTGTGTCTAGTTTTCAGGCAAAGAATGAAGCATCTTTTTATTCAATTCTTCATTGCTGTACTTAAGTTCATGGATGTTCATCTCTGTAACAAGTTGCATGAATCTATGCAAGTGTTGAGGGACTGACTCACCCAGAATATGATAGAATGTTTCATATTTTGCACGGAGAGTATCCTTCTTTATGCTTCTAATCTCGTCACTACCTTCACACAGAGTGTGAAGGATTTTCCATAACGAGTTAGCTGTTTTGTATGATTCACACCTGATCAAGAGTTCTTCAAGCAAAGCCATAGTAAGCATACTATAAGTTTTGATGTCAATCTTGACTCTCTTGGCATCATCAGGTGAAAGATTCTTTAAACTGATGGGTTGATTATTATCCTTATAATCCGCTCCTAAGGCAGGTGGGATATAAGGTCCTTCGGTAATCGAAGCCCATAAGTCAGAATCTGTGTAATTAACATGATTCCTGAATCGGATTTTCCAGGTTTTAAAATCAGATTTGTTTTCTAGTTTGGGAGGTTGATAAGCACCAACAACTGAGTTACTCATGATAATTAATTTTATTTAGAAAGCAATAATTTTGTTTTAGTAGAAATTGAATAAACAAATCAAAGCTGATAGATTAATTGATCTGGATCAATGAGCACCAAGCTCTGATACCACCTGTGAATCCAAGGATCGTTCAGGAATTATCATAATTGATTTGAATAAGTATTGATCGCGGAATTATCAATACTTGGTGTTTAATCTATTAATAATAATAAAATCAATCAATCAAACAAATAAAATAAGAATATTCAAACCGAGAGAACTCAAGAATGTTGATTGAATGCTTTCTTGTTGCTATTGATGTTGCTGATCTTGAATACAATAATTCTGATAATGATTACTGATGATTCTAATGATCTAAACGGTTGTTATGTATGTTCTATGTTATTGATCTCGTATATATATATATATATATATATATATATTATATATATATATATATATATATATATATTATATATATATATATAATATATATATATATAGAGAGAGAGAGAGAGAGAGATCTAATTCTGTTCTATTGCTAGCTATTTTGTTGCTATAATTAAGCTAATTAAAGTTATCCAAAATCCTCGCCATGTTTATCGGCTTAGGAATTTGAGATTTACAACGAATCTAATATGAATAAAGTTGTTGATATGACGTGGAATATCTACCATGTCTTCCATCGTCATTAATATTGTTGTTGTTCTGCCACGTTTGACTTGTTTACTTGATGTTGACCTATGAGTTAATTGGTCTTCTGCAGAATTTACTCTTTCGTAGGTAACTAGTCTTCCGCAGCAACTGTTGTACTGTACTTGTTCTTGTGCTTCTGCTTGTCTTCCGCAGCAATCCCTCCTTCAGTAGCTTGTTCTTTTCTTGTTCAGCTGAGGTTGTTCTTCCGTAGGAGATCCACGGATGTACATTCTTCATTTATGTTCCTGAGAACATCTACGGAAGAACACTTTATTCATCCGCAGTTGATCCAACTCTTGGTCAATTTTCCAAATTGATAGTGTTTAATGTTTCCTGCACATTCACATACATTCTGAAATATATTATATCATAGATGAATATATATTATGAAGTGCAAAATAAATGTTATTTAATTCAGAAACACAATTATAATCAAATATATTCATTTTATATCATCTAAAACAATAATTACAATAATGATTACAAGAGTGATTTTTATCATCTAAACCTATACAAGAGTTCTAGACCTAACAGGTATATCTTTATAATAACCATGAACCCATTGATCTCTAATGGACAACATTTTAGACAACTGTAGGGGATCTTGCAATCTATACTCTTCCATCAGCAAATTCCATCGACATTCAAAATCAGATGGCTTCATGTACACATTCCATACTAACTTATGAATAGATGCACATACATTAGTGTTATTCAACTTTTTCCAGTAAGCTGTACACAAAAAACCATAGTGTTTACTTATACGTAAAGTTTAATATTTAGAACATACGTATATGTAACACAAGCTATGAATCCAACAATTTAGATATAAGAAATGTGAAATTAAAAAAAGCAAAAACATTAAAGTAAATAAAAGATATCAAAGAAATACCTTTGATGGAAGTTTCATCGTGATATGCCACATGCATAAACGATGAATTGATTTGTCAAAAATGGTATTGACCGCCACTTTCATAGACGCATCTTGGTCCGTAAGAATTAACATTGGCTGTTTGTTGTTATGGGCTTTAATGAAGAAATTGAGTAAACACATGCAAGATTCAATTGTCTCGACATACAACAACCTGACACCAAATGTTACACATTTTTTATGGTGATCAACACTGGTGGATGGAACAAATATCATATTATACCTAAAAGAAAAAGAAATGGTTAGAAGTTAATGTAAATAATTATTTAAAACACAAAACCAACTTACCTATTTGTCTGGTAGGTTGCATCAAATGCCAAAACATCACCAAAAACATCGTAATTGACCTTCGAAACATTATCCATCCAAAACAATGATCTAACCTCACCATCAACAGCAACGTACTTGAAACTGAAATTTTCTCTATACATCTTGCGTTCTTTCAATGTATCTACAAACATTTGTGCATCTCTTTTACCAATGCACTTGGTGATATCTCGACTGAAATTTTTGTAGTCCGTTTTTGTACTACGCACCATATGATGGCCACCCTTTAATGCAACTTGTAGGCTATGAGCTTTGGTTCGCCCAATGTTTTCCAATTGACATTTGGCAATATACTCTTGATTAACGAAATTCAACATCCATCTTTTACGCGTCTGATCAAAATTGTCTAAACTCACTAATCCATGATTATGAACCTCATCAATTTCATATAACTCAAAAGCTGAGGTACCTATTATAGCTCATAGTTAGTAACTTTAAAATTAATCCGACGAAGACGTGACTTTGACGTGGAGTCCAAGGTGTCAACAACTTGACCCTTAGGCTTACCAGCTTTGGTACACAACATGTATCTATGAGTAATCACCCCATCCTTTTTTTCATTGCACATAAACAAGTAGAAAAACCAGAC
Organism: Flaveria sonorensis; assembly: GCA_025506505.1. NCBI lineage: Eukaryota > Viridiplantae > Streptophyta > Magnoliopsida > Asterales > Asteraceae > Flaveria > Flaveria sonorensis. The sequence goes on from CM046439.1 coordinate 18,671,566, forward strand.
TTCTCAGCATAAGCTTCATAACTATCCATCACATCTTGCCATGTATCGAATTTGGTTCCTACGACAAGCTTGTACCCAGCTGGAACATTAGGAATCGAGCATCGTGTTCCATTTGGAGATTCATATACGTTGGTAGATAAAGAATCTTGATAGTGAGAAAAAATGAAACAGGTTAGTACATTATTAAAATTTTAATATAATAGTAGTATTCGTTATCACAACTAAGGAAATGTTAGAATAAATACACATACATATACGTAAACATTCATAAAAGATGTTGTAACATCTGTTACATTAACATCGTGCCACTTACATTTACGTCATCAAATGTTTAGATGGAAAAAAAATAACAGAACATATTGGATTAAGAATTACCTTCATTTTCAACACCTATAAGATATATATGTTCATCTCCTTGATTCATATTTGATAGGGTGAGTATTGTCGAATTCTCTAATTCCAAATTATTGCTGGTTACTAGATTATCAATCTGATCGATAAATATTAAAGGAGTTGCTTTTGCGAACTCTTCAATTTCCATCCAGTTATAGTGCCCATCGCAGAAGAATTGGGGTTATCGTTCCAAAATGGTGAAATTAGAGAATAAAAAAAACAGAAGAGCAATAAAAAATCAATAGAAAACTAATAAAAGAGACTCACCTGCTTCAATATAAGATTATTGAAGTTGAGTAACAATCTACTGAAAATCAAAATGAAACAACAATAGAACGAAGCGAATCGGGGAACAATAATAATAGAAGAAATGGTTTGATTGAATCGTTCCCAAGAATGTGCTAATTAGTTCGATCATGGGGAGGAAAATAAGGGATTTATCATTTACTAAGAATAAATTATGTAGAAAATTACTTAAATACCCTTTGAACATAATAAATATAAATAAATAAAGAAAAATTTTGATTGGATGAATTTGGTTTTCATAGTTTTCTCAAAATAACTTGGTTTTCTTAGGATCCCTCCTCTCTCTATATATTGTGGGGATTGAACCTAGAGGCTCGGAAAATCAAATCAAGATGATAAAGATCAAGTCACGCGAGAACTAGAAGTTACCAAGCGAGAAGTTGTGTCTCGCGCGAGAACTTGGAAGTCGAGCGAGAACTAGGCGATAACTTCCTATCTTAGTATAAATAGTTGTTAGCTGATGAAATTTAAAGAGCTTTTTTCATTTCCTGATTTCGCATGTATTTGTAATCTGTTAAATCAGAGGGCAATACTAATCGAAGTTAATTTACACTTGTGGTCATCTTATTTCTTATTCTATCTTCTTACTATGTTGATTATATTCAGCGTTCTTGTCATGAGATTGATCTGATTCATAAGTGTTGATCCTTACAATTGGTATTAGAGATTGGTATGCCCTTGATCGATTGAATTGAAGATCGAATAGTGTTTTTGAAGTGTTCTTGAGCTTCGAAATGGAATCCTTTGAAGATCAACTTGATTTTTGCAGTTTTTGATTACTTTTAAAGATGTTGAGAACTGTTATGCTGTTGATTGAAGATTTGATGGTGTTCATGTGATTAAACGAGCTTAATTGAATCAATTAGAGACATTTATGATCAAAATTGAACCTAAATCACTAACTGAAAGCTTAATCAATTAATTTTGAACAATTTGGTGAAAACTTGAAGCTAGAATCTCAGAATTTAGGAAGCAATTGATCAGCCGAAAACTTGTTAATCGCACGTGAAAAGATCCTATTCGCGCGAGAAATTTGATTTTCGCAAAAGTTTGTTGGAAAGTTTGTTATAAAAGATTTCTTTTCATGCGAGAAGTTCCCATTTTCCCAAAAGTTAGTTAGAAAAGTACCCATGTGAAAAGTTTGTGTACTGTCATGTTATTCAAGCGAGAACTTCAAGTTTGAAGAATATCTGAAATTTTTGAATCTTGAGTTTCAAGATGGCAAATTTAAAGCACATCACTGCTACCCGTAACCTCGACAATGAATATAGTACTAGCACAAAACCTCCTAGACTTATCAGCGAAGAAGCTTATCCCGACTAGGTTTACCGATTTGAGAATCACGTTATTTACACCGACCCCGGATTATCCGGTCAATCAAACAAGGACCGTATATTCCTGTGTATAACAATGATAAGGGAGAGTTGGTACCGTAACCTGAACATCTATGGGATGAGGAAGACATGAAAAAGCTTGAGCATGATGACAAAGCGTATGTTGTCATCACTATGGCACTTACTACTGAGATAGCTCAAAAGTTCAAGGATTTCAGAAAGGCTAAAGATTTATGGTATGCGATGGAGGAGTAGATAATAGGCAATAAGGATATGAGGGAAAGCGGAAAGGACATGTTGAACCAAGAGTTTAAAATGTTTAACCATGTGCTAGGTGAGACATTAGATGCTCAAATGTCCAGATTTGTTAAGCTGATAACAAAGATGAAAAGTGCAGGAATTACTTTAGAGAATATTTTTGTGAACAAGAAGATGTTAAACTCATTACCTTACAGCTAGAACAATAACTGCACCACTATCAAAATGTCACACCCTCAATTTCCACAAACGAGGTATTACCGTTAGGCGTGTGACTTCCAGGATCTCAGCCACTAGTTACACCAAACGACACGTTAATTACAAAACATAGATTATTTATTAACGACTAAAATATCCCAAAAGCAGAGTTATTAACGTAACCATAATAGTAATTGCGGAAGCATAAATAAATCATAAATCTTTAACCGGCGCAACACGCGCAAAATATATAAATGAAATTCATTTAGAAGTTGTAATTAAATCACGTGTGACGATGAATGCATGAATGAAATGTTCCTAAGCGTGCGCATCTTGTGAACCTGAAAGAAACATGCTAAAATGTCAACATAAAGTTGGTGAGTTCACAGAGTTTACAGAAAACAGTAATTGTCAGTGATGGAAAACCAGATTTAGTAATCAAAGCATATCAGTAGGTAGCTAGCCTACAACAAGTCACTATGTGTATGAATTTCGCAACCGAGCTGACAGTAATGTAATGTAATGAATGCCCCGGCTGTGGGTACCAAACCACAGCACTGTATAACAGGCTAACCATTCACCCGTTGACCTCCAGTCAGGCTAGCGCGACTAGCCGGGCGGGGTTTGTCAAACCCAGTAGATCTACTAACAATCACCTCGCTACTACCATATTAACGGTCCGAATGAGGCGTAGTGGTAACACCATAGTACACAAGTATATGCAGTATTACAAATCTAAGTAACGTACAGTATATGAAAACAGCATGTTTCTCTCCCCCAAAAGAGAGTATAGTATGAAAAGTGGGGCTGTAAACTCACCTTGAATGCACAGCAAAAGCAATTAATGTAAACACGAGCGATTAAGTTTCCGAACAACCTGAATGCACATTATTATATAATTAATATTAAATACCAATAATTCCATCATACGGTTTCGTGTTCTCGGTCCGGGCTCGCCTTAGAATAATTTCCAATTATCATGTTAATCGCATAACTCAATTATGCTTAATAGTGCATAACCCACACGACTTAGGACATAACAATTATATATATAGGAAAAATCCAGTCATACATAATATATCACTACGTATAATACACCCGTAATATATATCTTTTTTATGCACAACACACACACACACATATACATATGTACATTATACATTACTCATATACATGGAATATATATATATATATATATATAAAAATCACAAATGAAATACGCATGCCATACATACCCACGTGACCCATTACCCATAATTAACCCACACACATACATGAATGAAAAACCAAAGTCAAAAGTCAGAAACTAAAACCCACTGCCACCCCATGCCCCTTAACAAACATCGATGCATACATACACATACAATCACACCTCCATGCCAACCCACCACATACACACATACCCTCGAAAGGCATACATACATACCCACACTGTGGAACACCAAAAATTGAATCTACGTACATATAAACGCAGAACACACACGTTCCATAATAATATACATACATACATGCGAAAGAACATACTGCACATATACATACAAACACAACAGAAAGACGCTTGCACACATACGAATGACACGGCATTCCGTATCCGAAGTGCAACCGGATTCATCAACCATTGAATCCGACAACCCGGACACGCACCAAAACCGCATCCACCAAGCCCGAACCGTACGAAATCGAACAAAGTTAACGAACAAGAAAGAAACGTACCGAATGAAACATGGGCTGATTTGGTTGATCGGTTGCAAGCGGAGAGGCCATCCAAGGGTGTACGGTCGACAAGGGATCACGGTTGATGACAAGGGAGATCACTGGGAATGAACTATTGTAGATCGAGGGGTTGAAGAGGAAAGCTTCGCCGAAGATGCTGATCATGGATATGAGGCTGCCGTCGAGAGGTGTAAGGCTGCTAGGGTTGAAAGGTTGGGTGATGATGCGGATACAAGGGAGCCGTGGGTGGGGGGGTTGGGTATTTAAAGGAATTCATGTTTTGCAAGTTGTCAATTTAGTCCTTTAAGTTTACATGGCTTGTATTTCGAGTAATTTAAGTTTTAGTTAGTTTAGAGTTTATTATTTATAATCATAATAAAATCGGTTTATTTTTAAAATAAATATTGGAGAGAGGTTGGATAATGGTAACAGTGTAACCTGAAAATACGAGTTGTCACATCATCCCCTTGTTGAAGAAATTTCGTCCCGAAAATTAGAACAAAGGACAGGTTTAACAAAGGACGGCATAAAGGTGAGTAGAAGCTTGCATTGGATACGGTTCCTGGAATATCTAAAATGAACCCAAACAAAAGAATGTAAGAATGTCGGGTTTCACGAGAGTTGTGACATCATCCCCTTGTCGAATGGAATTTCGTCCCGAAAATGAGAACAAACAACAGGTTTAACAATGACAACAAAAAGAGTGTTCAGACACTTGCGTTGGGTCTGGTTTTCGGAATAATGAAACAAAATCAAAACAATGGAACGTAAGGAATGATCTTAAGAATAATACCTTAAGAAGTGGATGCCTGATCTTTGAACAGTTGCGGGTACTTCTTTTTCATTTGATCTTCGCGTTCCCAAGTAAACTCTGGTCCACGCTTTGAATTCCACCTAACGCGCACAATAGGAATCTTGTTACGCTTTAGGGTTTTGACTTCTCGATCCATAATCTCAACCGGTTCTTCAATGAAATGTAAGTATTCATCAATCTCCAGTTCCTCCGAAGGTACGATTAGTGATTCATCAACTAGGCACTTTTTCATGTTTTATACGTGAAACACATCGTGTATTCCACTAAGCTCTTCAGGTAAATTCAGCTGATAGGCTAGTGAACCAACCCTTTTGATAATCTCAAATGGTCCCACGTAGCGTGGATTTAACTTTCCTCGCTTCCCAAACCGGATTACACCTTTCCAAGGTGAGACTTTCAGAAGTACCTTGTCACCAATCTGAAATTCCAATGGTTAACGACATTTATCTGCGTAGCTCTTCTGTCGATCATGTGCCGCTGCCATACGGTTACGAATTTGCATGTTCTTCTCAGTCGTCTCGTGCACGAGCTCAGGACCCGTAAGCTGGCTTTCTCCAACTTCTGCCCAACAGACATGTGATCGGCACTTACGTCCATACAGTGCCTCAAATGGTGTGGCCTTGATTGAAGTGTGATAACTGTTATTATAGGAGAACTCAACCAATGGTAAATGAGTTTCCATCTGCTGCCAAAATCGATCACACAGGCATGTAACATATCTTCCAGTGTTTGGATCATACGCTCACTCTGACCATCAGTTTGCAGATGATACGCAGTGCTCATATCCAGTCGCGTTCCCAATGATCGTTGTAAAGACTGCCAAAAGTGAGAAGTGAATCGAGCGTCACTATCAGATATAATAGATACTGGCACACCATGCCAAGAGACTATTTCCCTTAAATAAATCCTCATCAACTTGTCCATTCGATCCGACTATCGGATTGCCAGGAAGTGTGCGGATTTCGTTAAGCGATCTACTATAACCCAAATGGTATCGCATCCGCTGGGAGTCCTAGGTAACTTTATGATGAAGTCCATAGAAATCTGCTCTCATTTACACACCGGGATTTCCGGTTGCTGAAGTAGACCCGACGGTTTTTTTTTTTTTTTGATATTCCACCTTAACCTTAGAACAAGTCAGGCATCTGCTTACGTAGGTAGCAATCTCAGCTTTCATGTTCGGCCACCAATAGATCTCCTTTAGATCTTGGTACATCTTGTCTGAACCCGGATGGATCGAGTAACGTGACTTATGAGCTTCATCCATTACCAGCTCTCGTAAATCCCGATATCTTGGTACCCAAATCCGTTCCATGAAATAACGGATTCCATCGGTCCTTGTCTCTAATTGTTTCTCCATGCCACGCATGGATTCCGCCTTTAGATTCTCCATTTTCAAAGCCTCAGATTGAGCAGCTTTGATTTGCATAGGCAGATCTGAATGGATGGTCATTTGTAATGCGCGCACCCGACGGGGTTTTGGTGTTTCCTTCCGATTGAAGGCGTCGGCTACCACATTAGCCTTACCCAGGTGATACTTGATTGCACAATCGTAATCATTGAGCAATTCTAACCATCGTCGTTGCCGTATATTCAGATCCTTCTGATCATATATGTGTTGGAGGCTCTTGTGATCTGTGTAGATTGTGCACTTTGTTCCATAAAGGTAGTGCCTCTAGATCTTCAAAGCAAACACTACAGCTCCCAGTTCTAGGTCATGCGTTGTGTAGTTCTTCTCATGCACCTTGAGCTGTCTAGATGCATAAGAAATGACATTGTTGTGTTGTATCAGTACACATCCCAAGCCCTGAATGGATGCATCATAGTAAACAATAAAATCATCAGTCTCTTCTAGCAATGCTAGGTTCGGCGCACTGCAGAGTTTGTCCTTAAGTCCCTGGAATGTTGATTCCTCTTTGCTGCCCCACTTGTAGATGGTCCCTTTGTGGGTCAGGGCAGTGAGAGGTTGTGCTAACTTTGAGAATCCTTCAATAGATCGTCTGTAATAGCATGCCAAACCAAGGAATTTCCTCACTTCAATAGGCGTTTTTTTTTTCTTTAATCTTCGTAGGATCTACATGTATACCCTTTTCGTTCACCACATGTCCAAGGAATTGCCTTCCCGCATCCAAAAGTCACATTTTGAGAACTTTGTATAAAGTTGTTCATTTCTCAACAGATCTAGAATGATTCTCAAGTGTTCCTCATGACCCTCCTTATTCTGAGAGTAGGTTAGTATGTCATCAATGAAGACAATGACAAACTTATCCAAATAAGGCTTGCAAACATGGTTCATGAGATCCATGAAAACTGCTGGGGCATCGATCGGTCCAAAAGGCATGACTGCAAACTCAAAATGCCCGTATCGAATTCTGAAAGCTGTCTTGGATATGTCTTCTTCTCGAACCCTGAGCTGATGATATCCAGATCTCAAATCAATCTTTGAGTAGTAACTCGATCCCTGAAGTTGATCAAATAAGTCGTCAATACGTGGAAGAGGGTAACGATTCTTTATGGTAACCTTGTTCAGTTCTCGAGTCAATGCACATCCGAAGGTTCCATATATCTTTTTTTCATGAATAACACTGGTACTCCCCAAGGTAAGGACTAGGGCGTATGAACCCTTTTCTAACAGTTCCTGCAACTTTTTCAACAATTATTGAAGTTTGTTCGGTGCCAAACGATACGGCGCCTGAGCAATCGGAGCAGCTCCCGGTGCTAACTCAATCTGAAACTCTACCTGCCTATGTGGAGGAGGCTTGGTAAGTTTTCTGGAAATAATTCTAGGAAGTATCTAACAACTGGAATGTCTTTAATGCTCTTCTCATCCACTTTCTTTTCTGTAACTAATGCCAGGAGGATGAATTATCCCTTCCGAATACATTTCTGTGCTTTCTAGTATGAGATGATGCAGCCCACAACATCCCTCTTGCCACCTTCCACAACGAGTGTCTCGCCACTAGGAATGCAATAGAAACAAATTCATATCAAATGAATGTCCAGCTAAGCGTAGTTTACATCTGCTATATACCTGGGTAGCCACTATAGGTCAGTAGGCGCTACCCCTCGCAGATTACTAAACTTATTGGATACGTAGCTTCTGTCAGCACCCGAATCAAAATACTGAGGCGAAGCAACCATTCCTGTTGGTTTTCCTTCTTCTTGAGCCTTGGATAGTTTCTCTTGAAACACACAGATTTTCCACACTCATAACATCTCTTTGTGCTTCTTGTGGCTGAGGTGATTTGGCCGGGATGTTCACATGACGATTCTTAATGGCATGACTGAATTTCCTACCGCGCTCACAGATGTTCTTATTGCATGGCCCATTTCGATGCTAGATGCACTTGTTGCAAGCGAAAACACAGAGAGGTAACGATGGGGTCATCAAACACCTTGCCAATCGTTCATTCGCCAAATGTAGTCAACGGAAAATCCAATTTGAATCCCACCATTGGGAAACGTAACATTCGCTAAAACGTGATTACTACCAAATGAAATAATGCTAGAATGTTCACTCCTAAGACTCTAAGTCTTAAGGTCAATCCATGATTAGAAATGCATATGCAGAAAGTAGTGTCACTCCGTACTACTTTTCGAGGACCTCGCACGTTGCAGATAGATAGTATTGCACGTTCACTGAAATGCTAGAAAGAGTAACGTCCCATAGAGACTAGACTAATGCCATATATGAATCTCATTAAGGTTCGAGGTAGGCAAGAACTTTCATACGAGTATAAATGAAGGATTGTTTCCATATCAATGTGAAGTTTTATGAGAATCAAGACTCTCATACCAAAGAATAGTAATGATTTTTTTTTTTACTGACTATGACCGTTATCACCCGACAGAGTTCACCAGACTTCTCATGCACGACAAATTACAATTACGTGTGCACGGTAATGATAATTTGCTTTGCATGGTCACCCCTGGTTCCTCCTGTCCGAGCTAACATACCTTGTCACGTATAGAGGGTTATCAACGATAGAAGTATCAACGATATTGTCATCAAACCAAAGGTCAATTAACCAAGGTTGTACAAAGGAATCAGTAAGGAAAATATCACTGGACAAGAAACCATCGATGTATCAGGTTAGATGGGTATGATAGTATTATCGTAAGTAACCCTAATAAGATCTCCCAATGTCTATGGTAACCGTTAGTGCAGTATTTCCTGTTCCACAGGGCAGGGAAGAAAAGTGGCAATATAGATAAAGAAAGTATGATAGAAGTAGCTCTCGTGTGAGAAAGCATTCAACAGGAGGCAAAAGCTTCCGATGAACCATCCAAGTCAGGTACCGATAGTATTGTATTCGATTCCGAAAGGTATGATGTAAAAGGTATGGTAAATCATTAATCATAATCAACCTTCTCGTGACTCACAGTAACTCGGAGTCACCCACGCTAAGGAACAGGCGGTAACAACGGGGAATTAGGACGAACTGGCCTTTCCCCATAGACTTAACATGAGAAGTTGAAGACACTATCCTGGTAGTTAAACGCTCACTAGAATGAGCAAGGGCAAGCAATCCAGCAAGGCAAAGTAAACAAGGCCAGCTAACAAAGCTAAACGTGTCTATATGCGTGTAACTAAGGCATCAGGCTATAGTCTAAATGCAATGCAAATGAAATGCAATGTCAATTTAGTTCGCTATAACCAATGGCTCTGATACCAATCTGTCACACCCTCAATTTCCACAAACGAGGTATTACCGTTAGGCGTGTGACTTCCAGGATCTCAGCCACTAGACACGTTAATTACAAAACATAGATTATTTATAACGACTAAAATATCCCAAAAGCAGAGTTATTAACGTAACCATAATAGTAATTGCGGAAGCATAAATAAATCATAAATCTTTAACCGGCGCAACACGCGCAAAATATATAAATGAAATTCATTTAGAAGTTGTAATTAAATCACGTGTGACGATGAATGCATGAATGAAATGTTCCTAAGCGTGCGCATCTTGTGAACCTGAAAGAAACATGCTAAAATGTCAACATAAAGTTGGTGAGTTCACAGAGTTTACAGAAAACAGTAATTGTCAGTGATGGAAAACCAGATTTAGTAATCAAAGCATATCAGTAGGTAGCTAGCCTACAACAAGTCACTATGTGTATGAATTCGCAACCGAGCTGACAGTAATGTAATGTAATGAATGCCCCGGCTGTGGGTACCAAACCACAGCACTGTATAACAGGCTAACCATTCACCCGTTTGACCTCCAGTCAGGCTAGCGCGACTAGCCCGGGCGGGATTTGCCAAACCCACTAGATCTACTAACAATCACCTCGCTACTACCATATTAACGGTCCGAATGAGGCGTAGTGGTAACACCATAGTACACAAGTATATGCAGTATTACAAATCTAAGTAACGTACAGTATATGAAAACAGCATGTTTCTCTCCCCCAAAAGAGAGTATAGTATGAAAAGTGGGGCTGTAAACTCACCTTGAATACACAGCAAAAGCAATTAATGTAAACACGAGCGATTAAGTTTCCGAACACCTGAATGCACATTATTATATAATTAATATTAAATACCAATAATTCCATCGTACGGTTTCGTGTTCTCGGTCCGGGCTCGCCTTAGAATATTTCCAATTATCATGTTAATCGCATAACTCAATTATGCTTAATAGTGCATAACCCACGACTTAGGACATAAACAATTATATATATAGGAAAAATCCAGTCATACATAATATATCACTACGTATAATACACCGTAATATATATCTATTTATGCACAACACACACACACACATATACATATGTACATTATACATTACTCATATACATGGAATATATATATATATATATATATATATATAAATCACAAATGAAATACGCATGCCATACATACCCACGTGACCCATTACCCATAATTAACCCACACACATACATGAATGAAAAACCAAAGTCAAAAGTCAGAAACTAAAACCCACTGCCACCCCATGCCCCTTAACAAACATCGATGCATACATACACATACAATCACACCTCCATGCCAACCCACCACATACACACATACCCTCGAAAGGCATACATACATACCCACACTGTGGAACACCAAAAATCGAATCTACGTACATATAAACGCAGAACACACACGTTCCATAATAATATACATACATACATGCGAAAGAACATACTGCACATATACATACAAACACAACAGAAAGACGCTTGCACACATACGAATGACACGACATTCCCGTATCCGAAGTGCAACCCGGATTCATCAACCATTGAATCCGACAACCCGGACACGCACCAAAACCGCATCCACCAAGCCCGAACCGTACGAAATCGAACAAAGTTAACGAACAGAAAGAAACGTACCGAATGAAAACATGGGCTGATTTGGTTGATCGGTTGCAAGCGGAGAGGCCATCCAAGGGTGTACGGTCGACAAGGGATCACGGTTGATGACAAGGGAGATCACCGGGAATGAACTATTGTAGATCGAGGGGTTGAAGAGGAAAGCTTCGCCGAAGATGCTGATCGTGGATATGAGGCTGCCGTCGAGAGGTGTAAGACTGCTAGGGTTGAAAGGTTGGGTGATGATGCGGATGCAAGGGAGCCGTGGGTGGGGGGGGGTTGGGTATTTAAAGGAATTCATGTTTTGCAAGTTGTCAACTTTAGTCCTTTAAGTTTACATGGCTTGTATTTCGAGTAATTTAAGTTTTAGTTAGTTTAGAGTTTATTATTTATAATCATAATAAAATCGGTTTATTTTTAAAATAAATATTGGAGAGAGGTTGGATAATGGTAACAGTGTTAACCTGAAAATACGAGTTGTCACACAAAAGAACCAAGGATCTGTTCACCTTGTCCCTTAGCGATCTCATTTCCAGTATAAAGTCTTATGAAATGGATGACAAGTAGAGTGCTTCAAATTATATTAACACCATGGGAGCTAAAGCATCTGCATTATATGAAAAAATGGCTAGCAATCCAAATTACTATGTCAGTTATTCCTAGTTGTGTCAACAACAAGTAGCCAACTCTGTTTATCTAAATCTCAAAAAACCATCCATTCCTTAGTTAAAAGCCTCTCATCAAAACCATTACAATCTCAACCTCAACCCCATATTTATCCATAAAGTCAATCCACTCAACCCACACAACAAGCATTTATTTTAAATTCCAACCCAATTAAGAAAACCATTCAAATAGCTGAAGAGCATCTGGCTCTATTCACAACCTTCATAAATAGCTACAAAGCTTTCACAGCAGGAAGACTCAGCGCACCCAACATCTTAGTTGATGACGTGCAACAAGTTAATCTTAATGATGTTGAAGAAAATGATATCAAGTATGAGATGGCTATGGTGGTGTACCGAGCGAAAAATTTTGCAAGAAGAACGGGGAGGAAGATGTTTGGTTTAAACAACTCGAGCAAGATTGGGTTTGATAAAACAATTTTGAGATGTTATAACTATGACAAACCCGTTCACTTTGCTAGAGAATGTACTGAGGGAAGGACACATCAAACTGACAATGGAAAGAAGATGGTGACTGTGGAGGTAAAACACAAAGGAGATAAAGCAAGCTCATCAAACAACAAAGCACTGGTTTCTCATATCAATGAAGAATATGATTGGTCATATCAGATGGAGATTTTGGATAATAAACTATCCTGAGCTTTATTAGCTGAAATTCAAACTGATGCAGATAGTGTTGATAAGAACATACTTGTTGAGTTTGTGTCTGATAATTTGATAAATGGGATCTTTGCTAAAGAAAAAGTCAAGAATGTTAAAGGGGTGCTTAAAGAATAAGCTGTCTAGATTACTCCAGCTCGATCAAAGATGACTAAAGAGGGAAATGATGAAATAAAGAATAAGCTATTGAGTTTACTCTAGCTAAAGATGAAAAGACTATGAATGCTATTGAGGAAACTCTAGCACCAGCTTGCAATGACACTATCAATGCTGTTGAGATTACTACGGCATCTAAAGGAGGAGAAAGATTGATCTAAAAGCTTTCATGGCAAAAGTTATACTGAGGAGAAGAACAAGCAAGATGATTCTGATGAGTTATACACTAATCTTTGCTCAAACACATGTTTAGAAAAGGTTCAAAGATACAAAGTTCACAATGAACGCTTGATCTTGGAAGTTGAAAAACTTCAATATCAAGCTCGTAAATATGAAAGTGATGAGAAAATTTTTAAAGAGAAGATAGAAATATTAAACAAATCAATTTATCAATCAAAATTGAATCTTCATGATAAAGATTGTAACATACATGATTTGAAAACATGTAATAATGAATTATCTTTAGAAATCAATAAATTTAACAGTGAACTCTTATCTGCAAAACTGACTGTTGGGTTGAGTTGTCCTTAAACATGGTTGAAGTATAATAGGGTCTTAAACGACTTAGAAAAATGAATGGTGGTAAAAGTGGAGTTGGATATTCTTACGTTGCACCACCAATTAATCATGATTATACATGTTTACCTTCATCAATTACCACATCCGATGAAGAGACTTATGGATTAAGTTTTCAACCAAAATCAGACTTAATAACTCTGGTCAATGTTTTACTAACTCTTTCCTAGTCATAAAAACTAAAATTAAAATTCATCATGACAATTCTTTTGCTGAAAGTGTGAAGAAAAAAGGGTTGGTTGAAGAATGGGAAAGTGATGATGAAATAGATTTTAAGGAAAATAAAAGTTGTAACAAAAAATCTTCATGTAAATCATCACCAGTTATCAATGAAATTTCAGATGTTTCTATTTCGACAAATGATTGTTCAAAACTGTCTAACAAACAAAAGATTTCTAATGAAAGAAAACAAGTCACAACATCAACATCTAACTTGAAAACTGATTCCAAGAACACATTTGTTTCAAAAGGTAACATAGATAAGGAAGATCATATCTTTAAAGAAACAAATGCTAGTTTCTTTAAAAATAAATCTCCTATTACTGGTAACTATGTGAAACAAGATGTTCATAGATCAGGTATCAACGAAACTGGTCCCATTCCAGTACATACGATTCAACAGGTTAAAGCTACAGTTCATGCCTCAACGGCTTCAGAAATGAATAAAACAATTAGGAAACATACCTCAGTGCTTTCGGATTCTGCTAGAAATGTTACTAATGAAAGAAAGAAAAGAAAGTATGTTAAAAAATCACATGGCCAAGGAAATACTAAAGCCAGACTATATGATAACTATGGAGGTTATCATAAACAGTTTGTGAGAAATACACGAGAGCCAAATATGTATCATAAAATGTGTTGTTATGTGTGTGGCAAGCCAAATCATAGGGTTAAAAATTGCAATTATCAACATCAATTTTCAAGCAAACAAAGATTTCACAACACCATTTCAAGTAACAGAAAACAATCCTTTTAAACGCCAAATTGAAAAGGAATACATATTAGTCGAATACTTTGTGGATAAAAGAAATGTTCAAATAAAAACTAATTTGCATGAAGGAAATTCAAAGAAGAAATCTTTATATGTTGATGATAGCAATCCTCCTCTAATTCAAACCACTTTAACGAAAATGGTTACACATCTGATCAAACCAATTTAAAAGTTAAAAATTAAAGCAAAACAATCTGAGCCTGATGTTGTTGAACACTATGTTTTTAATGATAAAAGAGATATGATATTAAAATCAGTATCATATTTGGATGAAAAAAATGTGCTCAAGTCTACCATGGCTTGGATTCCTAAAATTAAATAAATTCATTCATATGTAAAGGAACAACCAAGGCAAGTTATCAACAGTGTTTGCCATGTTGACAGTGGTTGTTCTAGGCAGATGACTGGTGATATATCTGTTGGTCCAAGGGATTGTATAAACATGCTTTTGAAGAAGTTTTAACACCAGAATCCTTAAGTTATCACTATCCAACAAATTGGGGACCAAGTAATGATACAAGAATAAACACAATCGAGCAAAACCAGTTTGAAATATGTTTTTGATAGGATGATATAGAATAATGCTGAAAGATAACATAATAAGCTCCTAGCAATACACAATCAACTCAAATCATTAGTATTTCATTAATGTTCCAAGAGTTACAAAATGATTAACAAACAATCATATTTATACAAGACCTAGTTTCGCATACAGTTTCGCATGGAGCGAAATTGTCATGCTCTGTGACCATGTGAAGCTACCGAGCGAAACTATTGTTTCGCATTTAGTTTCGCATCCCACAGAATACACGAAACAAACAAAAGTAAACTAGATCCTATTACAATAATAACTAACGGTAAGGTGAATACCACCCTATACTTGATCATCGATACTCCCCCTAGGGGGGTATTCACCTGCTGGATCTTCTGGGTTAGCTCCTGCCGATGCTTTCTTGAACATCCTTGCCAAGTCTCTCACTTCTGCTTCCCGATCATCATGTTCCTTCATACTTTTTTTGAGTTGCTTGATCTCCGATCTGACTCCCCTAGCTTTGTTGGCCACTCTCTCAAACAAACTAGCCTTCGCCTTGGTCTCTTCTCCCGTACCACAATTAATCTGATTTTTGCATAAGACCTTCATATCATCATCACTAATTGAGAATACCTATATTGGATCAAACAACCGTATTTCATTTCCTTCCTTCATTTGCACTACTGCCTCACCAGATTGGTTATCATAGAACCATTTCTCAAACTTCTGTAGTCTTGACGGTTGCTAATCTGGTACCCTCACCCGATTGACGGTCTTTGCAGGCTTTAACTTTAGCACTTTATTTCCGTTTCCCGTTTCCTAATCTAAATCTTTCTTTGACCTCCTCCTCTCTATCTTCATGTATCCAAAAGAAGCAAAGTTGTCCCGAATGCCCTAGCGAATATCATGTTCTAGCATTGTGGCATGCTTGCTTAAACAAGAATTTAGTAGAGGAATCTCTGCTAGCCTTCTTAAATCCCACCTAGGAAGAGTCCTAAATTCCTTCCTCTTGTATGCCTTTTTATCATAAACATCTTCAGACCAGGATCATACTACCAACTCATGATCTTCTTATCAGATTCCTTCCTATCCGGTTCTCTGATGTTTTGAAAGAGTGGAGTTAGCTTTTCTGACTCTTCCGCCTTTGCGAACCAATCCTATTTATCCATCTCTATTATGTCTCCTTCAGCTGAACTCCTCTGAGCCACGTATGTCATTGGTCTCTCTTCAACTTCATAGAATTATTGCTCAGAATCATAGTCCATAAGTTGTTCTTCAACCTCCTCATCTTCATCTATTATATTGAGCTCTACATTTCTCTTTTCACCTTCTTCTCTATCCTCTATGATCACTTCATTTCCGGTAAGATTCATATCTATATCCAGCCCCAAATCTATATCCAGCCTCTATCACCTCAACAACATTTCCTCCAATGTCTCCTTCACCGCTTCCTACAATATCGCTTCCTACAACATCACCATCTCCATTATTTTTCTTAGCTTGAATAGTTTCAATACCAACATCACCTCCACCAGCTCCAGATCCACCAACACCACTACCACCAGCTTCAGATGACTTATGAATGAATATATACTAAGATGTGTCAGTCATATCCCAAATTTCCTGATCAATTGGTACATTAGTAACACCAGCTCTTCTTCTTAACTCGGTTAATTCTTTTAGCAATCTTCTAATCAAATCTTGTTTGCTTAGCATCATCCTCTTCATTTGATCCGTCTCCTTTTCCCTCTATATTTCTCTCTTTTTGGAGTTTATCAGTTTAGCCTTGATCATGCTTAGCTCTTTTGATAAAGATGTGCTAACATTCCTGATTAAATCCCTATCAAGTTTAGATTTGAAGTCCCTTCTTTGTCTCCCTGCTTCTCTTGCAGGCCTAGTCTCTGGAATTATTGGTTGCTTGCTTTTACTTCTCCTTTCCCGTTCAGGAAAATTAGCTCTAACTTGGGAAGAGGATTTCTCTCCACTCTTTTTCTTCCTTTTTTCTTCCTTTCCTCTGCAATTCCTTCGCTTGCTGCTACTCTCTGTTCTTCCAAAGGGATTAGGGTCTTGATGTAGTTCCATTTATCCTTAGTGTACATATTCTCCGGCAACTATGTAATTTTTCTAGAAAAATCGTGCCCGGAGGCAGCACAGTCAGCAAATATTCTCGAGTTCATCAGGGTCAACTTTAGCTCATCTCCATGTTTCGGTATGTTTGGCTTCAAATAATTGTGAATGATTTGAATGAATCTTGGGTATAAAAGCCACTTATCCTTCTATAGAGCCATGATGTTCTCTAGCATATAGTCATGAATAGCCTGGGCAATGTTTCCCTTTTCTCCTCTACAGCATATGATCATGGTTGTTGACCACTTTAGATACACCCTTTCTATGATCCAAGTAACTGATGAAAACATGCACAATGAACCTTCATTCCTTCGATAGATATGTCTTCTTGATCTCCTTCATTTTCTCAAAATCGGTTCCCTCATATCCAATTGATTTAAATGCTACAATAACATCAAAATAAAACATCTCTACATCCTCACCCATATCACCTTCCAACCTCAAAGCCTTAGCCACCCTCTCAACTGAGATCTCAATTAGCTCCCCTAGAACAGACGCTTCGATAATCTTTTCTTTCGATTAGTAATCAGCTGTTCTCCAAAAGTCTATAATATGTCTTTCATCTATTATAGGAGAGTGAGATATTGCGTAATGGCTGTGAGACCTTTTCAACCAGGAGATAGTGTCTCGAAAACCAGTGGTCTTTGGGTCTTTATCGTTTAGATATGCCACCACGTTTGATCTCGGATCAAATTTTAAGCTTCCCATAGGATCGGTAGGTTAAACCGAAAGTTTGTTAGTTCAACCGTATTAATTAAACACTTAATAATTGTTAAAATAAAAAGGAGAAATTATAAAAAAAATAAAAAATAATAATTGCAATTATTTTCGCAACCAGTTTCGCAATGAGAAACTATAATTTCGCAGAGGGTACGAAACTATAGTTTCACACAAGCAGGGCGAAAGTGTTTGGACATAGTCCTAAAAAATCAAAACCACAGATACTTTCGCACGACAAAAGTATAGTTTCACAAAAGCTACAAAACTATAGAGTTGCATGATCCGGCCGGTTCAGTGCACGCGGGTAGCATGACTAGACAGTTTCACTCAGAGCAGTGAACTTTAGTTTAATTTCGCAAAAAGACACCTTAGTTTTGCATAATGACTGAGCAAAACCCATAAGTCGCAGATCGAATATTTTTTGAAAATCCATTTGTAAGGATCAACACATTACGATGTTCGATCTCGTGATGAAAATGCGGAATGTTGACATCACGGTATAAGATTGAATAGTAATTGAAGAACACAAACACAAATGTAAATAAACTTTAATTATATTGCTCACTGACTTAGAATCTATCACAATACAAATGAAATCAGGAAAGTGACAAAAGCTACTGAAATACATTACAAAACATCTATTTATACTATTCTATGAAGTTCTCGCGCGACTAACAAGTTCTCGTGCGATCAACAGGTTTTCGCGCGAGAAACAAGTTATCGCGCGGCAACTCTAACTATTCTTGTGACTTGATTTTCTTCATCTTGATTTGATTTTCCGAGCCTCTAGATTCAACCCCTACAATCTCCCCCTAGGGGGCCGGTAAATCAATGTTTTATAAGTCCACGTCGTCCACCTTGTAACTGCCTCCATATGCATACATTTTGTTGTCCAGGGCCTTCGTGTTCATCCAGCCAAACTATGTTGCTATGAAATGCACAGATTCATCACTTGCAATTGGACAAGCCTGCGAAATCATCAAATCTTCTTTTTCAAATTTGAGCAAATCCATAGGGTCGATGAGACGGAAATCACTATCAACACAATGAATTAACGTGTGCCCCGTCTCCTTCTCACAACTCCACAATATTAGCTTGGACAAGTTGTTAACTGGCATATCAGCATGTATAGGGATCTTCCTTGCATATCTTGGATGTATGAACACTTGTATCTTCATTGGTTTGTTTGTTTTAGGATCTAGTCGTGTCTCATCTTCAATGACTTTGGATTTGGTAGTTTTAAAGTCTTTGAAGTTGGTCTTGCTCTACTTCTAAATCATATTACTGATCCACTTTGCCTTGCTATAGTTACTAGGGTTAATGAACGGAACACGACCCATTGCATATAAATCTGACGCTTGAGTGTATGGAAATCGTGTTTGTCCTGATAGTAATCGATTGCTCCACCCTTTCTTTTAAGCACGTACATCTTCTTCTCCGCATCGTAAGCCCAGCTAAGTATTGGTTTTGAGTTTCTTTACATTGTAAAAGGTTTGGAATGTCTCAACGTGTGAACGTAAGGTGGTGAAGGAGGCGCAACAACTATTAGGTTCCCGACCTGACGCCCTGCACTTTGACCAGTAACATTAGCAGTCTCGTCAGTCGTTTCTTGTGTGCTCGACTCTCCTACGATCTCCCCTTCTTCGGTCAATGTATCTGAAAACATGTCCTTAAGACTATTTCCAAATATGTCAGTGTAATCTATTCCTTTATCCAAATCATCAAAAAGTCCAAAATCTTCTTATGTCTCCTCAGTAATGATCTTTTGCTGGAATGTATAAAAGACTCTATCATAAGCTTCTTCTACAGCTGGATCTAATGGTATGTACTTAGTGGTATCATCGAGACTTGGTCTGGAGACATTGCAAGTACCCGATGAACCAGATGCACTAGCTGTAGAGCCTATATCTCCTCCTTTTCATCATCTTTCTTGTCATCTTTATTACCATCTTTACCCTTATCACCATCATCATCATCATCTTCTTCATCATCTTCAACTTCTTCTTCATACTAGAGCATAGTAAACCAGATCTATCCATAATCATCAAATACTGGGCTTGGAATAGAAACATCATGTTCAGGCTCTACAAAACACCTCTCCAGTATAAACCACTGGTCTATCCTTAGTAGCCATAGAATGATCAGTGATAAGTGGCTCTTGATCAACATCAGCAATCTTTGTTGTCCTTTCAGTAACAACAAGATCAACATCATACTCTGTAGTGTCAGTAGGATCTTAAGCAACTATAGGATCAGCAGTTTGCTGTCCATTAGATTCTCTAAATTCAGTGGCATGTTGTTGTGGCGATGAAAAATGCACACGTGAAGTGATATCTCTTAAGTTCTGCTCTAGAATCTGAACATAACTGAATATGAAGTTTTGCTGATGTTTAAGATTCTTTATCCTCTCATCCTTTTCAAACAACTGCCTCTGTATATCATCAATGATCTGAGTCTTTTCTAAACAACTCCTCTGTATATCTTGATCTGAGTCTTTTCAACATGTATTATTCTTTGCACCAGTGTAACTGATGTAGGTGAACTAGTAGAAGTACTAGCACCTTGTGTTAGCGTAGGAGGGTTGTTAAGAAAATCTTCCATTCCTATTGTCTCTTCAAACCGTTGATCTCTTGGTGGAGTACTCGACACATCCTTAGTAGATGGTGTCTCTAAAGTAGCAGCCTCGCTAACTGTGGCAGAAGTCTCAGAGATATGTACTTCTTCCTCAGTCGACACAATGGTCATAGGGGTCCGACACTTTCTCAATACACCTCATCCTCTACCCCTACCACACGGACTATCACCCGCTCTTCTTGCCATCTGCCTCTTCCTACCTCGAGAAATAGGTACATCTTCAAGAATAAAATCTGCATCACGTTCCTTAACAGTGCATTTGGCTGGCGTTTCTTGCACTCTGGGATGTTCTTGAAGGACATATGGCATATTCCCAATCTGATCACTATCACTTTTGCTTCCCGAACTGAACCATAAATTTATCTCAGCATCAATCGAAGTTCAAGCTGGTTATGAAGATTCAAGAACATCTTCAGGAATAGTAGTTGAAGGGCTAGCTTGATTAGCTTGTGTATCCACTTCTTTAGTCTCTTCAGCATCTTTTTGATAATCTTCTACAAACCATTGATGTTTAGAAAAGTGAGTTCCATCCCATGCATTTCCTCTAGCCCCCATAAGATAAGTGAATATATCCTTCTTGATCATCATCATAGCATAAGTAGATGAATCGAATATTGCAAGCTCAGGATGAGCAGCATTCACTATCATCTGTAAAAATCATGGGTACATTACGAACTTCTTCCCAACTGCAGCTATTAAGTTCTTCTACATCTCAGAAAATATTGCCTTGGATATGTTGTATGGTAGATTATCAACTAGAGATATCAGCAGCGATCTGAATATAGCACTTAGGCTATCCATTTCGGCTTTCAGAATGCTTAGGTAGTGTATGACAACATGAAACAAGTACTTCCAAAATGGTGGAAGGTACTTCTTATCAAGAGATGGATATCTATGATCATATCCCATCCTCTTTAGGCAATCTTTAACCACTTCATCATCAATCTTGGTAGGCGCATTTGGTTGATCTTCCATTAACAAAATAGTGTAAATCATTTTTGCAGTGATAACAACCCTCTTCCCTTTCAAAGTGGCAGATATACATGGTTCTCCATCCTCATCTATCTCATTTACTGCTGACTACCAAAACTGATCTAACACGTCTGCATATATGGTCAGATTAGCAGAAATGCCATGATTAATGTGTGAAGTATTTAGTCCATCAGTTAGAGATCTAAATAAGGCTTTGCCATCTGGTACTTCTCCAAGATAAGCCACAGCATTATGGTTCTTGTTAACAACCATAGATCTTTCCATCTGAAAAGTTAAACACACTAGTATTAGCACACAAGAAGAATTTCACCCTTAGAAAAATTTTTGGAAATTTAAAATTCTCGAGCTAAAACATTAACTACTCGTACGAAAACATTGTGTTTTCAGATTCAACTTTTCGCTTGACAAGAAAGGTTTTCGCATGGTTCTCGACCAGAAGTCAACTTCTCGCGCGAAAAGTCTTTTTTTCACGCTAGTAGTTCTATGCGAATTTGAAAGTTCTCTAGTCTGTTCATTTTCAAAAAACTTTTTGCATGCAACAAGCCTACAATTTTTAGATTTTTAATCATCCATTTTGGAGTGTTTTAACCAATAAAACATGTTCATTAAGTGTCGTCTAAGTCATTATTAAGGTTTATTATGTTTAATTTGTTCAATTTAAGATTTATATGTCCATTTAAGATTCGGCCAAGAATCAAACACTCCTAAATCTATTCAAATAATGACAATATACCTTATCAATCACTAGAATATCAAAATGCGACTACTATGAACACAAATATTGAATCAAACGATGTTCTAACACTTAGAATTTTTTAGAAAAATTTTCTGGATCTTTTCATGCGAATAGTGTGCTTTTCGCTCAACAGTTCCTTTTATAGACTTCTGACTTCTCACGTGAGAAGTCAGAGTTCTCTCACACTTGAACTTTTCGCACACTTGAACTTTTCGCACCTTTTGAACTTTTCGCACATTTTGAACTTTTTGCACGTGAGAAGTTCATTTCCATTGAACTTCAAAAAATTTCAACTTTTCAAATTTGTTTATGTTATGAAGCCATTTGATTTGTTTTGATAAAAATTATGTTTAACTAAGTGTTTACAATTATCCAAGAACCCTTAATTTTTGAAAATTTTCTAAAAACAAAACAATTGTAAAACAAAGCTTAACATAAAATCAAACTTATATTTTTCTTTATATTTATAATTTAAATGTTTTTGGTAAATTTCAAGTATAGGATTATATTTATTATGAAATCGATCATAAACATTGTCAGCTTTATTCAAATAAGACTGGTTATGTTGATTGTCAATATATTTTGTCCATATTAAACTTAGACTTCAATATTTTTATTTGGACACATGTTCTATGATTTTATCATATTTAGATTGAGTTATATGAAACTTGTGCTTCCCACAATCAAAAATCCTGTAGAACCTTATCTAGCTTCAAGACACTATTGAGATTTCAAGTCACCGCAACTTGACTTAAACCTTTTACCTTTGATCAGTATTTTCAGAGTTATTTTTCTCTAATATAATATCTATTAAGAGCATAACTAGCTTGAGAAACATTTCTAAACATAGAATATTAACAAGTTTTAGGACTTATTAACAGCCAGTCGGACTTATGTTTTGCCCTAGCAAGACGTTTAGGACTTATATGCCAAATCGGACTTACATGCCCATCTTTTGATTTTGCCTCCTGTGTCAGAACATATTCTCAAAAAGAAAATATTTATCATATAGTATTTATGTCTATGACATATCTTTTATTATTGTGCTCATTGACATCTTTTATTCCTATATGACCTTTTGGCATCTTTTTGCGCTTTTGTTTATTTTATTTTCTCTTTTGTTTTTGAGACTTGTATACTTTTTATCCTTTGATATATATATATATATATATATATATATATATATATATATATATATATATATATATATATATCTAAAAGATAATGAATCAAACGATAATGGGCTTGAGTATGACTAGACTATAACTCTCAGTCTGTTTTAGCATGAAGTCAGAATTACCACAAAATCTTGATGAGTAACCCACTTCAATCATTTTGAGTTTACTTTAATATCACAGATCATAGTGTTTTTCAGTCATGGAAGTCAAGCCTATTAACATATTCAAATCATTGCTGTTATTGACAAAAGATTTTGACTGATTTGAATTCCTTTTGAATTTGGCATTTGAAAGAAATGTTTTCTATTCTTTGAAATCAAATTGTGAAATCTTTGTTTGCTTGAAAAATGATGTTGATGACGACAATGTCTAGCCTTATGATTTGGCTTGCGACACACATAACAACACATTTTATGATAAGTATTTTGCACAAATTGTGTATGACAACTTCCATTGTTATCATAGAATCTGGCGTTGGTATTTCTTTGGCCTTGTGATTCTTTAATAGTCTCTCTTTTCTTTCTTTCGTTATGAATTGTTTGAGAAGATTCCCTAAGAATTGAGGTAACTGTTTTAACTTTTTCATTCACATTTGCGTTATGAATTGTTTGAGAAGATTCCCGAAGAATTGAGGTAATTGTTTTAGCTTTTTCATTCACATTTGAAGCCGATGTGGAATGGACTATAACTTTAGCGTTTTGAGTTGTAGTTACTTGAATTGGACTAGTGTCTTTGATACTTATTCTACAAACATCTTGTTTCACAAAGTGAGCAATACTAGAAGGTTTATTTTTAAAGAAATTGACATTGTTTTTTTTAAATATGATCTTCCTTATCAACGTTGCCTTTTGAAACAAATTTGTTCTTGCAATCAGTTTTCAAGTCAGATACGGATGTTGCGACTCATTTTCTTTCTTTGGCCTTAAAATCTATTTTTGATTTTAGTTTCTTTTTATGGTTAGACATTTTTGAACAAACATTTTTAGCATTAAAAACTTTAGAACTTTCATTAATAATTAATGATGAATTACATGAAGATGTTTCATTACAATTTTTTTTTCCTAAAAGTCTAATTCATCATCACTTTTCCAATCTTCAACCAACCCGTCCTTTTTCACACTTTCTACAAAAAAATTGTTATGATTAACTTTAATTTCAGTTTTTATGACAGGGTCAACAGTCATTGAAACATTGACTGGAGGTGTTAAGTATGACTTTGGTTGAAAACCTAAACTATAGTTCTCTTCATCATGAGTTGTAATTGATGAAGGCAAACATGTATAATCATGATTCATAGGTGGTGCAATGTTAGAATAACCAACTCCACCTTTACCACCATTAATTTTATGTGTCATTTGAGACTTGATTATACCTTCAACCATATTTGATGAAAATTCAAAATTTTCAACAATCAATTTAGCAGATAAGAGTTCATTGTTAAGTTTATTAATTTCTAAAGATAGTTCATTGGTACGTGTCGTTAAATCTTTTATGTTACAATCTTTATCATGAAGATTTAATTTTGATTGATAAATTGATTTGTTTAAGCTATCTATCTTTCCTTTAAAAGTTTTCTCATCAGTTTTATATTTACTAACTTGATATTGAAGTTTTTCAACTTCTAAGATCAAATGTTCGTTGTGAACACTATATCTTTGTACCTTTCCTGAACAAGTAGTTGACCAAAGATTAGAAAATACCTCTTCCGTCTCTTCATCTCTTTTCTTCTCTTCAGGTAAGATGTTTACCATGAAGGCTTTCAACACTATCTTTTCTTCTGCTTCTTTTTTCGGAGTGATCTTAACAACATTTTCTCTTTCTTCATAAGAAGATGCCCGAGTAAACTCAACAGCATTTTCAAATTTCTCATTCTTCTTCCCTTTAATAATGTTTGATTGAGCTGGAGTAGTCTCAACCGCTATTTCATTAATCTCACTTTTAGCCTTCACTTTCACAACTTTCACATCTTTAACTCTTTTCTCTTTAACTTTTTCAGCTTCAACCTTCTTTTCTTCTTCAAACACACCTTTCATCTAATCATCTGATATGAACTCAGCTAGTATATTACTTCAACATGTTCTTTAACAGTTTGAATCTCTGCCAACAAAGCAGTGGAAAACTTGATGTATAGCATATCCATTTGATCAGACCAGTCGTATTCTTTGTCAGTTTGAAAAACTAGTGCTTTGTTGTTAGATGAGCAAGCTTTGTCTCCTTTTATCTGTACCTCCATGGTTACCATTTTCTTCCCACTTTCTGTTTGACTTGACCTGCCTTCGGTACACTCTCTAGCAAAATGGCCAGGTTCGTCACAATTATAACATCTCAAACTTGACTTTTCAAGTCCAATTTTGCTTGAGTTATTCAGCCCAAAAATCTTTCTCCCCATTCGTCCAGCAAAATTCTTTGCTCTGTAAACCACTATTTCCATTTGATATTTAATATCATTCTTCTCAACATCATCGGGATTGACTTGTTGTAAGTCATCAACCAAGATGTTCGGTGCATTTAGTTTTCTAGCAGAAAAAGATTCATAACTGTTCATGAACGATGTAAATAGAGCCAAGTGCTCTTCAGAAAATCTGAATGGTGTGTCTATTGGGTTGAGATTTTACAACAAAGGCTTGTTATGTAGGTTGATTGGCTTGACCTTGAATGTAGGTTGGAGGTTATGGTTGAGCTTGAGCTTGACTGTAAGAATTCTAATGAGGAGCTTGGAATTGAGTCAAGGATGGATCTTTGACAGTTTGATATGCAGGAGTTGCTGATTGTTGTTGCTGATAGTAGCTTACACAGTAATTTGGATTACTAGCCATCTTGGCATATAATGCTGATGCTTCAGCTCCCATCTTGTTGATATAATTAGTAGCCCTCTGCTTTTCATCCATGTCATAAGATTTGATAGTGGAAATTAGATCACTAAGGGATAGGCTGAACAAATCCTAGGTTTGTTTAATCATAGTGCAGTTGTTATTCCAGCTGTAAGGTAAGGAATTTAACAGCTTTTTTTTCACTGAGATGTTCTCCAGTGTGATTCCAGCACTTTTCATCTTGGTAATAAGCTTCACAAAGCTAGAGATTTCAGCCTCCAATGTCTCACCATGAATATGATTAAACATGATAAAACCTTGGTTAAGCATATCCTTTCGGCTTTCCCTCATGTTTTTGTTCCCCATAATTGGCTCTTCCAAGGCATCCCATAGATCCTTTGACTTCCTATAATCCTTAAATTTCTGAGCAATTTCAGTGGTAAGTGCCATTGTCATGGCTGCATATACCTTGTCATCGAGCTCCATCCTTTTCATATCCTCTTCGTCCATAGATGTTCAGGCTTCGAAACTAAGTCTCCTTTGTCATTTGTGCATATCAGGATATAGGGACCCTGTTTGATAGATCTCATCATCTTGGGTTCAGTATAAATGATATGGTTCTCAAAGCAATAGATCCGGTACGGTTAGTCTTCTTCACTAAAAATTTAGGAGGCTTCGTGCTCGTCCCGATCACATTATCTAGATTAAGAGTGGTAGTGATGTGCTTCAAGTTTGCCATTGTGAAGACTTGGATTGAAACTAAAAGAAAAACTTCAAAACTGGAGTTCTCGTGTGATTGATAAAGTTCTCACGCGAATAGTCTTCTGCAAACCTAATTGCATAAGTTTTCACACAAACTTCTCGCACGGTAAGTTCTGTAACTGAATTTTGTGAAATGTTCAAGTTTTCGCGCGAGAGGAATCTTTCTGTAAGAGAATTTCAACAAACTTTTTCACTTCTTGCCCGAATATCTACTTTTCGCGTGTGAAAGTTAACTTTTTTCTTGATCAAACTCAGTCAATTTCGACAATTCCAGCCTTTAATCAAACACCAATTTGTTTAAAATTAACTGTTTAATCTTCCAATTAGTGATTTTAGGTTTGGTTATGATCCTAATTGTCTCTAATTGATTGAATTAAGCTCAATTAATCTCCAAAACAAGTCAAATCTTCAAATGAACAACATAACATCTCTTTAGGTCTTCAATAGTGATCAAATAAGCCATGAATTCAGAAAATCTTCAATTGTCTTCAAAATGGATCTTGTGAGCACTTCAATAAGAAGTAATCAACCTTTGATTCAATCGATCAAGAGCACGCCTTGCTCTGAGACCAGTTGTAAAGATCAACACGTTACAATGATCGATCTCGTGATGAAAATATGGAATGTTGACGTCACGGTATAAGATTTAATAGTAATTGAAGAACACGAACACAAATGTAAATAAACTTTGATTATATTGCTCTCTGAATTAGAATATATTACAATACGAATGAAATCAGGAAAGTGACAAAAGCTACTGAAATACATTACAAAACATCTATTTATACTATTCTATGAAGTTCTCGCGCGATCAACAGGTTTTCGCGCGAGAAGTAAATATTTGTGTGACTTGATCTTCTTCATCTTGATTTGATTTCCAAAGCCTGTAGGTTCAACCCCTACACCATTCAAAACGCATTTCCATGGTTCGAAACAGGTTAAAAAGCGATCTTTACCCGTTGGAACAAAGAAATAAAAGCCCAAATGACGATATTGATTCCGCAAGAGAATGTGATGTCGGTTTATTTCAAAAATAGGGTTCTTTCGCATAATGCAAAATGATGGTCGAAACAAATATTTATACCACACAGTTTCGCATAAGCCGAAACTATAGTTTCGCTGGGTACATGGTCAAAACTTGTGTTTAGCGACACTCCTAGCGAAGCTATGGTTTCGCACGCCGAGCCGTCAACGAAACAATAGTTTCGAACAGCGAACTGAACTTTAATGTAAAAAAGTGACTTCTCCACCCACGAGACTAGCTTAAAAATAAAAACACATAGAAAAAAGAAAATTGAAAGATAATGAATAAAAACAACGTAAACGATATCAGACATGCTTTTCAAGAAATCGTCTAGAGAATCAAGGATTGGCGGGATTGCCAATATGCTTTTCCATTTAAACCCATGCCGTATTCTTTTCAACGGGTGACCTGTAACTGCTTTTATCATGTTTTGGGTTCATTTAAGAACGCCCAAGTAACTTGGTTCCCACAGTTATTTTATATAGAACTTATCTCGTCATCATGGTTTATTGAGTGATTCTGCTTGAATTCATCTGAGATGGACATAGATACAAAACATTTGACATCCGTTGAGATATATATGTTATGTCATGATTGATGGATGGATGATGAGAGCTTCAGGTCTATACTTACATATAACAGAGGAGATTATCATTTGAGTGTGTTAGTGAGAGCTTCAAGATCACTCCAGGTCAATGCTGACACATAGTAAATGAGATGGGCAAGCAATTTTTTCATGGCTTAAGGATGAGGGAAATTTGGTAATACATGATCAAAACAGATATCAGCCACTCTCAACCCAATTTTAGCCGAGACTTGTAACTTTATGCAGGCCGAGATGACATGTGAATGATCCTTATCACTGAGTGTTTAGTCTTCGTTAGGTCACACAATCACTTATACTTCGTTTTAGGCCATCAGGCCTACCGACATATCACAACGCAACGCCTCTGACCTCCTTCAGACACTATCCAAGCTTCTTGAATCCTACAGGATACAAAGATGAAATGTTATATACACGAAATCATTAAAAAGCCAATTTCAAAGTCTATTCTTCCCTAAAATTTATATTTAAGTGCAACTAAAGAAATTTCACTTTTGAACTAGAGACACATTGGGGAAGTGTGGGTCTCGAAGCTCCTTAGCACAGGCATTAAAAAAATATATAAAAATAAAATTTTAATTAATTAAATTTTTAATTTTTTAATTTTTGAACTCAAAATATATTAAATATTTACAGACAATCACCAGAATTTACTTTATAAAGATATTAGACCCAACATGTTGATCAATTCATAAAACCAAGGTTTATCAAAAGTTTTTGTGAAAAGATCGGCCTTTTGAATTTTGGTGTCTTTGGGAATGAAATCTATAAAGCCCTTCTCCTGTGCATCTCGGATCGCATGGATTCTTGTTTCAACGTGCTTGGTGTGGGTATGATGAATGGGATTTTTGGCAATTCCAACAGCCGCTTCATTATCATAGAATAGCGGTGTATGAAGAAAGTTAATCCCATAATCCATCATTTGGTGTTGAATCCATAGCACTTGACATCAGCAACTTGAAGCAGCAATATACTCAGCCTTTCCTATGGATAGCAAAACTATGGTCTGCTGTTTTGCTTTGCCATGAAACCAGACAATCCCCAAGATATTGACATCCACCCGTAACTGACATTCTATCAAAATTTTGCCAACCATAGACTGATCGCAGTCATAGTACGGATGAAGATCAAAATTTCCTCCCTTTGGGTACCAAAGACCCAATCGGGGAGAACCCTTCAAGGAATTTAAAATTCATTTAACAGCTTTCTCATGTGATTCCTTTGGATTAGCTTGATATGAAGCGCAGTAACACACAGCGAATGTATTATCTGGACGAATCATGATGAGATACATCATTGATCCTATCAGTGAGCGATAACAGTAAGTATCAACTGGTTTTCCATTGTCATCAGGAGTTAAGCAGGTTTGTACAGAAAATGGAGTAAGTTCTAAAGAAGCATCATCCATGTTGTACTTTGATAGAATTTCCAGAATGTATTTCTCTTGATGGATAAGAATTCCATCATACTTTTTTTCGACTTGTAATCCTAAGAAGAAGAACATCTCCCCCATAATGCTCATTTTAAAGCGTTCTTTCATCACTTCTTCAATATCTCTTCCCAACATGTCATTTGTTGATCCGAAGATGATGTCGTCAACATACACTTGCACAATGAGCACATCTCTGTTAACCTCCTTCTTAAACAAAGTCATGTCTATAGTTCCTCATATGAAACCTTTTTCGCGAAGATAATGTGTTAGGGTTTCGTACCAGATTCTAGGAGCTTGATGTAATCCATACAAGGATTTAACCAATTTGTAGACTTTCTCAGGAAAATCTGGATATTCAAAACCAGGTGGTTGAAAAACATAGATCTCTTCATCAATGTCTCCATACAAGAATGCACACTATACGTCCATCTGGAAGACTTTGAAGTTTTGTGAGCTGCATGAGCGAGAGATACGAATGGCTTCAATCCGGGCCATAGGGGAAAACACCTCAGTGTAGTCAATCCCCTTCTCTTAAGCAAATCCTTGAACAACCAGCCTTGATTTTTTCTTATCACTACCCCATGATCATCTGGTTTGTTCTTGATTACCTACTTTGTACGAATCGGATACTTATTTGGAGGAAGATCAACTAATTCTCACACCTTCAATTTTCTAAACTATTGGAGCTCTAATTGCATTGACTCCACCTAGCCTGGATCTTGAAGTGTCATGGCAACATTTTTAGAAACAATTTGAGATAGAAAATAGGCAAAGAGACATTCATTGATTAGCCCAAATTGGCTTCAAGTCCTGACACCATCAGATATTAATCTAATGACATAATCATGTGTGTGGTCTTTTAGGGCTTTGAAGTTAGTGTATAGGGTTGAGGAATTGGATCAAACGGGTTATGGTGATGATGGTTGTGAGGTGGATGAAGGTAAGGTGGTTGGTTGGTTAGAAAAGGATTTTGTGACTGTTGTGATGGTGTTGAAGGGATTCGATGTTCAGGTTCAGGTTCAGGTTGAGGATCTGGTTGAGGTTGAGGTTGTGGTTCTTGTTGAAGTTGAGGTTGTGGTTCTGGTTGAGGTTGAGGTTGTGGTTTTGGTTGAGGTTAAGGTTGAGGTTGTGGTTTTGGTTAAGGTTGAGGATCAGGTTAAGGTTGATGTAGAGTGGGAATAAAGAATTGACCACTTGATAAAGGAATGTCATAGTCAGGAAAGGATGGTAGATTGAATGAGTTGAAAATGGTGTTTGCATTGTAGAACCATTCCGAATCATAACCAACGTTGGAAACATTTGACTCTTGCCAATCAACATAGAAAGATTCTTGCACAATTCTTGTTCGTTTGTTGTATACTCTATAAGCCTTTTGAGTTGAAGAATATCCGAAAAGTAACATTCATCGGACACTGCTCCAAACTTTGAATTTTGAGCTTGAGTATTCAACAATGTGCATGAGCAGGCAAATGGACGAAAGAAGTCAATCAATAGCTTTAGCTTGTGAAACTGTTCATAGGGAGTTTTCATCCTGTCTTTCATAATTAGGACTTTGTTTAGAACATAGGAGACACAGTTGACTACTTCTGCCCAGAAAATAATAGGAAGTTTAGATACTATGAGCATAGTTCTGGCTGCTTCAATGAGTGTGCGATTCTTTCTTTCAGTGACAACGTTCTGCTGAGGTGTTCTTGTAGCTCTGAATTTTCCGAGAATCCTTTTGCTTGCACATAATGAATCAAAGATCTGGTTTCTAAACTTTGTTCCATTGTCACTTCTGATTGCCATAACATTCTTGTTGATGATGTTTTCTATGGTCAGAATTAGCTTCTGCAAAACCTCTGCTGTCTCCCCTTTGTATGACAGAAACCTGTCCCAAGAGTATCTTGAAAAATCATCTATTACAACAAGACAGTAAGATGTCTTAGCGATACTTTTCACACTTATTGGACCGAATAAATCAGAATGCAATAACTTAAGAGGATTAGAAATGGAGTTTTCTAGTTTAAGCTTATGTGATTTCTTATGTTGTTTACCTTTAGCACAAGACATGCACTTTTCAAGTACAGAAAAATCCTTTTGTGGTAATCCTCTAACAAGATTATTTTTAACAAATTTGTTATTATTTTTAAAATTTACATGCCCAAAATGTCTATTTCACAGAAAGGACTCAGAAGAGGAAGCTTTTGACAGGAGACAAGTCATGGTGGAGGTTGATTCTTTGGAGTTCATATCGAGTAGATATGTGTCATTTTTCCTCAGAGCCCGCATAGTCACCAAATCATCTAAAACTGAAAATTCAGGCATAAGAAATAAACATTCATTAAACTTAAAAAGCACATGAATATTCTTATCATAGATTTATGATACTCTTAAGAGATTAAAGGCCAATTCAGGCACAAAATTTAACTTCTCTAAGGTTAAAGAACCATTTGATACCTCACCCTGACCTATTATTTTACCTCCTTTATTATCACTCACAAAAGCAACATATCCTCTGTTTATTATCCGATAGTTGGTAAGAAGGTCCTTCAATCCGGTCATCTGTCTGGAGCATCCACTATCAACGTGCCAAAAGCTGTTGATAGTCCTTCTCGAATGATCCTGGCATATTGATTAGAGAAAATCATTTAGAAACTAGGTCCCAAACCTTAACCGTCTTGGTTCTTTGAGGAGATGAATTTTCACAAAAGAAACTATCAACAAAATGTTTTATTCAGTTTCCTAAAGATCTGTTATCTACATTCCTATTTACAACCTCCAGGCAGTGCTTAATGACGTGATCATCCTTACCAAATTTGGAACAATGAGATTTTAAAAAATTTCTTTTCTCATTTTGGATAGGAACATGATCTATAATAATCTCTTCCTTACATGTAGACATAAGAGAATCACAATCACTGTAAGTGACGTGCACTTCCTGTGATTTGATATCTAAGTTCATTGGTCTGTCAGGATTTATGGATTCTTTTATCTCTTGAATTTTACAATCATGTGAGGGTGTTGTTTCATTTGGATTAGAAATTCGAATTGGAGTGAAAGTAGGGATGGGGAGAGAGATGAATTTTTCAAAACAATTCGATTTTGAAGAAGTTTTATGGCCTATAGTGATAAAGCAAACTTGTTCATTAACATTTGAAACATCAAGTCTATTTGATTCAGACATTTTGGAATGAGAACAACTTGAATTTAAACTACTCAAGCTACAATCTATACTACTAGAACTATTGTCTACAAAAGACTTTTTGAAATTAGAAGAACTAGAACTACAACTTCCAAGACCTCTACTTCCTCCATAATCATAATCTTCCTGAACTTCTTTAAGATTCACCCCTTCTAAGCCTGCAAACAATCTGTTAGTATCCTTTTTAATTAAATCATTTATAGGATGAGGTGTAGGCATTGGGGTATAGCAAAAGGTTCATTTAATTTAACATAATATCTTACTTCATTCTTTTTGAGTTCCTTGTTTATTCTTTTTAGTTCACCTTCATTTTCCATTAATAATTTATTCACCTTATAAATACCAAATAAGCAAATTTCACAAGCAGTTGAACACATATCTTAAATTACCTCATATGGAATATCCATGACCTTCTTTTTAGCAGCTTGGGCCTTTTCATAGTTACAAACCCTTGTGTTACCCTTCACCTCCTCTTTCTTCACTGTTTTTATGGCTTCATCCTTCTCCTCTCTCTCACAATCATTCTTCATGTTGTCTTTCACCTCACTCTTCTTCTTTTTATCAGCTTCACCATTCACCATTTCTGTAATTTCAGCTACCAGTGCATGATTAATTTCTTCTTCAGTCTCGGCTAACTCTACACTCCGATCAAAGTTGGTTAGGAGAGTTGTTTCTTTCTTCTGCTTGTTCTCTTCTTTATCACCGATTGGAATGACCCTGGTAACCCCCATTCCTGGTTCGCTGATGATGGGAGATGGACATTCTCTTTTGAAGTGCCCGAACTGTTTGCAGTTGAAACATCTAAGCTTTGATTTGTCAAATCTGACTTTTGCGTTTTAGCTCCCAAAGTTCTTTCTTCCTATTCTCTCTATTAATCTTCTTGCTCAGAGAGTGATCATAGCCATCTACCACCGAAGGTCAGCTTCTTCTAAATCATCAGGTTCCACTTGATACATGTATTCAGCAGTCATTTCTCTACCCTTCAACTCACCAGCTACCAAAGCCTCATAAATATGCACAAAAAGACCAAATAGAGCCATACTCTCCGATGGAACCTGTGGAAGATTTGAAGTTTTTGATGTAGATCCATTTCTGGTGGAGTTGTTAGAAGTATCGGTCATTCCACTATGAGCTGACATATGCATTGGAGAATCTGAACTGGATGTAATAAGAGCAGCATTATGTGAGTAGACTTGAGATGGAAGCATTGCTTGGTTTTACTCTCTATGTTTCAGATCTAACTCAAAAGACTTCAACTTGTTGATTATATCCATGAGCTTGTAGTCCAAAAATCCCATTTCTTGCTTCAAAATTCTCACTTGCAAGCTCCATTGAGGTCAATGTTTGATTTCTCATCATACTTCTTCAAAGTGCTTGTGACAAACAGAATATGGTTGGTGAGATCAGTGAGACTCTAATTCTTTTGTCCAACATGTAAGGCCCTGGTTTCGGGAAACCCCACAACTAGTCATTCATAGCATTTTACAAATTAAAATACATTCAAGTAAGAAAACATGGCAGTGGAATAGTTAAACAAAAACCATTTCATGCATTAATAATAACTTTTGCTAAGAAATACATCATTGTTACAAGTTTCAAAAAGGACATTTAGTTGTATTACAAGAAAAAAATATCATTTCTGCATAACATGGATGCCTGTCTTTATTTGCCAAGTAGCTTCAACCTTATGCCATCCCCAGCAACATCATCACCTGCCAACTGATATGCATATAAAACGTCAGCATTGCTAAGTGAGTTCTAGTTTTGATAATATAGAAAATATACATTTTGTAAGCTTAACTTGATGTTCATCCATCATTATAGATAATCATTCGTTAAGAGATTCATTATCTTTCTTTCTTTCATTATCTTTCTATTTCATTAACTTGGATTGCATAAAGCAAGAGCCTACATTGTTGGTTGGCAACATATGCTGAACCCCTATCAATACACATTTATAAGTGGCAGCTAACCCTTGACAGTTGACCCATATTGCTAGGCATGAAGCCTACTCATGAATACAAGTCCCATTCATTTGTTGGTCAATCATAAGGATTAGACACCAGATGTACATCCTTTGGGCTGAAACAGCCGCACATCAGTTGAGCAAACGACACCCAGGGTCATGAACCTCTATTCATTTTGCTTGCAAGGATTTTCATTTATCATAAGGGCCCGGGTGTAACATTCATTAGGTTACATTGTCTTTCTTTTATTCCTTTGTGACCAATTGATTATGCATAATACTTTTAAGTTATCCGTTAATTAGAATCACATAACATGAAATATTAATATTCATAATAGCAGCACATAAGAAAAGAATCAAACATTAAAACAAAAAACAAGAATAATCTCTCCTTATACATAAGTACTTGTCACTTAAATTCTATTCCCAAAATTTCAGAATAAACCCAAGTGTTCACAGCGTATGAATAAGGTATACAACGGATGACTTAATGTTAAGTGTCCATAGCAGACAGCCAAAGTCCTCAGCGGATTCCTAATGGTCCACAACACATGAATAAGACACTAAGTATGTCCACAGCGGATAACTTAAATGTTAAGTGTCCACAGCGGACAGCTAGAATCCACATCGGATGACCAAAGTCCACAGCAGATGCCTAATGGTCCACAGCGTATGAATAAAACACTAAGTATGTCCATAGCGAATGACTTAAATAAGTGTCCACAGCAGACAACCAGAGTTCACAGCGGAGGAGCAAAGTCCACAGTGGATGCTTAATGGTTCACAGCGCATGAATAAAACACTAAGTATGTCCACAGCGGATGACTTAAATATTATAACTGTCCACAGAGGACAGTCTAAGTGCTTAAAGTGTCAACAGCGGACATCCTAACAATGTTCAAGTGTCCACAGCGGACAATATATTCACCACTTACGATTGAACTTATTCAGTTTCTAGTCCCATACATCATCTTAAGCGTATTCTTAACATAGATCTACCAGTTACACACTAGAACATAACAAACAACCATTCAACATCAAAGAATCTTTTAAAAACATTCATCTTTCAAAAACCGTTATATTTTTCATGGAAAACATAGTTTGGTAAAAAGATATCTTTTTCAGTACACATACCGCCCCAAACAAGTAGAAAACAAGTAAAAGAGGGGATCTATAACTCACTTTAAAAATCCTTCAAGCAAAACACCACAAACCCCAGAGCAAACCTAGAGTTCTAACACCTAAACACATGTAAAGAAGCAACTAAACACGTAGAAACACACAGAAATGGGTGTTGGTCCAAATGATCGTTAAAACGTGCTTTTGATGAAGATTTAACACTGAAATCCACAAGATATCACTAAGTCTAATAGCTTGTGGACCAAGAAGTAATAGAATATAAACACAAATCAAACATAAGACCTATTTGTAGGATGATTTATGAAGATTAAGAAGAATAATGCTCAAATGTAAGAAATATAAGCTCCTAGCAATACACAAACGAAGAATGAACTCAAATCTATAATATCAATAAAGTTCCAAGAGTTACATAATGATGAACAAAGATACAAATATATACAGGACCTAGTTTCGCATACAGTTTTGCCTACTATGAAACTATATGCACCATGGCATGCGAGACTACCGGGCGAAACTACAGTTTCGAATGCAATTTCGCATGCTACATAATACAAAAGAAGACAAAAGTAAACTAGATCCTATTACATTAATATCTAAGCTATCACAAAATATAACAAAAAACAAACGGCAAGGTGAATACCACCCTATTCTTGATCTACTCCCCCTAGGGGGGTATTCACCTGCTGGGTCTTCTGGATCAGCTCCGGCCTTTGCTCTCTCCAATAGTCGAGACAAATCCGCAACTTCAGCCTCCAGATCCTCTTGTTCTTGCACGCTCTTCTCGAGCTGCCTGATTTTTGATCTTACGCCCCTAGCCTTGTTTGCTACCCGCTGAAACAGGCTTGATTCCATCTTTGTCTCTTTTCTAGCTCCGCATTTGATCTGGTTTTCAATAAAACTTTCAGATCCTCATTACTGAATAAGAATACCTCCATTGGATCGAACAGCCTTATCTCATCTCCATTCATTAGCCACACTACTGCTTCTCTAGTTTGTTTGTCGTAGAACCATTTCTTGAATTTCTACAGTCTTGACGGCTGTTGATTAGGTATCCTTACTCGGTTGCCCACACCTGTGTAGAGTGGATCGTTCAACACCTGCGGCACAAACCCATTTTTGACCTATTGGTCCTAGTATCATAGGCGACCGAACGGCCGCCCCCTAATTACTAGACCGACCTGCGCCACTTCTTTTTCTTTTCACTTTTTTTCTATCACTTATGCCTTTTCTCAACTTTAGTATGAAACCTGCCTAAGGAAAGAAACATGAGGTAAGAACATAGATAAGAAAAGGATGCGAAAGCTACTGACTATAGAGAGTAAGGATGCTTTAGCTACTTCCTATATATAGGAAGGATGTGAAAGCTACTAACTTATATTAGAGTTTGCTTCCTTTAGCTGACTTATCAGAGATCGAGAGAATCGCCATAAAGTGAAGACAGAAACCACGCAAACGGTCTTCGTAGGCTTTAGCTTCAACATAATCTTTCCTTTCCCAGATACCCAATCTAGATCCTTCTTTGATCATCTCCTCTCTGGCTTTATATATCTGAAAGCTTCAAAGTGTCCTTCACGCCCTGACGGATCTCATTCTCCAACAATGAACACGCTCACTCAAAGCTAAATCTTGGAGGGGAATCTTTGCCACCCTCTTCAAATCCCACATAGGAAGTGTCTTAAACGCCTTCATTTTGTGCAAATAAGAGATACCCCTCCATATCTTTTTATCATAAACATTTTTAGCTTTGAGTTGTAATTCCAACTCACAATCCTTTTATCTGACTCCTTCCTCCCTGGTTCTTTAATGTTCTGAAACAGAGGGGTTAGCTTCTCTGGTTCCTCCTGCTTAGTGAACCAGCCTTCCTTGTTTAACTCAACCAAATCTCCTTCGAATGAAATCCTCTAAGCCATATAAGTCATTGGCCTCTCATCAACTATGTAAAACTTGGGCTCAGAATCATAGTCCACCAACTACTCATCCACTTCTTCCTAGTCATCAACTAAATTTAATTCAGTTTGCCCTTTCTCTCCTACTTAAACCTCACTCCTTATCACCTCATCTCCTGTAAGATCAATATCTATGTCAAATCCCATATTAATGAAATCAGCTTCAAATACTTGTTCACTATCTTCTCCAACACCTACTCCTTCACCACTCACTCTTACAACACCACCACTAGCTTCATTACCTTCTACACCATTTCCACCAGCTCCAGATGTTCCAGCACCACTAGCACCAACACCAGATGTTTTATGAAGAAAAAGGAACTTTGATATATCAGTGATGTCCCTGATTTGCTTGGCACTCAGTACATCATTAGCACCTGCAGCTCTCCTCAATTCACACACCTCCTCCAAAAACCTTCTTATTAGATCCTGTTGGGTTAGTATCACCTTCTTCATCTCCTCAATCTCCAAGTCTCTTAGCTTTTCTCTCTCCTCTGAGTTGATCGGTTTGGTCTTAATCATACTTAGCTCATTTGATAAGGATGTGTTAATATTTCTGATAACATCCTCATCAAACTCTAATCTTGTATTTCTCCTTGGCCTCTCTCCTTCTCCTGTAGGCCTGGTCTAAGGGATGACCGGCTATTTGCTCTTACTCCTCTTTTCCCGCATCGGGGAACCAGCTCTAATTGTTTTCTCAGCACTCTTCTTCTTCCTCTTCTTTCTCAGTTCCTCCTCATTCTCATCCAATTCCTCTTCGAAGGTCAAATCAGTGTCCTTCATGTACTTCTTTCTCTTTCCAATCTCCTTCACATTTCCTTCGGTCACTGTTGCTCTTCTTTCCTCAAGAGGGATCAGAGTCTTGATATAGTTCCATATTTCTTTTGTGTACATGCTTTCCAGCAGATTCGTGATCTTTCCTGAAAAGTCATGTCTGGAAGCAGCACAGTCAGCAAAGATCCTCGGGTTCATTGGAGTCAGTCTCAGTTCATCTTCGAGCTTAGGTTAATTTGGCTTTAGATAGTCTAGAATGATCTGAATGAATCTTGGATAGAGTAGCCACTTATCCTTCTTTAGAGCCATGATGTTCTTCAACAGGTAGTCATGAATGATATAAGCTATGTTTGCCTTTTCACCTTTATAAAACATAATCATAGCTGTGGGCCATCTCAGATTTAGCCTATCAGATCCTCCCTTCCTATAAACCAAACAGCTAATGAAGACGTGAGCCATAAATGTCCACTCCTTTGAGAGAAATGACTTCTTTATATCCTTCCGCTAATCGAAGTCGGTTCCCTCATAACCAGTATCCTTAAATACTCTAATCACCTCTGAATCAGTCATCTCTACGCTCTCCCCCATATCATCCTCATGATGCAGTGCCTTAGCCACTGTCTCGACCGAGATATCAACTAGCTCTCCCTGAACAGATGCTCTAATAATCCTTTGCCTGGCTTCATACTCAATCGTTCTCCAAAACTCTC
Source organism: Flaveria sonorensis (assembly GCA_025506505.1). Taxonomy (NCBI): domain Eukaryota; kingdom Viridiplantae; phylum Streptophyta; class Magnoliopsida; order Asterales; family Asteraceae; genus Flaveria; species Flaveria sonorensis. Next base: position 18,711,253 of record CM046439.1, read on the forward strand.
TAATCTACTTCTCGTCTATGGTAGGAAAGTGAGAAATGGCATAGAAAATGGGAGATCTCCTCAGCCAAACAATGGCATCTCTGTATCCAGCAGACTTAGGATCCTGGTCGTTTAGATATGCCACCACGTTTGATCTACGATCAAACTTTAAGCTCCCCATGATAACTGCAGGTGAAACCAAGAGTTCGTTAGATCACTGAAGATTACAAAACATTTTTAAAAAATTTAATCATTATTATTATTATGTAACACCAGGAAATTTAAAAGAATAGAAGAATAAAAAGAAGAAAGGTGATATGTCCCAAGTCAAGGGGTTAAAGCTATGCAAGTGGCAAACTTGCCCCTTTATGAGATTTTAAAGAAGTATGGCAGCCCACACTTCTCCCTTTACAGACATTTATCAGCTACTAGAGAGAGGGAAGGAGGAAGATCTGCTTGTAGGTAAGGTTTTCTTGAGTTTCCTGTTTGGTTTCAGCTGTGTTCGAGATGCTCGACTGATTTTTGTGTGTTTCTGTGTGTTTGGTTGTGTGTTTTTGGGTGTTTAGGTGTTTGAACTCCAGGTTGCTCTTGGGTTTGGAGGAGATTTATTCAAAAGCTACTAGAAGTGAGTTTTAGATCCCCGTTTTTGCTTGTTTTAAACTTGATTGGGGCTGAAATGCATATTACGTACTGCTTTACAACCAAAAATATGAATTGATCTATGTTTTGCACCTATTTTGCTTATGGGTGTGTGTTTTTGAATGCTTGAATGGTTTGTGTGGCTGTATGCTTGTTCTAAGTGTTTAGCATGCTAGATTTGGGCTAAGAACGTATAAGAATGAGAATTTGGAACTGAATATAGCATAAGTTGAAACTGTAGGTTGGTTTAGTTCATCCGCATTTAGATTTGAATATTTGAAGTGTTTTGCTCAGGTGCATTTGCTACAGTGATAATGCGCATTTCTTTTGTTCATGCGCATTTGCTACAGTGTTCAGGCGTATTTGCTTCAGTCATCCGCGTTTGGTTCATGCGCACTTCCTTGGACACTTGGAATATTTTCTGAAAACTTTCATATGCTTTCTACATGCACATTTGCTATAGTATTCATGCGTATTTCTTTGGGACACTTAGAATATTTTCTGAGGTGTTCATCCTCATTTGTCTACTCATCCGCATTTGTTTGCTCATCCGTATTTGTTTACTCATCCACACTTCTTTAAGGACTTAGAATTTGCTGAGATTTTGGGAAGTAGAATTTAAGTGCTAAGAAGTTATGTTTTGGTGGCTTGTGCTTGTTTATATATATGCATTGTATGATGATGTCGTTCCATGTTATGTATGACGTGACTTTACGTGGTGTGTTATGCTTATGAATGTAAAGTATTATTGTTAGACCCTGAAAGGATCATACTTGCCAACTTAAGAGGTGGTTGGAGGTTGTTCTGGTTGGATAACATCATTAACAGAAGACAACAAAAGATTACAGAAGACATTATTTACAGAAGACCAAGAAGACAGAAAAAGACTAAGTATAGACTACCCGCATTCGTTAATGCCGATAACTTGTGAACAAATGTTGACAAGTGTTTGTTCACCGGCATTAACAAATGCGGATGAAGACAAGAAATACTGAACAAGAAGTGTTCACCCGCATTTGTCCAAGCGGATGAACTGAAGAAATGCTGACAAGAAGTGTTCACCCGCATTAGTTTATGCAGATGAACAAAAGGAAATGCGGCCAAGACTTGTTCATCCGCATAAACTAATACGGGTGAGCAAACATGCTGATCAAATACCGCTGACAAGACTTGTTCACCCGCATAAACTAATGCGGATGAACTAAGTTAATGCTGATCACAAGACAACTAATGCTAATGAAGACTTGTTCATCCGCATGAACTAATGCGGATGAACAACTTACAATGTTTTTATTTATTTTGTACTTAGACTAGATTCTCTTGTATAGATCAGGGTTAGTTTAGTCTTTTGTACAGATTATGTGTATGCCTATAAATTGGGCTGCATACCCTAACTTTGTAAGTTTTTTGTCTTCAACACTTACAACATCAATATTATACATCTGTGACTTCTGTGTTCATGTACTGGATTTACACAAACATTTATTTCAGGTTCATCTGTTCTGTAATATAGTGATTCTGTAACTATATTACTGACTCGGTCTACATATTCGATCCTATGTTGAGTCACATCAATCGAGAATATCATTCTCAAACCCAGTCAATTGGTATCAGAGCCTCGGCTCTTGAATTCATCACAAAATCTTCTCAGATTTTGGGTGAAAATCGATTGAACTGTAGACTGAGTTGTTTATCAGCAAGATCTATACTTTTGATAAACATACATACTGAAATCGAACACAAAGAAGTGGTACCATACAGATCTGTCGTTGATCAAGCTGCTCAGTACAAAACTACAAGAATTCCCATTGAGGATCCCAATTTAACTCTTGATGATGAAGAATATAAGAAAATCAAGATTGATCTTAGAGCTTATTCCATCCTTACACAAGCACTAAAAATGGATGTTTTGAAAAGATTAGAAAAATATGGAACACCTAAAGGGGTGTGGGATGCTCTACAGATCATGTGTGAAAGAAGTAGTGAAGTGACTGAAATTAACAAAGATAAACTGATAAACCAATATGAAACTTTTTATCACACCAAAGGAGAGTCAATCTCAAGCCAACTTCATAGATTTGTTCAACTTGTAAATGATCTTGAAATCATGGGGGTCACTTATAAAGAAAAAGAATTGAACAAGCAAATGCTACACAGTTTACCTGAAAGCTGGAAACAAAATGTCACTATGTTAAAGAATACCCTTGATTTGGAGAGTACAAGCTTAGATATAATGATTACCAAAATTGAGGCTTTGGAGTTGGATGAAAGGAGTAGAAATCTTAGTGGACCACAAGTCATTAAGGCTTACAAATTTCCATCAAAAACTCATTCTGTTGAGAATGCATTTGTGATTGAAGATGATGACTTTCTCTCAACTGGTGACCATTCAAAAACAACTGGATTTTGTGCTACTCAACAACATAAACCTTTCATCTTCTGCACAGCCCACAGCAACACCCTGTAGTATACCCAATGATCGAAGATCTGAAGAACAAAAAGCTACTTACAATGCCTTTGTTGCTAGCTTTGAAGCCTATCTTGGGGGGAGACTGACATCAGCACACTTGATTCAAGAGGATCTGGAAGAGATGGATCCTGATGATGTTGAAGAAATGGATTTACAATGGCAGATGGCATGATTGCCATGAGAGCAAAAATTTCTTTCGTAAAGGGAAGAAACTGAGTCTTGATGAGAATACCAAGCTGGGGTATGACAAATCCAAGGTTAAGTGTTTTAACTATGGAATGACTGGTTATTTCTCTCGAGAATATAAATCTCCCAGGAGATGCAACACCAACTTTCAAAGACCCACACATGGCGAGCATTCATCTCAACACCATACCAACTTTCAATCAAGTAATACTCATCTACACCAGTAGCAGAATCAGCAACAGCCAATTCAGCAAAGACAACCTCTACTGACTCATCAATCTCAAGGAAGTAATCAACAAACTTCCAATGCACTTGTCATCAGACAAGATGGAGCTTGTGATTGGAGCTTCTATACTGAGGAAGTCCAACCACAGTTTCAGAATCATGCACTTATGGAAGACATCAATGATGGACCAACTCCAATGCCATCTGAGGTAAAATCCAATCTATGTTTTGAAAAATGTGTTCTAGAAGTACAGGGAACACAATCACAAATTGGCTAATAAAATAAGAGAAGAAAAGGTGAAATCAGAGATGTTAAAACAAGAAATGAGAATTTATGAAGTTAAAATCAAATCTTTGTTGTCTGACATGGAAACACTCCTTGGTGAAAAGTACACACTTGTGGCTGAAAATGAGAGGTTAACTAAATTTTTAACCAAATCAAAAGCTGAGCAACCAGCCACTGAAATGAAGCTTGAAAAATTTCAGCTCTCATCTGTCAAGCTGCAAGAGTTACTTGTGTCTCAAAAGGGGACTAAATATATGACTGGAATACGCTACAAAACTTGTCCTCCTCCATATAACGATAACTACACTGTTATGCCTGAGTCACTTACTTAATAAGATACAAAATAATCTAAAATTATTGAAACCAAATCAATGATTTCTCAAACAACAAATCCTCAAAACAAACTAGGTGTTTACATTGAAACTGATAAGGATAAAATTAGATTGGGTCATCCTATCAAAATCAAAAGGGTGCTCAAACAAACCTATGGTTATCAAGAAACCAAAAAGCCCAGTCAAATCAATTGTGCCTTTTGTAAAATTTGTTCCTTAAAATGTTAAAGTAAATCACACTGCTGAAAATTCAAGCAAATCAGACAGGGTTTCATTGAACTTCAAGGATAAAACCAAAGTTCACGTAGTTACCAAAGGAAAAACCACTTTTGTTCAAAAATCTAAAGTGAAATCTGATTCACCATCTTCATCAAATATCAGAAAAGGAATTGGGTTTGATATTTTCAACAAAGAACGGGTAGAACAATTCGATAGGGAAATAAGGCAATACAGAAAGAAGCAACATCAGTCCACAAAAACAAAGCAAGTCAGAATTGTGAAACAATCTGTTGGCACCCCAAAGACTGATATGACTTCTCCATCAAGATTAAAGGACAGTCAAATGTATTATGAATTCTATGATATGACCAAACACAATACAGATGAGTGCTACTTCACTGAGTACTGCTCTATCTGTGACATGAACAATCACTCAACGAAAAACTATTATTTTAACAAATATTGTTCATTGTGTGATATGATCAATCACAATACAATTGATTGTTACTTTAATAAACAAGGATTGAAAAGTTCACAAAACAAGCCCATTTCATCAGTTCCAACTGACAAGGTCAGATCCAAAAGTCAAGCTAACCTGAACAAATCAGTGAAATCTCATCAAAAATATAAAATCAAAGTGATTAATGACAAGCAAAAATCTATTCAACCTTTACATAAAAATCAAAAGGAAAGGTTTGTATAGTCTTCTAACACATCAGATGGAATTGATGAAATCAAATTTCAAAGAACTAACAGAAACACATTGAAATCATCTTCCATTAAAACTCAAACAAGAGGAAAATACCAAGAGGTAACAGTGATTGATGAAAAAGGACGACCCAAGACCATTATGGCTTGGGTTCCTCATTCTAACTAGTTCTTTTTGTGCTTTTAGGGTCATTCATACAGGTCCAATAGCTTATGGTACGTGGACAGTGGATGTTCCCGACACATGACTGGAGACAGTTCCCTCCTTCATCAGTTCAAGTATATTCAAGGAACTAATGTAGCATTTAGAGGAGATTCAGAAGGTGCTAGAATTACAGGAGAAGGTTCTGTGACAAATGGACTGCTGATCTTTGATAAAGTGAGCTACTGCAAGCAATTGAACTTCAATCTGCTTAGCGTGTCTCAGATTTATGACAAGAAATATTCCACTCACTTCACTGACTCTCATTGCTACATTCTGAAACCAGGATTCTACATTCCTGAAGAATGGGTTGTCTTGAAGACACCGATGAAGAATAATACATATGTCTTGAACCTTAATTCTGTTCATCCATCTGAAGAGACATGTCTTTTGTCTAAAGCATGTGTTGATGAGTCACAACTTTGGCATAGACGTTTAGGACACACGAACTTAAAAAACATGAACAGATTGGTCAAAGGAAACCATGTAATTGGTTTGCCTCAAAAAAAATTTCATTTTGTTGATCACTGTACTGCATGTCTTAAAGGAAAACAGCATAAATCCTTATATAAGCCAAAGCTTGTGAACAAAAACAATTCTCCTTTGAAGTTACTTCATATGGATCTCTTCGGTCCAACTCATGTCATGAGTATTGGAAAGAAGCACTATTGTTTGGTGATCACAGATGACTTTACACGATTTACATGGGTCTTCTTTTTACTTCATAAAAACGAGGTGTCCCAAATAATAAAAGATTTTATCACAAAAATAGAAAATCAACTTGATTTAAAAGTAAAATCAATCAGAAGTGATAACGAGACAAAATTCAAAAATGAGGATCTTAGTTCATTTTGCACACACAAAGGCATTGTTCATCAATTCAGTGCGGCTCGGACTCCACAACAAAATGGAGTGGCTGAAAGAAGGAATAGATTATGACGAGGTGTTTGCTCATGTTGCTAGATTAGAAGCCATACGACTATTTCTTGCGTACTCTGCATCCATGAAATTCATAGTTTATCAAATATTTAAAGTGTTCATTTTTGTATGGAAAGATCTCTGAAGAAGTCTACGTGAGTCAACCTCCAGGATTTGAGGATCCTGATTTCCCTCACAGGGTATACAAGCTTGATAAAGCTTTGTATGGCTTACATCAAGCCCCTCGGAAATGGTATGAGACTCTGTCATCCTTTCTTCTTGACCATGGTTATAAAAGAAGGAAGATTGACCAGACTTTTTTCAGAAAGAGAAAAGGGAATGAGATGCTTCTTGTCCAGATTTATGTGGATGATATCATATTTGTCTCCACCAACAAACAACTCTGCAAAGACTTTGAAGATCTTATGCATTCAAAATATTAGATGAGTGCTATGGGAGAACTCACATTCTTCCTAGGTCTTCAAGTACAACAAACATCCAGTGGAATCTTCATCAACCGGTCAAAATATATGGAATCCGTGTTAAAGAAATTTCACTTTGCAGACTATCAGTCCATCAGAACACCTGTTGATTCAAAAGTGAAGATTGGTCCAGATACAGATGGCAAATCTATGGATCAGACTGTTTATCGATCCATGATTGGTTCACTCATGTATTTAACAGCCAGTAGACCTGACATTATGTTTGTGTTTGTGTTTGTGCCAGGTATCAGGCAGATCCCAAGGAATCTCATGTGAATGCAGTCAAGAGGATATTCAGATATCTTAAGGGCAAACCTGCTCTTAGATTATGGTATCCTAAGGAAGGAGACTTCAATCTCTATGCATACACAGACAGTGACTATGGGGGATGCAATTTCAACAGAAAATCCACATCTGGTGGTTGTCAATTTCTTGGTCCCAGACTGGTGTCATGGCAGTGCAAGAAACAGACCAATGTTTCAGTATCGACAGCTGAAGCTGAATACATTGCAGCATCACCTTGCTATTCTCAAGTTCTTTGGATTCAAAACCAGATGCTTGATTGTGGTTATAATTTCTTGCAAACGCCAATCCATATTGACAACATTGCTACTGTCTTCATAACAAACAATCCAGTTCAGCACTCAAAAACAAAACATATTGAAATTAGATATCACTTTTTGAGAGACTGTGCTGAAAAAGGTTTAATCAAGCTGATTCAAGTTAACAAAGACAATCAGCTATCTGATTTGTTTACTAAGGCATTTGACCCATGTCGGTTTGAATTCATAGTCCAATCAATCGACATGATTAACCTTGAGTAAAAAAATCAAAATTTACAAAAAAAAAAAAAATCAAAAATTCACAAAATTAGAAAAAGAAATCAATTTTTGTTGAAGTCCTTGATTTGTACTTCTTTTGGGAAATGATATAATTACAGTCGTTATATCATTCACTGTGCTTAATTAAATATCTTGAAAGACTGACTTGACTTACCTGATATAAGGGTAGGCTCAACTTGGAACAGAAGATAAATGTTGTGATAAACTAAAGATCACATTAAACTGTGAATGCATCATCTCAGAGCATGTAAGTATCTAACCTATCCAAGTGTATGTATGTGTAGTAACCTAAACACACCAGGTCATGAAACCTTATGAATTTCATTCACATCAGTTTCTCCTTTGTTTTGCTGAGCAAAGACCTAAGGAAACAAGCACATAGTGCTGATGTCTAGATCCAAAAAGATTCCCAATGAGGAACACATCCAATACGGATGACAAATAAAACAGAATATAACAAAAAGAATCCCAAAGTGGATCACCTTCCAAAGTGAAGAGCAAAAAGAATACCAATAAGGATCAAACAAAATAAGGATCAGGTAAAAGAATCCCTAAGTGGATCCCCCTTACAAAAATGAATGAGGTTTCATAATTTAAATGACCAGGTATTAAAAGTTGTGAAAATGTTCTACCATACAGTACATGAGGATAGTTGATCTTGCTATGCTTATGAGTGTGAGGTTCATGTTGAATGTTTAATTAAATCAAAACATGATAAAAATCACATGCATTACAATATTGACCAAGCATGAGTTTAAGAGGACAAAAATACCTTCAATCAATAAGTTCATGACAACTTGCACTTATGAAAGATAAGATTGATATGATCCGAAAATTTCAAACAATAGTAAAAAATTTCTACATTTACAGAGAAGCAAAACAATCAAAATTCTGAAATATTGTCCTTAAATTATATAAATTTGTGTAAAGTTTTATCCTATATGGATATAAACTTTAGGGAGAGTAGTAAAATTTTAAAAGGAAATATTTACAAAAACATGAAATTTGCAAATGTAAAATAGGCAACATTGTTTAAAATCAAAATAGATAGTGTCTGTATGGAAATTATACCATAAACAGCTTCAGAAGATGCACATGGCCCAAAATCAGTTGGGAAACATGTATCACATCATGGATACAAGTCAATCCAAGCAAGAATTGACAATCTCAGAATCTGCTAAATCTTCATAAAGCACCTACAGACTTATCTTCATAAAATCAGAAATGGCTGTGCAAAACCAGTCAGAATCATCCACTGCAACTACATTAATTTTTGACAAGTTCAAAATTTAATGCGGGTAAGAGCATTGGTTAAAGGTGGGTGAACGTAACCCTGTCATTTAGCAAATGTGGGTAACTGTTTTTGTACAAGTAAAACTAATGCGGACAACAAAGTGTTCTTCTGCATTTGCTACAGTAAATGTGGACTGTCCAACTCATCAGCATATGTACAAAGTGTTCTTTCGTATTTGCTACAGTAAATACGGAGAGTTCAACTCATTTGGTCACTGAAAATGCAGACAAATCATTTGTTCTTGCGTATTTGCTACAGTGAATGCTGATAAGTTAACTTTGTTCACCCGCATTTGACACAGTAAATACGGACAAGTCATTTGTTCTTGCGCATTTGATACAGTGAATGCTGATAAGTTAACTTTGTTTAACTGCATTTGCTACAGTAAATGCGGATGGGCAAAATTAGTTCTTCCGTATTCATTAACAGTAAATGCTGACAAACTTAGTTTGTTCATCAGCATTTGCTACAGTGAATGCGCCTATTGAAATTCTTATTACCGCATTTGCTATAGTAGTAAAATTTTCTACACTTGTAAAATTTTGTGAAAATTATGAAATGTATTATAAATACTCATTTAATGTGAGTCATTTATTACTTTTCAAGTTTTTGAGTGAACTTTTATAGTGCGTCGAGTGCCAGAAAATATTCTTCTTCAAACGTTCAAATCTTCTCTAGTCAAGCATCATTGTGTTCGAATCTAACATCAAAACATCCAAATTGTCAGTTAAATCGAAGTATTGTCAACCACAAGGTGATTATCAGATTCTGAAAACTTCGACTGTCGAACCAAATGTATTGAAATGGAACCCTAATTTTGAGAAATTGTTAAAATGCACCCAAGAGCAATGGATTTACATGAATGATAGAGTTCATTAAAACCAATGATTAGTGTAAACAACAAAGATTTCTTGTGTTTCTAAGAACATCTCAAACATCGATGAACAGGGGATACTGTCTCACAACAATGTTGAAATCAAAACAATAGTTTAAGATGTAAACTTGTTAAGACACAATCAACATCACTATATCTCGACAGAAAGAAACAAAAATTTTGAACTGTTCTTCATTCAAAATCAATATTAGGTCAAACAACCTAATGTAACAGTAACAAGCATAATCAATATTTTGACCTAAAAAGTCAAAATTGAACAAATCAAACACAATTCATATCTATTTGAGATATATTGTCCACAATTCTCACTAATTCATTTATATTGTGTGCAGATTACATATGGCAAACCTGTCTTGGAGTAAGCTCCACAATGTCAGTGGCTTTCTTGACCCTGATGTCCCAAAAGCAGAAGGACTCAAAGACATGATAAGATTCATAACCACTACAAGAGTTGCACATGCCATAACTGTCAGACCTGTAATCTATGAGAATTACATCAGAACATTCTGGGGGAATGCTGAAGTTTTGGAAGATGATGGAGAAAAGGTCATCTCTGGAAGAATAACAGAAGATCATACTTTGATAATCTCTGAGCAAACTGTAAGACAATGTCTGTAGTTTGAAGATGATCCTAATTCCCCAACATAATTTAATGAGGATGATATCATGTCCTTTTTTGCAAACATTGGATTTAAAGGTGGTTTTGAGGATAAATAGATAGTCAAAGGGTTGGTTTTTTGCAATTGAGATTCCTCATTCATTATGTGCAACACTGCTTATCCAAAAGGAAGACTAGATGGAATTATATACCCTTGACTACATCATCACTTATTTGTGCTCTCTGCTCAAACGGACCATACAACTACTTAGCATATGTATTTAATGGTATGGGTGCTAATGTTCAAGAAAGAAGAAGAAACATGTTCCGCATGTACCCAAGATTTATTCAGTGCTTAATAAATGAAGCATTTCCTGATTTGGCATTAGAAGGTCCTGTCCTTGATGTTCCTCATTACAATGCAAAGTCTTACAAGTACATTAAAAAAAGGGATCCAAGAAATTTTTACAGTGGTACTTTCTTTCCACTTTTTCCATGGATGCAACAACAAATTAATCCACAAGATGATGTTCTAGTGGATGAGGAACCAAAACAAGAAGAAGAGCATGTTATACAAGAACAAGTACAAGATGATGTTCCTACTGAGGAACCTGTTCATGAAGAGTCTGCTGCTCATGATGATGTTGCTGATGTTGCATAACAAAGAGATGATCAAACAGTTAAGGAACAGCCCACTATTGATGAGCATGCAGAATTAAATGAAGAAGCATTGAGGCTAATGTCACCTTATGTTGATGTAGGTGGTGATCTTCACATTGAGCCTTCGATACATGATGTTGAGATTCATTCCCCTTTTAGGGTTGATCCCATTATATCCTCTCCATCTTCACCCATTCACATTCATAAAGAACCTTCCAACAGCCCCTCACATGAAGCTGTTGTTGTTTCTGATGGATCTGGTGAATCTATCAGTTCATCATCTGAATCATCTAGTGATGAGGAGGATAATCAACAATTTGCACCACTATCTGAGAGACAAATGATCTCAGAGGAGGATCCTTCAGAAAGTTTTGATGAATCTGAGATAAACAGACCAGATGAGAAAGACAAGATGATATATGATCTGATGCACAAAGTTGCTAAAATGGAAAAGACTCTGGATAGAAGGGCAGGAATCATAAATGATAGGATTCAGGAATTTGATGAAAATGAGAAAGAACTGAATGAATTAAAAGCCAAGTATGATGCTGATATGAGAACAACAGATGAGAAGATCAAATAGTTAAAAGCCTTTTTAGAGATGTCAAGAGAAGAAATCAGTGGTTATATGGACACTGTGGCTATCCAAACTGTGGTTATGGAAGATCAAGAACACATGTTGGAGATGCAAACAGAAACTATTGCTGATCTGAACAAACAAAATGAGGCTTTGAAGAAAAGAAATGATGAATTAGAACTGATTGCTCAATTAAAGACTAAATTTGAAAGAAAAGCAACAGAACATGAAGCTGAAGAAACAGATACAACAGTTCATTCACAACAGCAAGAAACCAGTGGTGTTAGGATGATGATAGCTAGGAGATGGTAGTACATTCTGATCCATCTACTGAAAAAGAGGCTATGATGAAAGAACTAATAGATGACATGGACAGATTCTTTTCAAGTGAATTCATTATAGATGAGGAATTATGGGATTACATCAAAAACACCAAATCCCCTTGTGAGTCTATAGTTGTAATTCCATCACAACCTGTGTCAATAGAAGAAGAACTGAGAATGCAACTTGTTCCTGCTGTTGTATTGACTGTTGAACAACAAAGTTTAATCAATAGACTTTGTGATGAATTCAAAGAAAAGGAAACAGCTGAATTGAACATATAAGAAGCTGAACAACAAAGAATCACTGCTAAGCTTAAGGCTATTGAGGAAAAACAACAGGCCAAAACTGATATAGCTTCAACATCAGGACCAAGAGTGATCACATACACAAGAAAAAGGAAATACTTGACTGAAAAAGCAAAAGGAAAACTTCCTATGGTTGAGGAAGAACAACCTAAGAAGAAATCTAAAGATGATCCTAGGAGTTTAGCAGTAATTTCTGAATTTTTAGATGAACATGAACAAGATGAGAAGGAGTTGCAGCATACTTTGGAAGTGATTATGTTAGAAGAAGGAGAAACTAAAGATGAACAAACAAAGAAACATGATGACATGAGGAGTCCATCAATTATTGAGCCATCTGTTAAAAGTATGATAGAGAAGGCTAAGACTAATGATCATATGATTTATGCCATGTTCCTGATCAACCATGGATATGATGCTGATATAGTATTTAGCATGACTTATGAAGGTATGGTAGAAGAAGTTAGAAAGATGGAGAAGCTTCTTGATCCAACATTTGTGACTGAATATGAAAAAGAAAAGGAAACTACTAAATCAGTCATAAGTATCTCTAAGATAGCAAAGAAGTATGACACTCAAACTGCATATCCTGATCCTTATAGTATGACAGATAAGGAAATGAAGGATTATCTGTCTCAAAAAGGATTTACAAAAAGAAATCTGGGGAACATGAAGACTAATTCTCTTAGGGCTGCTATGTTAAAGATGATCAATGACAAGAAAGAAAGACTAAAAGCAATTGAAGAAGAAGTGATTGCCCAGAAGCCCAGAACAAGAAAATCAACACAAGATGTGCAGTTGACAGTTAAAGATCATGATGTTCTGGCCCCTATACTTCACAAGAATCTAGAGTGGTTTATTGAGCCTTCTCAACTTAAACTTCAAGAGGGGCTGACTACTGCTGAAATAATAAGAGGGGTATCTACTCCCAGTAGCAAGACAGATGTAAAAATTATTACCTGGAAGTATGATAGTAACTGGAATATGTTCATGTGAAGAGGATATCAGGATTAGTCCAAATTTTCACAGAGTACATAGCCTTAGTCAATGCCTTGAAAGTTCATGATTTAAAAGAGTTGGCTGAGCTAGACTTGATTAATCCTGATGGAATGTATAGAGGATATGAATTTGATGATATTCTAAAGATGTTTGAAAAGAACAAATAACTTCAAATCACTGAAAGCTATCTGCACCAGAATAGACAAAACATTCAAGAACCCATTTGATCAAAGAAAGAAAAGAGAAGCTGAAGAGATTGTGTTTTCTGAACTACATGTTAAGCCAACAGAAAGTTTGAAGAGGAAAATGATTGCTGGTACTCTTAAAACAAAGCCTATTTCAAATGTGTATTATGATGAAGACACCTTTGAGCTAGTAATTGAAAGAAAATGGGAAGGAAAGGAAGCCCCTGAAATAAGAATCTTCAGTGGGTATGAGGTTAGATTGCTAGATGAGTCTTACATTCATTACATCTTTACCAGACATTTCAGAGCTCTCAAAAACAAGGCTGCAGAAGATGATTTAGAGTTTATTTTGAAGTGTGTGAAGATATTAAAGCTGGCTTTTGATAGAATTAACAACAAGAGAGAACAAAGGAAGAAGAAAAGGCTACCTATACAGATGGGCAACATAGTCAAGTTGGAAGTCGATGCTGATGGTTCACTGGTGATTCATAGAGATGGGTTATCTTCTATTTCAGTTTGGGAACCCATCTCTTTGAAACAAATGCCCAATGCTGCTATTCATACAATGAGTGAGATGAAGATTCATGTGCTCGGTAGAGAAAAGAAGGAAGCTAGGGTTTTTTCTAACATGATAAAGGCTATTCTCAATCCATCAATGGCACAACCAGAAACAATAGAAGAAGTTGCTGCAACTGTTAGACCCTAAAAGGATCATACTTGCCAACTCAAGAAGTGGTTGGATGTTGTTCTGGTTGGAGAACATTAGTTGCGAAAAACAACAGAAGAACACAGAAGACATCATCAACAGAAGACAACAGAGTACAAGAAAAGATAAAGTATAGAGCACCCGTATTTGTTAATGCGGATGACTAGTGAACAAATGCTGATAAGTGTTTGTTCACCCGCATTAACAAATGCGGATCAAGACAACTAATGCTGAACAAAAGTGTTCATCCGCAGTTGTCCATGCGGATGAACTGAAGAAATGCTGACAAAGATTGTTCACCCGCATTAGTCAATGCGGATGAACAACAGTAAATGCTGACAAGACTTATTCATCCGCATTAACTAATGTGGGTGAGCAAACCCAATTGCTGATGAAGACTTGTTCATCCGCATGAACTAATGCGGATGAACAACTTACACTTTTATATTTATTTTGTACTTAGACTAGATTCACTTGTATAGATCAGGGTTAGTTTAGTCTGTTGTACAGGCAATGTATACGCCTATAAATAGGGTCACATACCCTAACTTTGTAAGCTTTTGGTCTTCAACAGTTATAACATCAATATTATGCATCAGTGACTTCGGTGTTCATATACTGCATTTTACTCAAACATTTATTTCAGGTTCATCTGTTATGTAATATAGTGATTCCGCAACTATATTACTCACTTAGTCTGCATATTCGATCCTAGGTTGAGTCACATCAACTGAGAATATCATTCTCAAACCTAGTCAATTGGTATCAGAGCCTTGGCTCTTAAATTCATCTCAGAATCATCTCGGATTTTGGGTGAAAATCGATTAAACTGTAGACTGAGTTGTTCATGAGCAAGATCTACTCTTCTGATAAACAAACATCTTGTAATCGAACACCACAAATTACCAAATCTTTAGATCTGCTGCAGTCGAACCCAACACACAAAATCAAGAACTTAGAACTCCTTTAAATCGGCAGATCTAAACTTAACAGACCTGTTCTTGACCAAAAATAGAAGATTTGAAGAAAAACACATTGTTTGAACTTAAAATCAACTTAAAACAGTATTCAACAAGTTAAAATCAGTTTAACTAACATGGATTCCTATAATCATTCTGAAATTGGTCATGCATCTAAACCTCCTATGCTTAAACACAAATCTGAGTTTAAGCAGTGGAAAATTCATTTTAAAAACTACATTACAGGTGTAGATCCTGACTACTGGATATCTATTTGCCAAGGTCCCTACATTCCACTATCTCTAAATGCTGATCAAGCTGCTCAATACAAAACTACAAGAATTCCCATTAAGGATTGTCAGGATCAGCGATCTAAGTTTGATCAATTAGAGTTGAATCGCAGCGGAATTAGAACAAGAATTAGACAAATATTGCAAGAACACAATAGATATTCAATGGAACAGTACACGGTTATAGAGAAATAGGGTTTTCTGCAAAAGGCATAATAACATTCATGCACACATGCTTCGGTATGGCGGCTGCTAGGTTTTTCTAAGCTGCACTGATTACAATTAGGTCAGCATTCCTTATATAAAGGAATGTGACGTCTGCTGATGTCACTTGATAGTGACGTCTAACAGAATTATTACAAACTACTGAAAGTAAGCAAACTACTGAGAATGTTCACAACAACTGAGAACATCTCAGAGTATGCTAAGTACACGAAGAAACATAAAACTACTGAAACTACAAGTACAGAAAAGAAAATACAACTACTGAAAGGAAACCATCACAACTACTGAAGAGGTCTTCTTCAGCTGTTGTGACAACATCTGAAACTTGGTCTTCAGTCTTTGTCTTCAGCTTTTGTCTTCAGACTTTGTCTTCAGTTCTTTTACTTCAGACTTTGTCTTCAGCTCTTTCACTTCAGACTTTGTCTTCAGACCTTGTTATCAGTTGATGTCTTCATCTGTTGCAGACTACTTCAGTTGTTATAATGTCTGTAGGACTTAAAGGTTTTTCTGATCAGGCTCATTGGTTCTTTTGGTCCAACAAACTCCCCCTGAACCAATGCAGCCAAAACCTTTAAGCTTATTGAGGTCCCACTTATTCTTGGCAGAAATACTCTCTTGATCAGCTTCAGAGATATCAGATAAGCACAGGCCAGGGAACAGGTTTCAGTAGATGTGAATGTCAAAGGATGGAAGGGAACTCTGTCTTGGGGAAACTGGACACAGAGCTGTTATCCCAACCATGAAACCTACTTCCCATTGATGAGTCTATAAGACTCTCTGACGTAGGCCTCAAGGAGAACAACTTGTTCCTCCTTAGTGAGTTCTTCTGCTTCTCCTTCGAAGAAGAACTGTGGGCCATAGTACTCTGATAAGTACTTTATCGTCTTTCCATTTTTCATCTCAACAGTTGTTATCTCTCTGTAAGCAAATTCATCTGGGTGAGTCCCTTCTAATAATAACTGGAGTTCATTTTTCTTGATCTCTTCAAGCCTCTTGTATAACAACCCCTTCTTGACCATTTTGTTCTCCATTAGAGTTTGAGGGGTCATCTTTGACTTGTAGGCTCTCTTGAAGTCTTCAAGTATCTCCCAGGGTGAGACTACAATGGCCAACATAATAACAGCATCTAATGTCTTTCTCACTTGGCCATTGTATCTACTTGGTATGGATTTCTTATGAATTCTAGAACTAACCCTGGGGTCTGGCCAAATCCTTACTCTCTCCTTTTGATATTGAAAGGTATACCTGAGAGCATACAACCTTTGAGCATGTTTCTTCATGGCTTGTATAGATGATGACTGAGGAAACTCTTTGTCAATCATCTTCAAAAGTTGCTCATCATGCTGTTTCTGCTGTTCTTCTTCTTCAATCTTAACTTTCACCATTTGCCTCTGAAAGTCTGGTGTGATCATTTGTTGACTTCTGGGCTCAGGTAATTTTAGAACAGCAGAGATTGGCAGACTGTCTTCTTCATCATCATCAACTTCTTCTTCTACCATCCTCAACACCCTTCTCCTCCTTCTGGGTGCATCACTGGATGTGGTTTGAGGTGGTTTTTGGGATAAGGGAGTTGGTTTTGAGGGTTGAGTTGGTTGTTTTTGAGTGGGAGTTTGGAAAGGCTGATCTAGCATTTTTGTGGTAAGTTTGGCTTTGGAAAGCTTGGCCATATCAGTTCTCTTCCCAGCCCCTGCTTCATCTAAGGCTTCGATGATCAACCCCTTATTGAATGCTTCAGAATCACAGATTCTGGTGGTTATTGCCAGAATACTGTCTCTGTTCCATGATTTAATCTCATTTAATGATCTTCCCAAGTATTTTGCAATAAACATGATCATTATCTCCAACCTCTCCCTTTCTATTACACTGTAACTGGCCCATCTCTCTTGTATCTCTTCAATCTCCAGCCTTCTGATCTCAGTGTCTAATGTGGCTGTATCAAAGCCCTGTCTGAAGAGTTGGTCTATTATTCTGTCCATTGATCTGCTGTGAGCTTCATCAGCTTCTTTAATCAGATCTTCCAATGATTTCTCTTCATCAGGCTTTTGAGTTTCAGCACTTTTCTTTCTCTTGTATGTGATCAGCTGTTTTTCCTTTTCTAACTCCTTTTCTTTCTCTTTTAGTTTCTCATCTTGCACTCTCTTTCTCTTTCTGTCTTTCACTGCCTTAGACTCCCCCTTTTTGGGTGCATTGGGTTCAGGGGTTTGAATGGCAGAAAGCTTCTTTTACACAGCATCATCAACAAGTGTTTGTAGATTTGAGGAGATCCTCTCGTCAATGGCTTTATGCACAATCTCATTGATGATGGGAGTGATGAGAGGTAAGGAATATTGAAAAGTAGCAACCATCTGCTCAGAGGGGTTCTGTCCCTGAGAGGTGGTGCCAAAAGCAGTGGCTGGTGGCTCAGTTGAGTGTAGTGGTTGAGTGTTTGGTGAACCTTCAGATGAAGGTGCCATCTGTGGGTTTATTGGGGCAGATGGACTTTGATCCTGAGACATAAGCAGTTCTTTGAGTCTGCTCACCTCAGCCTCAAGGATTGTGTTATGGGCTAAGACATCAAAGAAAAAGCCCAGGTCATCATCAGTCTTTGCTGAATCACCTGACCTCCTGATTGAATCAGGATGTACATGCCCTGAGTGTAGATCAGTTGTAGCATGTGCCCCTTGTTCTTGGTTCTGGGGACTTCCTGCCTCAGGACTGAGTCCTTCATCGGCAGTTGCCTCTGGTGAGGTCTTAGAGATGTTACCAACTTCATCCTGGTCATTTGCTGAATCAGTAGAAGTGGTAGCCTCACCAGATGTTCTAACCTCCTCCTCTACACGGGGAGATTGAACATTATAACCCCTGTGCTGTGGGTTATCAGCAGCATTTCGGTCCTCTTCCTCAGCTGTTGAGGTTCTCCCCATTGTAATGGGTGTCTGGGGAGGAGGAGAGGAATGCAGCTGACTCAGCACTTGTGCAACAATAAATGTTGGGCTTTGAGGAGCGGTTGCATTTGGAGATAGGTTTGAAGCAGATTGCACCCGGGGTGACTGGTGCTCTTCAATGGTAACCTTCTCAATTGAGATAGGTTCCAGCATTGTGGTATCCCCAATTTTGGTTGCATCAGGATCCTGTTGAGAGGATGCCTGAGATGCTAGGGCTGGTAGAGTCTTGGACACTACTGGGGGGTTAGAACCAGTAAGTGTTTCCTGTATTGGTGGTACAGGGGCATCCTCAGGGGACTCATCTCCCTGAGTAGCCTTTTTAGGCTTTTTGGTGTAGGGTTTGGTGGGGACTTTGGATCTGGAAGTGGAGGCTGTGGGTTCCCGCTGCTTGGGTTTTAGCAGCCGGGCAGCCCCTTTCATTGTAGGGTCAGAGTTGTGCCTGGAGTATACTTCAGGCAATACAGCCGGAGCAGGGACTCCAAGGACAACAAGGCCGTCTGATTTTAGCTGTATTAAAATTATGGCCATGAGAAACCTGGGATATAATATCCATCTATTTGCCACAGGTTTCAAGGCCAGATCCTTAAGTTCCATAAAAACTATCTCAGAAAAATTTAGAGTTTGTCGTTCAAAGATAGAGTATAATACCTGTTGCCATCGGGAGGACATCTGATCCCATGAGGAGGTTTTTGGTGCAAGGCAGACATTCACCATGTGGAATATAAGACGTTCAGCATCATGGAAGTGCTTTTTCAGAATGGTGGTAGCACTTAAGTCTCCTTCATACCCGTTGTTGATGAAAGACATATCGGTTGTGCCTTTCGGGTATTATGTGACACAGGTGGCATCATGTAGATCTAGGGTTTGTCGAATGATGTCCGGAGTGATGACCACCTGTTTCTGGTTGACCAATGACTGGAGAGTGATTTGGCTATCATTCTCACCAGTTTGCACAGAGACATTGGTCCAGAACTGGCTTAGGGAATCGGGGTATATGGTAGGATTCATAAGAAACGCGGTTCGGTACTGGGAATCTACCATAAGATCGATGGCGTTATCAAATTTGTTCCAGAAGGCCGATTTCGAGAGGTAGGCAACACAGTTGTGTCTGGGTTTGAGTTTCATGGTCGCCATTGTTGAGAGAGTGAAGGACGGAAAACGGCTAATGAAACGTTTGAAAGTAGGTTTAGGTATTTATAGGGTAAGAAAAGGCTGATATAAAACGACTGAAAGTGTCGGTGCTGTCATCAGTTGTTTGAAAACAACTGAAGACCTGGTTTTAACTTTCAGAAGTAACAACTAAAGACTTGGTATTAGTCATCAGTAGTTGTGAAACTACTGAAGACATGGTTTTGGCTTCAGGTGTTGTAACAACTGAAGACTTGGTGTTAGTCATCAGTAGTTGTGAAACTACTGAAGACATGGTTTTGGCTTCAGTTGTTTGAAGTGAAGCAGCAGTTGTAGAAACAACTGAAGAGATAAATTTCTCATCAGCTGTTGTCGTCAATTCTTAGCTCATCAGCTGTTTCATTCTGACCTCAACACTTATATCAGACATTGTCTGATTTTCAGACGTTTCATTGGTCATCAGTACTTATCTGTTAGACTGACATCAGTAGTTGTAACTACATCTGTTCTTTTCAACAGATAGAGTACTTCAGTACTTTTAAGTAATTTAGTCTTCAGTAGTTATGAAAACTACTGAGGATAAAAGAACTTATCAGTACTTATTTGTGACAATAGTATACGAATGCTCATCAGTACTTCTTGACTGAGATCATCAGTAGTTGTCACTTATTGGTAGACCTCTCACTAAACTATTGTGGATCAGCTGATTCATGTTTTTGTGATTAACATGACCCAGCCTTCTATGCCACAGTTTAGATTCTTGAGGAGAGGCCTTGGAGAACAGGCAAGGATGACCTTTTATATCAATCTTCTTTGACAAATCCAAGGCATATACTCTTCCTATCCTGTTGGCCATCAGGAGAGTATGTTCATCCAATACCTTGTCAATCAGCCTCAGAACTTTGGAAGACAGAATCCGGCAGTTCTGGCTTGTGAAAAGTGCAACATGCCCTTTATCACACATCTGACTGACACTCAGTAGATTATACTTGAGATTCTCCACATGGTTAACATCATCAAATCTGATTTCTCCATTTGACACAAATCCTTTCCCGATGATGTAACCCTTAGCATCATTTCCAAATGAGACAAATCCCTTCTTTCCTTGAGAGTAGTCATTAAGAATAGAACTGCTCCCAGTCATATGCATAGATCCTTCACTGTCTACATACCAGATGCTTCTTTGGCATGCTGAAGAACCCTGCATTTATCATAAGAAACTAGTTAGCTTTAGAGACCCAAACCTTTTTGGTTTTGGGTCTGTTTTCATCAACAGATTTAACCATAACTTGTTTCTCATGATTAACAACTGATGAAGGTGGAGATGGTGCTGAAATGGAATTCTTAGATTTGGGCTTGGATTTCCTTTTCAGTGGTTTGATCACAGGTGCATCTAGTTGGTTAACTCTCCCCAACAAATGCTGAACCATCATAACAAGTTGTGTCTGATTTGTTGCTAAAGCGTTCAGCTCATTTGACACATCAGTACTTGTTTTTGATGAGTTCCTGTGACCCACTATTTCCTCCTTCTTGAAATTCACAGACTTCGTCTGATGTTTATCATGAGGAACACTATCAGCTGTTTTCTGATAAACCCCATCCTTCTTTTTGGATTTTGGTGAGGCCTTGGGTTTATCATTTTGAGATGACTGTGGTACAAACTTGGTTTCAAACTCATTTTCATTTTATTTATCTCTTCTTTAATGAGCTTATCTTTGTTGAGTTTGGAACCCTTTTTGTACCAGCATTCATCAGATAGATGATTGAATTTACCACATATTTCACATGGCTTATTCTTCATCTTGGATTGATCAACTGCTGAAGTGGAAACTACTGAAGGTGTGATCTTCAGTACTTTCCTCCTTTCAGTACTTGTGTTAAGTACTGAAGGATCGGTAACAACTGAAGACTTGTTCTTCAGCTGTTCTCTATCCGTCCTGAAAGACCGTATGATAGATTCCTCAACAGTTGTTAATCCTTTTATTTCATCAGATTTGAAATGCTTTTCAGATGTTGTGACTTGCCCTTCAGTACTTGGAGTACTTTGAGGAACAACATCTGAATTTCTCAGCTTCATGTGTTTATCAGCATTTATACCATTAGGCAATTGATTTGCTGAGATCTTAACACTGACTTCATCCTCTAATTTTGTATTATCATTTGAGGATGAATCACATGATGATGTGGTTTGGAAATTACTTTCACCTTCAGATTTTACTATTGATTTTAAAGTAAAATCAGTAGGTGGTGCAGTATGATTGTAACCTATTCCAAACTTCACATTTGAAGCTGTTTGCTTGCTGAGAAGCATTTCAAATCCCTTGCAGGATGTTACCCAGCGGTCACACTCAACTTGGGTAGCTGCAAGTGTCTCTTTGAGACTTCTGTGGTTCTCGAGTATGACCTCTACCTTAGCCTTTTCATCATTAAGTTGGCATTTAAGCTTGTAAATCTCATCATCTTTGTCATTAAGTGCAGACACATACTCATCTTTTCTTTTGGAAATAGTTTTCTCAAGCTCAAGATTTTGATTGATTAAAGCTACATTTGCCTCTCTAATAGAGACAAAGGCAGCTATGCATGATTCAGAACATAACTTGGCTTTAGCCTCAGAAGATACCTGGGTTACCTGTGAAGATGAAGCATCTGAGAAGGAACCCTCAGTAGACTCCAGGGCCATGAGAGCAAGATTCCCAAAAGGATGTTCACCACCATGTTGACCAGCACCAGCAGATAATTGCTCATTGAAACCAGAAAGATCATCTGGTAAGCTGCTCCAGTCAACAACTCCTGGTGTGAAGAAGCTGTGATGAGGTTGAGATTGTGATGGAGATGGTTGAGGCTCAGGTAGGGCTTGAGGTTGTTGTGCTATAGGGACATGAACTGGATTTGGCTGTGGCATGTAATAGCAGGGATAAGGATATGGCATTGGACCCTGAGGGACAAAGTATGCAGGAGATTGAGGTTGTGAGTGATGACCATAACTAGCAGGATGTTGCCCTTTGTTTTGTGAACTATTGCTTGGAAAGGTCACAAAGGGTGCAGAGGAGTTAGATCCAGTTGATCTACACTCTCTTGCAAAGTGCCCAAGCCTGTGGCATTTGTGACACCTCAACTTACTCTTGTCAAAACCAACTTTGGTTTTGCCAGAGAGTCCTGGAAATTTCCTACCAGTTCTCTTGTAGAACTTTTGAGATCTGATATTGATCAGGGCCATTTGGCTCAAAATATCCATCTCTTCTAAATCATCATCAGCAATACCCTGCAAATCATCCATGATAAAGCATAAATTATCACTATTACACCCAGAATGACTGTCAACACTAACAAATGCATGATCAGAACTGTTTGAAGAGAAATCTATATGCTCATCATAATGACTTTCTGATCCAGCATATTCTGACTCATGACCGACCAAGGCAGTGTTACCTGGTACAAAGTCATCAGAGAGCTTTCCTGATGATGCCAGTTTCCTTTTCTGCTCTATCTCTCTTTCAAATGTAAGCAGTTTCCCATGGAGTTGGGTGAGAGATAGGCTATCCAGATTTGCACTGGAGCGTAGGACAATGGTATATGTGTCCCATCTCTCAGGCAGTGATCTGAGGAATCTGTTATTCATCTGGCTGTTAGTATACTCATGCTTGACCATTTTCAGCTCAGAGATCAAGCAGGAGAAACGCTCAAACTGTTGAGTCAGTGTCTCACCCTTCCTATAAGAGAATGTCTCATATTGTTGGGCGAGGATTTCTCTATTGTTTGCTAAGACCTCATCAGTTCCTCCGAATTGTTCCTTCAAAGCATTCCAGAGGTCATGAGCAGTTTCATGATGCATAAGCCCAGAATAGATTTCATTCGGCAGTGCCATGGCCAGAATTCCATGGGCTTTAGCATCAATCTCAAACAGTTTACGATCTTCATCTGAGTATTGCTCCTTCTTCTTCGGAACCATTAGGTTGGTCTCCGGATTGTTCACCATAGGCTTGTGTGGACCATGAACCACAAATGTCCAACACCCTGAACTGTTAACAGACAGGTGATGGAGCATTCTTCGTTGCCATATGTTATACTCACTCCTAACCAGCATCGGAGGCTTGGTTGAGGAGCTAGTATTGTGAGGGTCATTAGAAGGAGTAGTCATTCTCAGATTCAAACCAAAACAATCAAGTTTCAACGGATTTAGCACAAAAACACAACAAACTCAATATGAACCAAGAAGAAACTCAAACAGAATAACCAGAAGCAGCAGAAAATCAATCTCTATAACCAATTCTTGCAAATATGCTAATTCGATCAAACTTTAGATATCGAAATAGCAGTTTCAATGATCAATTGTTAAACCGATCAATGATTAACCAGCTCTGATACCATTTGTCAGGATCAGCGATCTAAGTTTGATCAATTAGAGTTGAATCGCAGCGGAATTAGAACAAGAATTTGACAAATATTGCAAGAACACAATAGATATTCAATGGAACAGTACACGGTTATAGAGAAATAGGGTTTTCTGCAAAAGGGATAATAACATTCATGCACACATGCTTCGGTATGGCGGCTGCTAGGTTTTTCTAAGCTGCACTGATTACAATTAGGTCAGCATTCCTTATATAAAGGAATGTGACGTCTGCTGATGTCACTTGATAGTGACGTCTAACAGAATTATTACAAACTACTGAAAGTAATCAAACTACTGAGAATGTTCACAACAACTGAGAACATCTCAGAGTATGCTAAGTACACGAAGAAACATAAAACTACTGAAACTACAAGTACAGAAAAGAAAATACAACTACTGAAAGGAAACCATCACAACTACTGAAGAGGTCTTCTTCAGCTGTTGTGACAACATTTGAAACTTGGTCTTCAGTCTTTGTCTTCAGCTTTTGTCTTCAGACTTTGTCTTCAGTTCTTTTACTTCAGACTTTGTCTTTAGCTCTTTCACTTCTGACTTTGTCTTCAGACCTTGTTATCAGTTGATGTCTTCAGCTGTTGCAGACTACTTCAGTTGTTATAATGTCTGTGGGACTTAAAGGTTTTTCTGATCAGGCTCATTGGTTCTTTTGGTCCAACAAGGATCCCAATTTAACTCTTGATGATGAAGAATATAAGAAAATCAAGATTGATCTTAGTGCTTATTCCATCCTTACACAAGCACTAAAAATTGATGTTCTGAAAAGATTAGAAAAATATGGAACAGCTAAGGGTGTCTGGGATGCTCTGCAGATTATGTGTGAGGGAAGCAGTGAAGTTACAAAAATTAAAGATAAGTTGATAAATCAGTATGAGACATTTCATCATACCAAAGGAGAGTCTATCTCCAGACAGCTTCACAGATTTATGCAACTTGTAAATGACCTTGAAATTATGGGGGTCACTTACAAGGAGAAGGAACTAAACAAGAAAATGCTGCACAGCTTGCCTGAAAGCTAGAAACAAAATGTTACAATGTTGAAGAATACTCTTGATTTGGAGAGTACTAGCTTGGATATCATGATTGCAAAAATTAAGGCTCTTGAACTTGATGAAAGGAGCAGAAATCTGAGTGGACCTCAAGTCATTGAGGCTTACAAGTTTCCATCTGAAACTCATTCTGTTGAAAATGCCTTTGTTACTGAAGAAGAAGACTTTCTATCATCAAGAGATCAAACAAGAACAACAGGATTTTATGTTGCTCCACAACCTCAAAAACAACCATCTTCTGCCCAACCCACTGTATCTCCTAACAACATGCATGATGAGCAAAAATCTAAAGAACAAACGGCAACTTACAATGCCTTTTTTGCTAGCTTTGAAGCCTACCTTGGAGGGAGACTCACATCAGCTCATTTGATTCAAGAAGATCTAGAAGAAATGGATCCTGATGATGTTGAAGAAATGGATTTGCAATGGCAGATGGCCATGATTGCTATAAGAGCAAAGAAATTCTTTCGAAAAGGGAAGAAACTGAGTCTTAATGAGAATACGAAGCTGGGATATAACAAATCCAAAGTTAAGTGTTTTAACTGTGGAATGAGTGGTCATTTCTCTCGGGAATTTAACTCTCCCAAGAGAAACAACAACAATTTTCAAAGACCCTCACATGGCCAGCATGCTTCTCAACACAACACCAACTTTCAGCCAAGCAACTCTTATCCACACCAACAACAAAATCAGCAACAACCAATTCAGCAACAACAAAATCAGCAACAACCAATTCAGTAAAGACAACCTCTGCTGACTCATCAATCTTAATGAAATAATCAACAAACTTCAAATGCACTTGTCATCAGACAAGATGGAGTTTGTGATTGGAGCGTGTATGCTAAGTAAGTTCAACCATAGTTTCAAAATCATGCACTTATGGTACATATCAATGATGGACCAAGCCCAATGCCATCTGAGGTAAAATCCAATCTATGTTCTGAAAAATGTGTTCTAGAAGTATAGGGGTACAGGGAACACAATCACAAATTGGCTGATAAAATAAGAGGAGAAAAGGTGAAATCAGAGATGTTAAAACAAGAAATGAGAATTTATGAAGTTAAAATCAAATCACTATTGTCTGAAATGGAAACACTCCATGGTGAAAAGTACACACTTGTGGCTGAAAATGAGAGGTTAACGGAATTGTTGACCAAATCAAAAGTTGAGCAATCAGCTACTGAAATGAAACTTGAAATGTTTCAGCTCTCATCTGTCAAGTTGCAAGAGTTACTTGTGTCTCAAAAGGGGGATAAAGATATGACTGGGATAGGCTACAAAACTTGTCCTCCTCCATATAATGATAACTAGACTGTTATGCCAGAGTCACTTACTCAATCAGATACAAAAGAATCTAAAATTATTGAAACCAAATCAATGATTTCTCAAACAACAAATCCTCAAAACAAACCAGGTGTTTACATTGAAACTGATGAGGATAAAATCAGATTGGGTCATCCTATCAAAATCAAAGACAAACCTATGGTTATCAAGAAAACAAAGAGCCCAGTCAAATCAATTATGCCTTTTGTAAAATTTGTTCCTCAAAATCTTAAAGTGAATCACACTGCTGAATGCTTAGTGAAACCATCTACTGAAAGCAGATCTGATTATGAGATCATATCTCCTAAAAATTCAAGCAAATCAGACAGGGTTTCATTGAACTTCAAGGATAAAACCAAAGTTCACGTAGTTACCAAAGGAAAAACCACTTTTGTTCAAAAATCTAAAGTGAAATCTGATTCACCATCTTCATCAAATATCAAACAAGGAAGTGGGTTTGATATCTTTAACAAAGAACACGTAGAACAATTCGATAGGGAAATAAGGGAATACAGAAAGAAGCGTCATCAGTCCATAAAAACAAAGCAAGTCAGACTTGTGAAACAATCTGTTGGCACTCCAAAGACTGATATGACTTCTGTTTCAAAACTAAAGGACAATCAAATGTATTGTGAATTCTGTGATATGACCAATCACAAAACAGATGAGTGCTACTTCACTGAGTACTGCTCTATCTGTGACATGAACAATCACTCAACGAAAAACTGTCATTTTAACCAATATTGTTCATTGTGTGATATGACTAATCATAATACAATTGATTGTTACTTTAATAAAAAAGGATTGAAAAGTTCACAAAACAAGCCCACTTCATCAGTTCCAACTGACAAGGTCAGACACAAAAGTCCAGCAAACCGGAACAAATCACTAAATTCTCATCAAAAGTATAAAATCAAAGTGATTTCTGACAAACAAAAATCAGTTCATCCTTTGCACAAAAATCAAAAGGAAAGGTTTGTATACTCCTCTGACACATCAGATGAAATTGATGAACTGAAACCTCAAAGAAACAATAGAAAAGGGCTGAAATCATCCTCTAAAACACAAACAAGAGGAAAGTATCAAGATGTAACAGTGATCGATGCCAAAGGACAACCCAAGACCATTATGGCTTGGGTTCCTCATTCTGACTAGTTCTTTTTGTGCTTGTAGGGTCATTCACACAGGTCCAATAGCTTATGTTACGTGGACAGTGGATGCTCCTGACACATGACAGGAGACAGTTCCCTCCTTCATAACTTCAAGTACATTCAAGAAACTACTGTGGCAATTGGTGGAGATTCACGGGGCGGTAGAATTACTGGAGAAGGTTCAGTGACGAATGGGATTCTGAGCTTTGACAAAGTCAATTACTGCGAGCAGCTGAACATCAATCTACTCAGTGTATCCCAGATTTGTGATAAGAAATATTCTACTCATTTCACTGACACTCATTGCTACATCTTGAAACCAGGATTTCATATTCCCGAAGAATGGGTTGTCTTAAAGTCACCAAGGAAGAATAATACATATGTCTTGAACCTTAATTCTACTCGTCCATCTGAAGAGACATGTCTATTGTCTAAGCATCATTTGATGAATCACAACTTTGGCATAGACGCTTAGGACACACGAATTTTAAAAATATGAATAGATTTGTCAAAGGGAACCATGTAATTGGTCTTCCTCAAAAGGAATTTCATTTTGTTGACTACTGTACCGCGTGTCTCAAAGGAAAAAAACATAAATCATCTTATAAGCCTAAACTTGTGAACACTAACAATTGTCTATTGAAGTTACTTCATATGGATCTCTTCGGGCCTATTCACGTCATGAGTATTGGCAAGAAGCATTATTGTTTAGTGATCATTGATGACTTTACTAGATTCACATGGGTCTTCTTCCTACTTTATAAGAATGAGGCGTCCCAAATCATAATAGATTTTTTAACCAAAATTGAAAATCAACTTGATTTAAAAGTAAAATCTATTAGAAGTGACAATGGGACGGAATTTAAAAATGAAAGCATGAGTTCATTTTGCACAACAAAAGGAATTGTTCATCAGTTCAGTGCAGCTCGTACTCCACAACAAAATGGAGTTGCTGAAAGAAGGAATAGAACACTGATTGAAGCAGCAAGAACAATGCTAGCTGATGCAAAACTGCCAATTACATTTTGGGCAGAAGCAGTTACCCTTCATGTTTTGTGCAAAACCAAACTCTGATACTCAAAGAACATAATAAAACTCATTATGAACTTCTTTTTCATAGAAAACCATTTATTGGATTTTTGAAGTCATTTGGTTGTCCTGTCTTAATATTAAAAACCAGAGACCATTTAGGAAAGTTTGCTCCTAAGTCTGACGAGGGATTCTTTGTGGGATATTCCTCAGTGTCTAAGGCTTTTAGGGTGTTTAATCCTAGATTAAACATCATTGATGAATCAACAAATATTCAATTCAATGAGCATTCGTTTACCAAATCATCAAATGGTCCTGACTGGTTGTTTGATATTGATTCATTTACAAGATCTTTTGATCAATTCAATTTTTCAAATGCAGGAACATCTGGGTCAGTTGAAAGAAGAACAGACTTCCCAATGATTCCTCCTTCTACTGATCAAGACAATGAAGAAGTGCCATTACAAGCTGATCCTATCCGGCAAGTTACACAAAATGAAAGTATCTCAACAGATGCTGGTCGCAGTTCAATGCCATCTCCTTCAGCTAAACCTTCAACTGAAGTGAGACATTCAGAACCAACTCATGCACCAAGATGACCTGAATGTCTCTAATCTTGTTATGTCCATTGCTGGTGATCTGATTCCAATTACCAGGACACACAAGAATCATCCAGTGTCTAACATTATTGGTGATTTAGACGAACGGGTGACTCGAAGTAAGTCAAGCATAGCAAACATCTGCTTGTTTTCTTGTTTCCTGTGTCAAACAGTACCCAAAAACATTAAAGAGGCATTACAAGACAATAGCTGGATTGAGGCAATGCAGGAAGAGTTACTGCAGTTCAAGAAACAGGTAGTATGGTAGCTGGTGGATCTTCCCGAAGGTCAATACCCTATCGGCACCAGATGGCTGTACCGAAACAAGACTGATGACAGAGGGATCATCATCAGAAACAAAGGAAGATTGGTAGCACAAGGCTATACACAAGAAGAAGGAATAGATTATGACGAGGTGTTTGCTCCTGTTGCTAGATTAGAAGCCATACGACTCTTTCTTGCGTACTCTGCATCCATGAAATTCATAGTTTATCAAATATTTAAAGTGTTCATTTTTGTATGGAAAGATCTCTGAAGAAGTCTACGTGAGTCAACCTCCAGGCTTTAAGGATCCTGATTTCCCTCACAGGGTATACAAGCTTGATAAAGCTTTGTATGGCTTACATCAAGCACCTCGAAAATGGTATGAGACTCTGTCATCCTTTCTTCTTGACCATGGTTATGAAAGAGGGAAGATTGACCAGACTTTATTCAGAAAGATAAAAGGGAATAAGATGCTGCTTGTCCAGATTTATGTGGATGATATCATATTTGGCTCCACCAACAAACAACTCTATAAAGACTTTGAAGATCTTATGCATTCAAAATTCCAGATGAGTGCTATGGGAGAGCTCACCATCTTCTTAGGTCTTCAAGTACAACAAACATCCAGTGGAATCTTCATCAACTAGTCAAAATATGTTGAATCCATGTTGAAGAAGTTTCACTTTGCAGACTGTCAGTCCATTAGAACACCTGTTGATACAAAAGTGAAGATTGGTCCAGACACATATGGCAAATCTGTGGATCGGACTCTTTATCGATCCATGATTGGTTCACTTATGTATTTAACAGCAAGTAGACCTGATGTTATGTTTGGTGTTTGTGTATGTGCCAGGTATCAAGTAGATCCCAAGGAATCTCATATGAACGCAGTCAAGAGGATATTCAGATATCTTAAGGGCAAACCTGCTCTTGGTCTATGGTATCCAAAGGATGGAGACTTTAATCTCTATGCATACACCAACAGTGACTACGGGGGATGTAATTTCAACAGAAAATCTACATCTGGCGGTTGTCAATTTCTTGGTCCCAGACTGGTGTCATGGCAGTGCAAGAAACAGACCAATGTTTCTGTATCGGCAGCTGAAGCTGAGTACATAGCAGCATCAGCTTGTTGCTCTCAAGTTCTCTGGATTCAAAACCAGATGCTTTATTTTGGTTTCAATTTCTTGCACACACCAATTCATATTGACAACACTACTGCAGTCTTCATAACAAATAATCCAGTTCAGCACTAAAAAACAAAACATATTGAAATTAGATATGACTTTTTGAGAGACTGTGCTAAAAAAGGTTTAATCAAGCTGATTCAGGTTAACATAGATAATCAGCTAGCTGATTTGTTTACTAAGGCATTTGACCCAAGTCGGTTTGAATTCTTAGTCTAATCAATCGGCATGATTAACCTTGAGTAAAATCAAAAATTTACAAAAACATCAAAAAAAAAATCACAAAATTACAAAAAGAAATCAATTTTTGTGGAAGTCCTTGATTTGTGCTTCTTATGGGAAATGATATAATTACAGTTGTTATATCATTCACTGTGCTTAATTCAATATCTTGAAAGACTGATATGACTTACCTGATATGAGTGTAGGCTCAACTTGGAACAGAAGATAAATGTTGTGATAAACTAAAGATCACATTCAACTGTGAATGCATCATGTCAGAGCATGTAAGTATCTAACTTATCCAAGTGTGTGTATTTGTAGCAACCTAAACACACCGGGTCATGATACTTTATGAATCTCATTCAACCATTAGTTTCTTCTTTGTTTTGCTGAGCTAAGACCTGGGGAAACAAGCACATAGTGCTGATGTCTAGAGCCAAAAAGATTCCCAATGAGGAACACATCCAATACGAATGACAATTAAAATAGAATACAACAAAAAGAATCCCAAAGTGGATCACCTTCCAAAGTGAAAAGCAAAAAGAATCCCAATGTGGATAACATTAAATAAGGATCAGGTAAAAGAATCCCAAAGTGGATCCCCCTTACCAAAATGAATGAGACTTCACAATTTAAATGACCATGTATTGAAAGTTGTGAAAAAGTTCTACCATACAGTACATGAGGATAGTTGATCTTTCTATGCTTGTGAGTGTGAGGTTCATGTTGAATGTTTAATTCAATCAAAACATGATAATTATCACATTGCATAACAATATTGATCAAGTTTGAGTTTAAAAGGACAAATATACCTTCAATCAATAAGCTCATGACAACTTGCACTTATGAAAGATAAGATTGATATGATCCCAAAATTTCAAACAAAAGTGCAAAACAATTAAACAGTTCAGAAATATTGTCCTAAAATTTTATAAATTTTATTTAAAGTTCTTATCCCGCATGGATATAAACTTTAGAGGGTGTAATAAAATTTTAAAAGGAAATATTTACAAAAACATGAAATTTGCAAACAGTAAATTGACAACTTTGTCAAATTGATTGTGTCTGTATGGAAATTACTCCATAATCAGCTTTAGAAGATGCATATGTTCCAGAATCAGTCATGTTGGGAATCTGTGTCACATCAAGATACATGACAATCCAAGCAAGAATTGACAATCTCAGAATCTGCAAAATCTTCATAAAACAACAAAAATGCAGACTCGTCTTCATAAAATCAAAAGCAGCTGTACAAACCAGTCAGAATCATTCACTGCAACTACATTAATTTTTGACTAGTTCAAAATTTAATGCAGGTAAGTGCATTGGTTAATGCGGGTGAAGGTAACCCTGTCATTTAACCAATGCGTGTAACTGTTTTTGTACAAGTAAACTAATACGGACAACAAATTGTTCATCCGCATTAGCTACAGTAAATGCGGACAGCTTAACTCGTCAACATTTCCAAGGGTGGTTAACTTTGGTCACCCACATTTGTCTCAGTAAATGCGGACAAGTCATTTGTTCACCCGCATTTGCTACATGAAATGCTGATAAGTTAAATGTGGTCACCCGCATTTGTCTCAGTAAATGCGGACAAGTCATTTGTTCTCCCGCATTTGCTACAGTAAATGCTGATAAATTAACTTTGTCCGTTCACATTTGCTATAGTGAATACGGATAGGTAAAATTAACTCTTCCGCATTTGTTACAGTAAATGCTGACATTTGAATTTGATCATCAGCATTTGTTACAGTAAATGCGCCGATAAAAATTCTATATGCGCATTTGCTACAGTAAAAATTTTCTGCACTTGTAAAATTTGTGAAAAATATGAAATGTTCTATAAATACTCATTTAATATGGGTCATTTATTACTTTTAAAATTTTTGAGTGAACTTTTATAGCGAGTCGAGTGCTAGAAAACCGTTCTTCTTCTGAGTTCAAATCTACACTGATCAAGCTTCATTTTGTTCAAATCCAACATCAACACAAACAATATTGTCTGTTAAATCGAAGTATTGTCAACTAAAAGGTGATTATCAGTTTCTTACATACTTCGACTGTCGAACAAAATTTCTTGAAATGGAACCCTAATCTTGTGAAATGCTTCAAATACACTCAAGAACACTGGATTTAGATGAATGATAGAGTTCATTAAAACCAATGATCGATGTAAACATCAAAGATTTCATGTGGTTCTAAGATTACATAAAACATCGATGAACAGGGGATACTGGTTTATAACAATGTTGACATCAAAACAACCTGTTAAAACACAATCAAAATCATTGTATCCCAACACAAAGAAACAAAACTTTGAACTGTTCTTCATGAAAAATCAAAATTAGGTCAAATAACCTAATGTAACAGTAACAAGCAGAATTCATTTTTGTCCTAAAAAGTCAAAATTGAACAAATCACACACAATTCTCACTAATTCACCCTCTTTGTGTGAAGATTACATAATGGCTAACCTGACTTGGAGCAAGCTCCATAATGTCAGTGGTTTTCTCAATCCAGATGTCCCTGAAGCAGAAGGTCTCAAAGACATGATCAGATTTATTACCACTACCAGAGTGGCCTATGTCATTACAGTTAGACCAGTGATCTTTGAGAACTATATCAGATCATTTTGGGGTAATGCAGAAGTAGTGGACAATGATGGAGAAAAAGTAATTTCAGGAAGAATAACTGCTGACCATACACTGATAATCTCTGAGCAAACAATAAGACAATGCTTGAGATTTGAAGATGAACCTGATTCACCAACTGAATTTGATGAAGAAGATATCATGTTATTCTTTGCTGACATTGGATATGAGGGTGGATTTGAGGCAAAACAGATAGTGAAAGGATTGGTAGATTTGCAGTGGAGGTTTCTCATGCATTATATCCACAACACTGCTTATCTAAAAGAAAATCTGGGTGGTATGATATACTATTAACTACATCTTCACTGGTCTGTGCCCTCTGCTCTAACAGACTCTACAACTTTTTAGCCTATGCCTTTAATGGAATGATGGCAAACGTTCAAGAGGGGAGAAGGAACATGTTCTTAATGTATCCTAGATTCATTTAGTGTCTTATTAATGAAGCCTTTCCTGATCTGGTTTTAGAAGGCCCTATTCTTGAAATTCCTCATTATAATACAAAATCTTTGAAGTACATCAAGAAGAGAGATCCAAGAAATTTCTATAGAGGTACTTTCTTTCCACTTTTACCTTGGATGTAACAACAAATAAATCCCCAAAATGATGTGCCAATGGATGAGGAACAATTATAACAACAAGAACCTGTTTTACATGATGATGTTCCTATTGAGGAACCTGCATAAGAAATGGCAGCTGATGTTCCTGATGAGGAACCAATTCATGAAGTGAATGTTCAAGAAGAAGCTCCAGAACAATCAGTGGAGCAGGTTGCTGTTCATGATCAACACCAAGTTGATGAGCATGCAGAATCTGAAGAACTCATTAGACCAGTGTCACCTTTGATTAGTAATCCTCACTCTGGTGAAACAATACAAGAAGCTGATGTTTTATCCCCTTTTAGGGTTGACCCCATTATCCCATAATCATGTTCTCCTATTCATAATCATCAAGAATCATAAGAAAGCCCTGCACAGAAGCTACTGCTGTTCTTGAAAGTTCTGGTGAATCTACCAGTTCCACAGACTCTTCTCAATCATCTAATGATAAGGAAGATAATCAATAGTTTTCACCTCTTCCACAGAGACAAATTGTCTCTGAAGATGCTCCTTCTGAGAGCTTTGCTGAATCAAAAATAAACAGACCAGATGCTAAAGATAAAATGATATCTGAACTGATGGCAAAAGTGTCTAGACTGGAGAATACATTAAACAGGAGGTCGGGGGTACTCAGTGATAGACTCCAAGAGTTAGATGAAAAAGAAAAAGGACTAAGGGAGTCAAAAGAAAAGTATGAAGCTGAGATGAGGATGAAGGATGATGAAATCAGTAAACTAAAATCCTCTTTGGAAATGGCAAGAGAAGAAGTGTATGGGCTTGTTGAAACTATTGCAATACAAACAGAAGCAATGGAGGAACAAGAAAATATGATTTAGTCTTAAAATGAGTTAATTAATGAGCTCACAAAAAGAAATGATGACTTAACAAAAAAGAGTTGATGAACTAGAACTCCTTGTGAAATTCAAAGATAAAATTATAAAAGAAAAGGATGATAAATCTAGTGATGAAAATGAACAACAAGTAGCCAAACAACAACAAGAACTAGAAAAGAAAGAAGAAGTCAGGGATGAATCCAGTTGAGAAATAGTGGTTCATTCTGAAACTTCATCTGCAGATGCTACTATTATGAAAGAATTGATTAATGACTTGGATAAGTATTCTTCCAGTGAATTAATCATAGATGAAGAGTTTTGGGACTACATCAAATACATAAGGTCCCCCTCTGATTCTATTGTAGTAATTCCTTCAAAACCTATGCCAATTGAAGAAGAGTTAAGAATACAGCCTGTGCCTGCAGTTGTGCTGACTGTTGAACAACAAAGTCTAATTAAAAGACTTTGTGATGAGTTAAAAGAAAAAGAAATTGCAGAATTAAACATACAAGAAGCTGTTGAGGCTGAACAACAAATAATCACTCCTGAAACTAAGGCTGTTGAACAAGAACAACAGGCTAAAACTGATGAAGCTTCATCATCAGGATCAAAAGTGATAACATACACAAGAAAAAGGATGTATTTGTCAGAAAAGGCAAAAGGAAAACTTCCAATGGTTGAGGAAGAACAACCTAACAAGAAAACCAAAGATGATCCAAGAAGTTTGACAGCAATTGCTGAATTTTTGGATGAACATGAGCAGGCTGAAAAAGAGTTACAACATACTTTGGAAGTGATAATGCTGGATGAAGAAGACTCTAAGAAAAAACTACAAAAGACACATGATGATGTGACCAGCCTAGCTATCATTGAGCAATCTGTTGAAAGCATGATTGAAAAGGCCAAAACTGATGATCTGATGATTCATACTATATATCTGATCAATCATGGCTATGAAGCTCATATGGTATTCAACATGACCAATGATAAGATTGTAGAAGAAGTAATGAAGATAGAAAAGCTGTTGGATCCATCATATGTAACAGAGTATGAGATGAGGAAAGATTCTGAAAAGAAAAAGGTTGAAAAGACAACAACTTCCATCTCAAAAATAATACAGAAAGATGCTGAACAGTCTATGTTTATTGATCCCTATAGTATGTCTGATAGGGAAATGAAGGACTATCTTAACAAACAAGGGTTTACAAAAATAAAACTTGGTAACATAAAGACCAATTCCCTAAGAGCTGCAATGTTAAAATTGATAAATGACATGAAAGACAGATTGAAGGCAATTGAAGAAGAAGTAATTACCCAGAAGCCCAAAACAAGAACATCATCACAAGATGTGCATCTTACAGTTAAAGATAAAGATGTTCTGGCCCCTATCTTACACAAGAATTCAAAGTGGTTTATAGAGCCTTCTCAGCTCAAACTCCAAGAAGGGCTAACCACTGCTGAATTAATTAGTTGGGTGTCTACTCCAAGTGGCAAGACTGATGTTAAAATCATTGCCTGGAAGTATGACAGCGACTGGAATATGTTCATGGTGAAAAGAATATCAGGATTGGTACAATTTTTCACTAAGTATAAAGCTTTAGTCAATGCATTGAAAATTCATGATCTGAAAGAACTGGCTGAGCTTGATCTGGTGAATCCTGCTGGCATGTACAGAGGATATGAATTTGCTGATATTTTGAAGATGTTTAAAAGAACTAACAACTTCAAATCACTGAAAGCCATTTGCACAAAAAAAGACAATACCTTTAACAACCCATTTGTCAAAAGAAGAAAAAAAGAAGCAGAAGAAATAGTATTCCCTGAATTGTATGTAAAGCCAACTGAAAGTCTGAAAAGAAAGATGTTTTCAGGCACTCATAAGTCAAAGCCTATTTCTAATGTTTATTATGATGAAGAAACTTATGAGCTTGTGATTGAAAGAACATGGGGAGGAAAAGAAGCCCTTGAAATTAGAATTTCAGTGGATATGAGGTGAGACTGCTAGATGAGTCTTACATACACTATATCTTCACAAGACACTTCAGAGTCCTCAAAAACAAATCTACTGAAGATTATCTGGAGTTTATGTTGAAGTGTGTTAAGATCTTGAAGCTGGCATTTGACAGAATCAACAATAAAAGGGAACAAAGGAAGAAAAGAAAGGTTCTAATGCAGATGGACAATATTGTCAAGTTAGAGGTTGATGCTGATGGGTCATTGCTGATCCATAGAGATGGGTTATCTTCCATTTCAGTTTCGGAACCCATCTCTTTGAAACAAATGCCCCTTGCTGCTATCTACACCATGAGTGAGATGAAGATACATGTGCTGAGCAGAGAAAAGATGAAAGAAGCAAAAGACTTTTCCAATATGATCAAGGCCATTATCGATCCCTCAATGGTACAACCTGAATCACAAATAGAAGCTGCTGAAACTTTCTCCCCAAAAGTCCAACAGAAGACATCACAAGAATACTAACCAGAATCTTCACAACCACCAACTCCATCATAATCTTGAGGAACCTAGGCAGTATGATCCTTAGGGAGAGTATTGTTAGACCCTAAAAGGATCATACTTGCCAACCCAAGAAGTGGTTAGAGGTTGTTCTGGTTGGAGAACATTAGTTGCAGAAAACAACAGAAGAACACAGAAGACATCATCAACAGAAGACAACAGAAGACAAGAAAATGTAAAGTATAGAGCACCCGCATTTGTTAATGCGGATAACTAGTGAACAAATGCCGACAAGTTTTTGTTCACCAACACTAACAAATGCAGATCAAGACAACTAATGCTGAACAGAAGTGTTCATCCGCATTTGTCCATGCGGATGAACTGAAGAAATGCTGACAAAGATTGTTCACCCGTATTAGTCAATGCGGATGAACAACAGTAAATTCTGACAAGACTTATTCATCCGCATTAACTAATGCGGGTGAGTAAACACAAATGTTGATGAAGACTTGTTCATCCGCATGAACTAATGCGGATGAACAAGTTACACGTTTATATTTATTTTGTACTTAGACTAGATTCACTTGTATAGATCAGGGTTAGTTTAGTCTTTTGTACAGGCAATGTATACGCCTATACATAGGGTCACATACCCTAACTTTGTAAGCTTTTGGTCTTCAACAGTCATAACATCAATATTATACATCAGTGACTTTGGTGTTCATATACTGCATTTTACTCAAACATTTATTTCAGGTTCATCTGTTCTGTAATATAGCGATTCCGCAACTATATTACTGACTTAGTCTGCATATTCGATCCTTGGTTGAGTCATATCAACCGAGAATATCATTCTCAAACCCAGTCAGCAACTCTCCTCCCAACACTAGTCCAAAAGAAGACTACACAAGAAGATCGACCAGAATCATCACAACCACCACCACCACCATCACACTCTTGAGGAACCTAGCTGGTATAATCCTTAGGGGGAGTATTGTTAGACCTTGAAAGGATCATACTTGCCAACTTAAGAGGTGGTTGGACATTGTTCTGGTTGGATAACATCATTAACAGAAGACAACAGAAGATTACATAAGACATTATTTACAGAAGACCAAGAAGACAGAAAAAAGACTAAGTATAGACTACCTACATTCGTTAATGCTGATAACTTGTGAACAAATGCTAACAAGTATTTGTTCACCTGCATTAACAAATACGGATGAAGACAATAAATGTTGAACAAGAAGTGTTCACCCACATTTGTCCATGCGGATGAACTGAAGAAATGCTAATAAGAAATGTTCACGCGTATTAGTTTATGCGGATGAACAAAAGGAAATGCGGCCAAGACTTGTTCATCCGCATAAACTAATGCGGGTGAGCAAACATGCTGATCAAATGCTGCTGACAAGACTTGTTCACCCGCATAAATAATGCGGATGAACTAAGTTAATGCTGATCACAAGACAACTAATGCTGATGAAGACTTGTTTATCTGCATGAACTAATGCGGATGAACAACTTATAATGTTTTTACTTATTTTGTACTTAGACTAGATTCTCTTGTATAGATCAAGGGTAGTTTAGTCTTTTGTATAGATTATGTGTATGCCTATAAATTGAGCTGCATACCCTAACTTTGTAAGTTTTTTGTCTTCAATAGTTATAACATCAATATTATACATCTGTGACTTCTGTGTTCATGTACTGCATTTACTCAAACATTTATTTCATGTTCATCTGTTCTGTAATATAATGATTCCACAACTATATTACTGACTCAGTCTACATATTCAATCCTAGGTTTAGTCATATCAACCGAGAATATCATTCTCAAACCCAGTCATTGTGGTTATTGCAAAGTGTGAGTGGCTGGTAATTGCAAAGTGTGTGTTTTTCATGGTGTAAATCACCACCCAAGGAGAAATTCTCTCCTTTGGGTAGGTTTGATGTTCATCCATATCTGTATATGTTTCTTTATTGTAATTTGTTATTCAATATAAATGAAATCATAACATTATACATTACACACACATCTTTGTTCTTCGATTCACACAATTCCACCCGTCTTTAATTTTGAATTCTCAGATCTGAAAAATACATGAATCCTAATATCCAAGCTCAACGAATCTGAAATATTGTCCTTAAATTTTATAAATTTGTGTAAAGTTTTATCCCATATGGATATAAACTTTAGGGGGAGTATTAAAATTTTAAAAGGAAATATTTACAAAAACATGAAATTTGCAAATGTAAAATAGGCAACATTGTTTAAAATCAAAATGGATAGTGTCTATATGGAAATTATACCATAAACAGCTTCAAAAGATGCACATGGCCCAAAATCAGTTGGGAAACATGTATCACATTAAGGATACAAGTCAATCCAAGCAAGAATTGACAATCTCAAAATCTGCTAAATCTTCATAAAGCACCTATGATGCAGACTTATCTTCATAAAATTAGAAATAGTTGTGCAAAACCAGTCAGAATCATCCACTACAACTACATTAATTTTTGACAAGTTCAAAATTTAATGTGGGTAAGAGCATTGGTTAATGCGGGTGAAGGTAACCCTGTCATTTAGCCAATACGGGTAACTATTTTTGTACAAGTAAAACTAATGTGGACAGTTAGCCTTGAAATCATGTTAATTGTATGCTGGTGGTCTCAGATTAGAGGTTGGATTTGATTCAACAACCCATTGATTAACCATCAGTTTGAGATATTTGTAGTTTGAATCAACCTGTTCGAGATCTGAATGTTCTTCTCAAATACGTGTTGTTGTCTCGAAATCATGTAATTGACTAGAATGGTTGAACCGACTGTCTTCTATTGAATGCTTTCTCATCTTCAATTTGAACCAAATAAGAACATATTTCTTGATCTTGTTGATTTTGCTGAAGAACAGATGATGATGAACATGAACAGAGACGTGTTCTTTATTTTTCTGATTTTCTTCTTTGTTGTAAACATCTTTAAAGATGAAAACAGATCTGAAACATACATGAACCCAGCAACCAACAGCTCTGATACCATTTTGCTGAATCAATATTTCAGATTCGTTGAGCCTGGATCTTAGGATTCATGTACTTTTCAGATCTGATAATTCAAAATTAAAGACTGGTGGAAGTGTGTGAATCAAAGAACAAGGATGTGTGTGTAATGTATAATGTTATGATTTCATTGATGTTGAATAACAAATTACAATGAAGAAACATATACAAAGATGGATGAACATCAAACCCACCCAAAGGAGAGAAATTCTCCTTGGGTGGTGATTTACACCATGAAAAACACACACTTATGAACTACAAGCCACTCACACACTTTGCAATAACCACCCTTTACAAAGTAGCACTAGTGGTTCTTTTTATAATGTTTTTACATCATGACCTAATTTTGACTTTTCTTGTGGTCTTGATGTTGACTTTGTCATATTGACTTTGTCTTGTGTTTGTCTTGTTC
This sequence comes from Flaveria sonorensis, assembly GCA_025506505.1. Classification (NCBI taxonomy): domain Eukaryota; kingdom Viridiplantae; phylum Streptophyta; class Magnoliopsida; order Asterales; family Asteraceae; genus Flaveria; species Flaveria sonorensis. Next base: position 18,752,047 of record CM046439.1, read on the forward strand.
TGGTAATCAACTTGGTCTCTGAACTTGTACAATGAGATCTTCAGTTGGCTTTGATTGTGGTTTGGAAAGCTTGAGTTTATCAATTGTTGAACCCAACAATACTCCCCCTAAACTGATGCTTGCCAAACTTTGACTTGAAGATCTTCTCTATCACATGTCTTCTTGATCAACTGATGTTCTAACACAGTTCACTGTAGTTCTCCCCCTCATATTAAGCTTCTCCTAATGTATTTCTGATAAAGGGTAGAATCTCTTTGAGAATACTTAACGTATTCGATATGAGGTGTATCACTTTTGGATTACTATTTGTTCATATCACACTCAAAGGATTAGAATGTATTAGGCATATGATGAGGCTTTGAACTTCAATAAACAACATCAGGAACATAAGTTAGTCTTTAAGACACTTCAACTCTTTGAATCTCTGATTAACTTGATAATGGATGGTTCCAAGTACTTCAGAAAGAGTTTCTAACAGTTGTACAAATCCTTGATTGGATCAGTGATTATGTGACCAAGGTTGATTTCTTCATTTTTGTTGAATGTAAAAATGGATGTGCCTGTTGGTTGCGATCATCCGTATGGTATCAGATCTACTTTGGGTGGTGATTTACACCATGAAAAACACACACATTACAGTTCATGATTTCATTGATGTTGAATAACAATTTACATTGAAGAAACATATACAAAGATGGATGAACATCAAACCCACCCAAAGGAGAGAATTTCTCCCTGGGTGGTGATTTACACCATGAAAAACACACACTTTACAAATGACCACCACCACACACTTTGCAATAACCACACATTACAAGTGGCACAAGTTGTTCTATTTATAATGTTATTACATCATGACCTAATTTTGACTATTCTTGTGGTCTTGATGTTGACTTTGTCATGTTGACTTTTTCTTGTGTTTGTTTTGTTCTGTTTATCAACTTGGTCTCTGAACTTGTATAATGAGATCTTCAGTTGGCTTTGATTGAGGTTTGAAAAGCTTCAGTTTATCAATTGTTGAACCCAACAATACTCCCCTTAAACTGATGCTTGCTAAACTTTGACTTGAAGATCTTCTCTGTCACATGTCTTCTTGATCAACTGATGTTCTGACACAGCTCACTATAGTTCTCCCCCTCAGATTATGCTTCTCCTAATGTATTTCTGATAAAGGATAGAATCTCTTTGAGAATACTTAACATATTGGATATGGGGTGTATCATTTTTGGATTACTGTTTGTTCATATCACACTCAAAGGATTAGAATGTATTAGGCATATGATGAGGCTTTGAACACCAATAAACAGCATCAGGAACATAAGTCAGTCTTGAAGACACTTCAACTCTTTAAATCTCTGAATTTGTACAATGAGATCTTCAGTTGGCTTTGATTGTGGTTTGGAAAGCTTCAGTTTATCAATTGTTGAACCCAACAATACTCCCCTAAACTGATCCTTGATTAGAGAAGATTTGAATGTTTGAAGAAGAATATTTTCTAGCACTCGACGCACTATAAAAGTTCACTCAAAAATTTGAAAAGTAATAAATGACTCACATTAAATGAGTATTTATAATACGTTTCATAATTTTCACAAAATTTTACAAATGCAGAAAATTTTACTACTGTAGCAAATGCGGTAATAAGAATTTCAATGGGCGCATTCACTGTAGCAAATGCTGATGAACAAACTAAGTTTGTCAGCATTTACTGTTAACGAATGCGGAAGAACTAATTTTACCCATCCGCATTTATTGTAGCAAATGCGGGAAAACAAAGTAACTTATCAGCATTCATTGTATCAAATGCGCAACAACAAATGACTTGTCCGTATTTACTGTGTCAAATGCGGGTGAACAAAGTTAACTTATCAACATTCACTGTAGCAAATGCGCAAGAACAAATGATTTGTCCGCATTTTCAGTGACCAAATGAGTTGAACTGTCCGCATTTACTGTAGCAAATACGAAAGAACACTTTGTACATATGCTGATGAGTTGGACAGTCAGCATTTACTGTAGTAAATATGGAAGAACACTTTGTTGTCCGCATTAGTTTTACTTGTACAAAAATAGTTACCCGCATTGGCTAAATGACAGGGTTACCTTCACCCGCATTAACCAATGCCTTACCCGCATTAAATGTTGGACTTTTCAAAAATTAATGTAGTTGTAGTGGATGATTCTGAATGGTTTTGCACAGCTGTTTTTAATTTTATAAAGATAAGTCTGCATCATAGGTGCTTTATGAAGATTTAGCAGATTCTGAGATTGTCAATTCTTTCTTGGATTGACTTGTATCCTTGATGTGATACATGTTTCCCAACTGATTTTGGGCAATGTTCATCTTCTGAAGCTGTTTATGGTATAATTTCCACACAGACACTATCTATTTTGATTTTAAACAATGTTGCCTATTTTACATTTGCAAATTTCATGTTTTTGTAAATATTTCCTTTTAAAATTTTACTACTCCCCCTAAAGTTTATATCCATATGGGATAAAAGTTTACACAAATTTATATAATTTAAGGACAATATTTTAGAATTTTGATTGTTTTGCTTATCTGTAAATGTAGAAATTTTGTACTATTGTTTGAAATTTTGGGATAATATCAATCTTATCTTTCATAAGTGCAAGTTGTCATGAACTTATTGATTGAAGGTATGTTTGTCCTCTTAAACTCATGCTTGGTCAATATTGTAATGCATGTGATTTTTATCATGTTTTGATTTAATTAAACATTCAACATGAACCTCACACTCATAAGCATAGCAAGATCAACTATCCTCATGTACTGTATGGTAGAACTTTTTCACAACTTTCAATACCTGGTCATTTAAATTATGAAACCTCAATCATTTTGGTAAGGGGGATCCACTTAGGGATTCTTTTACCTGATCCTTATTTTGTTTGATCCTCATTGGGTTTCTTTTTGCTCTTCACTTTGGAAGGTGATCCACTTTGGGATTCTTTTTGTTATATTTTGTTTTATTTTTCATCCATATTGGATGTGTTCCTCATTGGGAATCTTTTTGGATCTAGACATTAGCACTATGTGCTTGTTTCCCCAGGTCTTTGCTCAGCAAAACATAGGAGATACTGATATGAATGAAATTCATAGGGTATCATGACCTGGTGTGTTTAGGTTACTACACATACATACACTTGGATAGGTTAGATACTTACATGCTCTGAGATGATGCATTCATAGTTTAATGTGATCTTTAGTTTATCACAGCATTTATCTTCTGTTCCAAGTTGAGCATACCCTCATATCAGGTAAGTCATGTCAGTCTTTCAAGATATTGAATTAAGCACAGTGAATGATTTAACGACTGTAATTATATCATTTCCCAAAAGAAGTACAAATCAAGGACTTCAACAAAAATTGATTTCTTTTTGTAATTTTGTGAATTTTTGATGGTTTTTTTTTTTGTAAATTTTGATTTTGATTTTTTTTTACTCAAGGTTAATCATGCCAACTGATTGGACTAAGAATTCAAACCGACTTGGGTCAAATGCCTTAGTAAACAAATCAGCTAGCTGATTGTCTGTGTTAACCTGAATCAGCTAGATTAAACATTTTTCAGCACAGTCTCTCAAAAAGTGATATCTAATTTCAATATGTTTTGTTTTTGAGTGCCGAACTGGATTGTTTGTTATGAAGACTACAGCAGTGTTGTCAATATGGATTGGTGTTTGCAAGAAATTATAACCATAATCAAGCATCTGGTTTTGAATCTAGAGAACTTGAGAACAGCAAGCTGATGATGATGTTGCCTGTCCTTGGGTGGTGATTTACACCATGAAAAACACACACTTTGCAATTACCAGCCACTCACACTTTGCAGTAACCACACATTACAAGTGGCACTAGTTGTTCTATTTATAATGTTATTACATCATGACCTAGTTTTGACTATTCTTGTGGTCTTGATGTTGACTTTGTCATGTTGACTTTGTCTTGTGTTTGTTTTGTTCTGTTTATCAACATGGTCTCTGAACTTGTATAACGAGATCTTCAGTTGGCTTTGATTGAGGTTTGAAAAGCTTCAGTTTATCAATTGTTGAACCCAACATTTATATAATGAAAGTGAAAGACAACGATAAAGAAGTGGAACATAATGAATGAATGAAAGTCTTGCAAGCAAATTAAAAAGGGAGTTCACAACTCATTGAAGGGTTGTTAGCTCAACTGTGTGGGGTTTAGCTAACCCATGAGAGTTCACACAGGGGGTCAGTCTTTGTGATTGATCAAGACGTGCGAAAACAGGATCCTTGTTGCTTGACCCCAAGATGGTAGTTGCTTCGTGCACAAATGATGGGGCATAACTTATGACAGGATCTAGCTTAAAGTGGAAGATAATAATGAAAGAAAGTTCGAAAACAAACGATTATGAATGATGATAAAAGATAATAATGATACTATCAAGATCTACGTATGTTGAGTGATCACGAACGAACATAAAGGAAAGGTTTTTCATTCAAAGTAAAGTATTTTACTTATAAAAAAAACTAGAACTCACTTAGCAACACTGACTTTTTATATGCATTATCAGTTGGCAGGTAATGTTGTTGCTAAGGATGGCATGGGGGTGAAGCTACTTGGCGGGCAAGGACGGGCATCCATCTCATGCAATAATAATGATGTTGTTTTGTAATACAACTAATTGATCTCTTGTAATCTTTTAAACAACGACGTATTACTTGGCAAATGTATTTATTAATGCATGAAATGGTATTTGATGAATTATTCCGCTGCAATGTTTTTATTACTTATTAAATCTTAATGTGTTTTGATATAAATGATGCTGTGAATGACCAACTGTGGGGTTTCCGGGAACGGGGCTTACAAGTTGGTATCAGAGCCAAAGTTTAAGAGAAACGGGTAAATATTTTCAAAACCTAAACTTAAACTGAGAATGGGACTAAATAGAAGGATGCCAACCCAAGTAGCTACGTGCCATCAGGTAATATATTTTCCTAAAGTTAATCGGTATTATGTGCGCGTGCTATCTGATTTATGTGCTCTTAGTAGATTTGGATACTGATGTAGTCAGGATAGGAAATGCTTGGGGGATGAAGAGTAAAGTAAGTGGCTAATCACAACTGACCACTGTAATTAGGGACTTACTATACTTGACATAATCCGAGCTATCACCTTGAATGACTGTGTTGGTGTTTGAATCTTATAGTGTTTAGAGGATGGCGGGTGGTAGATCTTAAAAGGCTTCTCGAGGTGGTGTACAGGGTGGTCGTGGTGCTAGACCACGTGTCACAAGAAACAAGGCTAAGGCTGCTGAGACGACTCCTCTAGAGCTCGAGCTTCATCATCATGAAGGCGCTGATGAGAGTTCTAATCTGAGAGCCTCTATGAAGGAGGCAGTAGTGGAGGAAGTTTATCAGGTTATGCAGACGATCCTGCCTTCTGTGGTGACCGAGGTTATTCATGCTGTGAGGGAGGATGAAAAGAAGGAGAAAGAGGAGAGGAAGAAAACCGTTGGGAGAGGGGGCGGATAGAGAGGTTCAGGTGAAGGGGAGCAACCAGAAACTAAGATGGTTGTCTCCATTGATGAAGAGGAAGAGGAAGCGGTACAGGAAACTGCCAAGGGATGTAGTTATGGGGCATTTCAAAGATGCAAGCCCCCGACTTTTTATGGTAACGAGAATGCTGCTGCTGCTCACCGATGGGTGAGAGAAATGGAGGCTGTGTTGGATATCAGCAAATGTAGGGAGGATCAAAAGGTGAAGTTTGCTACCCACTTATTCATGGACTCGGCCTTTTGCTGGTGGGAAAATATTATCCAGGCCGAGGGTAGCAGGGCGATTTGGAGAATGAGGTGGAGTGAGTTAAAGAAGATGGTGATCGAGAAGTTTTGTCCTCACAGGGAGCTTCACAAGATTGAGAGAGAGTTCCTATAGCTGGAGGAGGGAACTATGACACACCAGCAGTACAAGACTAAGTTCAATGAGATGACAAGGCTGGTGCCAGACCAGGTGACGCCGGTGTCGAGAAAGATCCAGAGGTACATATAGGGTCTGCCAGTGGATATCCGTAGGCACATGATCACCACTCAACCGAGCACCTTTAGGTTGATAGTTGATCTGGCAGGGAGGTTATATGATGAGAGAGAAGAAGTGGCAGTGGTAAAGGTGAACAAAAAGGGTGGTGGTGACAGGAACTGGAACGGGAAAAGATTTGGTCGTCATCAGCAGGTATGGGGATGAAGAAGGAGGCCAAGGGCCGAGAGCTCTAGGGTGAAGAAGCGGGTTGAGAAGGAGAGGCCGAAGGCAAAAGCCAGAGCATTTACTATGACTCGGGAGGAGGCTAGGGTGGACCCCGATGTTGTGTCAGGTACCTTCCTAGTAAATCAAACTTGTGCCTTTGTACTATTTGATTCTGGTGCTAGTAAGAGTTTTATTTCTGCTGCCTTCTGTGCTAAGTTGCCTGTTAGGATTAGAAAGATTGTTGAGCCTTTCGACGTAGAAACTACCATTGGTAAGTCTACCAGGATTTTTGATCTGATACACAATCATGACATAGAGTTAGAAGGCCATAGGTTCTCTGCTAAATTATTTGTGATTCCCTTAGGAGGATTCAATGTGGTTCTAGGGATGGATTGGCTAACAGCCTATGAGGCAAATACTGTGTGTCGCAAGAAGATGATTTGGTTGATTGCGTCAGATGGGAGTTCGGTGATGATTTATGGTGATCGAGTTACTGTGGTTCCGAAGGTGATTTCGATGGTTGTGGCTGAGAAGTGTATAAGGCATGGATGTAGTGCCTACCTGGCTTATGTGAAGGATGTGGACACGTTAGTACCACAATTGTCCGATGTACCGGTCATGTGTGACTTCCCAGACGTTTTCCCAGAAGATTTACCAGGTGTGCCATCGGACCGCGAGATCGAGTTCCAAATCGATTTGATACCCGGTGCCCAAGCTGTTGCCAAGACATCGTATCGACTAGCTCCCTTAGATATGAAGGAAGTGATGGTCCAATTACAAGAGTTGCTGGATAAGGGGTTTATCCGACCGAGTATCTCTCCCTGGGGTGCTCCGGTCTTGTTTGAAAAGAAGAAAGATGGTAGCATGAGGATGTGCATTGACTACTGTGAGTTGAATAAGTTGGCGGTAAAGAACCGGTATCTGCTACCGAGGTTTGATGACCTGTTTGTTCAGCTCCAAGGTGCCAATCGGTTCTCAAGAATAGATCTTCGATCTGGTTATCATCAGCTAAAAGTTAAGGAGCAGGATATCCCGAAGACCGCGTTTCGGACGCGATACGGACATTATGAATTCCTCTTCATGTCTTTTGATTTAACCAATGCGCTAGCTGCTTTCATGGATTTGATGAATCGGGTGTGTCGGCCGATGTTGGATAAATCAGTGATTGTGTTTATCGATGATATCCTAATTTATTCGAAAAGCGAAAAGAGCATATCGTCACTTCCGCGAGGTGCTGGAGACGCTTAGAAGAGAGAAGTTGTATGCTAAGTTGTCCAAGTGCGTGTTCTGGTTGCGCGAGGTTTAGTTTTTGGGTCATGTGGTTAATTCTGAAGGGATTATGGAGGAGGTGATGCAGTGGAAGACTCCAAAGACGCCATCCGAGATCCGTAGTTTCTTGGGTTTGGCGGACTATTACAGAAGATTTATCGAAGACTTTTCCAAGATAGCTTCACCATTAACCAAGTTGACCCGCAAGGAGGTGAAGTTTGTATGGGGTCTGGAACAGGAGAATGCTTTTGAGGAGTTAAAGACGAGACTGACTCAAGCTCCTGTCTTGACATTCCCAAAGGGAGCGATGACTTAGTGGTCTACTCTGATGCTTCTTATTCGGGGCTGGGTTGCGTGCTGATGTAGCGGGGGAAGTTAATAGCCTATGCATATTAAAAATCCATGAGGCTAATTACCCTACTCATGACCTGGAGCTTGCGGCTGTGGTCTTTGCATTGAATATTTGGAGGCACTACTTGTACAGGATGAAGTGCACTATCTTCACTGACCATAAGAGCTTGAAGTACTTCTTCAAGCAAAAGGATCTCAATATGAGGCAAAAGAGATGGTTAGAGTTGATCAAAGATTATGATTGCGAGATCCACTACCATCCGGGCAAGGCCAACGTGGTGGCGGATGCCCTCAGCCGAAAGGAGAGACCCGAGCCAATCTGGGTGAAAGCTTACTAGTTGGTTATGACCTTTGATGTGATTACACAAGTCAAGGAATTTCAAGATGAGGCGCTGAAGGAAGATCGAATCAACTCCGAAATAATGAAAGGTCTAGTCTCAGAGTTGGGTGAGAACACTCTCGGAGTTAGAACCCACTTCGGGCGGATGTGGATCCCTCGTTATGGAGACCTACGAGGGCAAATCATGGATGAAGCTCATAAGACTCGATACTCAATTCATCCCGGTGCTATGAAGATGTATCATGATATGAAGAAAGATTACCGGTGGCCGAGTATGAAGCATGATGTAGCGGAGTATGTGAGCAAGTGCCTTACTTGCTTGCAAGTGAAGGCGGAGCATCAGAAGCCATACGGGAAGATCCAACCTTTGGATATACCCGAGTGGAAATAGGAGCACATCACCATGGACTTCATTATGAAGTTACCACGTACGGCAAGGGGGTCCGATGCCATATGGGTGATAGTTGACCGTTTGACGAAGAGTGCTCACTTTCTATCGATCCGCTAGACATATTCATCTGAGAAGTTGGCGGACCTGTTCATCAAAGAGATTATGACTCGTCATGGAGTCCAGGTGTCTATAGTATCTAACCGTGACACTCAGTTTACATCTAAGTTTTAGAAGAGATTACATGATGCGATGGGTAGGAGACTACAGATCAGTACAGCTTATCATCCTCAGACAGATGGTCAGTTAGAAAGAACCATACAGACGCTTGAGGATATGCTCCGAGCATGTGTTATTGATTTTGAAGGAAGTTGGGACGAACACTTACCGTTAGCTAAATTTTCATACAACAACAGTTATCATGCCAGCATTGGTATGCAACCATATGTGATGCTATACGGTAGGAAGTGTAGGACAGCTGTATGTTAGGGAGACATCGGGCAGTAGGAGTTAGGAAGCATTGAAGTGATCGAGGCTATGACTGAAAATTTGAAAAAGATCAAGGCCTTTATGAAGGCGACAAAAGATAGACAGAAGTCGTATGCCGATAAGAGGCGTAGACCGATTGAATTCAAGGTGGGTGACAGAGTCATGTTGAAGGTCCTACCTTGGAAGGGGATCATCCGATTTAGAAAGCGGGGTAAGCTAAGCCCGGGGTATATAGGGCCATTCCGAATCATGGCTCGAGTAGGAGAGTTGGCCTACAGGTTGGAACTACCTGATGAGTTAAGCGGAATTCATCCAACATTCCATGTATCTCATCTAAGAAAGTGCTTAGCCGATGAATATATGATTGTGCCACTGGAGGACATTAAGGTGGATGAACGGCTCAATTATGTGAAGCAAGCAGTGGCTATCATTGGCAGAAAAGAGAAGAGGCTACAGAATAAAGTGGTTCCACTTGTGCGAGTATAGTGGAGACACAGGAAGGGGTCCGAGTCTATGTGGGAGACTAAGGAGGAAATGAGACAACATTACCCGTAGTTGTTCGAGGAATGACAGGTCTCGGGGATGAAACCTATATAAGGGGGGTGGACTTGTAACACTCGAAAATTTAAAAGAAAAGAAGAATAAAAAGAAGAAAGGGTGATATGTCCCAAGTCAAGGGGTTAAAGCTGTGCAAGTGGTAAACTTGCCCCATTATGAGATTTAAAAGAAGTATGGCAGCCCACACTTCTCCCTTTACAGACATTTCTCGACTGCTAGAGAGAGAGAAGGAGGAAGATCTACTTGTAGGTAAGGTATTTTTGCGTTTCTTGTTCGGTTTCAGCTGTGTTTGAGCTGCTGGACTGATTCTTGTGAGTTTTTGAGTGTTCGGTTGTGTGTTTTTTGTGTTTAGGTGTTTGAACTCCAGGTTGCTCTCGGGTTTGGAGGAGCTTTACACGAAAGCTACTAGAGGTGAGTTCTAGCTCCCTAGTTTTGCTTATTTTAAACTTGTTTGGGGCTGAAATGCATATTACCTACTGCTTTACAACCAAAAATATGAATTGATCTGTGTTTTGTAATTGTTTCACGTATGGGTTTGTGTTTTTGAATGCTTGAACGATTTGTGTGGTTGTATGCTTGTTCTAAGTGTTTAGTATGCTAGATCTGGGCTAAGAATGTATAAGAATGAGAATTTGGAACTGAATATAGCATAAGTTGCAACTGCAGGTTGGTTTAGTTCATCCGTATTTAGATTTGAATATTTGAAGTGTTTTGCTCAGGCGCATTTGCTACAGTGATCATGCGCATTTCTTTTATTCATGCGCATTTGCTACAGTGTTCAAGTGCATTAGCTTCAGTCATCCGCATTTGGTTTATGCGCACTTCCTTGGACACTTGGAATATTTTCTGAAAACTTTCATATGCTTTGTGCATGCGCATTTGCTACAGTATTCATGCGCATTTCTTTGGAATACTTAGAATATTTTCTGAGGTGTTCATCCGCATATGTCCGCTCATCCGCATTTGTTTGCTTATCCGCACTTCTTTAAGGACTTAGAATTTGCTGAGATTTTGGGAAGTAGAATTTAAGTGCTAAGAAGTGATGTTTTGGTGGCTTGTGCTTGTTTATATGTATGCATTGTATGATGATGTCATTCCATGTTATGTATGATGTGACTTTACGTGGTGTGTTATGCTTATGAATGTTAAGTGTTATATAATGAAAGTGAAAGACACATTGAAGAAGTGGAACATAATAAATGAATAAATGTCTTGCAAGCAAATTAAAAAGGGAGTTCACAACTCATTGAAGGGTTGTTAGCTCAATTGTGTGGGGTTTAGCTAACCCATGAGAATTCACAAAGGGGGGTCAGCCTTTGTGACTGATCAAGACGTGCGAAAACGGGATCCTTATCGCTTGACCCCAAGACGGTAGTTGCTTCGTGCACAAATGATGGGGCATAGCTTATGACAGGATCTAGATTAAAGTGGAAGATAATAATAAAAGAAAGTACGAAAACGAACGATTATGAATGATGATAAAAGATAATAATGATATTATCAAGATGTACGTATGTTGAGTGATCACGAACGAAAGTAAAGGAAAGGTTTTTCATTCAAAGTAAAGTATTTTACTTATAAAAAAAACTAAAACTCACTCAGCAACGCTCACTTTTTATATGCATTATCAGTTGGCAGGTAATGTTGTTAATGAGGATGGCACGGGGGTGAAGCTACTTGGTGGGCAAGGGCTGGCATCCATCTCATGGAATAATAATGATGTTGTTTTGTAATACAACTAAATGATCTCTTGTAATCTTTTAAATAATGACGTATTAATTGGAAAATGTATTTATTAATGCATAAAATGGTTTTTGATGAATTATTCCGCTGCAATGTTTTTATTACTTGATAAATCTTAATGTGTTTTGATATAAATGATGTTGTGAATGACCAACTGTGGGGTTTCCAGGAACGGGGCCTTACATATTATTATTATTATTTTATTTTATTTTTAAATTTCAGTTTCGCATATAGTTTCGTATGTAGAAACTATACTTTCGCATGAAGAGATATAGATTCGCAACAACTGACGAAACTGAAGAAAGTACACGTGAGAAATTATAGTTTCGCAGCCAAGACTCAATATATTCGCTTGGTATGAGAAACTATAGTTTCGCAATGAGAAACTGTAGTTTCGCATTGGAAACAATAGTTTCGGACGGACTCCGAAACTATAGATTTGCAAGATCCGGGCGAAACTATTCAGTGCATACGGGCAGCATGACTAGATAGTTTCGCACGGATCAATGAACTTTCGTTCAATTTCGCACCATGACCCCTTAGTTTCGCACATTGAATGTACGAAACCCAAAAGTCATTGAATCGTTCTTACACTAAAAATCAAAACAAAAAATGCACCATGATTCGAAACTTGTTTAGGAACCAGGTTTACCGGTTAGTTTGGCACAATAACACTTCAAAAAACGATTTTTAATCCTTGGCTAAAAGGGTCGGTTCGTTTTTAAAATGAAAGTACAATTTCATAACTGACGAAACAAATGATGAAACTGGTATTTATACACCGTAGTTTCGCATGTGCCGAAACTATAGTTTTGCCAGGTGAAACAACAGTTTCGCCCGCCCTACGAAACTGTAGTTTTGCTTGCAGAACCAGGTCAGCGAAATTGTATTTTTGCATACCGAAACAATAGTTTCGCATTGCAAAATAACAAGTTCACATGATTTTTTTTTAATGTAAAAAGAAGACTTCTCAACCCACGAGACTTGACAGAAAAAAAATTTGAAAGATAAAGCACAGATGCAAGGATATCGGAGACTCTATAGAGTCAAGGATTGACGAGATTGCCATTATGCTTGTCCATTTAAACCCATGCCGTATTCTTTTCAACGAAGACTTGTAACGTAGTTTTATCATGTTTTGGGTTCGCTTAAGAATGCTCAAGAAACTTGGTTTCCCACAGTCATTCGGGAAAGAACTCATCTTGTCATCATGGTTTATAGAGTTTAATCATTGATTTTGCTCGAAATTTTCTGGAATGGACATAATGCAAATTATATGATATACATAAGGATGGATAAAGGGTGGATGATCAGAGGTCCAGGTCTATACTCACGTATAACAGTCATTTAAGCAAAATGATGATAACTTTAGGTCTATACTCACATATAATAGAGAAGATCATCATTTGAGCATGTTGATGAGAGCTTCAGGTTTATACTCACGTATAACAGAGAAGATCATCACTCCAGGTCAATGCTTACGCATAACAAACGAGTTGGACCCGCAATTTATAGAGGGCTAAAGGATAAGGGAATTTTGGTAATACAAGATCAAACACAGAAATCAGCCACTCTCAACACAGATTTGACGAAAATTGTAACTTTGTGCAAGCCGAGATGACATGGGAATAAGCCTTATTACTGAGGTTGATTCTTAGTTAAGTCACACAGTCACCGTTTACTTCGTTTTAAGCCACCGGGTCCATCGGCATATCCCAACCCAACGCCTCTGACCTCATTCAGACACTATCCAAGCTTCCTAAATCCTACACCAAAGATAAGATAAGATTATATATAGAACAACTTAAAATGTAACAAAAGAAAAATATAAAACAGTCAAAGTTTATTCTCCCCCAAAATTTCTATTAAAGACCAACAAAAGAAATTTCCAGGATATACACATGAATTATAAAATCTTAGGGTTTTGAATGAACTCAAACACAAATCAGATATTAAATATTTACAGATGATAGCCAGAATTCGTCCTAAAAAAGATATTAGACTCAACATGTTAATCAATTCATAAAAACTAGATTTATCAAAAGTTTTTGTGAAAAGATAGGCCTTTTGACTTTTGGTGTCAATGGAAATAATATTAATAAAACCCTTTTCTTGTGCATCTTAGATTGCATGAATTCTTGTTTCAATGTGCTTGGTGCGAGTATGATGAATTGGATTTTTGGCAAATTTCAACGGCCGATTCATTGTCACCGAAGAGCGGCGTGTGAAGAAAATTAATCCCGTAATCCATCATTTGATGTTGAATCCATAGCACTTGACAGCAATAACTTGAAGCAGCAATATACTCAGCCTTGCCTGTGGATAGAGAAATTGTTGTCTGCTTCTTACTTTGCCATGAAACCAGGCAATCCCCAAGATATTGACATCCGCCGGTTTCAGATTTTCTATCAAGCTTACAACCTCCATAGTCACTGTCAGAGTGTGCATGAAGACCAAAATTTCCTCCCTTTGGATACCCAAGACCCAAAAAGGAGAGCCCTTCAAGTAGTAAAAGATACGTTTAACAGCTTTTTCATGATATTCCTTTGGATTGGTTTGATATCGAGCGCAGTAACAGACAGCAAATGTAATATCTGGATGACTCGTGGTGAGATACATGAGGGATCCGATCATAGAGAAATAACGGTGAGCATCAACCGACTTTCCATTATTATCAGGGGTTAAGCAGGTTTGTGTAGAAAAAGGAGTAAGCTCAGGAGAAGCATCATTCAAGTTGTACTTCGATAGGATTTCCATAATGTACTTCTCTTGATGAATGAGAATTCCATCTGGCTTTTGTTCAACTTGTAGTCCTAAGAAGAAGCACATCTCCCCCATCATGCTCATTTCAAAGCGCTCGTTCATTACTCCTTCAAACTCTCTACACAACTTCTCATTCGTTGAGCCAAAAATGATGTCGTCGACATATACATGAACAATAAGCAAACCTCCATTAACCTCCTTCTTAAACAAAGTCATGTCTACAGTTCCACGAGTGAAGCCTTTCCGAGGAGATACTGTGTTAGGGTTTCGTACCAGATTCTAGGAGCTTGATGTAATCCATATAAGGATTCATCCAGTTTGAAGACTTTTTCAGGAAAATCTGGATCTTCGAAACCTGGTGGTTGACAGACATGGATCTCTTCTTCAATAGCTCCATACAAGAATGCACACTTGACGTCCATCTGGAATACTTTGAAGTTTTTGTGAGTAGTATGAGCTAGGAAAATCCGAATGGCTTCAATCCGGGCCACGGGGGCAAACACCTCAGTATAATCAATCCCCTCCCCTAAGCAAATCCTTAAACAACCAACCTTGATTTGTTTCTAATCACAACTCCATGATCATTTGGTTTGTTCTTGAACACCCACTTTATACCAATTGGATACTTATTTGGAGGAAGATCAACTAATTGCCAAACATTCAATTTTCTGAATTGTTGAAGCTCTAATTGTGCATCCAAATATCTGCATATACTGAGATACTATAGTATAACTTCCACACCAATGTAACCATTTTTTTCTAATTATATTTTCAAAAAAGGTAGCAACTGTACAAAGTAATTAAAATATTTTTTGAGATTTTGCGAAATTTTAATGTTTTTTGAATATTTTCATTAAATTTTAATTACTCCCCCTAAAGTTTATATCCATATGAGATAAAAACTTAAAGATTTTAAATTTTTGAAAGGAAAATATATTTTTTTTGTAATTTTTGATTTTCTTATCTATACATGAAGAAGAAGTATACCTTACTTGTGATCATATCAATCTTACCTTTCACAAGTGCACGCAATTGTTAGTATAATAGACGTAATCATGAACATATTGATTATAGGTATGTTTATCCTCTTAAACTCATGCTTGATTAATATTTTAATGCTAGTGATATTTATCATGTTTTGAGTGGATTAAATATTCAACATGTACCTCACACTCAAATGCACGGCAAGATCAACCACCTACATGAAATGCATGGTAGAACTTTTTCATAACTTACATGACCATGTCATTTAAATTATGAAATCTCATTTGGTTTTGGGTAAGGGTGATCCTCATTAGGATTCTTTTACTTTGATCCTTATAATTATTTGATCCACATTGGGATTCTTTTTGCACTTCACTTTGGAAGGTGATCCTCTTTGGGATTCTTTTGATTTTATTAATTCATCCATTTTGGATGTGTTCCACATTGGGAATCTTTTTGGATCATGACATCAGCACTTTGTGACTGTTTCTCCAGGTCTTTGCACAACAAAACAAAGGAGAAACTGATGTGTGTGAATGAGATTCATAAAGCATCATTACCTTGTGGGTTTATGTTACTACACACACACACACATATTTATATAAACTAATACTTACTCATACATGAGATGATGGCTTCACAGCTGAATACAAGCTTTAGTTCATCACAACATGTATCTTCTTTTCCAAGCTGAGCCTACCCGCATATTAGATAAGTCATGTCAGCCTTTCAAGATTTTGAATAATCTGAACGAATGATCATCTGCCCTTCCAATATCTGTAGCAAATAATCTGAAGAGCATGACCCACAACTCACCAACTATGAACAAGTTCAACAGCTTCTTAAATCTCTTCCACCCAAGTGGAATTCTCAGGTTAAAATGCTTAAGAAAGAAAGAAATATTCTAGATTACAAGTTGGTAGATGTGATCAACAAGCTGAAATCTACTGAGTTGGATATCAAGAGAAGAGAATTTCATCAAGCTGTGTTTCCATATCAAACTAATAGACTGAATGCAGCTGTTATCTCTTTTGCGACAAGCATACTTGATTACAAAACCAAGATGATTGAGAGGTTGAAGTCGATGGAAACTAATTCTGATTCAATTGCTGAAATCAGGGAGACTGTAAAAGAGAATTGTGAAGCTTTGAGAGTTGGTAATGGAAGTGGACTTGATTGTGAGAGAACTGATGCTAATGAAGCTGAGAAGAATGATGAAGGAAAGAAGGAAGCTGAGGATGATGAGACGCTAAAGGCCAAGGAAGAGGAACACAAAAGAAACACAAGGGTCTTCAACTGCGAGAAAGCCTTAGCAGCTGAAAGAATTGTCATTGGTCTTCCATATGAGACAGTTCAAGACATATGCTCATCTACTTTCAAAATTTGTTTGTTTGGTATCTATAAAGCAAATAGGTTATTTCTAGATAACAAAAAAGAATTAAAAACCATAAACAAAAAACTCAAGCAGAATGAAATTGCTTTTTTAAAGAAACTTAATGAAGCATTGGCTGAAATTGATCTTTTGAAAAGAAATCTTTTGGAAAGAAATTTGGAAATTAATATTTGAAGAGAAAGAGCAATTCTAGCTCAATTTGAAATGACTCAACTTCAAACAATGCTCTGATACCAAATTGTTGGTCCCAAAACACCTTTGAATCAATTATTTGATGAAGATTTGAATCAAACATGATAAAATATGAAGAACCAATATGAACACTCAAGAACATTAATACAAAACCTCATTTGATCCATATTGATTTGCATATGATATTGTTTACATGGAAACCCTCAAATCTAGCTCACTTTGACTAGCTAATTACTCTAGCTATTTATAGTCTAATGACAATTAGACTTAATCACATTTAGCCCCCTAGACTTAGAATAAACTATAAATTAACAAATAAAACACTTAAAAGACTAATAAAAGACTAAATATATTGTGTTGACACAAAATATATTATTACATTAAAATCCCTTAGTCTATAACTTCTTCAAAGTCTTGTCTCGATTCTTCGTCTCGAACACGTTGTGTTTGACTTTTGCGTTGACTTTGACTTTGACTTTAGTTGACTCTGACTGTGTTGATAATATTAGACTATCTTTCAGATGCAACAATCTTAGTCTATTATTATCAACATCTTGCATCGTGATCAGCACCGAGAAGTCAACAATGATGAAGATCTTTTATCTCATAAGCTGCTCTATTTGTATGCTCCCCCTTGTTGTGTGCTCCCCTTTTAAGATAACGAATACCGCTTTCTTTAATCACTTTTCTTTGAGTGCATCAGAAGATGTCGGAGGAGGATTCCTAACTCGATATCTTCTACAAATTTGAGGAACAGATTCTCTGGTCTGGTGCATTGCTCAACTGATGATCACCCATCACTTGCAGCAATATCTGAAACACAATCACAAACGCAAACTACACATTTCCCGTTATATCATTTCAACAAACAAATAAACCGCTGTTTATTTGTATATAAAAACAAGTGAACCCGTGTTCGTTTGTGATGAGCAATTTCCCATGAAATGCATGAAAATATAGCAACATTTCAATAGAATAATACGGAAACTTGAAAAATAATTCAAAAAGAAAAATCTTTTTGGATTTTCATGAAAAGATTTTTAATAAAAAAAAAATCTAATCATAAGAAACTAATTTTCTAATATATATATATAATTTAATTTTTTTAATATATCAAGAATCAAGAACTGACTTAATCATGAGATGATATCTTCAAGATACACTAAAGCACAAAGATGTGATTAAACATCGACAAGCAGTGAGATCACACTGATACGGAGCCTAATCACAACAATATTATCATATATACATACATATATATATATATACATACATATATATACATACATATATATATATACATACATATATATATATATACATACATACATATATATATACATACATACATATATATATATATATATGTATATTTATTTGTTTATTATTAAACGGTCCAAGAACGATTGCCGGTATGTTTGTCCTCTTAAACTTATGCAACATTCTTTCAACAAGTAATCTGTGATTTTTATCATGTTTTGGTATGATTTAGAAGAAATTGGGATTCCGCACTCATTTGGTAAGACTTACCCGTCTTCATGGTTTATTGAGTTTACCCGATGGAAGATATGGTAATAAAGATATTTCACCAATAATCTTTGAGTGATGAATGAATGTAATAAATAGATGATGAGTGCTCCAGGTCTATATTTACATATAACAGAGGAGATGATCATCTGACGTGCTGATGAGAAAGATTTAGAAGAGTCCATAATTTGGTTTTAGTAAACAAAGGCTGTTCTTCTGATTATTTGCAAGTAACAGAGGCTGTTCTTCAGACGTCTATATTTACATATGATGACGTAGGATAATTTGGTTTTAGTAAACAAAGATTTAGAAGAGTCCATAATTTGCAGAGCATAGCCTCTGCCCTTCCAAAACGAATTTTCTTCCTCTTAACAAAAACACCAAAACACTCAACAACAAAAAATCAAAAACCTCGAAATCCCCATTACATAAAAATTCTCCAGATTGCATTCCTCAATGGACGATTAGAGTGATCGGAGCTCTAAAGCCACTCAATTTGAGATTCTAACAAGAGAATCGAAGCGCTACGGAGGCGATGACGACGGAGAAGACTCCGGCACCGTCAATGAAGACGAATACGACGACGATGCGATTAATGATCAACGAGATGGTAGTGATTTTATGGAAATCGAGGATTTTTCTAGAATGGCTTAGTCTGAAACCCCAGTGTCCGGTCTGGCGTTGGTTCCTATACAGTATGAGGTACGGCAGGATGAGTTGGAGAGATTGAAGAATCACCTTCAAGGGAGTCACCAAGAAGCCTTAGCAGTTGTTATAGCTCAGTCTGCACATGCACAATCAGGGAATAATCCATTTTTAACGTCAGAATTTTCTACACCAGCTTCAAGTCTTTCGAGATTAATTATAGATTCGCTGGAAAACACTCAGTTTCACCGGAAAACCAAGCGAAATTGCTAGTTTCGGCAGCACTTTCACCGGAAAAACTAGTTGTTTCGCTGGAAACTGCTGAACTTTTGTTCAAATGATGTAGTTTCGCACAATGAAGATATGAAGATTTGAAAAACATCAAGAACGCACACACAACTGTGTGTGAGAGAAAACTATTTAAATCTGAAATTTTCTTTTGATAACTTGTAAAATATGTGATGAGGAAATGATTTTGGTTGATAACAAGTGTAGATCTACAAAAAATTATTATAGATCTGAAGAATTTGAACTCAGATTTTGTTTCTCTCTTTAGAAACCCATCAGATTTACTTTCTTTCTCTACAACCCTAACTTTCTCTCTCTACGAATCTGAAGATAATCTTCAAAATCAACAGCAAAATCTTCACAAATGATTCAAAACAGATCCATATTATGCTCTGATACCAAATTGATTGTCCCAAAACACCTTTGAATCAATTATTTGATGAAGATTTGAATCAAACATGATAAAATATGAAGAACGAATATGAACACTCAAGAAGACTAATACAAAAACCTCATTTGATCCATATTGACTTGCATATGATATTGTTTACATGGAAACCCTCAAATCTAGCTCATACAAGCTCTCTTTGAATAGCTAATTACTTTAGTTATTTATAGTCAAATGACAATTAGACTTAATGACATTTAGCCCCCTAAACTTAGAATAAACTATAAATTAACAAATAAAACCCTTAAAAGACTAATAAAAGACTAAATATATTTTTTTGACACAAAATATATTTATTACATTAAAATCCCTTAGTCTATAACTTCTTCAAAGACTTGTCTCGATTCTTCTTCTCGAACGCGTTGTGTTTGACTTTTGCGTTGACTTAGACTTTGACTTTGACTTTAGTTGACTCTGACTATGTTGATAATATTAGACTATCTTTCAGACCCAACATAAACTCTTAAGTTTTTCAATTTTATCTTTTCAGGAACCTCAGGAAAAAGAAGTTTGAAGGAGGTCAACAGCCTTGTGTTGGGATATGCATGGTAGGCTCAGCCTGAAAACGAAGTAAACAGTGATCGTGTAGCTAAATTAAATTTTAAGAACTCAGTGATATGGATTATCCTCCTGACATTTTGGTCTGCACAAAGTTACAAGTCCTTGTCAAAAATGGGTTGAGAGTTTCAAATCTCTGCTTTGATATTCCTAAAATCTCCCTATCACCTAGTCTCTGAATTAAAGCTTCTCGTTAGCTCTATAGAGATATATCTCGTGCTTATCTCCTCTGCTATGTGTTAACATTGACCAGGAGTGATGATCTCCTTTGTTATACGTGAGTATAGACCTGGAGCTCTCATCAGTACGTTCTGATCATCTTCTCTGTTATACGTAAGTATAGACCTGAAGCTCTCATCAGTAAGTTCAGATGCTCATGTTCTCTATTATACGTAAGTATAGACCTGGAGCGCTCATCATCGGTTACCCAAATAAAGGCACAGTGATTCTTAAATTAAGATCATTGTTGAAAACTCAAAAGAAAATTCAAGCTGAGTTAATCATATTTCAAAATAAACCATGAGGACAAGATAAATACTTTGCCAAATATTTGTGGGGACTAAGTCATCAGAGTTTCTAAAATTAAACCAAAACATGATAAAGATAGCTGTAGATTACACGTTGAAAAGAATAAGACATGGGCTTAAAAGGACAAACACATCAACAATCCTGCTACTCTTTGACTCTCTGGAACAAATTCTTGAAAAAGAAGTGTCTATATCCTTTTACTCTTAATTTTTCTCTTATTTCTTATTTTAATATTATGTTTTTTATTTTATTTTAATCTTCTGTTATTCTTATTTTGTTTGTGTTGGTATTATGGGGTAAAGAAGTTTTTCATGAATGTTTTTTTTTAATATAAGACTTAATTTTTTTACTATTTTTAAAATATATAAAATTTTCTAAATAATTTTCAAAAATATACTAAGTGTTAGGTTCCAGCGAAACTAAGTTTCGCTGGTTGTTTCGCTAAGCAAATCTATAGATTCGGCAGCAAACTCGCTCTACACTGGGATACATGACTTCATCTGTGATGCCGAGCGAAACTATAGTTTCGCTGCCAGCGAAAGTAGTGTCTATATATTGCATAGTGTGAAATTAGTTTCACACACTTGTTTGGCCAAAGTAAACCCTAGTTTCTTTTTGCATTCACACCCATATTCTTCTAAATCGATTTCCATAGCGATTAATTGTTTCTAAGTGCTTAGGTGGTTGTTTCGAACATGTTCTTATGCATTTATTGAGGTTTTAAACATCGGAACTTAGTTTTAAATTGATTCGCTGGGTCGGTAGTTTCACAGATTCGTTCAGCGAAACTGCGAAACTAACCAGCGAATCTGAACGAAAGTTCAAGTGTTCCGAGCAAAACTGTCCAGTCATGCTGTTCAAGCGTACTTGACAGTTTAGCTAGGATAGTTATAGCGAACCTATAGATTCGCTCAGGCACATGATTCCGTGTCAGGGTCTTAAGGAACTTACAATTTATCTGCTGTAAAAACTATAATTTCATCCTCAGCGAAACTATAGAATCGCTCAGACACATGAGTTTGTGGCTATGTCATAGCGAATCTATGCTTTTTGCTTGAACAAAACTACAGTTTAAACAACAGCGAAACTGTTAATCTGTGCCTCTAGCGAAACTACAGTTTCGCTTGTCAGTGAAACTGTTGAACAGTTTGCATTTTCTTGTATTTTGTTTATTTCATTGTTTATTCATACTTCAATGTTTTATCTAACCTATTTTTGTTTAATTTTCAGTTAAGATGGCAACCCTAAAGTTTGATGAGAGAACAAACATTGTTGCATTATTGGATGATAGCAACCCGAAGACCATTGGCTTTAGAGATTGCATTAAGTGGCTAAAGCAGTCCCCAATCAGTTATGCTATATCTCACATGGCCACAATCTATGATCTTCATGTAAAAGAGTTTTGGAGAACTGCAAAGTATGACCTTGGGTTTAATCCGCATCGGATTACTGCTAGAGTCTTTGGGCATGACTTTGTTATTACTGTTGAGACTGTGGCAAGAGTATTGAAGCTGGAGAAAGATTGTAGGGATGAGGAGGTAATGTCTAATTGATGTATTACAAATTACGTTGATTTCTGGTATATGTTTCGAACATCTTTCGGGTCGTTTAGTTTAGATTTTGTCTCGTTTTTTTAGTTACTTAGTATTTTGTGTTTCCACAGGCTTTGGAGCTAAAGGAAGTAAAAATGATCATAAGCGGAGAAAACCATGCTTCCAGACGCGTTGCGGGCAAAAGACAGATCAAAACAAAAGTTTCTAGAAAATTGACCCCATGGCGCAACGCGACGGAAAGGGGTTCCACGTGGCGCGACGGGCTTTATTTCGAGGAAAATCTTAATTGAGCCCAATTAGTCATTTTTAACCCTAATGACGAAGAAAGAAAAGGGGGATCGGCCAGAGCATGAAAAAAAGAGTTTCTTGGGAGAAATCTTGGAGTTTGGGAGCAAAAGGATTAAAGGTTTCACGCTACGGGATCACACAATCAACCGGAATCATTCGGTTTATCATTTTCGAGTTTAATCACTTTCTAGTTCATGTTGAAACATTTTGAATACATGATTTTTCATAGTAATTTGGATATGATTGTTGGCTAAATCTTGTAGTACTACTTAGGCTTTGATGATTATTCTTGTTTGACTTGTTTTCTTGTCGGTTTTGGAACTCGTTCTTGTGGATTTATCAATAAAGTTAGAAATTTGGTTTTTCTGACTTGGTGTGGATGATAATCTTTTATACCTTATAATTACTTGTTAATTCCTCGTGTATCTTGGTGAATGTCTTACAAGGAAAAGGTGCATTGCTTGGCTGTTTACTTTGTGTTCTTGGTTTTTAGGTGGTTTGCTAAACGATCTTAGTAATCCATAGGAGTTACTTTAATGCATGTGGTACTCTAGATTTTCAACTGATCTTAAAAGCTGTAAAGTGAGAGGTTATCGGTTAGTCTTGCGTGTTTGATTGCTAGGTTTAGTTTCTTTGTAAAAAGGCTTAGCTTAGTTTCCCTTGCACTTACTTATGAACCGAGTCTTGTCAGAAATTCCATAGTTACCCCGTGCACTTAGGTGTGTTGAGATGTTTGTGCTGTTAGGTAAAATGTCTATTGGGTACTTTATTGAGATGGATACATCGTAAGAGAAGTCCACAAGCTGGTAATTTAACATCCTATTGGGTTTCGTGGTTGACACCGTTAAGAAGGGTTGATGGTTCTCTAGGCTGCTCCTAGGTTAGTATCTTAAGATCCCAGTTCCCACATTTAGCTCCATAACCGATATAAGACTAGTTATCCAATTATATGATTCTTGCCTAGGTAGTATCTTCTCATTATCTGATTTCAGTTAAAGTTCTCATTCGTGTTTGGTTTATCGTCTTCAGCTTCTTTTTAATTAATTAATTTTATTAGTTACTTCAGAAACCCCCCACTTAAACATAAAAATAAAATAAAAATCAGTTTAGTAGATAAGTCCTAAAGTTTAGTTTACGCCATTCATTAAGAGTCTCGTGGGTTCGATATCCAGACTTACTTATGCTTTACTAGAATCGACAGGTGCACTTGCCTGTTAGTAGTTTTGTTCAGATATTCTAGAGTTTAACTTAGTGTCTATTTAGAGTCAGTTTTAATCATTTCAATTTAACTACCTTTTGCACATCAAGGTTTTGGCACCGTTGCCGGGGACTCTTTGGAAATTGCGTTAATTATCTTTGATTGGATTTATCTGCTATATCTATGCATCGTATCTTTTTGTCTTTTTGTTTGTTTGAGTCATTTTAATTTTCCTTGCATCTTATTGTTTCATGTCTTTCTTGCAGCTGAATGCCCAAACCTCATCTGCGTTCACAAGGACCGCCGCCAAAACACACACTTTCAGAAAAGCTTGGATTTGAAGACACCACGATAAAGTCACCACCCATCCAAAATCAAATTACTGCTCATCACACTGTTTACCAGCAAGCCACTCAGGGATTAATGGGAGTTAACAATCCAATCACTATCCCAACCATCGCAAATGAAAACTCCTGGCAGATCCCTTCTTATGTGATGACTGCCATTGCTAATAACTGCCAATTTCATGGGTGCAAAGATGAAGACACCCCTGCTCATATTGGCCGCCTTGAGAGCATCTGTCGCACCTTTAAACTTCAAGGTGCCACTGACGATGCCATTTTCCTGCAGTTATTCCCATTTTCACTCGCGGATTGAGCCGCCACTTGGCTTGAGTCGCATCCTGCTGGCACTTTCACTACTTGGCCAGATCTCCATGACCGTTTTCTGAATAAGTACTTTCCACCGGCCAAGGCCTCTCGCCTTCGCGACGAGATCCATTCGTTCCGAATGGATCCTAACGGGCCTTATTACCGTGCTTGGGAGCGTTTCCAAAATCTGCTCAGCCGTAGCTCCCAACATGGCCTCTCTAACTGGGCACTTGTAGAGAAATTCTACAATGGCCTGACTTATGAAGCTCGTGCGCGTTTTGACACTTCCGCAGGAGGCCACCTCATGGGTAAGAAAGATGTGACTGAATGTAATGAAATGTTCGAGAGTTTTGCTCAAGCAGAGTATGAGAAGCCGTCTGCCAATACAAAATCTAATCTTGCCACTTGTTCCTCATCTAGAGGAATTCACCATGTCACAGTGGATACTAGTGTGGCTGTTGCTCTGGAGAGTTTAGTGAAGGAGGTTAAGGAGTTGAAGAGGAAGGTAGACAAGTGTGAGTTGTGTAGAGGGGGCATGATACCTCTGAATTCCCTTTGATCGGAGGAGCAGGCAGATTTTATAGGGGGTCAAAACAGAGGTCGTACGAATCCATTCAATACCCCATACAACTCTGGGTTGCGAAATAATTCAAATTCTCACTGGCGTTCTTCCGGTAATCCCCCTGGTTTTCACTAAAATTATAATCAGAAACAAGGGCAGGGATCGTCTTCTAGTGGGAATTCGGGGAATAGTGCCTTAAGGGGTAGTGGAGATAAGTTGGATAAGATAGAGGAGTTGCTGTCACAATTAGTAGTTAAGGATGCTACCACACAGAAAACACTTGCTGAGCATGATATCCTACTTAAAAATCAATAGTCAGCTTTCCTTGATCTTCAGCATTCTGTTGGTGATATTGCTAGGTGTTTGGATGAGAGGCCCCAGGGCTAGTTTTCAGGTAGCACTCAACTTAATCTAAATGCCCAACTGAAAGCAGTCACCACTCGTAGTGGTAGAGGAGGAGAGGTAGTTAAGTCACCGGATGTCATAGAGTAAGAGGAACCGGCTGACGAGGAGATTGAGATGGAGGCTCCTGGAGGGGTGCACCTGAGGCAAGTCCCAGCAAGTACCGCACCGACCAGTGGGCCTCAGTTAGAGAAATCGGAAACTAAAAAACCATCTTCATTTAGGCCTTCTCCCGATATTGATCGTTTTCATGTCCCGTACCCTGCTCGCCATGCTAATAAAAAATATGCAAAGGAGTATGGGCACTTTCTAGACATATTTAAGCAGCTGAAGATAAATCTTCCCTTCATTAAGGCCCTGCAGCATATGCCCAAATATGCCAAATTCCTAAAAGTCCTTCTGAAACTTAAGGACAGGTTGGGTGAACTGTCTAACATCCCTTTGATAGGAGGGTGTTCTGCGGTAGTTCTGAATAAGCTACCAGAGAAGCTGACTTACCTGGGTACTTTCACTATCCTACGTTTGTTTGGTAGTAACACTCAGAGTTGCGCATTGGCTGATCTCAGGGCTAGCATCAACCTGATGCCATACTCTCTTTATAAGAAGCTGAATACGGGAGATCTGACACCTACACGCATGACACTCTCACTTGCTGACTGATCAGTCAAATATCCACGGGGTATCATTGAGAAATTGTTGGTGAAAGTAGATAGATTCATGTTTCCTGTGGATTTTGTTGTTCTTGACATGGAGGCTGATGAAAAAGTTCCTATCATTCTTGGTCGTCCGTTTCTTAACACCACAAAGGCCATCATTGATGTATTTGATGGTAAAATCACCCTTAGAGTTGGGGATGAAAACGTCACCTTTGAGATTTTAAAATCCATGCGACGTCCTGATAGTCAAGACGATTTCAGTGGTCCCTATAATTCTATTTACCTAATAAATTCATTTATCTCTCGTGTAGACCGCTGTCTCGACTACATCTGTGGGGCCAATCTGGTTGCTGAAGATGAAGTAGAGGAGCCGAGTTTTGAGGCAGAGGAGGCGCCACTTTTCCCCGAGCTAATGGAGATTAGTGAGATTTGTGATGAGAGTAAGAAATCTTCCTTAGAAACACCACCCATCTTAGAGCTTAAGGTTTTACCTTCCCATCTAGAGTATGCCTACCTTGGAGAGGATGCCACATTGCCCGTCATTATCTCATCCAAATTGACGGAGGAGGAGAAGAATAGGTTGCTTAAGGTGTTGAGGACATATAAACAAGCCATTCTTTGGAGGTTACAGGACATCCAGGGTATTAGCCCAGCTTATTGCACCCATAGGATACTCATGGAGGATGAGTATAAGCTTGTGGTCCAGCCTTAGAGACGTTTAAATCCAAATATGCAACAGGTTGTGAAGAAAGAAGTGTTGAAGTTGATGGATGCAGGCTTAATCTATCCTATTTCTTATTCCACTTGGGTGAGCCCGACTCAGGTTGTCCCCAAGAAAGGAGGGATGACAGTGATCACAAATGAGTATAACGAGCTCATACCCACTCGTACGGTCGCTGGTTGGCGCGTGTGCATAGATTACAGGAGACTGAATGATGCCACCAGAAAAGACCATTTTCCTCTTTCTTTCATTGATCAGATGCTTGAGCAGTTAGCGGATCAGCAGTTTTACTGCTTCTTAGATGGCTTTTCAGGTTACTTCTAGATTCCCATTGCACCTGAGGATCAGGAGAAGACCACTTTCACGTGCCCATATGGAACTTATGCATATCATCGGATGCCATTCGGGTTGTATAACACTTCTGCCACTTTTCAGCGTTGCATGGTAGCTATCTTTCAGGATATGATTGAATCATCCATGTAGGTTTTCATGGATGATTTTCAGTTTATGGTAGCTCATTTGATCAGTGTTTGCTTAATTTGTAGAGGATGCTGAAGAGATGCACCGAGACGAAGCTGATGCTCAATTGGGAAAAGTGCCACTTCATGGTGACTGAAGGGATTGTGCTAGGGCACAAGATTTCGAGAGATGGGATAGAGGTTGATAGGGCTAAGATAGACACCATTAGTAGACTCCCACCATGTACCAGTGTCAAATCCATTAGAAGTTTTCTAGGCCATGCGGGTTTCTATAGGCGTTTCATCAAATATTTTTCAAAGATCACACAACCCATGACTCACCTTCTTGAGAAGGACGTCCCTTTTGTATTTGATGAGGAATGTCTTAAGGCGTTCAAATTTTTAATGGAGCAGTTGGTGAGTGCTCCTATTATTGTTTCCCCCACTAGAGTTTGCCTTTTGAACTCATGTATGGCGCGAGTGATTACGCAGTCGGGGCAGTCCTCGGTCAAAGGAGGGATAAACACTTTCATCCCATTTACTATGCTAGTAAGACTCTAAATGATGCACAAGAGAACTACACTACCACAGAAAAAGAGCTTCTAGCGATGGTTTTTGCCTTTGATAAATTCCGTTCATACCTCGTGCTTTCTAAGACGACCGTTTTCACCGATCACTCGGCATTTCGATATTTATTCGCCAAGAAAGATGCCATTCCTGTACCGTGTAGGAGGAGATAGAGTGCTGAGGAGATGTGTCCCTCGAGAAGAGGGAAGAGCGATTCTTGAACGTTGTCATGCGGGTCTAACCGGAGGTTATTATAGTCATCATATCACCGCACAAAAAGTTTTTGACTAAGGTTTTTACAGGCCTTCTGTTGTGAAGGATACCCTTGAGTTCGTTAAAACTTGTGATGCTTGTTAGCGGACAGGTAATATCTCATCCAGGGATGAGATGCCCCAAAATCCCATTCAGGTTGTTGAGGTTTTTGATATGTGGGGAATCGATTTCATGGGACCATTTCCTTTGTCAAAAGGGAATCGGTACATCCTTGTGGCCATAGACTATGTCTCAAAATGGGTGGAGGCTCAAGCCTTGCCTACTAACGATGCCTGAGTTGTGGTGAGATTCTTGAAAAAGCTGTTCACTAGGTTTGGCACTCCTAGAGCTCCTATAAATGACCGTGGCACGCATTTCTGTAACACTATTCTGGAAAAGATATTAGAACGCTACGGTGTCGCTCATCGTTTATCCACCGCTTACCATCCACAAACCAGCGGTCAAGTGGAGAATGCCAACCGAAGAGTTAAGAGAATCCTTGAGAAAACCGTGGGGAGTAGTCGGAAGGATTGGTCCGACAAGTTAGATGATGCGCTATGGGCGTTTAGAACTGCCTACAAAACACCTTTGGGTACAACAGCGTTCATGATCGTATATGGAAAAGAGTGTCATCTTCCCGTAGAGTTAGAACATCAGACCTTGTGGGCCCTAAAAGCAGTTAACCTTGACCTATCAGAAGCGGCAAAAAGAAGATTCTTCCAAATTCATGAGTTGGAGGAACTTAGGGATGCGGCCTATGCTCGTTCTTTGAGTATCAAGGAGAAAATGAAAGCCTATCATGATAAAAGGCTGAAAGGGTTCAAAGAGTTTAAGGCAGGTGATAAGGTTCTGCTCTACAATTCCTGTTTGAAGTTGTTTGGTGGGAAATTAAAATAAAAGTGGTCGGGACCTTACACGGTGAAAGAAGTATTTCCTCATGGTGCAGTTGAGTTGGAGAATGAAGAAACAAGGAGTACTTGGAAGGTTAATGGTCAACGATTAAAGCCCTACCATGTAGGGCCATTGGATTTGAGTGAGGAGGAGGTTATTCCTCTCGAAACTCCCCCGAAAATGAGCAAAGAGAGATCTTGGGCGAGTTCCAAAGTGTAGAGTTTGTATAGTCTTCTAGTTCGTGCTTTTGTTTATTTCGGTATTTTCGGTAGTTTTTATTATTATTATTTTTTTCCGGTTTGTGTGTTTTGTGTTTTGGTCATTTTTGCAGGGATTCGTACTCGAATAGAAGTGGAAAACATTGAAAAACCGGGCCCCAGGTAAGTTATTGGGTAAATTTTGGCTTAAAATGGTTTTTAGGGAGGTTTGGATTAAAAACGTTAAAATTTTTCTAAGTATTGGAGCATGAAAATCAACAAACTTTCTGGAAATTACATACCCTCGCGCCACGCGATGGTATGCATGGATTTGGTCACGTGGCGCGAAGATGCTCCAGTCGGGTTTAAACTCTTTCCACCCCCAAATTCAAGACCTAACCTTCCAAACCTCCATTCCACTTCCAATACCATCGCTACCCACCCCTCGTCACTCCACCACCGCACCATCACCTACATCCCCCACACCACGTGGCCACCACCACCAAACCACAACTTTCTACCTGAAGTCTGGCCACAATTCTTCTATTTTGTCCAAACACCAAAAACTCTCCTGACCCCG
The DNA here is from genome assembly GCA_025506505.1 of Flaveria sonorensis. NCBI lineage: Eukaryota > Viridiplantae > Streptophyta > Magnoliopsida > Asterales > Asteraceae > Flaveria > Flaveria sonorensis. The sequence goes on from CM046439.1 coordinate 18,781,714, forward strand.
GTTCAGTTTGTGTCCAAGTTCACCACTTTTTACTTTCATTTGAATTGGCATTCTCAAAACATGTATGAATCTCGCCTTTTTCTTATATTCTTTTTTTTCATCTTTATTTTTGGTAGCTAGTTCAATGTTTACGTTCATTTTAGGTCGATTTTAGGATTTTAGTTGGAACTTGTTCGTGATTGTGGGCTAGGCGATGCCATATGCACGAATTCATGTCTATAACATGCTAGTTAGTGATTTTGAAATGGAGTATTATACCTTACTAGTCATGATTGGTTTTCTAAAAACATGGGTTGTGATGTGAGATTACTACCACGAACATCCTGTTTGGGTCTCGGTAGCCATTGCACTCTCATTGAATTTTGCCTCATGATTGACATGTGCTATAGTGAATATTGTTCATTGGGTGAATGTTGATAGGCATCTTGTTTGATATCTGAAAATTGAGGTGAATTCACACATGTTTTTAAATGGTAATTCCCTTTCTCTTAAAGGAAGTTTAACGTCTCGAACCGATATTTGCAACATCTTCCAGTTTCTAAATTTCAGGTCCGGGATTACTTTGGTTTCATTCATTAGACATTTCAGATTTAATTGAGGGCAATTAAAGTACCGGGATGGGGTAGAGCTGTATACCATGAGTCTATCTTTGTTTTTATGCTTTGTTTGTGATGTTTTCAGGCGTGTCAGAAGCAGGAACTTCAAAGAGAAGACTGAGGAAGGAACCTGCCCAACAGGAGCAGCCTCAGAGGGAGCAACCCTACAGACAGATAAAGTATTCTGAGCTGGAAAAAGTTACCATTGTTACAGCTACAACCCTCCGCAGACATACTTTACTGCAATTCACTTTGGGAACAAAAGAGGTGGAGAAGTGTGATGCTTATGTTGACACCGACTTGCTAGTGCCAAGGGTGATAGATTGGGATTTCATAGATGTAATTGGTCAGTGGGACAGGATTAAGGGACTGTTGGGTCATAGGTTTAAGAGGGTTTTGGCCTGTGATAAGCCAGAGTACGAGGAGCTCACCATTGAATTCCATTCCACTTACAGACACAGAGAGGGTGGATTTTATAAGCCAGATGCGGTCTCTTTTTCTCTCGGCATGGTTTTACATGAGATGTCCATCCCTTAGTTCGCAGTTGCTACGGGTTATTATACTGAGGAGGAGGTTCAGACTCCTGCTTTTCACACTAGTTTGAGGGGGGCGACTAAGGTTGAGAGGGAGTACTGTTTGAGAGAGGCAGATTTAGCCGAGTTCTGGCATTCGATTGTTACTAGTCCATTCTCAGCTCAGATGGTTGGCTCAGAGATTTTGGATCTAGTTTTTAGGTATATTCACAAGATCCTTGGTTGTACTTTGGTGGGAAGGAAGTCGAGTGTCAACAAGGTGAATTGGGTTGAGTTATTCTGTTTGTACTGTATGGTGAGGGGCCGGGAGGCCAATCTAGCTAGTGTAATGGCATGGTCATTCTCGAGACCTAGGAGAGGTGGTCCACGGGCAGCGTTGGATATGGGCCCGTATATAACCCAGCTGGCTGAAAATTTGCAGGTGATGAGGGAGTTTGGCCCGTATACAAAGCATAAGTTGGTGATAGGACCCAAGAAGCCCGAGTTTTATGGTCAGACAGATTTAAGAAAGGCAGGTATCATTACTTGGACTGACCCACCTGAATGGGTAGCTGTCATACCAGGGCCACAGGTAGTACCTCCAGAGGGTACAGCAGAAGCAGAGGCTCTCTGAGCTCGCATCCCTACCAGACTTCAGATACCACTTCAGAGGCACGAGCTACCAGGTCGCCAGTATCCTCTCAGGGATCCATTCCCAGTGCCACTCACTTTAGAGGCACTAGCTGAGAGGACGGATAGGCAGTTCGGGGAGTTGAGAGAGATGATTATCAAGGGTCATCGGGTACATGCAGAGGGCCAACGCAGGCAGGATGATGCATTGAGATACATGATGGGGGCAATGAATATAAGCATTCTTGATTTTTTCAGAGCCCCAGAGCAGCAGGATCCCCAGGATGATTAGGAGAAGTGTGGGGATGCGAGTGCAGCATAATCATCTGGTTATATCTTTTGTTAAGTATTCTTTTGTTGATGTGTTTGCTGGATCATGGTCTGTACTGTACTTGATATTTTGTGACACTGGGACAGAAATCAGCAGGTGGGAACTCTGTTTCTTATATATATGTTTGCTATGATGTGGCGATATGTTTGAAAGATTGTTTAGCCACTTTCGGTCGTGTTTGAAAATTTGGAATTATTTGTTGTGCACGTTCGAATTGGAGGGCGTTTCTGGATGAGACTGGCACATGACAGTCATGCTATATTTTACCAGCTAAGTCTTTTCCAGTTTATCTTTATTTTTTTTTCTTTTCTTTTACTCATTTATTTTAGTTTTTGTTTTTACTTGTTTGAGTCGGGTTCCCATTCCTACATTGGGGACAATGCAAAATTTAAGTGTGGGGATGGGTTACTTTCTTTTCAGTTTAAATTTGAGTTAAAAAAAATTTCTCTAATTTAGAAGTTTGCATTAATAAATATGGAAAATGATAGATAAAGTTAAGTGTTCGGGTTTTGAATATTATAGGTATGAGATTGATAAATAAGTTGAACACGTTGTTTGTTCGTGATATGCAGGTAGGCCCGGCTAGTAGAAGAGTTTCTTTTGAGCTTAATATAATAAATTATGTCAGGATACCTTGTGGGTCCTCATCTGGGAGGAAACGGGGAAATTGAAACCGCCAATAATAGTATAAGAGACACCGTTATAAGTTAAAACCTTAAGAATTTTTAATCAAGAAAAATAGAAAAAAAAACAGAAAAATAGAATAAATATGAGCTAGATGTGGATGACGAGGCCTATGATGATTCTCTCGAGGATGGTGACTCTGGTTGAAACTACCTCTAGGCTAAGTTTGGTAAAAAAGTTGAAAAAAAAGATACCGAAGCTTATGCGGTCTCTTTCGGGGATGGTGACTTTGATTGAGACAACCTTTGAGTTAGGTAAATCAATATATCTAGTGCTCATTACAATTGAAAAAAAAAAAGAATTTGTTTGATTTTAAATTCTTTTGGTTTTCTCAAAATGCGGTTAGGAAAAATCAAATGATTGTTCCTCTAGTTTCATAAACTTGAGGCGGGATTAGGTGAAACTGTGTATTCTTCAGTGTGAAACCCTAGGTTGATTGACCCATTTGAACATAAAGCACATGATGAGAGACTTGGAAGCTGGTTTGGGTTTAATTGGTTTCATATACTTGCAATCACGGGTGACAAGTTACTAGGCTTGAAAATCAAGTAATCTAGGCTTTGAAATCCGGATTTAAACTTAACTATGATTCCATAGCATAATTCTTTTTCAGGGACGAAAAAGAGGTAAGTGTGGGGATATTTGATGTATTGCAAAATACGTTGATTTCTGGTATATGTTTCGTACATCTTTCGGGTCATTTAGTTTAGATTTTGTCTTGTTTTTTTTAGTTACTTAGTATTTTCTGTTTCCACAGGCTTTGGAGTTAAAGGAAGTAAAAATGATCAAAACGGAGGAAAACCATGCTTCCAGACGCGTTGCGGGCAAAAGACAGATCAAAACAAAAGTTTCTAGAAAAATTGACCCCGTGGCGCCACGCGACGGAAAGGGGTTCCCTCCACGTGGCGCGACGGGCTTTATTTCGAGGAAAATCTTAATTGTGGCCAATTAAGTCGTTTTTACCCTAATGATGAAGAAAAAAAGGGGGATCGTCCAGAGCACGAAAAAAAGAGTTTCTTGGGGAGAAATCTTGGAGTTGGGAGCAAAAGGATTGAAGGTTTCAACCTACGGGATCACACAATCAACCGGAATCATTCAGTTTATCATTTTCGAGTTTAATCACTTCAAGTTCAGTTGAAACATTTTGAATACATGATTTTTGTTAGTGATTTGGATATAATTTACTTGTGTTCTCGGTTTTTAGGTGGTTTGCTAAACGATCATAGTAATCCATAGGAGTTACTTGAATGAATGTGGTACTCTAGATTTTCAACTGATCTTAAAGCTGTAAAGTGAGAGGTTATCGGTTAGTCTTGCGTGTTTGATTGCTAGGTTTAGTTTCTTTGTAAAAAGGCTTAGCTTAGTTTCCCTTGCACTTACTATGAACCGAGTCTTGTCAGAAATTCCATAGTTACCCCGTGCACTTAGGTGTGTTGAGATGTTTGTGCTGTAAGGTAAAATATCTATTGGGTACTTTATTGAGATGGATACATCGTAAGAGATGTCCATAAGCTGGTAATTTAACATCCTATTGGGTTTCGTGGTTGACACCGTTGAGAAGGGTTGATGGTTCTCTAGGCTGCTCATAGGTTAGTATCTTAAGATCACAGTTCCCACATTTAGCTCCATAACCGATATAAGACTAGTTATCCAATTATATGATTCTTGCCTAGGTAGTATCTTCTCATTATCTGATTTCAGTTAAAGTTTAGTTTATCCCATTCATTAAGAGTCTCGTGGGTTCGATATCTGGATTTACTTAAGCTTTACTAGAATTGACAGGTGCACTTGCCTGTTAGTAGTTTAGTTCAGATAGTCTAGAGTTTAACTTAGTGTCTGTTTAGAGTCAGTTTTAATCATTTCAATTTAACTACTTTTTGCACATCAAGTTTTTGGCGCCATTGCCGGGGACACTTTGGAAATTGCGTTAATTATCTTTGATTGGATTTATCTGCTATATCTGTGCTTTATATCTTTTTGTCTTTGTGTTTGTTTAAGTCATTTTGATTTTCCTTGCATCTTATTGTTTCGTGTCTTTCTTGCAATTGAATGCCCAAACCTCATCTACATTCACAAGGACCGCCGCAAAACACACACTTTCAAAAATGCTTGGATTTGAGGACACCACGATAAAGTCTCCACCCATCCAAAATCAAATGGCTGCTCGTCACACTGTTCATGTAACACCCGAAAATTTAAAGACGAGAAAGAAAGAATAAATGTGCAGAAAAAGAAAGAAAACACAATTTAACCCAAGTTGAGGGGCTAAATGTGTCAAAAGGACAAAAAGAAAAAAAGTGGGTGCAAAAAGGTGATGGCCGCCCACACCTTCAACCAGATTTCTAGAGAGAGAAAGAGCAGAGCTCTCGGTTTTGGAAGAAAGTAGAAGACGAATTCGAATTCAAGGTAAGAATTCTTTGGTTTTAAGTGTTCTTGGCCGGCCTATGCCTCGGTTTTATGCTTATGTGTGTTTTGTTGTGTTCGGGTGTGTGTTTTGGTGGGTTCTAGGTGTTTGAACTCATTTGCAAACGGGTTTGAAGGAAGTCATACTCGAAGGCTGCTAAGGTGAGTTTCTAGAACCCCCTTTTACATGTTTTAACTGATTTTGGGCTGGAAATACATGTATGTATGTTTTACAAAAATGGGTTTTGTACTCGTATGAATGTGTATGTGTGAATATGGGTGGGTTATGATTTGGGTGATTTAATGTTATGATGGTGCCATGATCATGTTATGATGCTTTAATGCTAGAACTAAGTTAGAACATGTTGAATTGATGATGTTAGGACTGATTATGATGTTGGTATTGAGAGTTGGTTGCCCATGCGCCTGAAATTGGCCCATGCGCCCAACGTCAAATTGCCTAAGTGTAGTCCCATGCGCCCAAAACCCATGCACCCGAATAGTATCCATGCTCCTAGAATAGGATGAATTTGGCTAAGTGTTCCATGCGCCCAAAACTGCCCATGCGCCTAGGCATTCATGTCATAGTGCCCATGCGCCTAGAAATGCCTAGAATGAGTAAGTGTTGGGTCATGCGCCCAAATAGTGCCCATGCGCCTGAAAGGCCATGTGCCTGCATAGTGTTCATGCGCCTATGCCTAAGAATATTTTCTGAAATTTTGGGGGAAAATGTAAAGTGTAGGCTTTGACTTGGAATGTTCCCGGGGGTAATGTAAGTTGACTTTATGATGTCATATGTGATGTGATGATGATGCTATGTATGGTATGGTTATGATTATGTTATGTTATGTTCCTTATTATGTATGTTTATTTTCCGTGCCTTTACGTTGTATGATTATGAAAAGTAATGGAAAGTATGCACGTAAAGCGGAAGATAATGAAAAAGGAAGTAAGGAATGAAAGAATGCATGCATGAATGATGAAAGGTAATGATAGTCTTGCAAGCAAGACTGAGGTGAGTGACTGTGTTGTCACAAAAGACTCGTTAGCCATAGTTGAGGTGAGTGACTGTGCTATCACAAAACTTGTATGCCAGGCTGAGGTGAGTGACTGTGTTAACAAAAGACTCGTTAGCCATGGTTGAGGTGAGTGACTGTGTTGTCACAAAAGACTTGTATGCCAGGTTGAGGTGAGTGACTGTGTGTCACAACAGACTCGTAAGGGGTTTAATCCAGGAGATAGACCCGAGTGATGTCCTTGTCGCGTACCCCGGTACTGTGTCAGTCTTCGGACACGAGTCGGGGGTTTGTTTACAAGCCCCGGTACAGTATCAGATTTCGAGCACGAGTTGGGGGTATTGCATGGGACAAGATCTGGATGATGGTAAGGGATATAATGTATTGTTTGATGACGTACGATGATGAATGAACGGAAGTTAACGAATGGCGATGAAAGATAATAATAAATTATTATCTACGTGTACGTAAGATGCATGATCACATTTGAAAGTAAAGAAAGAATGGTTTTAAACGAAAGAAAAGTATTTTATTTTATAAAACTAGAACTCACTCAGCAACACTGACTTTTATGTGTTTCCAGTTGGCAGGTAATGTTGCTGACGATGGCACGGGGCAGCTACTTGGCATTTTTGGGTGGCATCCGTTGTTTAGATTATAATGTTTTTGTGATGTAATGCAAATTATGATATTTTGTAACAGTTAACTACAATGTATTATTTTGCAAAAGCAATTATAATGAAATGGTTCAAAAGAATTCCACTGCAATATTTTAGTAAAGTTAATGTATGTTTTATGTTTTATGTGCGATGATTGTCCAACTGTGAGCATCCCGGGATCGGGGCCTTACTAGTTGGTATCAGAGCCAAGTTTAAGTGAAAGGGTTAAAATTTTCAAAGAAACTAAACGTAAACTAAGAATGGACAAAGGGAAGGGATGCCAGTCCGAGTAGCTACGTGCCATCAGGTATTTTCTTGATGATAACCGGTATTATGTGTGCATGTTATGTGGTTTATGTGCATCTTAGTAGATTTATATACTAATGTAGTCACGATAGGAAATACTTGGGATATGAAGAGTAAAGTAAATTGCTAATCACAACTGGCCACTGTAATTAGGGACTTACTATACTTAACATAAACTGAGCTATTACCTTGAATGACTGTGTTAGTGTTTGATTCTTATAGCGTGTTAGAGGATGGCCGGTGGTAGATCTTCAAAGGCTTCTCGAGGTGAAGGTCATGGTGGACGTGGTGCTGGACCACGGGTCACGAGAGGAAGGCCTAGGGCTAAAGAGGTGTCTCATGAAGAGCCCGAGACCCCTCATCCGGAGGACAGTGACGAGAGTGCTAACTTAAGGGCCTCGGTGAAGGAGGCTATTGTAGAGGAGGTTCATCAGGTCATGTAGACGATCTTACCGTCTGTGGTGACTGAAGTGATAAAGGCTATGAGAGAAGGAGAAAGGAAAGAGAGGAATAGGTCCTCGGGAGTAAGGGAGCAACCGGGGACTAAGACGGTTCTCTCTACTGATGAGAAGAAGAAGAAGAAGAGCACGTGCCGGAGGCAGCACGAGGCTGTAACTATGGGGCATTTCAAAGATGCAAGCCCCCGAATTTTAAAGAAATGGCACTGCTACTGCTGCTCACCGGTGAGTGAGAGAGATGGAGGTTGTACCTGATATCAGCGAGTGCCGGGAGGATCAGAAGGTGAAGTTTGCCACTCATTCATTTGTGGACTCGGCTCTGTGCTGGTGGGACAATATCATCCAAGCCGAGGGTAGTAGGGCAATGGAAGAATGAGGTGGCCAGAATTGAAGAAGCTGGTGATCGAGGAGTTTTGTTCTCATAGGGAGCTCGACAAGGTTGAGAAGGAGTTCCTGCAGCTGGAGGTGGGAACCATGACGCATCAGCAATACACCACCAAGTTTAACGAGATGGCACGACTGTGCCGGATCAGGTGACCCTCTGTCGTGAAAGATCAAGAGGTATATTCAGGGATTGCCGGCGGAGATTCACAGGCATATGATCGCTGCTCGCCCAAGTACGTTTAGGTCGGTGGTCGATCTGGGGAAGGCTGTACGACGAGAGGGAAGTGGTGGTGGCTGGGGTGAGCAAGAAAGGCGGTGGTGACCGAAACTGGAAGGGAAGAGGTTTGGTCGGGGTGGTGCCCCGGCAAACAACAAGAAGGCACGAGTGGATGACCGGCGTGTGGTCACATCCGTGCGGGGCCGAAGAGGTGTGGCAAGTGTGGGAAGAGCACATCGGGAGTGTAGGTGGGATTGAATGTGTGCTTCAAGTGTGGAAAGCCTGGCCACATGGCAAGAGAGTGCAAGGTGGCAAGGTATTTTAACTGTGGTGGAGAGGGCCATAGAGTCGAGAATGCAAGAAGCCAAGGGCTGAGAGTTCCTAGGCAGGGAAGAAGACCGGGGCCAAGGGCAGAGGGCGAGCGCCAGGGCATTCATGATAACTCAGGAGGAGGCTAGGACGGACCCCGATGTCGTATCAGGTACGTTTCTAGTAAACCAAACTCTTGCTTCTGTGTTATTAGATTCAGGTGCTAGTAAGAGTTTTATTCCTGCTGCTTTCTATGCTACTATTAGTAGTAGAGGTGTTGATGAGCCCTTCGATGTAGAAACTGCCATAGTAAGTCTACCAGGATTGTTGACCTGATAGAAGGCTGCGATATAGAATTAGAGGTCATAAATTTCCTGCTAGACTGTTCGTGATGCCTTAGGCGGATTTGACGAGTCCAAGGAATGGATTGGTTGGCGGACTACGAGACCTATATTATATGTCGTAAGAAGATGATTTGACAAAAGAGAAGCTGCTTTTATGGACCTGATGAATCGAGTGTGTCGGCCGATGTTGGATAAAATCAGTGATTGTGTTTATCGTGATATCTTGATTTATTCGAAGAGTGAGGCAGAGCATGCCGGTCACATTCGGGAAGTGTTAGAGACGTGAGAAAGAGAAGTTGTATGCCAGTCTCCAAGTGCGCATTCTGGTTGCGCGAAGTTCAGTTTTTGGGTCATGTGGTGAATCTGGAAGGGATCATGGTGGACCCGTAAGGTGGAAGCGTAAAGGTGGAAGTACGAAGTTCATTTGGTAACCATCTACGGTGATCGAGTTACGACTATCCGAAGGTGATTTCGAGGTGGTGGCGGGAAGTGCATGAGGCGTGGATGTAGTGCCTACTTGGCCTACGTGAAGGATGTAGATACGCCAACACACAACTGTCGGATGTACTTTTGTGTGATTCCCAGATGTGTTTCCCGAAGATTTACCAGTGTGCCACTGGACCATGAGATTGAGTTCCAGATTGACTTGATACCCGGTGCTCAACCTGTTGCTAAGGCACCGTTCGATTGGCTCCACCGAGATGAAGGAATTGATGGAGCAACTGCAGGAGTTGCTTGATAAGTTCATTAGACTGAGTATCTCTCCTTGGGGTGCTACGGTCTTATTCGTGAAGAAGAAGGACGGTAGTATGAGGATGTGTATTGACTACTGCGAGCTGAACAAGTTGACGGTGAAGAATCGGTATCCATTGCCGAGGATTGATGACCTGTTTGATCAGCTCCAAGGTGCCAGTTGGTTCTTGATTATAGATCTTCGATCTGGCTACCATCAGCTGAAGGTGAAGGAGCAAGATTCCTAAAACAGATTTTCGCACCGTTATGGACACTACGAGTTTCTCGTTATGTCTTTTGTTTGACCAACGCGCCAGCTGATTTTATGGACCTGATGAATCGAGTGTGTCGGCCGATGTTGGATAAATCAGTGATTGTGTTTATCGATGATATCTTGATTTATTCGAAGAGTGGGCGGAGCATGCCGGTCACATTCGGAAGTGTTAGAGACGTTGAGAAAAGAGAGTTGTATGCCAAGTTCTCAAGTGCGCGTTCTGGTTGAGCGAATTTAGTTTTTGGGTCATCTGGTGAATCTGGAAGGGATCATGGTGGACCCGTAAAGGTGGAAGCGGTGTGCAATGGAAGTCTCCAAAGACGCCTTCCGAGATTCGTAGTTCTTGGGTTGGCGGGATATTATAGGAGATTAATTCAAGACTTCTCTAAGATAGCTTCTCCGTTGACTAAGTTGACCCGCAAGGATGAGAATTTGTATGGGGTCAAGCTCAAGAGAGTGCTTTGAGAGTTAAAAGCAAGATTGACTCAAGCTAGAGTTTTATCATTACCCGAAGGAAGCGAGGACTTAGTGGTCTATTCGGATGCTTCTTGCTCGGGGTTGGGTTGCCTGTTGATGCAGCGAGGGAAGGTTATAGCCTACGCATCCCGACAAGTGAAGGTTCATGAGGTGATTACCCTACTCATAACTTGGAGTTAGCAGCTGTGGTCTTTGCACTAAAGATTTGGAGGCCCTACCTATACGGAACGAAGTGCACAATCTTCACGGACCATAAGAGCTTGAAGTACATCTTCGAGAAAAAGGACCAGAACATGAGGCATAGACGATGATTGGAGATCATAAAGGATTATGATTGCGAGACCCATTGCCATCCGGGCATGGCCAACGTAGTAGCGGATGCCCTTAGCCGAAAGGAGAGACCCAGCCGATTCGGGTGAAGGTATCAGTTGATTATGACCTCTGATATGATGAAGCATCAAGGAGTTCAAGACGAGGCATTGAAGGAAGATCGTCTTAACCCCGAAAGGATGAGAGGTATGGTTGCGGAGTTGGGTGAAAACACCTTGGTGTTAGAATCCGATTCGGACGGATGTGGAACCCTCGCTATGGGGATTACATGGGAGGATTATGGATGAAGCTCATAAGACTCGATACTCCATTCATCCAGGTGCTACAAAGATGTATCAAGATATGAAGAAAGATTATTAGTGGCCGGGTATGAAGCGCGATGTAGCGGAGTATGTGAGTAAGTGTCTTACTTGCTTGCATGTGAAGGCCAATCATCAGAAGCCGTACGAGAAGATCCAATCATTGGATATACCGCAGTGGAAGTGGGAGCATATCACCATGGACTTTATTACGAAGTTACCGCATACCGTGAAAGGATATGATGCCATATGGGTGATAGTTGATCGTTTGACGAAGAGTGCTCACTTCCTACCAATCTGCGAGACGTACTCCTCTGAAAGATTAGCGGATCTATTCATCAAAGAGATTGTAACTCGTCATGGTGTGCCTGTGTCTATTGTTTCTGATCGTGACACTCAGTTTACATCTAAATTTTGGAAGAAATTCTATGATGCTATGGGGACGAGGTTACACATTAGCACGGCTTATCATCCTCAGACTGATGGTCTCGGAAAGGACTATTCAGATTGCTAGAAGATATGCTTCGGGCATGCGTCATTGACTTGGAGGAAGTTGGGATGACCACTTACCATTAGCTGAGTTCTCGTATAATAATAATTATCATGCCAGTATTGGTATGCCCCCTTATGAGATGCTATACAGTAGGAGGTGTAGAACGCCCGTTTGTTGGGGTGATATTGGTCAGAAGGAGTTGGGAAGTATTGAGGTGATTGAGGCTATAACTAAGAAGCTCAAAAAGATCAAAGCCTTTATGAAGGCAGCTAAAGATAGGCAGAAGTCGTATGCCGACAAGAGACGTAGGCCTATTGAGTTCCAGGTGGGTGATAGAGTTATGTTGAAAGTCTCACCTTGGAAAGGTATCATTCGGTTCAGGAAGCAGGGCAAGTTGAGCCCGAGATACAAAGGGCCTTTTCGAATCATTGCTCGAGTAGGAGAGGTGGCCTATAGGTTAGTGTTACCCGATGAGTTAAGTGGAATTCACCCGACATTCCATGTATCTCATCTGTGGAAGTGTTTAGCTGATGAGGATATGGTTGTACCACTGGAGGATATTGAAGTTGATGAAAGGCTCAATTATATGGAGCAACCAGTGGCAATCATTGACGTCAAGGAGAAAAGGTTAAGGAATAAAGTGGTTCCCCTTGTGCGTGTACAATGGAAGCACATGAAGGGATCCGAGTCTACGTTGGAGACTGAAGAAGAGATGAGTCAGCATTACCCACATTTGTTTGAGAAAAACAGGTTTGGGACGAAACCTATATACGGGGGTGGACTTGTAAAACCCGGAAAATTTAAAAGACGAGAAAGAAAAATAAATGTGCAGAAAAAGAAAGAAAACACAATTTAACCCAAGTTGAGGGCTAAATGTGTCAAAAGGACAAAGAATAAAAGTGGTGCAAAAAGGTGATGGCCACCCACACCTTCCTGCACATTTCACTTCAACCGGATTTTCTAGAGAGAGAAAGAGAAGAGCTCTCGGGTTTTGAAGAAAGAAGAAGAATTCCAATTCAAGGTAAGAATTCTTATTTTTAAGTTGTTCTTGGCTGGCCTATGCCTCAGTTTTATGCTTATGTGTTTTTGTTATGTTCGGGTGTGTGTTTTTGGTGGGTTTCTAGGTGTTTGAACTCATTTGCAAACGATTTGAAGGAAGTCATACTCGAAGGCTGCTAAGGTGAGTTTCTAGAACCCCCTTTCTACATGTTTTACTGATTTTGGGGCTGGAAATGCTCTATGTATGTTTTTACGAAAATGGGTTTTGTACCCGTATGAATGTGTATGTGTGAATGTGGGTGGTTATGATTTGGGTATTTATGATGTTATGATGGTACCATGTTCATGTTATGATGCTTTAATGCTAAACTAAGTTAGAACATGTTGAATTGATGATGTTGGGACTGATTATGATGCTGATAGTGAAGAGGTTGCCCATGCCCCGAAATTGGCCCATGCGCCCAACTGTCAAATTGCCTAAGTGTATCCCAAGCGCCCAAAACCCATGTGCCCGAATAGTATCCATGCGCCTAGAATAGGCTGAATTTGGCTAAGTGTTCCATGCGGCCAAAACTGCCCATGTTCCTAGGCATTCATGCACCTGCATAATGCCCATGCGCCTAGAAATGCCTAGAATGACTAAGTGTTGGGTCATGCGCCCAAATAGTGCCCATGCGCCTGAAAGGCCATGCGCCTGCATATGCTCATGCGCCTATGCTTTAGAATATTTTCTGAAATTTTGGGCAAAAATGTAAAGTGTAGGCTTTGACATGGGATGTTCCAGGGGTAATGTAAGTTGACTTTATGATGTCATATGTGATGTGATGATGATGCTATGTATGGTATGGTTATGTTTATGTTATTTCCTTATTATGTATGTTTTTTTTCGTGTGGCTTACGTGGTATGATTATGAAAAGTAAATGGAAGTATTATGTAATGTAAAGTGGAAGATAATGACAAAGGGAACGTAAGGACTGAAGAATGCATGCATGAATGAATGAAAAAGTAATGAAAGTCTTGCAGCAAGGCTGAGGTGAGTGACTGTGTTGTCACAAAAGACTCGTTAGCCATGGTTGAGGTGAGTGACTGTGTTGTCACAAAAGACTTGTATGCCAGCTGAGGTGAGTGACTGTGTTGTCACAAAAGACTCGTTAGCCATGGTTGAGGTGATGACTGTGTTGCCACAAAAGACTTGTAATGCCAGGTTTGAGTGAGTGACTATGTGTCACAACAGACTCAGCCATGGTTGAGGTGAGTGACTGTGTTGTCACAAAAGACTTGTATGCCAGGCTGAGGTGAGTGACTGTGTTGTCACAAAAGACTCGTTAGCCATGGTTGAGGTGAGTGACTGTGTTGCCACAAAAGACTTGTATGCCAGGTTGAGGTGATGACTATGTGTCACACACATACTCGTAAGGGGTTTAATCCAGAAGATTGACCCGAGTGATGTCCTTGTCGCGTACCCCGGTACTGTGTCAGTCTTCGGACACGAATTGGGGGTTTGTTTACAGGCCCCGGCATAGTGTCAGCTTTCGAGCATGAGTCGGGGGTATTGCATGAGACAGGATCTAGATGATGGTAATGGATGTAATGTATTGTTTGATGACGTACGATAATGAATGAACGGAGTTAACGAATGACGATGAAAGATAATAATAAATTATTATCTATGTGTATGTATGATGCATGATCACATGTGAAAGTAAAGAAAGAATGGTTTTAAACGAAAGAAAAGTATTTTGTGTTATAAAAATAGAACTCACTCAGCAATGCTGACTTTTATGTGTTTCCAGTTGGAAGGTAATGTTGCTGAGGATGGCACGGGGCAGCTACTTGGCATTTCTGGATGGCATCCGTTGTTTAGATTATAATGTTTTTATGATGTAATGCAAATTATGATATTTTGTAACAGTTAACTACAATGTATTATTTTGCAAAAGCAATTATAATGAAATGGTTCAAAAGAATTCCGCAGCAATATTTTAGTAAAGTTAATGTATGTTTTATGTTTTATGTGCGATGATTGTCCAACTGTGAGCATCCCGGGATCGGGGCCTTACAGTTCACCAGTAAGCCAGTCAGGGATTCACGAGAGTTAATAATCCCATCACTATCCCAACCATCGTAAATGAAAACTCCTGGCAGATCCCTTCTTATGTGATGACTGCCATTGCCAATAACTGCCAATTTCATGGGCGCGAAGATGAAGACGCCTCTGCTCATATTGGCTGCCTTGAGCGCATCTGTCGCACCTTCAAACTTCAAGGTGCCACTGACGATGCAATTTTCCTGCAGTTATTCCCATTTTCACTCTTGGATCGAGCCGCCACTTGGCTTGAGTCGCATCCTGCTGGCACTTTCACTACATGGCCAGATCTCCGTGACCGTTTTCGGAATAAGTACTTTCACTACATGGCCTCTCGCCTTCACGACGAGATCCATTCGTTCCGAATGGATCCTGACGAGCCATATTACCGTGCTTGGGAGCGTTTCCAAAATCTGCTCAGTGTTGCTCCAAACATGGCCTCTTTAACTGGGCACTTATAGAGAAATTCTACAATGGCCTGACTTATGAAGCTCATGCGCGTTTTGATACTTCCGCAGTAGGCCACCTCATGGGAAAGAAAGATGTGACTGAATGTAATGAAATGTTCGAGAGTTTTCCTCAAGCAGAGTATGAGCAGCGGTCTGCCAACAGGAAATCTACTCTTTCCACTAGTTACTCATCTAGAGGAATTCACCATGTCACAGTGGATTCTAGTGTGGCTGCTGCTCTGGAGAGTTTAGTGAAGGAGGTTAAGGAGTTGAAGAGGAAGGTAGACAAGTGTGAGTTGTGTAGAGGGGGGTGATACTTCTGAATGCCCTTTGATCGGTCAGGAGGAGGTGGATTTTATAGGGGGTCAAAACAGAGGTCCCACGAATCCATTCAATACCCCATACAACTCTGGGTGGCGAAATAATTCAAATTCTCACAAGCGTTCTTTCGGTAATACCCCTGGTTTCCAATCAAATTATAATCAGAACCAAGGGCAGGGATCGTCTTCTAGTGGGAATTCAGGGAATAGTGCCGTAAGGGGTAGTGGAGATAAGTTGGATAAGATAGAGGGGTTTTTGTCACAATTAGTTGTTAAGGATGCTACCACATTGAAAACACTTGCTGAGCATGATATCCTACTTAAAAATCAACAGTCAGCTTTCCTTGATCTTTAGCGTTCTGTTGATGATATTGCTAGGCGTTTGGATGAGAGGCCCCAGGGCCAGTTTTCGGGTAGCACTCAACCTAATCCAAATGCCCAACTGAAAGCAGTCACCACTCATAGTGGTAGAGGAGGAGAGGTTGTTAAGTCACCGGATGTTATATAGGACGAGGAACCGGCTGACGAGGAGATTGAGATGGAGGCTCCTAGAGGGGTTCACCTGAGGCGAGTCCCAGCAAGTACCGCACCGACCAGTGGGCCTCAGTTAGAGAAATCGGAAAATAAAAAACCGTCTTCATTTAGGCCTTCTCCCGATATTGATCATTTTCGTGTCTCGTACCCCGCTCGCCTTGCTAATCAGAAATTCGCAAAGGAGTATAGGCACTTTCTAGACATATTTAAGCAGCTAAAGATAAATCTTCCCTTCATTAAGGCCCTTCAGCATATGCCTAATATGCCAAATTCCAAAAAGACCTTCTGAAATGTAAGCACAGGTTGGGAACTGTCTAACATCCCTTTGACAGGAGGGTGTTCTGTGGTAGTTCTGAATAAGCTACCAGAGAAGCTGACGGACCCCGGTACTTTCACTATCCCGTGTTTGTTTGGTAGTAACACTCAGACTTGCGTATTGGCTGATCTCGGGGCCAACATCAACCTTAGCCATACTCTCTTTATGAGAAGTTGAATGCGGGAGATCTGCACTATCCCGTGTTTGTTTGGTAGTAACCTCAGACTTGCGTATTGGCTGATCTCGGGGCCAACATCAACCTTATGCCATACTCTCTTTATGAGAAGTTGAATGCGGGAGATCTGACACCTACAAGCATGACACTCTCACTTGCTGACCGATCAGTCAAATATCCCGGGGTATCATTGAGAACTTGTTGGTGAAAGTAGATAGATTAGTGTTTCCTGTGCATTTTGGTTGTTCTTGACATGGAGACTGATGAAAAAGTTCCTATCATTCTTGGTCGTCTATTTCTTAACACCGTAAAGGCCATCATTGATGTATTTGATGGTAAATCACTCTTAGAGTCCGGGATGAAAACGCCACCTTCTCCAATTCTGTTTACCTCATAAATTCGTTTATCTCTCGTGTAGACCGCTGTCTCGACTACATCTGTGGGGCCGATCTGGTTGCTGAAGATGAAGTAGAGGAGCCGAGTGATCTTTGATATCATGACTGAAAATATAATGGCTTTGAAAAAGGATAAGTGGTTGCTATATCCAAGGTTTGTACAGATGCTGATTAATGATTTGAAGCTAGATCTACCTAGACATGGAGAAATTAAAAGACTGGTGAAAATGAATACATGAATATTTGCATATTGCTCAACAATGAGACATGACTTTAGCGGAAGATAACATATATTTTGGAAAATATGTACTCTGCTGAGAGATGGAATTACATTAAGAGATTAATTGAAAATGAAAATAAGAATGCTGAAGAGAACCCGAAGAAGCAAGAACAGGCAATAAAGAAAATAAAAAGATACGCAAAGGGGAGTATGATTTGGAAGCAGAAATTGATGAAGTGGAGGAGGAATTAAGTACTCAAAGGAAGAGGAGAACAAAAAAGAAAGCTGATCAAGGTGAACCTGCTAATGTTGTTGAACGAAGAACTAAGCACAAACAACAAACTTTTTCTGAAGCCCCTGAAAGAAGGGATGCAAGGTCAGAGCTAGATTAAGATGTTATTTGAAATTTGAATACATTGTTGGCAGATGAATTAGGGATGATTAAGACAAAGTTGGTGAATCAAGAATTAAGAGAGAAGGAGAAAGATAAGGAAATAGAGAGGATGAAGAAAATGATGGTAGATCAACAAGACTTAATCAAAAGACTACTCAAAGAGGTGAATGAGCTGAAAGCCAATGCTGGTCTGCCTAACCAGTTAACTCAAGCTGAGATAGAT
The DNA here is from genome assembly GCA_025506505.1 of Flaveria sonorensis. Classification (NCBI taxonomy): domain Eukaryota; kingdom Viridiplantae; phylum Streptophyta; class Magnoliopsida; order Asterales; family Asteraceae; genus Flaveria; species Flaveria sonorensis. The sequence continues at coordinate 18,799,280 of CM046439.1, forward strand.
GATCTTACTGATACGTCTAAGTATTCCTTTTTGAAAGTGGGGAGTTCAATTGGAGTGAAAGGAGACACAAGTGGAGCTAGATTTTATGCAAGTGATGTTGGTGTTGGTAGAGCGGATGCTAGTGGCAGTAGTGATGGTTTACTGATGTTTGAGTTGAATCTGTGATGATATGTTGGATCTGGAGTTGAGTAAAGAAGTGAGATGGAGGGTGTTGTAGGAGATGAGGCTAGGGTTGTAGAAGCAGGGTTATAGATTTGGGGCTTAATATAAATACTAATTTGACTGGTGATGAAGTATTTCAAGAAGAAGTAGACAGAGCAGGCAAGAAAGGAGCTGAGCTGAATCTAATAGATGAAAAAGAGGAGTATGAGGAACACTTGGTTGATTACGACTCTGAGCCTGAATTCTGTGAACTAGTTGAGCGTCCAATGACTTATGTGGCTCAGAGGAGTTCTATCGAAGGAGATGTGTTTGAGTTGAAAAAGGAGGATTGGTTCGCTAAGGAGAAAGAACCAGAACAACTGACTCCATTATTTCAAAACATAAGTGAACCAAGTAGGAAGAAATCTGACAAGAAGATAGTTAGTTGGAAATATAATCATGAATTGAAAATGTTTATGATTAAAAGAAGAAGAAGGGAAATCTCATATCTACTTAAAAGGAAGGCATTCAAGACCTTTCCGAGATAGGATTTGAGAAGGTTAGCTGAGATTCCCTTGATAGACTCAAGCCTAAGCGAGAGGGCAATTGTGCTAGAGAATGAGATACGAAAGGGGCTTAAGGACAACTTTGAGACATTTGGATATATGAATACTGAAAGGAGAAGATCAAAGAAAGATTTGGATTTGGCTTCAGGAAAGGGCAAGATTATGTTGAAGTTCAAGCCAGCCAAAACTGTTAATAGAGTAAGAGTGCCCAATCCACTTCCCCAAGATTACAAAAATTTGAGAAGTGGTTTTATGATAATAATACAGGGGAAGCAATGATTAGACTAAAAGGTGGAGAAGAAATTGAATTATTTGATCCTATGGAAGTATTCTCCTTTTGCGATAAGGATTTGGTGGTTTTGTATGAAAATCATATCAAAGCCGGAGCCGAAGCTGAAACGAGGAATGAGCCTAGCCTATTCATGAGGTAACTAACAAGGCTCGCGGTGTCAGGGCTGAATTCAGGGAGCTTACAGAGAAAGTACTTCAAGCTGACGAATTGAGGATGGATGTACAGGAACTGACAAGAAAATTTGAAAAGGCTAGTGCAAGGGGAGTGGAAGAGAGTACAGCTGGAGATGATCAGGAAACTTCAGATAAAGCTGCTGAGGAAGTGGAAGATGAAAGAGAAGATCAAGGGTGAGGTCCACCTAGGGGGAGATTGATGATTTAGTATAGGTTGAACTCACCACCAGTTGTTAGGATTATTTGTCTTTTAGTAATAGGTTGAATGTTAGTTGTTTCCATGTATTTGTATTTGTATAGTTTTCACGGACCCAGCGAAACTATGAGTGGACACTACTGTTTCGCTCCTAGTCAGTGCCAAGGTCAACCGGCGAAACTATATTTTGTTATCGGGTGAATCTAGTTAATGGTCAAGACAGAAAATGTCAGCAAAACTAACTCTGCTTATATACTGTCATGTTCTATCATTGTAAGCAAGTTTTTGCAAAACCCTAATACTAAAATATTATTGTAGCAACTCTGTGTTTTCGGCTTGAAGCCTATTTGTCATTACTTTTGAGCCTTTGTTTGGTGATTATTGAATAGATTCAAAACTTATCCATTATGTTATTTTGAGTATTGTGTTGATTCAGTGGGATTTCTAAGTTTATTCATCAACTGCATTGTTATATTGATCACAAGGACCAACATCTTCTTTATCAGATTGATATTTGGCTTTTAGTTCATTTAATTATTTCTCCTTCTCATCTAGCTCAACAAGTCTATCTCTTATGATGCTAGATCTTCTATCCAAAAGTTTCTCCATTCTAGCTACCTTCAATAATAGCTCAGAGATCATTTCATCCTTAGCATCAGTCGTTTGACTTCAGATTCTACAAAGCTTTCTAAAGGACCGGCCTCTAAGTATGCTTGTCTCACAGGAATTTGAAAACCTGAATGAAGATCCTCCTCATCCGAAGATGATTTAGACCTATCTAATGAACTGGTAGATTCAGCAGATTTAATAGATGCATCAGCAGCTTCTAGTGAAGAATAAACAAGAGATACATGATGAGAGTGGATAGGTGACATTCTAAAAGGTGATGGGATATCAGCATCTTGAGCTGAAGCACAGTGTTAAAACACCACCTATATTAACTATGGTGACACTTTCCTTAGTTTTTCTTCTACTGGTTCAGCATGCTCTTCAGCACTTTGTTGATCATAAGCAGCTAGATGTTCCTCTATAATCTCATGCACATCAGCAGGAACATCATTATGAGCTTATTCCTTAACATTAGGAACAACTTCCTTAGCTGATTCTTCATGGGCTTCTTCTGGATTGATCTGTTGTAGCATCCATGGAAGTAAAGGAATGAAAGTTCCACTGTAGAAGTTCCTCGGATCTCTCTTCTTGATGTACATGTAGGATTTGGCATTGTATTGAAGAATGTCTATCACAGGGCCTTCTCCTACAAGATCAGGGAATGATTCATTGATGAAGCATTGAATAAATCTAGGATACATCAGGAACATATGTTTTCTTCCTTCCTAAATGATAGATAATAGGCCATTGAACACATAAGCAAACATGTTGAATTGTCTGTTAGTAGACAAGGCACAAATAGCTGATGATGTAGTGATGGGGATGTCATTCCAACCGGTCTTCCTTTTTGACAAGCAATGTTGGAACAGATGTCAGAAATCTCCACTACAAGTCAACTAACCCCTTGACAATTTGTTTTCTTTCAAATCCCCCTTCATAACCAATATTGGCATAGAAGGTAAGAATGTCATCTTCTTCTAGTTCTTAGAGAGAGGTTGGCAACATCCCCAATCGTAGACACTGTCTCATAATTTGTTTAGAGATAACTAGTGTGTGATCATCATTGATCCTTCCTGATATGGTCCTCATTCCATTTACTTCATTCACTTCAGTTGTTCCCCAGAATAATCTGATGAAGTTCTCATATATAATAGGTCTAACAGTGATCACATGTGCTATTCTTTTTATTGAGATGAATCTATTGTGCAAGTAAGAAAGGGTTTTACTTCTTAGTTGACTTTCTTAGGTCAAAATTAAGAGAGTTCAAGGTCATTGTTGCATAGCAATTGACCTATCTTTGATTTTAGTTTTTTAACCTTTTGTTATGTTTGTTTATGATGATTTTTCGTTATGTTCATTCTTTTAAGCATCTTAGGACACTGAAACATGGATTTAACTTCACATCTTTTAAGTTTCGGTTTCCCTTGTTTATCATGGTTAACCTAGGGTTTCTAAATCGATTGTTACTTGTTGTAAGCATTGTAATTAGTTTCATTGAACTCGAAAATGTCAATGAAATCCATTGTTTATGGTTAATTTTGATTGTTCTATGTTCATTACAGGTTCAGTATTCAAAGTATGCAAATCCACCGAGAATCACCTTGTTTTGATACTACTTGTGCTAAGAATCAAAATATAGATAAAATGAAGCTGAATGAACAATAAACACGCAAGGTTTATGATGATTTGAATATTTGATGATGAACAGTCGAACAACGCTTGTCTCACTTTGGTTCACTCAAATTTGAAATGTATTATATGACTCTGATTAATGTGTTTAAATAGTCAATTTAATGAATTTCTCAACTTTTGCAAGTGAATGAACAAATGCGGAAGTTTTAATTATTGTACGGTAGCAAATGCGGATGTTTTAACATGTACGCATTTGAGTACTAATTGCCAAACTTTCAATTTTTTGAATTGTTGAAGCTCTAATTGCATTGACTCCACCCAGCTTGGGTCTTGAAGAGCCATGGCCACATTTTTCGGGATAATTTGAGATAGAAAGCAAGCAAAGAGACATTCATTGATTAGCCCTGATTGGCTTCGAGTCCTAACACCGTCAGATATTGAACCAATGACACAAATCATGGGGTGATTTTTAGAGTTTTAAAGTTAGTGTTGAGGGTAAGGAATTAGATGAAGTGGGTTATGGGGAAGATGGTTGTGAAGTGGATGATGGTAAAGTGGGCGGTTGATTGGAAATAGGACTTTGTGGAATTTGTGATGTTGTGGAAGGAATTTGGTTTTTAGGTTTAGGTTGATGTTGAGGTGTGAGTTCTGGTTGAAGATGAGGTTGCAGGTCAGGTTGAGGTTGAGGTAGTGGTTTTGGTTATGGTTGAGGTTGTGGTTGAGCGGGAATGAAAGGTTGACCACTTGACGAAGGTACGTCATCGTTAGGGATGGATGGTAGATTGAATGAATTAAAAACGGTGTTTGAATCATAGAACCAATCTGGATCAGAACCAACGTTGGAAACATTGGACTCTTGCCAATCAACATAGAAAGATTCTTACACTATTCATGTTTGTTTGTTGTATACTCTGTAATCCTTTTGAGCTGAAGAGTATCCGAAAAAGTAACATTCACCTAACACTGCTCCAAACTTGGAATTTTGAGCTTGAGTATTTAACAACATGCAAGAGTAACCGAAAGGACGGAAAAAGTCAATAAACGGTTTTCGCTTGTGAAACAGTTCATATGGAGTTTTCATATTGTTTTTCACAATCAGAACTCTGTTTAGATTGTAGGAAGCACAGTTGACTGCTTCTTCCCAGAAAATAATAGGAAGTTTAAATTCTATGAGCATAGTTCGTGCAGCTTCAGTAAGAGTGCGATTCTTTCTTTCTGCAACATCGTTCTGTTGAGGTGTTCGGGCAGTGCTGAATTGTCTGAGAATCCCTTTGCCTGCACAAAATGAATCAAAGATCTAATTTCTAAATTTTGTTCCATTGTCACTTTTGATCACCAAAACTTTCTTGTTGCTGTTATTCTCAATGGTTAAAATGAGCTTCTACAACGCCTCTACTGTCTCCCCTTTATGTGCTAGGAACCAAATCCAAGAGTATTTGGAATAATCGACTGTAACAGCATGACAATAAGATTTCTTAGCAATGCTCTTCAAACTTATTGGACCGAATAGATCATAATGTAACAAATTAAGAGGATTAGAAATAGAATTGTCTTGCATAAGCTTGTGTGATTTCTTATGTGTTTACCTTGAGCACAAGACATACACTTTTTGATTACAGAAAAAAATCCTTTGTGGTAAACCTCTGACAAGATTCTTTTTAGCCAATTGTTAATATTTTTAAAATTCCCATGTCCTAAACGTCTATGCTAGAGAAAAGACTCAGAGGGAGAAGCTTTTGACAAGAGACGGTCATGGTGGAGGTTGATTCTTTATAGTTAATATCAAGCAGATACGTGTCATTTTTCCTTGGAGCTCGCATGGTAACCAAAATCATGAAATGAAAATCTGGCTTAAGAAACAACATTCGTAGATTTAAAAAGCATGGGAATATTCTTGTCACGAATTTGTGACACACTAAGAAGATTGAATGCTAATTCAAATACGAAGTACCTTTCCAACGTTAAGGAACCATTGGATACCTCACCTTGACCTACCATTTTACCTCTTTTTATCACCACAAAAAGCAAACATATCATCCATTGATTATCGATAATGGTAAGAAGGTCCTCAAGACGGTCATGTGCCTGGAACATCCACTATCTCCATGCAAGTGCTGTTGATAGTCCTTCTTGAATGTTCCTAGAAAATGAATTAAAGAAAATCATTTAGACACGGGGACCCAAACCTTAACGGCTGGTTCAAGGAGGAAGAGAATTTGTACAGAAGAAACTCAACACAAAATTTTTATTCTATTTCCTAAAGAGCGATTATCTATATTTCTATTTACAACCTCTGGACAATGCTTGACAATTGGACATCTTTTCCATAGTTAAAAAACGAGATTTAGGCCTTTTCTTTTATCTTTTTAATTGGAATATTATCCTAATAATTTTTCCTCACACTCAAACATAAGAGAATCAAATCACTGTAAGTGACGTGCATTCTGTGATTTGTTTTCTGAGTCAAATGATCTGTCTGATTGTGGATTCTTATCTCTAAAATTTTACAATCAGTGAGGATGTTGTTTCACTGGTAGTGATCCGAATGGGAGTGAAAGTGGAATGGAAAGAATGAATTTTCAAACATTGATTTTGAAGAATGTTTATCGTCTTTACTGAGAACACAGCTTTTTCATTAACGCTTATAACATCAATTTCATTTGATTCAAGCATTGTGGAATGAGAAAACTGAAAGCAAACTATCCAAACTACAATCTATGCTACTAGAACTATTGTCTACAAAAGACTTTTTGGAATCGGAAGAACTAGAACTACTACAGCCAAGACCTACTTCCTCCATAATCATAATCTTCCCTAACCGCTTTTGATTTCTAAACCTGCAAACAACTGTTAGTGTCCTTTTTAATTAAATGATTTGTAGGATGAGGTGTAGGGATTGAAGAATAGCAAAAGGTGCTAGGCGGTGGGTAAAATGGGGTTCACCACAACCAACCCTGTCTTAATTCTAGCTCCTTTTGTTTGCTATAGAGTTTCTAGCTTCATTCCAGAAATATCCATTTATCAAGTTTCTTTTAGTTTAGTGTTCTCGATTCAACTAAGTTATCTTTCTGTCAAAGCATTTACTCCACGTTTCTTTTAAAAGAGTTCTTTTAATGATCATTTTCTTTTAAGCTCATTTAATTTTACAAAATAATTTGCTTCATTCCTTTAAGTTTTCATTTACCCTTTTTAGTTCCCCTACATTTCTTTAATATGCTATTTACTTTATAAAATCCAAACAGACGAAGTTTGCAAGCAGATGACACGTGTCTTGAACTACCTCATATGGAATCTCATATCTTCTTCTCTGTAGCTAGGGCTTTCTCACAATTGCACACCCTTGATTCCACCTCACTCTCTTCTCTACAGTTTTTCCATCTTCACTATTCTCTTTCTTTACACAAACATCCACCATACTCATCATCACCACATTCTCTTTCTCCCTTTTCTCCATAGGCATTCCTCACACTTCCTTTTTCTTCACATTCCCTCTTTCTTTCTGCTTCATTATTTACTGCCTCTGCAATCTCAGCTACCAGGGCATGATTGATTTCCTCTTCAGTTTCAGCTAACTCAGCACTCCAATCGAAGTTAGTTAGCAGAGCTTGAGGTAAGATTACAAAGAAAGGTACAGTGTCTAATGGTGTGTTAACTTTTGATGATCTCAATTTTTTTGAGGAACTTAAACATAATGTGATAAGTGTCTCTCAAATTTGTGATAAAAAGTATTCAACACACTTCACTATAAAAAATGTCTTATTCTTAAACCTTGATTTATAATTCCTAATGAATGGATTTTACCAAGAACACCAAGAGACAAAGACACATACTTAACATGAATGGTTCACATTCATTTGTAGCTACATCTTATTTGTTGTCTAAAGCCTCGTAAAATGATTCAATGTTATGGCATCATCGTCTTAGCCATGTAACATCAAAAATATGAATAAGTTGGTTAGAGGAAATCATGTTGTGGACTCACCATTGCAATAATTTCAACATACTAAACATTGTCTGTCATGTTTAAAAGGCAAACAACATAAAATTCCTCATAAACCAGTTGCTCATACCAAAACTGAATCAATCCTTCAATTGTTACACATGGATTAATTTGGTCTAGTTAGCGTTTTGAGTTTGGGACATCGTGCATATTGTTTGGTTATTACTGATGATTATTCCAGATTTACTTGGGTCTTCTTTTTAGAAACTAAGGATGAGACACCTCATTTGCTAATAAAGTTCATGACCCTAGTTTTGAGAATCAGACTGATAAAACAATCAAATGCATTCGAAGTGATTACAGAACAAAGTTTTGGAATTATACTATGAATGAATTTTGTGATTCTAAGGGGATAGCTAGACAATTTAGTTCTGTAGAAACTCCACAACAAAATGGAGTTACTGAAAGATGTATCAGAACTTTAATTGAAGCAGTTACCATCTTTCTTTTAGGTTGAAGCTTTTAACACTACATAACACTGCATGTTTTGTTTAGAATCATGTTTTAATCACCAAAGAACAAAACATGACTCCTAATGAAATCTTTTTCAAACATAAACCCAAAGTCAAATATTTTAAAACATTTGGATGTCATTGTACTCTGTTAAACACATCTGATTCAAAATTAAAATTTGATAAAAAAGCTTATGAATGTTATTTTGTTGGATATACTAATGCATGTTTTGCTCCTTCATGGGTATACGATTATGCTTTATTATTTAAAACTTTTAATTGATCCTTTGATGTTTCTACAGCTAATCCACCTTTGTCATCATCCATTCAAGATATTTTTTTTGATAATGTTCGACCTATTGCATCTTCAACTACACGAAGATCTTCAGACCAACCTTCTTCTGCAAATGTCGCAACTGTTCAACAATTTGTTCCTGCATCTGAATTGCCTCATTCTAATCCAATCGTTAAATAAGCTTCATAAGCTTCTGATCAGAGTTCCTCTTCTACTCAAAATGATCCAATTGATACCATTCAAGTTCCATTTGAATATTTATTTATTGTGTATCAACTTGAAGGTGGAAACATTGTTGAAGAACCAGTTTGTCATATGTCTAATTTAGACGAAGTTATTTCTGAAGACACCATTCCTCAGTTGAGAATTCAAAGACACCATCCAACTGAAGCAATCATTGGTCCATTATCATAATGTGTCAGAACTCAAAGTCAATCTGGAGCAATATATACATGCTTGTATTCATGCTTCATTTCTCAAATTATGCCAAAAAACATTAATGGCATTAAAGGAAAATAATTGGGTTGAGGCTATACAAGACGGCTGGTGCAATTTAAGAAGCTAAATGTTTTGGCATCTGTGTTAACTTCCAAAGGGTAAGCTGTCAATGGGAACTAAATGGATATTCAAAAACAAAATGGATGAAAAGGATGTGATTGTTCGCAACAAGCCAAGACTTGTTGTTCAAGGATTCTCTCGAGTTGAAGGTCTTGATTATGAAGAAGTATATGCTCTAGTTGTAAGACATGAAGCTATAAGTATCTTTTTGGCTTATGCTTCATACAAGAACTTCACTGTTTATCAGATGGATGTCAAAACTGCATTCTTGTATGGTGAAATGAAAGAGGAGACCTATGTTTGTCAACCACCTGGTTTTGAAGATCCAAATCTTCCTAATTATGTTAAAAGTTATAAAAAGCACTCTATGGCTTACATCAAGCACCTCATGCTTGGTATGCCACCCTCGCTAAACATTTGCTTATAGATGGTTATACACGGGGTGCTATTGATCAAACTTTATTCTTATGGAAGACCGTGATGATCTCAATCTTGTCATTGTATATGTTGATGAGATTATCTTTGGATCTACCAATGATGATTTATGCAAGGAATTTGAAGTTGTGATGAAGAAGAAATTTGAGATGAGCTCTCTTGGAGAAATGTCGTTTTTCTTGGGTATACAAGTAAAAAAAGATGATAAGGGTATATTGATACATCAAGAAAAATTGGTCATAGTATTCTGGATAAATATAAATTTCAAGACTCTAAGATTGCACCCACTCCGATGTCTTCTTGTCCTACTTTAACTAGTGATCTCATGGGTTAAGATGTTGATCAACGTTTGTATCGATCAGTGATTGGATCACTGATGTATATGACTGCCAGCAGACCAGACATCATGTTTCCTGTCTCGTAGTGTGTACGATATTAAAGTAATCCAAAGGAGTCACACATGAAAGCTGTCAAGCAGATTTTCAAATACCTCAAGGGCTAACAAAAACTTGGACTTTGGTATACTAAAAATTCCAATTTCAATTTATATGCTTATACTAATAGTGATTATGTAGGATGTAATTTGGACTGGAAATCAATAACCAATGAATATCAATTTCTTGGAAATAGGTTGATTTCTTGGCAATGCAAAATGAAGCAGACAGTATCCACATCCACTACAGAAGCTGAAAATGTGGCTGCATCAAGTTGTTGTTCTCAGATAGTTTTGATTCAGCAACAACTTCTTGATTATGGTCTTAACATTTATAACACCAAGATTTGGTGTGACAATACTGCAGTGTTGAACATAGTGAAGACTCCTATCCAATATTCAAAAACAAAGCATATAGATATCCATATTCATTTTATCCGTGATTGTTTTGATCGAAAGCTTATTCATCTGGAACCAGTCAAATCAGATAACAACATTGCTGATCTATTTACTATGGCGTTTGATCATTCCCGATTTGACTTTTTAGTTCAATCTCTGGGAATGATTAACTTTGGTTAATGCTTAACCTTACACCCTCTCAAAACATTTTTCTATTTATTTTAGTTAAAATTATTATTTTTTGTTTAAATCATAGTTTTTTTTATTCAATATCTTTCAGAAGCATCATATATATATACATGTAAATTTCAAAAGATGAAAAAGATATGAAAAACAAAAACAAAAGAAAAACAATCAAAAAGAGCAAAAAGATGCTATAAGGCCATATAGGAATAAAAGATGTCAATGAGCACACTAATAAAAGATATGTCATAGACATACATACTATATGATAAATATTTTTCTTTTTGAGAATATTTTCTAACACAAGATGCAAAATCAAAAGATCGGGCACGTAAGTCCGAATTGGCATGTGAGTCCTAAACATCTTGCGAGGGCAAAACATAAGTCCGACTCGTTGTTAATAAATCCTATAACTTGCTAATATTCTATGTTCAGAAATATTTCTCAGCCTAGTTATGCTCTAAATAAATATTACAAGAGAGAAAAATAATCTTGAAAATGCTGATCAGAGGTAAAAGGTTTAAGTCAAATTGGGATGACTTGAAAACTCAAAAGTGTCTTGAAGCTGGATAAGGGTTCCATAGGATTTTTGAGTGTGGGATCCATTGATTTCATATAACTTAATCAAAATATGATAAATATCACAACATATGTGTCTAATTAAAAATTGAAGTCTAAGTTTAAAGTAGATAAAACATATTGACAATCAGCGTAACCAGTCTTATTTAAAATAAAGCTGGATATAATCGATTTCATAGGAAATATTGTCCTATACATGAAAATTTATCAAAAATATTTTAAGTTACAGTCTAAAATTTATTGTCAATTTTTTTTTATTTTTGTTTTTGTTTTTGTTTTTATTTTAGTTTTTGTTCTTGCTAAATTTCATGTTTGTTTATATTTTGTTTTTGTATAACAAAAGTTTTACAATAATTGAGGGTTTTTGGTAAATAATTAACACTTGGTTAAATGTAGGGCCCCTATCCCGGAAACCCCATAGTTGGTCATTCATAACAATATTCATTATTAAAATCTCATTTAAAATATATTAACATAAGAAAATATTGCAGTTGAAGAATTATCAAAAACCATTTCATGCATTAATAATTACTTTTGCCAAGTAATACATCGTTGATTAAAGTTAAAAAAGAATATTTAGCCGTATTACAAAACAACAATATTATATCTGCATGAGATGGATGCCAGTCTTTGCTTGCTAAGTAACTTTACCCCCGTACCATGTTTAGCAACAACATTACCTGCCAACTGAAAATGCATAGAAAAAGTCAGCGTTGCTGAGTGAGTTCTAGTTTTATAAATAAATACTTCGTTTATATAAAAAATATCCTTTGCTTTCGTCCGTCGTCACACATCATACGTACATTTAGATAATATTCATATATTATCTTTCCTCATCATTCGTTATCATTCGCTCTTTCATTTATTAACATCGTTCCACTTTCTTATATGGATCCTATCACATGGCATACCCCCACGTCATGCTAAAAAGTTGGTATTGTGCCGGGGTTTATCAATAAATCCCCACGTCATGCTAAAAAGCTGACATAGTACCGGGGTACGTGACAAGGATCCCATCATGGTCAATCACAAAAATTAGACCCCTGTGCTCATTTTCAAGGGTTAGCTAAGCCGCACACAGTTGAGCAGATGACTACCTCATTGAGTCGTGAACCTCCTTCGCATGGCTTGCAAGTCTTTCATTCATTAATTATGTTCCACTTTCATTAACTTCATCTTTCACTTTTATTATGATAATACTTTACGTACAAGAATATTAACACACCACGTAAAGTCACATAATAATACGTAATATGGAACATCAATATCAACCCACAATCATACATAACATCAACATGCATAAACCACCAAAACATTCCAGAACTTAACACTACATTCTATTTCCCAAGATTCCAGAAAATCCTAAGTGCCCAAAGAAAAGCGGATGAACATGAGCCAATGCGGCTGAATGTTCAGCAAATGTGGACAAGCAAATGCGGATGAAAGTCTCAGAAAAATATTCTAAGTGTCTAAAGATACGCGGGTGAACCAAACGCGGATGAACATGTCCAAATGCGGATGAATAATACTAAATGTGGATGAACAAAAATACTTAACTATGGAACATAAAACCAATGCCGTTGAATGTTCAGCAAATGCGGATGAAGACCGGCAAATGCGGATGAACACATACAAATGCGGATGAACAAAAATACTTAACTATGGAACATAAAACCAATGCGGTTGAATGTACAGCAAATATGGATGAAGTCCAGCAAATGCGGATGAACACATACAAACATGGATGAACAAAAATACTTAACTATGGAACATAAAACCAATACGGTTGAATGTTCAGCAAATGCGGATGAACACATTACTTAGACTATTCCACCAGTTCCAAATCCTCGTTCTATCACATTCTTAACACCAATATATCATACAGTACACTTAGAACAAAGCATACAACTTCAAAGAAGACATTCAGAACATACATCGCACAAAATACAGACACAAACATAGAAAATTCATTTTACAGTTGCAAAACTACAGTTAATATGTACATTAGTCCCAAACTAGTTTAAAACAAGTAAAATAGGGGATCTAGAACTCACCTCTAGCAGCTTTCGAATAAGACTTCTTCAAACCGAGAGCAATTAGGAGTTCAAGCACCTAAGCACACCGAAACAAGCAGCCAACACAAAAGAACACATAAAAATCGGTCCAGCAGCTCGAATCCAACTGAAACCAAATAGAAAATGCAAGAAAACCTTACCTACAAGTAGCTCTTCCTCCTACTCTCTCTAGAAACCGATTGCAGCTTCTTCCTTCTTCTTGTAGCCGAAAGCAAAGTTCGTAAAAGAAGTGTGGGTTACCATGCTTTTTTAAATCTCAAAATGGGCAAGTTTTCCACTTGCATAACTTTAACCCCTTGACTTGGGACATTTCATCTTTCTTTCTTTTTCTTTTCCTTTTAAATTTCCGGGTGTTACAAGTCCACCCCCCTTATATAGGTTTCATCCCAGAAACCTGTCACTCCTCGAACAGCTGTGGGTAATGCTACCTTAACTCTTCCTCAGTTTCCCATCTAGACTCGGTTCCCTTCCTATGCCTCCACTGTACTCGCACCAGTGGAAACATTTTATTCCATAGCCTCTTCTTTATTTTGTCAATAATGGCCATTGGCTGCTCCATATAATTAAGCTGTCCATCCACCTCGATATCCTCCAGTGGCATAATCATATCTGCATCGGCTAAGCACTTTCTTAGATGAGATACATGGAATGTCAGAAGAATTCGACTTAACTCATCGGGTAGCTCCAACCTGTAGGCCACCTCTCCTACTCGAACAATGATCAGAAAGGCCCTATATACCTCGGGCTCATCTTACCCTGCTTTCTAAACCGGATGATCCCCTTCCAAGATGAAACCTTCAACATAACTTTATCACCCACCTTGAATTCAATCGGTCTACGCCTCTTGTTAGCATACGAATTTTTTCTATCTTTTGCCACCTTCATAAAGGCCTTGATCTTCTCTAACTTTTTGTTCATAGCCTAGATCACCTCGATGCTCCCTAACTCCTTCTGCCCAATGTCACCCCAACATACGGGAATTCTACACTTCCTACCGTATAGCATCTCATAAGGAGGCATACCAATACTGGCATGATAATTGTTGTTGTATGAGAATTCAGCTAACGGTAAGTGTTCATCCCAACTTCCTTTGAAATAATGATGCATGCTCGGAGCATATCCTTAAGCGTCTGTATGGTTCTTTCTAACTGACCATCTGTCTGAGGATGGTAAGCCGTACTGATGTGCAACCTCGTCCCCATCGCATCATGGAATCTCTTCTAAAACATAGATGTAAACCGAGTTTCACGGTAAGACACTATAGACACCAGTACACCATGACGAGTCATAATTTCTTTGATGAACAGATCCGCCAACCTCTCAGATGAATACGTCTCGCAGATCGGTAGAAAGTGAGCACTCTTCGTCAAACGGTCAACTATCACCCATATGGCATCGTACCCCCTTGTTGTACATGGTAACTTCGTAATGAAGTCCATGGTGATGTGCTCCCATTTCCACTTGGGTATATCCAAGGGTTGGATCTTCCCGTATGGCTTTTGGTGTTCCGCCTTCACTTGCAAGCAAGTAAGGCACTTGCTCACTTACTCCGCTATATCGCGCTTCATTCCCGGCCACCAATAATCTTTCTTCATATCTTGATACATCTTTGAGCACTGGGATGAATTGAGTATCGAGTTTTATGAGCTTCATCCATGATTCGTCCCCATAGGTCTTCATAAGGAGGAATCCACATCCGCCTGAAGCGGGTTCTAACTCCGAGAGTGTTCTCGCCCAACTCCACGACTAGACCTTACATCCTTTCGGAGTTAAGGCAATCTTCTTTCAATGCCTCATCTTGAAACTCCTTGACCTGTTTCATAACATCAGAGGTTATCACCAACTGGTAAGCTTTCACTCGGATCGGCTCGGGTCTCTCCTTTTGGCTAAGGGCATCCGCCACCACGTTGGCCTTTCTCGGATGGTAATGGATCTCACAATCATAATCCTTGATCAACTCTGACCACCTCCTTTTCCTCATATTCAGATCCTTTTGTCGAAAAAGTACTTCAAGCTCTTGTGTTCAGTGAAGATAGTGCACTTCGTCCCGTACAAGTAGTGCCTCCAAATCTTCAATGCAAAGACCACAGCTGCCAACTCCAGATCATGAATAGGGTAATTAGCCTCATGGGTTTTCAACTGTCAGGACTCATAGGCTATTACCCTCCCTCGCTACATCAGCACGCAACCCAACTCCGAATAAGAAGCATCCGAATAGACCACTAAGTCTTTGCTCCCTTTGGATAACGTTAAGACAGAAGCTTGAGTCAATCTCGTCTTTAGCTCATCAAAAGCATTCTCCTATTCTCAACCCCATACAAACATCACCTCTTTGCGGTTCAACTTGGTCAATGGTGAGGCTATCTTGGAAAAGTCTTGGATGAATCTCCTGTAATAGCCCACCAAACCTAAGAAAATACGGATCTCGGATGGCGCCTTTGGAGTCTTCCATTGCATCACCGCCTCCACCTTTGCCGGGTCCACCATAATCCCTTCAGAATTAACCACTTGACCCAAAAACTGAACCTCGTGCAACCAGAACACGCACTTGGAGAACTTAGCATACAACTTCTCTCTTCAAAGCATCTCCAATACATCACAAATATGGCCGACATGCTCTTCTTTGCCCTTCGAATAAATCACGATATCATCGATTAACACAATCACTGATTTATCCAACATCGGCCGACACACCCTATTCATCAAATCAATAAAAGCAGCTGGCGCGTTGGTTAAACCGAAAGACATAACAAGGAATTCGTAATGCCCGTATCGCATTCGAAATGCGGTCTTTTGGATATCCTATTCTATAACCTTTAGCTGATGATAACCATATCTGAGATCTATCCTTGAGAACTAATTGGCACCTTGGAGCTGATCAAACAAGTCATCAATCCTTGGTAGTGGATACCGGTTCTTCACCGTTAACTTGTTCAACTCACGGTAGTGGATGCACATCCTCATGCTACCTTCCTTCTTCTTCACAAACAAGAGTGGAGCACCCCAGGGAGAGATACTTGGTCGGATGAACCCCTTATCCAGCAACTCTTACAACTGGACCATCAGTTCCTTCATCTTATCCTTCATCTCGCGGTCCGATGGCACACCTGGTAGATCCTCCGGGAATATGTCCGGAAAGTCACACACGACCCGTACGTCGGGCAATCGTGGTACTGACGCATACACATCTTTCACATAAGCCAGGTAGGCACCACATCCACATCTCATGCACTTCTCTGCCACCACCATTGAAATTACCTTCGAAACCGTACTGACCCTATCACCGTAAATCGTCACCGAACTCCCATCAGGCGCGGTCAATCTTATCATCTTCTTGCGACACATAATATTTGCCTCATAGGCTGCTAGCCAAGCCATCCCTAGAACCATATCGAATCCGCCTAGGGGCATCACGAATAATTTAGCAGAGAACCTATGGTCTTCCAACTCCATGTCACATTCCTCTATCATATCAGAAATTCTGGTAGACTTACCAATAGCAATTTCTACATCGAAGGGCTCATCAATACTTCTACTTTTAACAAACCACTTAGCACAAAAGGCAGCAGAAATAAAGCTCCTACTAGCACCAGAATCGAATAGTACAGAGGCACAAGTTTGGTTTACTAGAAAGGTACCTGACATAACATCAGGGTCCACTATAGTCTCCTCCCGGGTCATAGTGAATGCCCTGGCCTTCACCCTCTGCCCTTCATTCTCAGTCCCCTTATTTGCCCCAGAGCTCTCAGCCTTTAACTTCTTGTAGTCTCTGCGCATATGCCCAATCTCACCATAGTTGTAGCACCTCATCGCCCTACAACATTTTTCCATATGCCCTGCCTTTCTGTACTGAAAGTAGAGATTCAGTCCTACTTACACTCTCCCATATGTTCCTTCCCACACTTACCACACCACTTCGTCCCCGTACCTGCCGACACTACCCTCTGATCATCCACCCTTGTCTTTTTGTTATTTGGAATGAAACCACCACGACCAAATCGTTTCCTGTTCCAGTTTCTGTCACCACCACCCTTCTTACTTGCCTCCACTACCGCCACCTCCTCCCTCTCATCATACAGTCAACCTGTCAGATCAACCACCGACTTAAACATACTCGGCTGGGCAGCGATCATGTGCCTACGAATATCCGCCGGCAGACCCTGGATGTACCTCTTGATCTTTCTTGACACGGGCGTTACTTGATTTGGCACCAGCCTTGGCATCTTGTTGAACTTAGTCATATACTATTGGTGTGTCATGGTTCCCGCTTCCAACTGTAAGAACTCCCTCTCAATCTTATCGAGTTCCTTGTGAGGACAAAACTCTTCGATTTTCATCTTCTTCAGTTCACTCCATCTCATCTTCCTAATCGCCCTGCTACCCTCGGCCTAGACAATTCTGTCCCACCAGCATAAGGCCGAGTCCACAAACGAGTGGGTAGTGAACTTCACCTTCTGTTCCTCTCGGCACTCTCTAATATCAAGCACCACCTCCATCTCTCTCACCCAATGGTGAGCAGCAGTAGCATTTCCATTCCCATCGAAGGTCGGGGGCTTGCATCTTTGGAATGCCCCATAGCTGCACCCCGTTGTAGTTTCCTGTACTGCTTCTTCTTTCTCATTGTCAGTGGAGACAACCATCTCAGTCTGTAGTTGTTACCCTCCACCAGAACCTATCTCCTCACCCCCTCTCCCAACGGTTCTCCTCCTCTCCTCCTCTTTCTTCTCATCCTCTCTCACGGCTCTAATAACCTTAGTCACCACAGATGGCAGAATCGTTTGCAAGACCTGATGAACTTCCTCAACTACTGCCTCCTTCACAGAGGCTCTCAGATTAGCACTCTCATCACCGCCTTCATGGTGATGAAGCTCGGGCTCTGCAGGTGTCATCTTAGCTATATTAGCCTTGTTCCTTGTGGCACGTGGTCCAGCACCACGACCACCCCATACTCCACCTCGAGAAGCCTTCGAAGATCTACCACCAGCCATCCTCTAAACACTAAAACATTCAAACACCAACACGATCATTCAAGTTAATAGCTCAAATTATGTCAAGTATATTAAGTCCCTAATTACAGTGGCCAGTTATGGTTAGCCACTTACTTTACTCTTCATCCCCTAAGCATTTTCTATCCTGACTACATCAGTATCCAAATCTACTAAGAGCACATAAATCAGATAGCAGACGCACATAATACCGGTTCACTTTTATAAAATAAATTACCTGATGGCACGTAGCTACCTGGGCTGGAATCCTTCTATTAATTCCCATTCTCAGTTTAAGTTTAGGTTTTGAAAATAATTTACCCAATTCTCTTAAACTTTAGCTCTGATACCAACTTGTAAGGCCCCGAACCCAGAAATCCCACAGTTGGTCATTCATAGCAACATTCATTATTAAAATCTGATCGGTTCAAAAGGATCAAATCTGTGATGATTTCTTGATGCAATAATCAATTCAAACACAAAGTAATCAAACACATGCAATTACATTAAAAATTCATAGGTTTCATTGATAGCAAATACACGGATATAATGTGTAGGGTTACAGTTCGTTCAACTGATTCTAACTGTTTCTTGTCTATTGTCTCTAATCTCGTCTACCCTGCACATACATAAAATATCCTATACATACTATCAAGAAACTAAGGAACATATATTTACAAATAAATCCCTATACTATGACAAAAAACATTCAAAGACAAAATGCTAATCTTCTAGAGTCTAACAATACTCCCCCTAAGATTACATTTGTCTTCAGTCTTCAGTTAATCTTCAGGCTTCAAAATAATCTTCTGGTTCTTCCTTTATCTTGAACATCGGCTTTTCTTTGTATATTTCTTGTTCCTTTAATGCTTTAGCAATTGCTGATTTGAATTTACCTGCAAGAATTCCTTGTTCAGGCTTTGATGTGTTCGTCTTTATCTCCATCTTGTTCATAATTTCCAAAGTTTCTTTAGATAATCCTGCAATGTCAACATTAGCATAAAATTCAAGAGGTTTGGGATAATCCTTTGAATGTATCTCCAAAACTCCTTTGCTTGATATCCGCATAAAATCAATTGAGTTGATATCCTTCTTTACAATCTTTACATAGGCTAATGCTTTCCTTAAAGATATTCTTTCCATGGAAGCATCCATAACCTTGATAATCGACATAAAGTATTTACGATCATTCTTAGCAACTTCAGGTGATACCCGATCAAACTTCTGAATTGACAAAAATGAGATGTAACTTGGATATGGAAGTTTTAATTCAAACACTCCAAAAAATGAAATCATATCACAATCCCAATAATCCAAATTCCGAACCAACTTCAACTCAAACGTGTTGGAATTATAAAATCATCTCAAAATTGGTTTTGTCGTTTGCGTTCCATCGATTACCTTCAGGCTAAGATTAGTAACCTTCTCAAAGAATTGGTCACTATATGCATCTAAGAACTTTTCTTCTTCTTCACCTTTTTCACCACTTTTTCTCTTACTTTTCAATGACTTAAAGTATTCCTTATCTTCTTGATCACATCTCGTTTTGAGAAATGATTCCATCCTTGACATACATTTAACAAAGTTTTCACCTTTATTTTCCTTTGATGGATTGATTAACTTCAACTTGTTTATTTGTTTTAGATCTTGAACCGGAAGAGCAATAATGCTAGTGTAAAAGTGATAAACATCGCAGATAGCATTTACGTGCTTAATCAAAAATGCATCAAATAATCATCAAACTTCCATGCCACAATCTTCACATTCTTCGTATTATCAGGAACAATCATTGCATTTAGCAGTTCAAAGATTGATTGTCCTTTCTGTAAAACATTTCTTATAATATCTCCTGTAGTTCTAGCCTTGTTCCATAACTGCTTTTGTTCAATGGAAACTTCATAGGCCCGTTTTTCTTCAGGAAACATCTTCATCAATTCTTTCTTTCTTTCATGTTCACTTCTCTTCAAAGCCATTAACTTAATCTCTTGTGGTTTCAGAATTCTTGTTCTTTTAGTGATTTACAAATACTGCGGATTATTCATATCAAGAACAATCATCTTGTTTCTTTGTTTCTCAGTCTCTTGAAAACTTCTCACTAAATTTCTCAGTGACTCAGCTTGCAGTCTGTTCAACTTCTTTCTCGGATAATTCCTAGACTGTAACCACAGTCTTAGCTCAATCGTATTCATATTATTAGGATCAGGATGGTGTAACTCAGAAGATGAAAGTTCCTCAATATTAATACTTTCCTGTAGAGGATTCTATTCACCATGTTCTACAACAATCTCATCTGGATCCATAGGTGCAATAGATTCAGCATTTATACACTTTTCATACTCTTCGTTTATTTGAGAAACAGTCAAACCATCTAAAAATACTCTGTTGTACTTCATCTTGACCAAGTAATTATACCTATCTTCAACATCAACAGGTATATCTTCTGTTGTTTCTTCAATCGGTGAGTAGTTTGCTTCCACAATATCTTCATCTTCCAATACCTCATCATACCATGCATCATCAAACTCTGTTTCTAAGTCATCAAGAGCTCCATTTGTCTCTTGGATTTCTGTTTCTTCACCTTCTTGACTAATAGATTCAGAGGCACTCTTTTGTAATTTTGACTCTGGCTTAGATGAAGATTCAGCAAGAACTAACAGATCAGTATCATCAATCTTTCATTTTCCTTTATCAACTTCAGAAATTCTTTCAACATCTTTTGGATTAACTTCAGTAACAATCATCACTTCAGGAGATGGAGACTTCAAACTTTCCTTCATTCTTTCAAATTCTTCTTTCAACGATTCATTATTTTCTTTCAACTTCTTAAACATTTCTTCCATTAAATCATAATCTTTCAGCATCACTTCAAAAATTTTCAAATTTATTTCTTTGTCTTTTTCAAGCTCAGCAATCACTAGATCTTTCCTTAACAGTTCCTCTTTTAATTTCTCATTTTCTTCTTTTAACTTCTCAATAAGCTTCTGTTGCTTGGAATTTTCTTCATTCAAATCATCAATCATCTACTGAGTATTTTTCTCCTCAGTCAGATTTGTAATCTGTTGACTTAACCTTTCACTTTCATCTAGTATAACAGACTCAAAGGTTTCAAAATTTTGAAAATCATCTTCAACTTCATGTTGTTCTTCAGTTTCAACAACTTCTTCAATCATTTCCATAATCTCATCAACATTTTGACTTTCTTCATTTACATCTTCAATTTGTTCAACTTCATGAACTACTTCATGTACTTCTTCTACATCATTACCATCATCAGTTGAACTAGAACTTTCATCATCAATATCTTCATCTTCATTTTCATCATTTTCATCATTATCTTCATCATCAGTATCAGATAGATCTTGAGGATCTTTTTCAATTAGATCATTTGGATCTACTGGTTCATCCTCAATCAAATGAAAATGCTCTTCATTTATGTTTACTTCATCTTGAGCAACTGCTCTCATATATTCAAACAAAGGAATATTTTGAGCACTAATGATCATTGCCAGTCTTTTGTATGAGGTTTCATTCATGTGCTCAAGAATCAGTCTTTCCCCACCAACTCCATAAACATGGAAATCTGGATTAGCTTCATTAATAATCATTTGCAGAAATCTCGGGTACATCAAGTATTTGTTTCTGATCCCTTTTTCAAAGTTAAATACAAATCCATTCAAAATCGATCTAGCCATGTTAAATCTTCTATTTGTTGAAATGGCTACGATAGAAGAAGCTATATCAATTGGAAATGAGTTCCATCCAACACTTCTTTTTGACATACAGTGTTGGAAGATATAACAAAGAAGTTTCTAGTGATTGTATACTCTGGCTCGAAAGAATTGCATCTTTGGGAAATTATCTGGATGACCCATGGCAATAAAAATTTCTCTACACTCGTTAAAAGTAAATTTTGCCAAATCTTGTGGATCATTATCTCCCATCATTAGAGCTTCTCTAATGGATTGTTTAGATATTTCAATCATTCTTTCATTTGTAATGAATCCTCTTACAACCTTTCTACCAGCTTCATCTCATTCAATTTCAGCAGTGTGCCAAAATCTCTTGATTATTCTAGCATAGATCACAGGTCGGTAACACATGGCATACACATATTTAGTCCTTAATAAGAATCTTATCATCTCTTCATATCCTGTAGCTTCACGAACATCTTCATCAAGAAATGTAGCTACATTGTGTTTCTATTCAAATTTGAGTTCAGCCATCTGAAAGTATAAAACATACAGAGAATTAGTCACTTGAATTTGCAAACTTAAAATCAAATTGTGAAATATCAAATATGACCATAACACTCAAAAATTTTGTAAGTGTTTACACAACTTATTACTTGAATAAGTGTATATTGGTTACAATTTTGATTTAACCCAATTTGTTTCATAACAAGAAATTTTGCATCAAGTAACTTGTAAATTTATTGAATTTAAAATGAATTATCATGTTCTAAATCTTTTAACCTAACTTTCACTTTGAAAAAAAAAAAAATTAAGTGTTCATGTATACTGTCTAAGACAAAATACATTCAAGTTGAAGTTTAAGTGATTTCAAACATATCAAATTCACTAAAATTTAATTACAATTAGATTAATGAACAATTCTAATGATTAATTTGACATTTTTGATGAAAAATTGAAAAAGTTCCTTTTCATATTCTGTTCTTATGAACATCCGTATGTACACTTAATCATCAATAACAATTTTTGATGAAATTTGAATTTGATTATCACAAAATGTTCGAAATCAGACTTTAACAGTCATTCAATATTCAACTTTTGTCATCAATTCATGTTTTAGACACAAATTTCAAATCTTCAGTTCATCTAGGGTTCGAAACGCCTGAACAGAGGTGAAACGTCTGTTCAAATTTGAACTTTAAACTTGAAATTAGATGTTTCTAAACATGAACTTACATTTAGAATCAGTTAAACTACCAGTCGATTACACGATTTAAACTGAAACTATCGATGATGATGAAATGGTGAATTGAAGGTTTGAGAGTATCGGGTGCTATGTTCAGAGTGTTTGTGAGTGAATGAGGAACTAAAATCACAAGTGTTGTATATATACAAGTGAAAATTTTTAGGTACATGAGCACTATTTATACACATGAGAATGAATTTTACACCAAGTATTTAGGCACATGAGCATTGTTTGTGCGCATGAGGTTTATACACATGGGCACTGTACAGGCGCATAAGCACTGTTTAGGCGCTTGGGCGCTGTTCAGGCGCATGAGACAAGATGAAACGCCCAGCACTTGGTAATTTTTCTCTTCAAGCATCTAACCCTTGGAAGTCTGGTACTGTTTAGGCGCATGAGCATAGATAATACGCCCAACACTTAACCAATTTTTCAGACACATGACAACTGTTTAGGCGCATGAGCTTGTCTGAAATGCCCAACAATTGTGCAAATTTCTGAAATTCACCATACTCCTGATTTTGACTTAAGAGAACTGTTCAGGCGCATGAGGATACTTCCATAAGTCTTGACACTTGAAACTTTCACATCATCCATCTGAACACTAATTAAACATATTAGAGTTGTTCACACTCAATTTTCAACACTTAGTCAAAATTGTTTGACTATCACTCAAAACTTTCATTAATTTCCTTCAATTTTAACATTTTTGACATTCAAAATTTTAATTTTTTGTTTTTGACCATTATTTTTATTTTAAATTTTCAAAAATTAATTTTCCGTCATTTTAGTCTCTACTTAATGTTTTACACACAAATAATCTCATTTTGTTTACGAGAAGCTTTTCCACTGAATTTGAATTCTTTTTCAGGTTCAATTTTACATCATATCAAACACACACATGCTAGAAATATTAGCTTCAACCTTTCATCCAAAACACTTTATTTTTTATTTCTGTTTCACATTTTGAAAATCAATTATTTTCTCTTTTTCATTTTTACTCCCCCTGAACTTTTAAGTTTTACAAACTTAGAAGTTTTTTTGATTTTGTAAGAAGAGAAAACTAATCATTATCAACATGCCTATACACAAAAATTCATGCAAAAAATAAAAACTAAAGCAGAATAAAAATCTACTATATACAATCGAATCACATGCCTGCAGTGAGATCATATCAGTTAAGATCAGCACATTAAAATAAAATAAAATGATGGATAGTCATAGACAGTGACTAAATCCTCATCAAGTGTGTTCCAGGTCAGCATTTCTGCAGCAAAGGAGACACGAGATCTAAGAACAGAAAATGAGTGCTTTTGGCAAGATACTCAGCACACTTACTTTTTCAATTCTTGGATTGATTAAGGTACGATTAGATATGACATTATGTATGTCACACTTAGACTTAGAGAGTTCAACCCTCATCAAGATATGCAAGAAATCACTTTTCTCAACTTGTTAACCGGACATATATACTTATAACCAGATCTCATGTTTTGATTGTGCACATTGGCATCTTTTGCATCAAGTGAGAATATCCAGAATGTAATGACTTACAACAGAGGATATCTCATCACCTTAGGTCTATGATGACTCATAACAGAGAAGTGAATAGATGCTTTAAATTATTAGAGCTCAATGGTTATTCATATCACCACCAGGTGTGAGTTTATGACTTAACAAGCAATCAGTCTGAGAAGTCAACACTACTTATTGGTACTAAAATGGACAAACATGAATGCATGATTGATTTAGTTTGATCACAGGAATTTACTTTTTCAGTATAATTGCATGAGCTTACCTTCACATCATATATGATCACGTCAGACTTTAGAAGCGAGTGAAGTATGCAACTGATCATAACTAATGTATTTATAATTTCTCATAAAGTGCAAAGACAGATTCAGTCCTAAACACTTAACTAACAAGAAAAACTCTATTTTTGTGTTTTCATTTTATATTTTCTATTTTGATTTTGCAAATTTCTATTTTTGTATTTGCTTTTTCATTTTATATTGAACATACACGCACAATATATACAATCAGGCAGTTAACTTTGACAGTTTCTCTATATTCAAGATTAAGTTAAGGGAGGGTTCTCATCATCATTTTTTTAATGAATCAAACAACTGAATTAAACTCAAAAGTAGTTTGTAAACATGATTAACAAGTCCAATTGAATGGACCAAAAATTCAAATCGACCTGGTAAAAAGGCTTTTGTAAATAGGTCAGCCAACTTTTTTGCAGTTGCGATTTAAATCAAAATTATTAAACCTTTTTCAGAGTTTTCTCTGAGAAAATGATATTGAATTTCTATATGTTTTGTTTTTGAGTGCTGGACAGGATTAGCTGTAATAAACATAGCAGCAGTGTTATCAATATAAATAGGGGTTTTAAGAAAATTGAATCCGTAATCAAGCAGTTGGTTTTGTAACCAAAGGATTTGAGAACATCCTGCTGATGCAGTAATGTACTCAGCTTCTGCGGTTGAAACAGAGACATTTTTTGTTTCTTACATTGCCATGAGACTAATCTGGGACCTAAAAACTGACAACCACCCGTAGTAGATTTACGATCTTGACAACATCCCCCATAATCACTATCTGTATATCCTTGTAACTCGAAGTTTCCTTCATAAGGATACCATAACCCTAAAGCCAGTTTTCCTTTGAGATACCTGAATATTCTTTAACAGCGATTAGATGAGATTCCTTTGGGTCAGATTGATACCTGGCACAGATACAAACAGCATACATTATATCAGGTCTTGATGCAGTAAGATACATCAAAGATCCGATCATAGATCTGTATAGAGTTTGGTCAACTGATTTTTCTATAGAATCAGGTTCAATCTTGGTATTTACGTTAGCTAGAGTTCTATTGGATTGACAATCTTGCAGTTTAAATTTCTTCAAGAGTTTTTCAACGAATTTCTCTTGATTGATAAAAAATCCATCTGCAGACTGCTTCACTTGAAGACCAAGGAAAAAGTTAATTTCTCCCATAGAACTCATTTGAAAATGAGATTTCATGATTTCTTCAAATTCATTGCACAATTTTGGACTTGTAGAACCAAATATGATATCATCAACATACACTTGAACACATAAGAGATCATCAGCATCCTTCTTAATAATCAAAGTAGGATAGATTTTCCCTTGTGTGTATCCATGTTGGATCAAATGTTGTGATAACGTTTCATACCAGATTCTAGGAGCTTGATGTAGACCATACAAATCTTTGCTAAGCTTGTACTCACGATGAGGATATTCTGAATCTTCAAAACCTGGAGGTTGCTTGACATACACATCATTGGTGATTGGTCCATATAAGAAAGCACCTTTAACATCCATTTGATACACCTTGAATTTCATGAATGATGCATAACCCAGGAAGACACGAATTGATTCAAGTCTTGCAACTGGAGCAAATACTTTATCATAATCTATTCCTTCTTCTTGGGTGTAACCTTGTGCAACGAGTCTCGCTTTGTTGTGAACAACAATTCCTCGATCGCTGTTTTGTTTCGAAACAACCATTTTGTGCGTATGGCATTTTCTCCTTCAGGTAAATCCACAAGCTTCCACACTTCTTGTTTACGAAATTGCAATAACTCTTCTTGCATTGCTTCAATACAAGTATTGTCCTTTAACACTTCGGTGATGTTTTTAGGAACAATTTGAGATAGAAAACATGAGTATAAGCAAAGATTTGCTTGTTCTGAATGACTTCTTGTAGTTCTCTCATTCATTGGACCGATAATCTGAGATGTTGGATGGTTCTTGTGAACACGAGATGTTGGAGTCTTATTCACTTGAATATCAACATCTAGATTAGATTTTTTCAAGTCGGAAAGCTGATGCAATAAGTTCGAAAAATGTGGATTGAAATTAGGAACTTGATTCGGTGAGTTGATAACGTAATCAAGATTATCTGTTACAACTACATCATCAGAAATCGATGATGATTCGGACTCAGGTTGTATAATTTCAGGGCCATCATTAGGAAAAGATTGTGAAACATTGGTATTTTCAGACAAGGAATGTTCTTGAGCTTGTTGAGATTGATCATAAGTTTCGGACTGAAATATAGGATCTTTCACAAAAGAGAAAAATGGATAATCTGAGCTTGAGTCATCCATATCATCAGAATCAGAATCATCGCTGAATGATCCGAGATCTCCTTCTTGTTTCTTCTTCTGACATGTAGATTCAAACAAGTTAGAATTGATAGATTTTGACAAAGAATCTAAACCAAATAACCAAGCTGGACCATTTGCAACCGATGGAAAAAAGTTTTCAAGAAATTTAACGTTGAAAGTTTCAAGGATAACATTTGTCCTAAAGTTATAAACTCTAAAAGCTTTTGAAACCGATGAATATCCAACGAAAAATCCTTCATCAGAGTTTGCATCAAATTTTCCTAGATGATCATTTATGTTTAAAATCAAAACTGGACAACCAAAAGATTTAAGAAAATCTATATTAGGTTTCCTGCCAAACATCAACTCATAAGGAGTTTCTGTTTATCTTTCACAATCAATGAATGATTCTGCATGAAACATGCAGTGGATATGGCTTCATCCCAGAAGGTGATTGGAATTTTGGCATCTGCTAACATAGACCATGCTGCTTTAATCAAAGTTCTATTTTTCCTTTCAGCAACTCCATTTTGTTGTGGAGTTCTAGGAGCACTGAACTGATGAGCAATACCTTTTTCTGCACAAAATCTATCAATATTAGCATTTTTAAATTCCGTTCCATTATCACTTCTAATTATTTTGACCTTTTGTTCTAATTGATTTTCTACTTTAATGATGAATTCTTTTAATAATTCATCCATTTCAGATTTAGCATGCAAAAAGAAAACCCATGAAAATCTTGTAAAGTCATCAATGATAACTAAATAGTAAGATTTCTTTCCAATACTCCGAACATTTGTTGGTCCAAATAGGTCCATGTGCAACATTTGGAGAGGCTTGGAATTTGAGTTTATATGCTTTGGCTTATAAGACGCTCTGTGTTGTTTTTCTTTTAAACATGCTGAGCAGAGATCGGTTGTGAAAACTTATTTGTTGGAAGACCTACAACATGATTTCCTGATACAAGCTTGTTCATGTTCTTGAAATTGGAATGCCCAAGACGTCTATGCCATAGCTGACTTTCGTCATTTGATGCTTGTGCAATTAGGCATGTTGTTTCTGTAGATGGATCTACTTGAGACATATCTAACTTGTATACATCTCGATCATGAACAGCATTAACAACTACCCATTCTTTGCTAATCTGAAAACCTGGCTTCAAAATATAACAGAACGGATCATCAAAAAGAACAGAATAAGATTTGTCACAAATTTGGGAAACACTTAAAAGATTAAAGTTCAACGGAGAACAATAGTTGACTTTATCAAAGCTAATAATCCCATTGGACACCGTTCCTTCTCCTATTATTTTTCCACCTGCATCACCTCCGAATGCAACATGTGTACCATCTTTTAACTTAAATTCTTGAAGCAAGGCATGGTTGCCTGTCATATGTCGGCCACACCAACTATCACATACCATGTGTTAGTAGGTCTTCTCTGGCGTACCTGCATCTCAAAAAGAATTAAGCTGAGTTATCAACCCAAGCCGAGATGGTCTTGGGCTTGCCAAATTTATCAATAATGGTAAACTGTTTAAAGTGAAGCTTTTTCAAATCAGGCTTATTGTTAACAAATTTACCAATTCCGTTTCTTACAACTTTTTGATTATCTTTGATTTGTTTTGTCCTTAAAACATTGTAACGTTTTTCAAGATCATTATCAAGATACTTCAAATCATCAGACAAAAAATTTTGTTTACTAAACTTCCCACCATTCATTCTCACAGATCGTGGAACGAATTTTCCTTGATTATACTGCTTTGGTTTTGCAGCATAAGAATCATCATAAATAGAATCATTTCTTTGAAAAGATCTCAAGCCTAAGGAAGGTTGTTTTGTCAATCTTTGAAAACCAACACTTTGATTTCTTTGAAATTGTGAATTGACATATCCATTTCTTAACTGTGGATTAAAATATCCATTCCTCGATGAGTTCTTTCTGAAGTAGCAATTCTTAGTTTTGTGAGTTCTTTCATCACAATAGGTACAATATTTGTTGAAATAACAATCAGCTGTTGAATGGTTTTTCATATCACAAATGTGACAGTACCTGTTAAAGAAACATTCTTCAGTTTTATGATTGTACATATCACATATATCACAGCACCTTTATTAAAATTTAAACATCTGTTGATTAACTTTTGATGTGGAGGCCATATTTGATCCTTGTTTTGATTTATGAGTTGAAAAGTTAATCTATTGTTTTTTATTTAAAAGTTTGTTCTTTTGAAATTTAGGTTTTGCCTTTTGCTCATTAACACCATTTCTTGACTCTTTAGATACAAATCTTTTATTGACAGTGGAAGACTTAGGAACTGAACCTATTTTCAGATCAGAGTTAGATTTGTTCTTTGAGTTAGATTTGATTTCTGAAATTTTGTTCTTGTCAAAAGTACCCGCAGATACAAACTTTATTGGTTTAAACAGATTAGTTTGATTTGTTCTTTGAGTTTGATTGTTTTGAGAAGAGTTAGATTTAGCATTTTTCCATCTCCTTCTTTGATTTCTTGATCTTGATGATTTTTGTTTACTTTGGGATTGAACATCTTCAGTTGACGACTCTTTTGCATTTTCTTTATCTTTTTGTTCTTTTTGCCATTTAATGAAATTTAGATTGTTTAATCCGTAGGAAAATGAATCTTCAGATGTTACTTCATCTAGTTTTGCTTTCTCTTTATTCTTTGAGTTTTGTTTGTCATCTTTACCATCACTTCTTCAATAACAGAATCTTTTGGAACAAAAATTTTCTTAGTCTTTGGTCATGGTTCATAAGATTTTACTTTTATAGGATGACCAGTTTTAATCTTCTCTGAATCTTGTTCCTCAAATATCTCAACATTCGTTTTCTCTTCATCACTCTCAGAATTCTTTTTCTTATTTTGGAATGCTCTTAGCTTAGCTTTGTTTTCAGGTGAGTGATCATGCTTGTTGAAGATTCTAGTAACGTGTTTGTGACGGATTCAGGCATTGGTTCATGTGTAAAACCTAAACCTGCTTTTTGTTTATCTTTTCTCTCACTTACCAGTTGTTCTACAATTGTTTTTGAACTTTTAACTTTTTGTGCTATTTTCTCTTCTTCTAAATTCTTTGTCATTTCTTCATGTTGTTTTGTAACAATTTCTAGTTCTTTCAAAGTTTTATTCCATGATGTTTGTAAAGAGAGGATCTTTTCATCAGATATTTTGTGATTTTTTTTAAGTTTGTTATGCATTACTTCCTCTTGTTTGAGCTTGTCACATATTTTATATGAATAAGTTTTGTAGTACTTTACTTGTTCAAAGCAAGCTTTAGTGCACATTTTTTCTCTTACTTCAACTGAAATTTCAAGATATTTTGAGAAAGAAGTCTCAGAGTCAGAAGATGAATTTTCAACCTTTGGTTGATCTAACTGTGCCATTAGTGCAACTTCTTCTGAATCCTCTTTAGGATCAGATTTATCACTCCAGTCATACTCTTCTTCTTCATTTTCTGAGTTACCTTTAGCCTTAGGATCACTGTCTTTTGACTAATCTTCAGTTTGAATTTCTACAACAAGAGATAAACTAGAGGTTAGATCAGCTGTAAATTGTTCAACATAAGCACTCCAATCATATCCATCTTTAATGCTAACAAGTAGAGCTTGCTTTGGCTCTTCAGATGCTTTTGATTCATCCTTAAGTTCTGGCATAGGAAGACTCTGATAAGACTTTTGAAATGTCTTCTGAGACTGCTGATGATATCTTTGACTGCTAGAACCTGCTTGACCATTTCCTCCTTGGTTTCTGGGAGATTTACATTCCCTCGAGAAATGACCATACCTGTTGCAGTTGAAACACCTTGACTTTGATTTGTCGAAGCCAAAGCTTTTGTTAGCACTTGGCTTGTAGTTCCTATTAACATAAGAGTGTTTCTGGGTTCTATAAGCAATCATCACCATCTGTCAGTTCAAGTCCATCTCTTCTACATCATCAGGATCCATCTAGAACAAATCCTGCAAAACAAGATCTAATTGTGTTAGACGACTACCTTGATAAGCTTGAAAACTTGCCATAAAAGCAGTAAAAGCAGATTTAGACTCATCATCCTGTAAGAGGATGTTAATAACATCTTTAATTTTGCTAGTTTTAGCAGAGTTAGAAGATGGAGTCTCAGTTTGAGGTTTAGGAGTTTGAGTTTTAGGAGGAGACTGAGATTGAGGTTGAGTTGTGTAAACAGGAGCACTTGTGTAAGAAGAATCTGTAAAGAAACCAGCTCTAACGAATAAAATCACCCTCTTCTTCTGGAGATTTATCATCTTTGGCCAGAAAAGCATTCTCCACTGTGTTAGCCGGAGATGCAACATACTTGTATTGAGACATTGAAACAACTCTATCATTGTTTCTTGAGCTCTCACCAATCTCAACTGATTCAATCTTGGCAATCAAAAGATCTAGATCCATAGGAAACTTTTCAGTATGCTTTAATAGTGTAACTGTCTTTTTCCATGAAGATGGAAGAGCATTGAGAAGTCTGTAGTTTAGATCTTTTAGATCATTTTTGATGCCAGCAGTTGACATCTCAGTAGTTAGTTGCACAAATCTGTTCATCATCTGATTGATTATTTCCCTAGAGAGATGCTCAAATGACTCTAACTGCCTCTTAAGTTTCTGCTTTTTGAGATCTTGTATCTCTTTACCTCCTTCACATATGATTTTCAAAGCTTTGTATATAGTGTACCCAGTTTGATAACCATCAAGTCTAGTCAAGACTTCCAATGGTAATCCTTTACACATCAATGAATAAGCTTTGATATCATTCTTCACTTTCCTTAAGTCATAACCTTGCAGATCATTCTCAAGATAAGGTTCTTGAGAGTCTTTTGTGTAAACAAATCCTCTATCAGGACCATCAGATGTAATCGGAATATGAGGTCCTCTCTTTATTGACTTCCACAAGTCAGTGTCAATAGAATTTAGATGATGTTTCAGTCTTAAAGACCAGTTCTTGAAATCAGCTCTGTTCTTTAGCTTTGGAACACTGTTTTCAGAATTTTCAGACTAAACCATTTTGTATTTTTGAATTTAAGAAAAAAACTTGTTTTTGTTGTTTTCATGTTTTGAATTAAAAACAATGAAATGAAAATATTTTTGGATTTTAGTTTCTGAAAAAATTTCAAAGTGTAAACTGATAAGTCTAAAAGCTGATGCGCCTGAATAGTTGACAAGCGCCTACACAGTAGTGAAATGCCTACACAGTTCTCAAACACCTGACTTTGAAGTTGAAACGCCCAAGGGAATCCAGTAGTAGAATTCTGAAAAACGCCCAACTGAAATGCGGCTGAATAGTTGCAATGCGCCCAAACAGTTGTTAAACGCCTGGGGTCCAAACAGTTCAAATGTACCTAAACTATTGAAATGCGCCTAGAATTACTTTTTTTCGGTAAAGTTACCAAGTGTCCAAACAGTCTCAAAATGTCTCAACAGTGGTTAAACGCCTAATCTGAAACGTCTACACAGTATCAAAATGCCCAAATAGTGGAAATGCGCCTAGATACTTGGACAATTTTCAGCAGTTTTCAACCATAATGGGCCTAATTCATCAGCTTCAACGAACTCAGATCTTATGAAAATCTTCAAAACTTGATTAATTGATCTAAAAACTTCCAATTTGGTAGTAATTAGGTCGATTAACAATCCTTAATCCTCAATTTGCTCAAACAACAACAACAAATCAGTATTCTGATTGAATTTCAGTCCGAATATGAAGAACAAAGTTCGAACACTAATTCGATCAATTTCTCAGATTTTAACTAATTGAACACAAAATTGTGATTCAAATCAAGTTTCTATTGACGAAATACAACTAAATCAACAATTAAATGATCAAATTGCAATCAATCACAGATTTCAAGTGATTCAAAGAGCTCAAAAAGTCAATAAGCTCTGATCACTAAACCGAAGGCTCTGATACCAATTGATCAGTTCAAATGGATTAAATCTGTGATGATTTCGAGATGCAATAATCAATTTAAACACAAAGTAATCAAACACATGAAATTACATCAAAAAATTTATAGGTTTCATTGATAGCAAATGCACGGATACAAAGTGTAGGGCTACAGTTCGTTCAACTGATTCTAACTGTTTCTTGTCTATTGTATCTAATCTCGTCAACCCTGCACATACATAAAATATCCTATATATAATATCAAGAAACTAAGGAACATATATTTACAAATAAGTCCCTATACTATGACAAAAAACATTCAAAGACAAAATGCTAATCTTCTAGAGTCTAACAAAATATCATTTACATAAGAAAATATTGCAGCGGAAGAATTATAAAAAACCATTTCATGCATTAATAATTACTTTTACCAAGTAATACATCGTTGATTAAAGTTACAAAAGAATATTTAGTCGTATTACAAAACAAAAATATTATATCTGCATGAGATGTAGGCCAGTGTTTGCTTTCCAAGTAGCTTCAACCCCTTACCATCCTCAGCAACAACATTACCTGCCAACTAAAAGTGCATATAAAAAGTCAGTGTTACTGAGTGAGTTCTAGTTTTATAAATAAAATACTTCGTTTATATAAAAAATATCCTTTACTTTCGTCCGTCGTCACACATCATATGTACATTTAGATAATATTCATACATTATCTTACCTCATCATTCGTCATCAATCGTTATTTAATTTATTAACATCGTTCCACTTTTTATATAGATCCTGTCACATGCCAGACCCCCACGTCATGCTAAAAGGCTGGTACTGTGCCGGGGTTTATCAATAAACCCCCACGTCATGCTAAAGCTGACACAGTACCGGGGTACGCGATAAGGATCCCATCATGGTCAATCACAAAGATTAGACCCCTGTGCGCATTTTCAAGGGTTAGCTAAACCGCACACAGTTGAGCAGACGACTATCTCATTGAGTCGTGAACCTCCTTCGCATGGCTTGCAAGTCTTTCATTCATTAGTTATGTTCTACTTTCATTAACTTCATCTTTCAATTTTATTGTGATAATACTTTACGTACAAGAATATTAACACACCATGTAAAGTCACATAATAATACGTAATATAGAACATCAATATCAGCCCACAATCATACATAACATCAACAGGCATAAACTACCAAAACATTCTAGAATTTAACACTACATTCTATTTCCCAAGATTCCAAAAAATCCTAAGTGCTCAAAGAAATGCGGAAGAATATGAGCCAATGCGGCTGAATATTAATGTGACAACCCCGATTTTTGGGCCCAGAAACTTTTTTTTATAAACCATAACGAGCCACACAATGATCACAGAAGACCATGTGATGGGCCCAACAAGATCAAACTCCTAGACATGGATACACACACACATCATAATGGGCTTAGGCCCATCAAACTTTAAAATGGTCATTAGACCATAGTGCTAAGTGGGCTTGACCCACGAGATCCTAATGGGCCATTTGGGCCATGATATAAGATGGTTCGTGAACTACCGACACTAGTGGGTTTTAGGCCCGATGCCCTAGTGAAGCTATGTGCCAAAAAGTCTATTAATCCTAAGACTATGAGTCATCTGCATTTGTACCTTAGTCATCCGCATTTGTATACTTGAGTCATCCGTATTTGTTTACTTCTTCCTCATTTGAATCCTTAAGACGTCCACATTTGTTTACTTCTTCCGCATTTGTATACTTAAGGCATCCGCATTTGTTTATTTCTTCCGCATTAGTACACTTAGTCATCCGCATTAGTACACTTAGTCATCCGCATTTACACTTGTTGAGCCCAGCATACCCATCAATTAAAACTTATAGTTTAATGAATCATAAAACTAAAAAAATATATATATATATAAACTTATGCAAGACATAATCCATGTAAACAATAACAGTGATAATATTAATAATAATAACTTTAAAGTAAATAATAAATCCACCTAATGCTTACACCTTATAAATAAAAACTAAAAATACAATGAATTCTAGATAAATAAAATTAGTCCACTCATAAGTACATACATATGTACACCCGAAACACACACTCACCGGTTTATATATATACACCTATATGTATAACATGGCACACACATATAAACACATACATTTATTTTTTTTAAAAGAAAAGGGTATGTTTAAAGACTTGTCTTATCACCATCCAAAATAAGCAATGCATGGCTTAGCTTCTCAACCCATGCTAGCTTCATCCACTAATCAAAATCTTCCTTTAACCAAAACATAATGTTGTAATTAATCAAGAAAGTAGGACCCAATCCACCTTCCCAACACCTCTCGGCCGAACCCCATCAAAACCACCACCCACACTTCTAATTCAAACTACAACTCTCACCAAACACTCTCAACCTTTTCTTATTCCCTTACTCTCATCGAGCAGCAGACTCCAGCCATCCTGAAGTCAAGAAGCAGCCCAGACTCAAGCACCATCAACCCTAGTAGGTTAAGCCTTCTCTCACCACTGAAAGCTTCTTTGGCAGCCCCCGCTCCCACCACATCTACCTCACGTAACAAGGTAACCGTTGCTACCCGAAAACCCTCGAAATATCACGTATCATCTCGTTGGTGACATGAACAACCCCGTGTAACCCCCAACATCATATGAACAAATAAGATACCATATTTTCCAGTAACAAAAGGGTGTAAAATCTTCGTGAAGAACGGTTTTGATAAATATAATACAACCGAAAACCAGGTTTTCATAAAAACATAAAAGTATATTATGCAAGACCAAAGAATATGATCTAAACATTTATGAAAGATAATAGTGACTATCTCAAGTAAAATTTAGGTTTCATGATTTACATGTATGAAATCCGCCCTTTTAAAAGTAATACAAAAACTTGAAAAATACAAAGAAAATACGAGAAACAAGTTGGGAATTTAGCTTACTGGAAATATGGGGTTATGTAGGAGTTATTTCTGTTATAAAATATTTGCAAACTGAAAAATCAGATTAAAACACTTAAAAATCCAAAACCGGGACTTAACAGAACTAACCGGTGGAATTAACGGATGTATAAAAAATGCATACAATCTGATGTACAAAAATTTCAGTAGACTTATAATAATAAGGAATGCTTAAAACTTTAGTTTCATAAATTATAGAGCTGGTTTGGTTAGTAAATAATAATATAGGGGATATTTATGTTAAAATAGTAGAAATTCATAAAAACGTGCTCCGAAGCTAAAAACATGAAATCTCTAGAATCAAAAACTTACTCTAACTATATTAGAATCTTTTATGACTAAAATGGGCCAAAAGTTAACCCAAACCTAAGAACCCGCTAAAACTAAGCCCCGAACGTTAGAATACCAAAAATCAACATAAAACAACCTAAGACTCAAAATACAGTAGCTAATGGACTTATAATAATAAAAGAAAGCTACAAACCAAATATTATCAATTATAGAATTTTCTAGGAATTTATACAAATATAACGTTAAGCTAAGAAACCTACATCCGCACTAGCAAGAAAAATGGTAAAAAGAGTTACGAATACCTAAATGGCATAAAAACTAACTTATTACAGTAGCTTACCCCACTTGAAACAACAAAACCCATAGTAAGCGATTTAGGTGCTAGATTCCAAACATAAGGGTTAAAATCCGCCAATTTAGCAAAATTGAGGAAGCAATCATGCTAACAACTTAAACCTCACTATTTTGGAACCAAATATCAGCTCTAACATATTGTATAATTTGAAACTATTATTTAATGGCTCAAACATAACCAACTGCCAAACCAAAACTTCGAATTTCAAGGGTTAAACCAAATTGCACTTACGTAATGAAAATTTGTCAACTCACATAGGATAAACCTGAACTAAATGGGTTAGGCTTAGTCAATTGATTGAAATGGGACTAACATCTATAAAATGAACTTAGGAACCTTGCCGGTCGGTAGCTACCTAAACCACGAAAACCCACTTCAAGGACAGGCTAAGGTGAGTCTCATGACCCCCTTTTTACTTTAAAACTTTTTGGGTGAAATACATACTCGATGGATAATACATTACTGTGATGCAATACTACATGCTTTTGTCCTCAAACGTGAGCACAATCATTAACTTCATTGGGAGCCACGTGGTTTGTGGATAGTACTATTTGGGGATAGTACAATCTGTAATAAATATATTTGCAAAGAGAAAAATCAGATTAAAACACTTAAAAATCCAAAACCGGGACTTAACGGACACTTAACGGAACTAACCGGTGGACTTAACGGAAGTATAAAAAATGCATACAATCAGATGTACAAAAATTTCAGTAGACTTATAATGATAAGGAATGCTTAAAAATTTAGTTTCACAAATTTTAGAGCTGGTTTGTTTAGTAAACAATAATATATGGGATATTCATGTTAAACTAGTAGAAATTCATAAAAACGTGCTCCTAAGCTAAAAACATGAAATCTCCAGAGTCAAAAACTTACTCTAAGTATATTAGAATCTTGTATGACTAAAATGGGCCAAAAGTTGACCCGAACCTAAGAACCCGTTAAAAACCAAGCCCCGAAAATTAGAATACCAAAAATCAACATAAAACAACCTAAGACTCAAAATACAGTAGCTAATGGACTTATAATAATAAAAGTAAGCTACAAACCAAATATTATCAATTATAGAATTTTCTGGGAATTTATACAAATATAACGTTAAGCTAAGAAACCTAACACCGCACTAGCAAGAAAAATGGTAAAAAGACTTACGAAGACCTAAATGGCATAAAAACTAACTTACTCAGTAGCTTACCCCATTTGAAACAATAAAATTCAACCCATAAAGAGCCTTATCAAGTTTATACACCCAATCAGGATGTTTATTATCCTCAAAACCTGGTGGTTGACACACATAAACCTCTTCTTTTATTTTACCATATAAAAATGCACTTTTGACATCCATTTGAAAAACTTTAAGATTGTGAAATGCAGCATAGGCTAAGAACAATCTAATTGCCTCCAGTCTGGCTACAGGGGCAAAGGTTTCATCATAATCAATACCTTCTTCTTGTGAAAACCCCTGGACAACCAGTCTGGCCTTGTTCTTGACAATTTGCCCATTTTCATCTGTTTTATTCCTAAACACCCATTTAGTGCCTATTGCACACTTACCTGGGGGTAGAGGAACCAGTTCCCACACTTGCTGCTTTTTGAACTGAAGAAGCTCAAGCTGCATGGCATCAACCCATCCATTGTCTCTTAATGCAATATGATAGTTCTTTGGCTCTTGCTGACTGATGAAAAGAGCATAGAAGCAGAAGTTGGACAATTGACTTCTAGTTGAGACACCAACATTGATATCACCAATGATTTGAGACGTTGGGTGATTCTTCAGCTCTTGATGCACTATGAGATCTGTGCAAGTGTTTGTAGCACGCTCAGCAGCAACAGATGTTGATCCAGATTCTTGAAACCAAGTGTTAGATGGCAGGTCTAATGAAGTAGAGGATTCAGAAATCTCATCAGCATTTGTTGTGGATGGTGCTACTGAAGCTACAGGAACATCAAGTTTAGTAGACTCAGGCAGTTGATCACAAAACTTGAATAGGTGAGTACTGGGATCGTCATGAACATCAGTACCACCAGATGGATGACTAGCTGCAGAAGGTGATGAATTCACATGATCTGCAACATCTGGAGGCTGATAAGGAACATATTGCAGTATGTCCAGATCAAACAACTCCACAGGGTTTTGTGGGATTTTGTCCTTAGGAGATTCATTGAACTTCACATGCAAGGTTTCTTCAACCATCTTTGTTCTACAGTTGAACACTCTGTAAGCCTTGCAAGTGGATGAGTACCCAACAAAATACCCTGCATCCACCTTAGAATCAAACTTTTGGAGTTGATCCTTTGTGTTGAGAATGTAACAAGGACACCCAAATGCTCTGAAGAATGAAATTAGAGGAGCCAAATGATGTAGAACTTCATAAGGAGTCTTCATCAACCTCTGATTCACTAAAGCTCTATTTTGAACATAGCATGCTGTGTTGACAGCTTCAGCCCAAAAGGTCAGTGGCAAACCAGAGTCAGCCAACATGGACCTTGCAGCTTCAATTAGGGTCCTGTTCTTTCTCTCCACTACTCCATTTTGTTCTGGAGTCCTTGGGATGCTATACTGCCTCTTGATTCCTTTTGAAAGGTAGAAATCATCAAGTGTATGGTTTCTAAATTCAGTTCCATTATCACTTCTTATACACTAGACTGATAGGGAATACTGCTTCTCAACATACAACACAAAGTTAATAATTGTCTGAGCTGCCTCATCCTTTGAATGCAAGAAGAAGGTCTATACAAATCTGGAGTAATCATCCACAATTACCAGACAGTATTTCTTCTTTGCCATGCTCATTACTCTCACAGGACCAAAGAGATCCATGTGCAGTAATTGCAAGCAGGCAGTGGACTTTGGTTCTTCTATAGGAGGGAATGAGACTTTGTGTTGTTTTCCTTTTAAACATGCAGTGCAGGTTTCATCACAGAGGAACTCCTTTATTGGTAGACCTCTTACTAAACTATTGTGGATCAGCTGATTCATGTTTTTGAGATTAACATGACCCAGCCTTCTATGCCACAGTTTAGATTCC
Organism: Flaveria sonorensis; assembly: GCA_025506505.1. Taxonomy (NCBI): domain Eukaryota; kingdom Viridiplantae; phylum Streptophyta; class Magnoliopsida; order Asterales; family Asteraceae; genus Flaveria; species Flaveria sonorensis. The sequence continues at coordinate 18,838,925 of CM046439.1, forward strand.
TGAGGAGAGGCCTTGGAGAACAGGCAAGGATGACCTTTTAACGCAATCTTCTTTGACAAATCCAAGGCATATACTCTTCCTATCCTGTTGGCCTTCAGGAGAGTATGTTCATCCAATACCTTGTCAATCAGCCTCAGAACTTTGGAAGACAGAATCCGGCAGTTCTGGCTTGTGAAAAGTGCAACATGCCCTTTATCACACATCTGACTGACACTCAGTAGATTATACTTGAGATTCTCCACATGGTTAACATCATCAAATCTGATTTCTCCATTTGACACAAATCCTTTCCCGATGATGTAACCCTTAGCATCATTTCCAAAAGAGACAAATCCCTTCTTTCCTTGAGAGTAGTCATTAAGAAGAGAACTGCTCCCAGTCATATGCATAGATCCTCCACTGTCTACATACCAGATGCTTCTTTGGCATGCTGAAGAACCCTGCATTTATCATAAGAAACTAGTTAGCTTTAGAGACCCAAACCTTTTTGGTTTTGGGTATGTTTTCATCAACAGATTTAACCATAACTTGTTTCTCATAATTAACAGCTGATGAAGGTGGAGATGGTGCTGAAATGGAATTCTTAGATTTGGGCTTGGATTTCCTTTTCAGTGGTTTGATCACAGGTGCATCTAGTTGGTTAACTCTCCCCAACAAATGCTGAACCATCATAACAAGTTGTGTCTGATTTGTTGCTAAAGCCTTCAGCTCATTTGACACATCAGTACTTGTTTTTGATGAGTTCCTGTGACCCACCATTTCCTCCTTGAAATTCACAGACTTCGTCTGATGTTTATCATGAGAAGCACTATCAGCTGTTTTCTGATAAACCCCATCCTTCTTTTTGGATTTTGGTGAGGCCTTGGATTTATCAGTTTGAGATGACTGTGGTACAAACTTGGTTTCAAACTCATTTTTCATTTTATTTACCTCTTCTTTAATGAGCTTATCTCTGTTGAGTTTGGAACCCTTTTTATACCAGCATTCATCGGATAGATGATTGAATTTACCACATATTTCATATGGCTTATTCTTCATCTTGGATTGATCAACTGCTGAAGTGGAAACTACTGAAGGTATGATCTTTAGTACTTTCCTCCTTTCAGTACTTGTGTTAAGTACTGAAGGATTGGTAACAACTGAAGACTTGTTCTTCAGCTGTTCTCTATCCGTCCTGAAAGACCGTATGATAGATTCCTCAGCAGTTGTTAATCCTTTTATTTCATCAGATTTGAAATGCTTTTCAGATGTAGTGACTTGCCCTTCAGTACTTGGAGTACTTTGAGGAACAACATCTGAATTTCTCAGCTTCATGTGTTTATCAGCATTTAAACCATCAGACAATTGATTTGCTGAGATCTTAACACTGACTTCATCCTCTAATTTTGTATTATCATTTGAGGATGAATCACATGATGATGTGGTTTGGAAATTACTTTCACCTTCAGATTTTACTATTACTTTTGAAGTAAAATCAGTAGGTGGTGCAGTATGATTGTAACCTATTCCAAACTTCACATTTGAAGCTGTTTGCTTGCTGAGAAGCATTTCAAATCCCTTGCAGGATGTTACCCAGCGGTCACACTCAACTTGGGTAGCTGCAAGTGTCTCTTTGAGACTTCTGTGTAGAGGTGGCAAAATGAGTGGGTTGGATTGGGTTAGTTGTCGGGTCAGGATGGGTTTGAGTCAAGATGGGTTTGGGTCGGAATGGGTTATTTAAAAAAAAAGGTCAGGATGAGTTTGGGTCAGGATGGGTTCGGGTCAGGATGGGTTCGGGTCAAGACGGGTCGGTTCTAAAATTTACCCTAAACTTAATAGTGATGGGAGTGAAAGTTGGAATGAGTTGAAAGAGGAGCTAAAATTAACTTTAAGCGAGCATCTTCATAACACCTAGAATCATTTAGTAATTTAGCAACAAAATCAAAACGGGTAATGTAAGTAATCAAAAGAACGCTAACAATTATACAAATATATATATGACACAATTCACAGGTCATGAATATAAATCACATAAACTTAAAACAAGAGGGAGACAGCCAAATGCAAGTTATCAAGAGGGAGACATGCAACGAGTGGATCCGAATTTTCTTTTATCACATTGTGAGCTCAAGACTATCAAGAATATTAGCAAATTACCAAATTGTTAAAACCAACGAATGAAAGTTAAAGATATAAACTATCCACGAAACCATTGACTGGTTTGGTCGGTTTCATGGTTTTAAACCAAACCGTGAACGCCTCTAGTCGAAGTCGGTGACCACATCGTTAGACGAGAACACCACGACAAAGCTTGCGAGCAATGAATTTTTTTTATGTTTTTTATTATAGCAAACATGGGTCTAAAGTTCATATTGTGAAGTAGAGGTGCACAAACCGGGTTTAGAATCCAAACCATGTCGGGTTGAACCCGGTTCGGGTCGTGGTCAATAAATTCCAGATCGGGCTTGACCGGGGTCGTCCAACCCGGGTTCGTATTATGTAATTATAAATAATATGATGGATTCATAGTGGGTTGAACCGGGTCGGGTCGTTGAAAACCCCCGGTTAGAAACGGGGTTGGTGAACGGATGAGGAACCGGTTTGAAACGTCGGGTCAGAACCGGGTTGAACCCGAGTCGGGCTTCATGTCGCATCCTAAACCCGGTTTATTGCGCACCTTTATTATGAAGTTTAAAGTTTGAAAAAAGAAGAAGTGTTAGGTTATTGATAATTGGACAACTTACAATCCATTTCAACTCCTCTTAGTTTCAAACATAAAACCCATCCTGACCCGTATTCTGAATTTCTTGTTATTGATTCAACCCATCCTGACTTATTTTGAAGATTTCACATGCCCAAAATAACCCAGCATGTCATTAGAAACACCCATATGAACCCAAATTTAAGTTTATGGGTTGGGTTTGCCACGCCTACTTCTGTGGTTCTCGAGTATGACCTCTACCTTAGCCTTTTCATCATTAAGTTGGCATTTAAGCTTGTAAATCTCATCATCTTTGTCATTAAGTGCAGACACATACTCATCTTTTCTTTTGGAAATAGTTTTCTCAAGCTCAAGATTTTGATTGATTAAAGCTACATTTGCCTCTCTAATAGAGACAAAGGCAGCTATGCATGATTCAGAACATAACTTGGCTTTAGCCTCAGAAGATACCTGGGTTACCTGTGAAGATGAAGCATCGGAGCAGGAACCCTCAGTAGACTCCAGGGCCATGAGAGCAAGATTCCCAAAAGGATGTTCACCACCATGTTGACCAGCACCAGCAGATAATTGCTCATTAAAACCAGAAAGATCATCTGGTAAGCTGCTCCAGTCAACAACTCCTAGTGTGAAGAAGCTGTGATGAGGTTGAGATTGTGATGGAGATGGTTGAGGCTCAGGTAGGGCTTGAGGTTGTTGTGCTATAGGGACATGAACAGGATTTGGCTGTGGCATGTAATAGCAGGGATAAGGATATGGCATTGGACCCTGAGGGACAAAGTATGCAGGAGATTGAGGTTGTGAGTGATGACCAGAACTAGCAGGATGTTGCCCTTTATTTTGTGAGCTATTGCTTGGAAAGGTCACAAAGGGTGCAGAGGAGTTAGATCCAGTTGATCTACACTCTCTTGCAAAGTGCCCAAGCCTGTGGCATTTGTGACACCTCAACTTACTCTTGTCAAAACCAACTTTGGTTTTGCCAGAGAGTCCTGGAAATTTCCTACCAGTTCTCTTGTAGAACTTTTGAGATCTGATATTGATCAGGGCCATTTGGCTCAAAATATCCATCTCTTCTAAATCATCATCAGCAATACCTTGCAAATCATCCATGATAAAGCATAAATTATCACTATTACACCCAGAATGACTGTCAACACCAACAAATGCATGATCAGAACTGTTTGAAGAGAAATCTATATGCTCATCATAATGACTTTTTGATCCAGCATATTCTGACTCATGACCGACCAAGGCAGTGTTACCTGGTACAAAGTCATCAGAGAACTTTCCTGATGATGCCAGTTTCCTTTTTTGCTCTATCTCTCTTTCAAATGTAAGCAGTTTCCCATGGAGTTGGGTGAGAGATAGGCTATCCATATTTGCACTGGAGCGTAGGACAATGGTGTATGTGTCCCATCTCTCAGGCAGTGATCTGAGGAATCTGTTGTTCATCTGGCTGTTAGTGTACTCATGCTTGACCATTTTCAGCTCAGAGATCAAGCAGGAGAAACGCTCAAACTGTTGAGTCAGTGTCTCACCCTTCCTATGAGAGAATGTCTCATATTGTTGGGCGAGGATTTCTCTGTTGTTTGCTAAGACCTCATCAGTTCCTCCGAATTGTTCCTTCAAAGCATTCCAGAGGTCATGAGCAGTTTCATGATGCATAAGCCCAGAATAGATTTCATTCGGCAGTGCCAATGCCAGAATTCCATGGGCTTTAGCATCAATCTCAAACAGTTTACGATCTTCATCTGAGTATTGCTCCTTCTTCTTCGGAACCATTTGATTGGTCTCCGGATTGTTCACCATAGGCTTGTGTGGACTGTGAACCATAGATGTCCAACAACCTGAACTGTTAACAGACAGGTGATGGAGCATTCTTCGTTGCCATATGTTATACTCACTCCTAACCAGCATCGGAGGCTTGGTTGAGGAGCCAGTATTGTGAGGATCATTAGATGGAGTAGTCATTCTCAGATTCAAACCAAATCAATCAAGTTTCAAAAGATTTAGCACAAAAACACAAAAAACTCAATAAGAACCAAGAAGAAACTCAATTTAAATAACCAGAAGCAGCAGAAAATCAATCTTTATAACCAATTCTTGCACATATGCTAATTCGATCAAACTATAGATATCAAAATAGCAGTTTCAATGATCAATTGTTAAACCGATCAATGATTAACCTGCTCTGATAACATTTGTTAGGATCAGTGATCTAAGTTTGATCAATTAGAGTTTGATCACAACGGAATTAGAGCAAGAATTAAGCAAATATAGCAAGAACACAATAAATATTCAATGGAACAGTACACGGTTATATAGAAATAGGGTTTTCTGCATTGGGATAATAACATTCATGCACACATGCTTCGGTATGGCGGCTGCTAGGTTTTCCTAAGCTGCACCGATTACAATTAGGTCAGCATTCCTTATATAAAGGAATGTGACGTCTGCTGATGTCACTTGATAGTGACGTCTAACAGAATTATTACAAACTACTGAAAGTAAGCAAACTACTGAGAATGTTCACAACAACTGAGAACATCTCTAGTATTCTAAGTACACGAAGAAACATAAAACTACTGAAACTACAAGTACAGAAAGGAAAATACAACTACTGAAAGGAAACCATCACAACTACTGAAGAGGTCTTCTTCAGCTGTTGTGACAATCATCTGAAACTTGGTCTTCAGTCTTTGTCTTCAGCTCTTTCACTTCAGACTTTGTCTTCAGCTCTTGTCTTCAGACTTTGTCTTCAGCTCTTTCACTTCAGACTTTGTCTTCAGCTCTTTCACTTCAGCCTTTGTCTTCAGCTCTTGTCTTCAGACTTTGTCTTCAGCTCTTTCACTTCAGACTTTGTCTTCAGCTCTTTCACTTCAGACTTTGTCTTCAGACCTTGTTATCAGCTGATGTCTTCAGCTGTTGCAGACTACTTCAGGTGTTGTAATGTCCGTGGGACTTAAAGGTTTTTCTGATCAGGCTCATTGGTTCTTTTGGTCCAACAAACTCCCCCTGAACCAATGCAGCCAAAACCTTTAAGCTTATTGAGGTCCCACTTATTCTTGGCAGAAATACTCTCTTGATCAGCTTTAGAGATATAGGATAAGCATAGGCCAGGGAACAGGTTTCAGTAGATGTGAATGTCAAAGGATGGAAGGGAACTCTGTCAAACTTTCTTCTTCAGAATAATTTCACTAGAGGCTCCATAGATAAAACTTTGTTCATTAAGAAAGTGGGTCAGCATAAGCTCCTTGTTCAAATTTATGTTGATGATATTATTTTTGCTTCCTCTGATCCACAGTTGTGTGATGCATTTACAAAGTTGATGCAACAAAAATTCGAAATGAGTGCCATGGGAGAATTACAGTTCTTTCTAGGTTTGCAAATCAAACAAAAGGCTGATGGAACTTTCATTCATCAGTCAAAATACACAAAAAGTCTTTTGGCAAAGTTTGATTTACAACACTGTAAGCCCTGTTCTACTCCCATGTGCAGCACCACACAACTGGATGCAGATCAGAAAGGTAAAGCTGTTGATGAAACACTTTACAGATGTATGATTGGGTCCTTGATGTACTTAACAGCTTCTAGACCAGATATTATGTTTGCAACTTGTGTTTGTGCTAGATTTCAGGCTGCTCCTAAAGAGTCTTATTTGATTGCAGTCAAGAGGATCTTTAGATATCTGCAAGGTACTCAATCTCTAGGTCTTTGGTATTCCACTGGGCACTCTTGCAAATTAGTTGCTTTTTCTGATACTGACTATGCAGGGTGTAAATTAACTAGAAAATCAACTTCTGGTGGATGTCAATTCCTAGGCAACTGTTTGGTTTCTTGGCAGAGTAAGAAACAAACATCTGTTGCTACATCCACTGCTAAAGCCGAGTACATTGCTGCTGCAAGTTGTACATCTCAGGTACTCTGGCTTCAGAATCAATTACTGGATTATGGCATTACAAAGACTAAGACTCCATTACTAATGGATAGTGCTTCAGCTCTTTGTATTGTCAAGAATCCAGTCTAGCACTCTAGGACCAAACATATTGAGATCAGACACCATTTTATTAGGGATTGTTTTGAAAAAGGTCTGATTGATCCAAAGTTTGTTCCTAGTGCTGATGAGCTTGCAGACATATTTACTAAGCCTTTGGACAGTTCAACTTTCCAAAACCTAGTGTTAAGGCTTGGTATGCTGCAGCTAGAATAAGTGACAACTACTGATGATCTCAGTCAACAAGTACTGATGAGCATTCGTATTCTACTGTCACAAATAAGTACTGAAGTTCTTTTATCCTCAGTAGTTTTCATAACTACTGAAGATTAAATTACTTAAAAGTACGGAAGTACTCATCTGTTGAAAAGAACTGATGTGGTTACAACTACTGCTGTAGTTACAACTGCTGATGTCAGAATAACAGATAAGTACTGATGACCTATGAAACATCTGAAACTCAGACAAAGTCTGATGAAGTGTTGAGGTCAGAATGAAACAGCTGATGAGCTAAGAATTGACGACAACAGCTGATGAGAAAATTTTCTCTTCAGTTGTTTCTACAACAGCTGCTTCACTTCAAACAACTGAAGCCAAAACCATGTCTTCAGTAGTTTCACAACTACTGATGACTAATACCAAGTCTTCAGTTGTTACAACTTCTGAAAGTTAAAACCAGGTCTTCAGTTGTTTTCAAACAACTGATGACAGCCCCAACACTTTCAGTCGTTTTATATCAGCCTTTTTTTTTTACCCTATAAATACCTAAACCTACTTTCAGACGTTTCATTAGCCGTTTTCCGTCCTTCACTCTCTCAACAATGGCGACCATGAAACTCAAACCCAGACACAACTGTGTTGCCTACATCTCGAAATCGGCCTTCTGGAACAAATTTGATAACGCCATCGATCTTATGGTAGATTCCCAGTACCGAACCGCGTTTCTTCTGAATCCTACCATCTACCCCGATTCCCTAAGCCAGTTCTGGACCAACGTCTCTGTGCAAACTAGTGAGAATGATAGCCAAATCACTCTCCAGTTGTTGGTCAACCAGAAACAGGTGGTCATCACTCCGGACATCATTCGACAAACCCTAGATCTACATGATGTCACCTGTGTCACAGAATACCCGAAAGGCACAACCGATATGTCTTTCATCAACAACGGGTATGAAGGAGACTTAAGTGCTACCACCATTCTGAAGAAGCACTTCCATGATGCTGAACGCCTTATATTCCACATGGTGAATGTCTGCCTTGCACCAAAAACCTCCTCATGGGATCAAATGTCTTCCCGATGGCAACAGGTATTATACTCTATCTTTGAACGACAAACTTTAAATTTTTCAGAGATAGTGTTTATGGAACTAAAGGATCTGGCCTTGAAACCTGTGGCAAACAGATGGATATTATATCCCAGGTTTCTCATGGCCATAATTTTAACACAGCTAAAATCAGACGGCCTTGTTGGCCTTGGAGTCCCTGCTCCGGCTGTATTGCCTGAAGTATACTCCAGGCACAACTCTGACCCTACAATGAAAGGGGCTGCCCGGCTGCTCAAACCCAAGCAGCGGGAACCCACAGCCTCCACTTCCAGATCCAAAGTCCCCGCCAAACCCAAAACCAAAAAGCCCAAAAAGGCTACTCAGGGAGATGAGTCCCCTGAGGATGCCCCTGTAACACCAATACAGGTAACACTTACTGGTTCTAACCCCCCAGTAGTGTCAAAGACTCCACCAGCCCTAGACGCTCAGGCATCCTCTCAACAGGATCCTGATGCAACCATAATTGGGGATACCATAATGCTGGAACCTATCTCAATTGAGGAGGTTACCATTGAAGAGCACCAGTCACCCCGGGTGCAATCTGCTTCAAACCTATCTCCAAATGCAACCGCCCCTCAAAGCCTAACATTTATTGTTGCACAAGTGTTGAGTCAGCTGCATTCCTCTCCTCCTCCCTAGACACCAATTCCAATGGGGAGAACCTCAACAGCTGAGGAAGAGGACCAAAATGCTGCTGATAACCCACAGCACAGGGGTTATAATGTTCAATCTCCCCGTGTAGAGGAGGAGGTTAGAACATCTGGTGAGGCTGCCACTTCTACTGATTCAGCAAATGAACAAGATGAAGTTGGTAACATCTCTAAGACCTCACCAGAGGCAACTGCCGATGAAGGACTCAGTCCTGAGGCAGGAAGTCCCCAGAACCAAGAACAAGGGGCACATGCTACGACTGATCTACACTCAGGGCATGTACATCCTGATTCAATCAGGAGGTCAGATGATTCAGCAAAGACTGATGATGACCTGGGCTTTTTCTTTGATGTTTTAGCCCATAACACAATCCTTGAGGCTGAGGTGAGCAGACTCAAAGAACTGCTTGCCAAAATGTCTCAGGATCAAAGTCCATCTGCCCCAATAAACCCACAGATGGCACCTTCATCTGAAGGTTTACCAAACACTCAGCCACTACACTCAACTGAGCCACCAGCCACTGTTTTTGGCACCACCTCTCAGGGACAGAACCCCTCTGAGCAGATGGTTGCTACATTTCAAAATTCCTTACCTCTCATCACTCCCATCATCAATGAGATTGTGCATAAAGCCATTGATGAGAGGATTTCCTCAAATCTACAAACACTTGTTGATGATGCTGTGCAAAGGAAGCTTTCTGCCATTCACACCCCTGAACCCAATGCACCCAAAAAGGGGGAGTCTAAGGCAGTGAAAGAACGAAAAAGAAAGAGTGTGGAAAATGAGAAACAAGAGAAAGAAAAGGAAAAACAGCTGATCACATACAAAAGAAAGAAAAGTGCTGAAACTCAAAAGCCTGATGAAGAGAAATCATTGGAAGATCTGATTAAAGAAGCCGATGAAGCTCACAGCAGATCAATGGACAGAATAATAGATCAACTCTTCAGACAGGGCTTTGATACAGCCACATTAGACACTGAGATCAGAAAGCTGGAGATTGAAGAGATACAAGAAAGATGGGCCAGTTATAGTGTGATGGAAAGGGAGTGGTTGGAAATAATGATCAGGTTTACTGCAAAATACTTGGGAAGATCATTAATTGAGATTAAATCATGGACCAGAGACAGTATTCTAGCAATAACCACCAGAATCTGTACTTCTGAAGCATTCAACAAGGGGTTAATTATCGAAGCACTAGATGAAGCAGGTGCTGGGAAGAGAACTGATATGGCCAAGCTTTCCAAAGCCAAACTCACCATAAAAATGCTAGATCAGCCTTCCCAAACTCCCTCTCAAAAACAACCAACCCCACAACTCTCCAAATCAACTCAACCCTCAAAACCAACTCCCTTACCCCAAAAACCACCTCAAACCACATCCAGTGATGCACCCAGAAGGAGGAGAAGGGTGTTGAGGATGGTAGAAGATGAAGAAGAAGATGATGAAGAAGATAGTCTGCCAATCTCTGCTGTTCTGAAATTACCTGAGCCCAGAAGTCAACAACTGATCACACCAGACTTTCAGAGGCAAATGGTGAAAGTTAAGATTGAAGAAGAAGAACAGCAGAAACAGCACGATGAGCAACTTTTGAAGATGATTGACAAAGAGTTTCCTCAGTCATCATCTATACAAGCAATGAAGAAACATGCTCAAAGGCTGTATGCTCTCAGGTATACCTTTCAATATCAAAAGGAGAGAGTAAGGATTTGGCCAGACCCCAGGGTTAGTTCTAGAATTCATAAGAAATCCATACCAAGTAGATACAATGGCCAAGTGAGAAAGACCATAGATGCTGCTATTATGTTGGCCATTGTAGTCTCACCCTGGGAAATACTTGAAGACTTCAAGAGAGCCTACAAGTCAAAGATGACCCCTCAAACTCTAATGGATAACAAAATGGTCAAGAAGGGGTTGTTATACAAGAGGCTTGAAGAGATCAAGAAAAATGAACTCCAGTTGTTATTAGAAGGGACTCACCCAGATGAATTTGCTTACAGAGAGATAACAACTGCTGAGTTGAAAAATGGAAAGACGTTAAAGTACTTATCAGAGTACTATGGCCCAGAGTTCTTCTTCGAAGGAGAAGCAGAAGAACTCACTAAGGAGGAACAAGTTGTTCTCCTTGAGGCCTACGTCAGAGAGTCTTATAGACTCATCAATGGGAAGTAGGTTTCATGGTTGGGATAACGGCTCTGTGTCCAGTTCCCCAAGACAGAGTTCCCTTCCATCCTTTGACATTCACATCTACTGAAACCTGTTCCCTGGCCTGTGCTTATCCTATATCTCTAAAGCTGATCAAGAGAGTATTTCTGCCAAGAATAAGTGGGACCTCAATAAGCTTAAAGGTTTTGGCTGCATTGGTTCAGGGGAGTTTGTTGGACCAAAAGAACCAATGAGCCTGATCAGAAAAACCTTTAAGTCCCACGGACATTACAACAACTGAAGTAGTCTGCAACAGCTGAAGACATCAGCTGATAACAAGGTCTGAAGACAAAGTCTGAAGTGAAAGAGCTGAAAACAAAGTCTGAAGTGAAAGAGCTGAAGACAAAGTCTGAAGACAAGAGCTGAAGACAAAGTCTGAAGTGAAAGAGCTGAAGACAAAGTCTGAAGTGAAAGAGCTGAAGACAAAGTCTGAAGACAAGAGCTGAAGACAAAGTCTGAAGTGAAAGAGCTGAAGACAAAGACTGAAGACCAAGTTTCAGATGATTGTCACAATAGCTGAAGAAGACCTCTTCAGTAGTTGTGATGGTTTCCTTTCAGTAGTTGTATTTTCCTATTTGTACTTGTAGTTTCAGTAGTTTTATGTTTCTTCGTGTACTTAGAATACTAGAGATGTTCTCAGTTGTTGTGAACATTCTCAGTAGTTTGCTTACTTTCAGTAGTTTGTAATAATTTTGTTAGACGTCACTATCAAGTGACATCAGCAGACGTCACATTCCTTTATATAAGGAATGCTGACCTAATTGTAATCGGTGCAGCTTAGGAAAAACTAGCAGCCGCCATACCGAAGCATGTGTGCATGAATGTTATTATCCCAATGCAGAAAACCCTATTTCTATATAACCGTGTACTGTTCCATTGAATATTTATTGTGTTCTTGCTATATTTGCTTAATTCTTGCTCTAATTCTGCTGTGATCAAACTCTAATTGATCAAACTTAGATCACTGATCCTAACAACCTAACACCGCACTAGCAAGAAAAATGGTAAAAAGACTTACGAAGACCTAAATGGCATAAAAACTAACTTACTACAGTAGCTTACCCCATTTGAAACAATAAAACCTATAGTAAGCGATTTATGTGCTAGATTCCAAACATAAGGGTTAAAATCCGCCAATTTAGCAAAATTGAGGAACCAATCATGCTAACAACTTAAACCTCACTATTTTGGAACCAAATATCAGCTCTAACATATTGTATAATCTGAAACTATTATTTAATGGCTCAAACATAACCAACTGCCAAACCAAAACTTCGAATTTCAAGGGTTGAACCAAATTGCACTTATGTAATGAAAATTTGTCAAATCGCGTAGGATAAACCTAAACTAAAGGGGTTAGGCTTAGTCAACTGATTGAAATGGGACTAACATCTATAAATGAACTTAGGAACCTTGCCGGTCGGTAGCTACCTAAACCATGAACACCCACTTCAAGGAAAGGCTAAGGTGAGTCTCATGACCCCTTTTACTTTAAAACTTTTGGGGTGAAATACATACTCGATGGATAATACATTACTATGGTACAATACTACCTGCTTTTGTCCTCGAACGTGAGCACAATCATTAACTCCATTGGGAGCCACGTGGTTTGTGGATAGTACTATTTGGGGATACTACAATCTGTAATAAATATATTTGCAAAGGGAAAAATCAAATTAAAACACTAAAAAATCCAAAACCGGGACATAACGGACACTTAACGGAACTAACCGGTGGACTTAACGGAAGTATAAAAAATGCATACAATCTAATGTATAAAAATTTCAGTAGACTTATAATGATAAGGAATGCTTAAAAATTTAGTTTCATAAATTTTAGAGCTGGTTTGCTTAGTAAACAATAATATAGGGGATATTCATGTTAAAATAGTAGAAATTCATAAAAACGTGCTCCTAAGCTAGAAACATGAAATCTCCAGAATCAAAAACTTACTCTAAGTATATTAGAATCTTGTATGACTAAAATGGGCCAAAAGTTGACCCGAACCTAAGAACCCGT